>CM068840.1:29204577-30404577 GCA_028554795.2 Sinohyriopsis cumingii
TTTGAGAGATTAATAAGGAAAGAAGCTGACAAGTTGAGACAATTTGTACTTTCCATCATTACCAAAGTAGCACATGGAACGGAACCCGATGTTGATTTCTTTCACTGTCACAATCATTGATCCAAATACACGTCCTAAATGTTTTCTTAATTTTTATGTGTGCTTGACTTTGCATATATATATATATATATATATATATATATATATATATATATATATATAATATATATATATATATGTGTGTGTGTGTATGTATGTATGTATGTCTGTATGTATGTATGTATGTATGTATGTGCTAGTCGATGTTGCTTTTAATCAATAAGTCATCAAGTAAGAAGCCACACATTATATAAAAAATGTTCTAGTTAGTATATTCCAAGTCAAGAGCCATGAACTATTTGAAGAACAAAAAAAATATGTTTTCACTTCAGAGTATTTTCAAGAGACTGGTTAGTCTGGGATTGGTGGCCTTAAAGCTTAAGCTATTACATTTTAGAAAACAATGAATTTATTTCCGAAATTCTCGAGAAGAACCTGAAAGGATATCTAACATTAGAAAGTGGCTGCATAAACCAATGTTTTGAATGATTATGGCAACATTCCATATTAGGCTGCTGAATTTGTGTGTTGTGACCTTTGTCAAAATGATACACCTAGAAAAATGCAATTGGTACGAAATTTGTAACATGGCAAAATCAAATTGATACATCATGCACATGACTGAATATTTAAAAGCTGATGTATCTGGTTAAACTGCTTTTCACCGGACTAATGATTTAATTCGGCATGTAACAGAAACAATTGATGTCACACATATCATATTCAGGTACATTGCTGATTCATTTAATGGATTACTTGTAGGAAATGATAATACATTAATCACATCAATTACGTAAATGTCTCACCACCTGACAACCTGCTTGATACAAATTCATTTTAATTTTATATTGATTATGACCTTACCAACCGGGCAGAAGAAAGCTGGTAGAAGGTAAGACAAGTTAAGAAATGTTGTACACGTTACTTACTTAACTAAATTCCCACCTGTCCAACATCTCAGTCATGTGCATGTGAAGACAATTAATATATAATTACTGTACAGTCTCCGTTGATTAGTAACTGTGCATGTACAATAGGGTAACTAGTACAGAATTTGTGGCAGCATAGTGGTTGGTATATGATCTATGTATGATCATAAGATGACTATACATGACACATCAATAACTGAGAATAATGACAGACAAATGTAATGGATTCTATTATGCTTTAATTTAAAATGGGCTCCTGTTATCGCTATGTATTTGACATCATCTAACATGCCGTTTTACTGTCAGATATAAAGAATCTCAGATGGGTAATGATTTATTGTTGAATTTCTAAAACGATTATATAATATCCGGCTTCTGTGAGTCTGGCTTGCATCGTATTCCACAAGTATCATGATTTAATCTTGTATCATTATCCATCAGATAATTTGTTTATCACACAAGTTTTTATTTTCTTGGAAATAGTTATGAGAGAAAGAAGACAAAATCTCGTTCATGCTGGCTCAGATGTTGGCCTTTCATTTGTTGCAAGAAAAATAGTCGAGACGCCAGTTGAATGAATAATGTGCAGTTATATAACCGGTAACATTTTAAAAGTAAATTTGTTGTTACAAAATTAAAATTCAAAGAGCGACTGTACTTTCAAGCCAGTAGAACATTTGACACAAACAGCATGGACATTCATGTATGATGTCGTGTAGTTGGTTTAGTTTAGTCAAGCCGTTTTCATCAATTCTGATGAGATTGTTTAACAATGTTTCCACTGAAGTGTGTCAATGTCACTACCAAGTATTCCATTTCATGGAAATTCATGCAAGGGGATGATTAATGGATGCAGAAACCCCAGATTTATAGTAATGTATTTGTGACCAGTTGTTTGGAACGGTGCATTAGACTTGAAGTTATTTTATTTGAAGTCAGAATTGCATCAAATAATAAGAAGCATTAACTCCTTGGAGCTATTTTCCTACGTAAAATATTATGTGGTTTAATATTCTCGTCAGCTGGGAGAACAGCATATGTCCACATTCTTTTCTAAGTAGAGGTGAGTTTATTAACATTTAAACCATGCTCGCCATAGCGTTGTGTCCATGTTACAGGTCCCCAACAGCCCCTATCCATGGACAGATACTCTTAGTTTTGTTTGTATCCAGCCCTTGTCAGGTAACTTGGTCATATTCTGACAGATATAATCTTATTTTGCCAAATCACCCTTAGGCATCTGATTTGAAAAATGGCAACCTAAATTTTGATATGTAGTAATAGTAAAGAAAAAGTTTCAGAAAGCAGGGTAAGGAAATTTCCCCAAGGAAGCAGCCATGTGGGCTTTTTTGGACCAATCAGAAAACAAAGCGATATGTTAACATCTTGTCATATCAAAAATATTAAACTGCACATATTATGTGCAAAGTGTACCGACTTTGTGATAAAATGGTTTTCCGACAATTCCAGGAGGTAGGTTACTTTATTGAATATTACTTTCCAGATTCAAAATCCAGTCTAACATTGTGATAGTCTGGTGCCTGTATAATTTTGTGTGCACTGAAAGCCCTGTCCAAATGTGGTACAAAAAGTTTGACTTTTATTGATCACATGTCATTTTCCACTCTTCACTAAAATAATTACACTGTGGCAACCAACTCCCACCTCTACATCAGATACACTGTCAAAATTATCACAACCAGCCCCCACCTCTACATCAGATACACTGTCAAAATTATCAGAAAATGTTGTCTATAATATATACTGCTTTAAATCTGGCCAGGATTTGTTTTGTTCATAGGTCACAGTCCTTTAAGCATCTGTTTTGTCCTTTTGACAAACTGTTCCATTATTTGATCTGCTGGGCGCATGACTATCTGTCTTCCCTGATATTGATAAAAAGGCCATATTTACTTTGATATGCAGTGCACATACTATATCATGCTTGCTGATGGCATAATAAGTACAAGATATCTTGAACATTATTTGTTTTTTTTATGAATCTTGAACATCAGCATGGCAACCAAGTAACATGTCCCTGTCAGATCTGTGTATCACATCCAAAAGCTCCATGTACAGTGAACCAACCTGTAACATGGTACAGCAATATGCTGCAGTAAAATCTGGAATAACACATCAGATATTGTATTTGACCACTGCAACATAAAATACCGAATACAGTGATAGCTAAATGCTTATACAATTGACAAGTATATAATAAGCTAGTGAAATGTGAGTCATTTGGCAGACAGATGTAGATTGGCTACTACCAGAAACTGAACCTGAGTCTTCCACTGTGTCTATGGATGCTCCGCCACTCAGCTATCATAGCGTATAATGTCAAGCCATACATCCAGAATTAACTTTATGTATAAATATTGGTAGAAAATGAGTGTTATATCATGTGATTCGCACTGTGCATTTGACGGTATAGTTATAACACAAACTGTAGACCATTTCCAATGTGTACTGGTACTTTTAAATATAATACAATTAATTGTGTAACATATTGTTGCAAATTAAGTTCCTTTAACAAAACTTGTTTTTGTTGATGTTTAATGCAGTAAAGCTTAATAGATAGTTACTGGCACTTTGTTATTCTGGTTTTTGATGACTTTATGGTCTTAAACTAAGTCAGAGCCAAACTTAGCGAAGTGGGGCCAGATTTGGATCATTTTAGTGGAGCTCTCTGGATTTACTTGTTGGGATCTCCTGTGAATATAGCATTGGAAAAAAACTTTTAAACAAGTTTTATATGATATTGAACTTAAAATGTTCTTCCATCACTTTAAAATTAATCTCTCTCTCTCTCTCTCTCTCTCTCTCTCTATATATATATATATATATATATATATATATATATATATATATATATATATATATATATATATATATATATATATATATATATATATATATATATAAATTACTAAAACGCAGGGCCTCTGTGAGTGTGGGGTCCAATTAGATCCAATTGGTCCAATCGGCCCACCCTGATCTAAGTAACAGAAAAAAAGAGAAAGCCAACAAGTTTAGTAATATTCAGCAAATAATTTATTTCACTGGAATACAAACAATTTTAAAATAACTTACAGTTATGTGGCTTAAAACCCAGATAGTCCAAAAAGTTTTGAACTCCAAATGTATAAATTTCCAACTGAATTACAGTGCTTTTCCAAATACGTTATAATATTGTATGCGTTGATATGCATGTATTCTCAAGCATGTTAATGTGCAATTGCCAGGAATGTGGAGTTGTGTTAACAGTATTTTGATGGATCAAAAATAATACAATCCAAAATGTCTTTGTCTGAATTCACTATAATTCCAAATCAATGCTTTAGTCCAAGAATATTATTATTTTGCAAGTAAACAACATTATGTAAAAAGCTAAGACAATAATACAGGTCAGTCTCTTCTCTAAAACACTGACTACTGTAGGAAATTCCAAGTTAAAAACTAACATCTACATTTGTAGAGAAGTAAAAATGTTTACTTCCAATGATAATGATCGGAATATTTAATATGTATTTATAGAGAAATTTTAGCTATGTATTATCTTGCTTGCAAAATAAATGTCACTGGTCAGACACAACATTAATTTGATTTACGACAAAGGTCAAGTAAAAATACATATATACATTATACATAATCATGCCAACAAACAATACAAATTAAATAAACATAGTAGGTTATATTCCCAACGATTAAGGTTATGCACATACTGTCCTGAATAGCTGAATTATTCCGCTTAAATGTTTTGAAATGTTTCTCATCTTTTATACTTATTAAAATTTGAAGTTATTACATTAAAAATTTAACTGGTTACCTTCATATAAAGAAGTACATTGAACTAGAATTTTGTATGGTTTTTCTATTCCTCAAAAATTTACAAGGACAAGAGAAAATAAACCGATGAAACAGGTCTTAAACTGTCACTGTCATTTATTTAAAAGACAATATTATGCAGCACAAAAATGCAGCAACAAAAATGGACATTTTAAAAGAGATGCAATAAAAATAATATGCAGAACTAGAAATATCCATTGGACATCTGAGACAAGATGAACAAACAAATTGCAGGCCAATTAGTCCATGAGCATGCTTGGCTGGGCAAGTAGTCGATGAGCATGCTTGCCTGGGCATGTAGTCCATGAGCATTGCTTGCCTGGACATGTAGTCCATGCGCAGGGCCGGCGCTACCATATAGGCAAACTAGGCAGCCGCCTAGGGCGCTGATTTCAGGGGGCGCATTTTTTAAAAAAAGTATTGTTTATAAATTTTGAAATTGATATTTTCCGGGGGGGGGGGGGCGCCAGAATCTAACCTTGCCTAGGGCGCCAGATAGTCTGGCCGGATCTGGCGCCGGCCCTGTCCATGAGCATGCTTGCCTGGGCAGGTAGTCAATGAGCATGCTTGCTTGGGCAAGTAGTCCATGAGCATGCTTGGCTGGGCATGCTTTTATCACTGAATATTTGCATGTGCTTTGTTTCTTAACAAAATTTGTCACTGATAGTATTATTGCTTTCAATATTGAAAACAAAAGTTTTAAGTGAGTGTTACAATGAATGAGCTCGTGTCCCTATGAGCAACACAGTTGTCAAGAATTCGGTGTTACAAACACTTGAGTCTGAAATCATGTAGAATTAGTGCCTTTAGACTGAAACTTTCGGAAAAAATACATAATACAGACTCTTATATATCTGACAACGGCATTTAAAATTTTGGAACAATACAATGGTAATTATGTCTTATTTTAAATAAGGCCTCTATAATACAGAGTTAAATTTAGCTTTTACTTGTCTGGTAGGTTGGAATCGGAAAATGAAATTTTTCCAGATCTAGTCTGGTACAGGTTAAACCCTCAACAAATTTTGAAAACTACATAGTTAAAATCATATGAAACTATGTAACAACAACACTGCTAAATTTTGATAATACAATATGCAAAATTTTAAGACGAAATCATAAATATATGAGCAAGACGGCAGCAATCATCTAGTAAAAAGTACAAGTGACTAAAAGCATCAAACTCAATCATTGTGTCACCCAAATTTCATAATGTATGATAAAATGTGTCAGTAGAAAATAACTTTCCTTACTTGTGGCAATGTTGGTCACAGCTACTGACTTCTATATTATGACAATATTCAAAATGATGATAATTCAATGTCTGATTTTCGTTGGTCTAAAGGTAAAGGTACCTTGTGACATAATTTTAGGAAAAGATTAACTGAAATTCAATGATGCATGCAAGCGGTAATAACATCTTCTGAAAATCAAGCAATACAAATTCTAAGATGCATCATTTGACTAAATAATATGATCAGTATTGATATGACATGTTCAAGTGCACAAGCACTGAGAAAGCAGGGGGATATACTGGTTAAGAGCAAGAAAATTCAGGAACTATGCCATTCACTGTAAAGAAGTTTAAACGTTGGGATATCTCAACAAAACTTAAACAAAAGATAATAACTTTTTATGAGTCTCTTCATTTTTTCATTGTGATAGCTAGTATCTTCTATCCAAATGATAATTATAATAATCTACTACACAGAATTATAGAGTATAAAATCCCTAGCTTAGGCTGAAGTAACCAAACTGGCCAAATCATGCCATGTTTGCCTTTTGTCAATTCTACTGCGAGAAATATTTCACCAAACACGGGTTACACGGCAAATATTCTGTGCATTCTGTTCATGTTTCATTTAATGAAATGGTTGTCAAGGCATGAGTAGGATATAAGTTATATAGTTTGAAGATGCCTTTTCTCAACTTCCCAAATGAACAACATATTTACATCTTTTATGAGTGAATCACTATTTAACACAGTCTCTGAATTTGTTTCCATAGAAATACATAGAGCAGCATGCCGTAACTTTGCTATATTGGATAGTGTTGCATCATCAAATGATAATAGTCTTATATTTGAAAATTTTGTAGTTAATATTTCTAATTCACTTTTTGATACTGGTAATTTGTCATGTGCAGAAACATGGCTCCACCCTCTTTCTGTTCGTATGAAAATGAAATGTGATGTAAAGATCAAAAGTACACAGAACATGTTTGCTTTAATAATATAAGTGAATGACTGCATTTGCATGTAGTTACAATACGTATCGGTAAGTGTATGTTGTGTAGTTACAATACGTATCGGTAAGTGTATGTTGTGTAGTTACAATACGTATCGGTAAGTGTATGTTGTGTAGTTACAATACGTATCAGTAAGTGTATGTTGTGTAGTTACAACACGTATCGGTAAGTGTATGTTGTGTAGTTACAATACGTATCGGTAAGTGTATGTTGTGTAGTTACAATACGTATCGGTAAGTGTATGTTGTGTAGTTACAATACGTATCGGTAAGTGTATATTGTGTAGTTACAATACGTATCGGTAAGTGTATATTGTGTAGTTACAATACGTGTAGTTACAATACGTATCGGTAAGTGTATGTTGTGTAGTTACAATACGTATCGGTAAGTGTATGTTGTGTAGTTACAATACGTATCGGTAAGTGTATATTGTGTAGTTACAATACGTATCGGTAAGTGTATATTGTGTAGTTACAATACGTTAGTTACAATACGTATCGGTAAGTGTATATTGTGTAGTTACAATACGTATCGGTAAGTGTATATTGTGTAGTTACAATACGTATCGGTAAGTGTATATTGTGTAGTTACAATACGTGTAGTTACAATACGTATCGGTAAGTGTATATTGCGTAGTTACAATACGTATCGGTAAGTGTATGTTGTGTAGTTACAATACGTATCGGTAAGTGTATGTTGTGTAGTTACAATACGTATCAGTAACTGTATGTTCATCTAGACAGAGCTACTTCGGCTACTACCAGGAATGAATTTAGTCTTCTATTGTGTCAGTGGATACTCTGCCACTGTGTTATAGTAGTTTATATAATGTCATCTGTCTGGACTGATTGTATGCACCAATGCATGGAAGATATTACCTGTTGAAACCAAATAAAATAATAGTTTCAGAACAGTCTTCTATAATTTGGCATTAAGTTTGTATCCATAGATGGCCATTAGGTCTAAAAAGTTTCAAATTGTATATAAATATGTAAATTAATAATTGATACATATCTACATTTAATTTCAACCTAAAATGCTAGCTCCAAAACATGTCTTCCCCATTGCCTCTGCCTCTAAATATGTATTAAGCAAGTAATGTATATGCAATACAATGTGTTCCTTGTGTTCAAGACTGGTCAGTCTGGGTCAGTTTGTGTAGATACTGTACAAGTATAAACAGGATGATACTGAGTCAATACTTCGGTTTGGTTGAGCTGATGGATACATCATTAATGGTGGTGTCTTCATCACTGACAAAGCAGGTAAAAGAGAGCAAGCATTTCACCCATGAAGCCCCTGAACATACAGAAAACTCCAAGTATGTCAAGAATTTAAAAAAACACTATGCTTATAATGTAAAAAGAACAGAAAAGGACTACACAGCTGCAAGCTATATGACTGCAGAAACTTAGAGTAAAATGCAAAATCCAAATAATCCCATTGAATTATGTTACTCTGTCAAGGTCATAACTGCAGTTTTACATAGTAAGTTTTATTATTTTTCTTTAAATGACAACATTATAATAATAATATATGTATTTCATGATCCCATAAAGTATCAGGGTATAGTGAATAACCAGTGTAATGTTAACAGACATACCTATTGCAGACTTCAAAATAGCACACTTCGATTATGATTATCGGTACTTTATGCATGCATGAATAGACAAAAATATTTGGTTTAATTAGTACTTATTAAATTCACATATCTTACTGATGCGTTACATATGTTAAAACCATGTGAAATAATAAAAATAAGAATTTCGAAAAATCTGTTTCACTGTTGTATGAGATCTGAGACCAAAGTGAGTATCGACACAATACATATCTTAAACATGGTCTTGAAGGCAATCCTTCAAGAAAGACATTCAAACTTTGATCAGATGAATCAGGACAGAATGTTCCTAACTGGTATTGTAAATGCAAAGTGATATACTTCTTCTCTGCCTCTTTACGCGCACTGGAGTCCTTTATGTTGGTAATGACCTTTGCCCTTTAGTGTGAAAACCAGGATGACACTCAATTCCATAAATTTAAAAATAAAATTATTAATGAAACAAATCCTTTTTATTGTCACGTTTGACAATGATATTAAATTTCTCCTTTATACAAGTGGATATTTAACTTATTTAACTAAATGCCATGAAGATTCGATCACCAATTTTGGCATGTACATGTAGTTTTATTTAATGTTTTACCCATACAACCCACTCAACGCCCCTTCTGCTCACCGCCTGCATTCAAAGAAGAGATAGTATTTTGCTCTTTTTCTTAGGCAAATAAAAGCTGTCATCTTTCTTAAATAAATTATGATGTAGAAGGTATCAAGGAATCGATTGCAAATGGGAATCTTTTACAAATTACATGATGCAGTTGGAATGTACGATATTGGACCCAATATCGTCACAATCACCCCCTCGTGGAGTAGGGCTACTATTTTTATCCTAATATCTGACATAGTCTGAGGTGTCATGTAAAATGAGATATCAATATCGATGTAAAATTGATAAAGGAATTCATTGCAACTAGAATATTTTAGATCATGTGGTGGGAACTGTGCAATATTTGCAAAACAATCCTTACCCCACCGCCTCATAAAAGAGGGTTGATATTTTCGTCTTAATCTTTGGCTATATTTAGATTGTGGTACATCACCTCATATCAATTTTGACGTAAAATGTATCAAGGACTCGATTGGAAAAGAAATTTTTGAGATGACGCTGTGTAAAACGTGCAATATTACCAAAATATCTTTGTATGTGCTCTTTTTCTTCATCTGCGCCTACTAGTAAAATTATTTGTAAAATTAAATATATGATCGAACTGGTGGTTACGCTTGAACACAGGATAACAACTGCACTATTTCAAATCGAAACTATTAGTAATGTTCACCCTGTATCACTAACAAACAAAATATAAAAAGGAATAAATGTGCCGCGGTTAGATCAACTCTTTCTCTCCATATGAGGCCATTTGTTTTGATCACGTGACAATATGGCGTCGGCGTTCACCTGACTTAGGGTCACGGGACAATTTGTATGTACAAATTCATTGCCACAATCAGCGACCTAGTATTAAAAAAAAAATCAAATACATAAGTGAGGTCAAAAGAGTCCATAATTTTGGATACCTATAGTAAAACACAGCATAAGAATATTATCCACTTAACCAAAGAAATCAATGGTAGTTCATATCACAAAAAGTTTAGGCACCCCAACCCAAAATTTCTACCTGCAATTTTCATTCTAGGGTGAAAGTTTCCTCTCCCATCCCCATTTTGTTATCATTATTATTTTGAAATGACTTGCCATATTCATTAAAATCCTGTGTAGTGCTGTTTGTGTGTGTTGTCTTGTAACTGCATGTTTTCTGTATGGACTGGCACTATCTAGATCATATCATAAGAGTTTTGGGTTAACTGTCTAATTTTCAGTAGTGGTATGGTAGATTTGGTAAATACTATCTGGGGAGTAGTACTGTCTGTAATTGGATAGTTGTGTGGTGACTTTTCAGGCTGGGGTGTAATTAATCATTGTCAGTCAGTGTTCCTAAGGTTTCCTGGCATTATAGGTTAGTACTGAGATTTTAGTGAGATAGTTTGTATATAGGTGCGTAATTTAATATGTCATTAGGGGTTATTTGTATTTGGTTGTAATTTCTGGGGTTTATTTGTGTGTGTGTGTGTGTGTGTGTGTGTGAATGTACGCAGTTTACTTTGTTTTTGTGCATAATTATCTGCATTTTGTTTGGTTCCTATAGATAGAAAATGGTGTGTGTGTGTGTGTGTAGGTTAGGTTGCTGTCTTGTTGTTTTCGGTATGCTTTATGTACAGACAGGACCTGCATGGACTCTATCAAGACAGTCCCTTCCCTCGACTGTATCCAGCAGGCCATATCTGTTCAGCTGGATGGCATATTTCGGTGGGTTGTTGTTTATTTTTGTGTTTTTTTTTTGGGGGGGGGGGGGTATCAGTTACGTAAGTGTTGACTGAGATTCCCTTGGGATAAACTCCTTAAGGGAGTTAATTCTCTAGCCCACACATCTGTTTCTGTTATGTTCCTATAGCTGTGTTCGCTAGTCGGGATGAAATAGTTGTGTTTTTGTAGAACACACGGTACTAATGGTATGGAAAAATGTGAACCAGCCTGGAAATTGAGTATATATTGGTTAGGCTGACCAGGATTGGTTAATAATGTACGTTATGTTGTAGGAAAAAGAATCTTTTGAGAGCTTATCCTAGTTGTAAGTAAGAAAAAAAATAGAGACATTATTTTATTGTTGGAATTTCAGTCCTTTAACAGTCTTGAGTTTGGAACACTCATTACTATAATTAGCACCTGACTCTTTGGTGCGGAATTGAAAGCACATGTTTTAAACGCATGCAGGTCCAGAAAATGCTGTAGTGAGGCGACCGGACGTGACAAAGGATTCTGTGTTACGTACCGACGCTTCTGACAGGGGTCTTGGCGCAGGTTTACTGCAGGAACATGACAGGAACTTATTTCCAGTTGCTTATGGTAGCAGGAAGTTGTCGCCAGCAGAGCGTAATTATTCAGGTCCCGAAAGTAAATGCCTAGCAATTATCTTTGGGATCTCTAAATTTCAGCGCTATCCGTATGGGCGAAGGTTTATTCTGGAAACTGACCAGCAGCCACTTGCTTATTTGGCCCAAGCTAAATTGACAAATGGACGTTTAATGAGATGGTTATTATTTTTATAGCAATATCGAATTCAATTGCGTTACATTAAGGAAAGCACCAACGTAGGAGCAGATCGTCTGAGTAGACTGATTGATTCTGAGGTGACGGGGTCACTTCAGGACATGTAAACAAAAACTGGAAATACAGAGTCGTAATTCGGAGAGCAAAATCCCTGATTTTGCTCTTAAAGAGGGGCCTATGTGAAGTGTCGAATTTTGAATTGCAGCGAACATTAAAAGTTGAATGCATTGAGCATTACATTTTATCGCATTTAAGCCAGAACGTCTTTGTGAAAAGTCACTTCGACCTTTCTTCGTTCATCTCCCCCTATGTCAGTGTAAACTTCAAAGGGGCATCATTCCAGCTCAGTGAAATTGACCGGGATATCTTAACACGGTCCTTAGAAAGTAAACATCTGAGCTACCAACCCTAACCGCTTGGTAGGAACCTATGTCCACTTATCATTTTTCAAAGGGAAATTGTTGCACACTGTCATTCCTAGATTTTGTTTGGTAATCTGTTGCAGTCACAGTTTACTCGTTTGGTTCTACAGTTTGGTAATCTGTTTCGGTCACGGTTTCCTTGTCGGTTTCGGTATGCAGAGTATCCTGTTTATCTTCTAGAGCTCTTTCGTCTTCATTTTGTATGGTTTCTTCTTCTGTTGTTGGAGTTGCTGGAGGATGGAGTTGGTTTGCTTTGACAGTTTCCTGTTTCGGTTCGTGGCCTGAGTCATCATAAATAAAAAATTCTTTCAGAGAATCATTAGTTAATTGGCTGGTAAGATCTGCGATGAAAGGTAAATTATTATTATTCGGAGCCGGTAATTAATCAACCGATTATTATAAAATAATGGATTCGATGTATTATAACCCAAGAGAATATTGGAAGGGTAGAGCAGCGATTAGTAAACTCGCTGATGCAGCAAACTTTTACACCTTCTTTTGCTGAAAATTGATTAGCGCGACAGGCAATATGGCAAATTAACTACCACCACCTACAAAAATTCAGCATATACATTGTGATGTCAACACTTCTAATCAAGTTCGTCAAGCAAATATTTTATTTTTACCACATGACACTATCAAAATTGGTTGACGTCAATTAATATACAAATTCGCGTTGAATGTCGTTGACGTTGCAAGTAGATATAAGGCAGCAGAACCACTATCAAGTAAAACAGCAACTAAAGTGTCTTCTGCTTTTTGATAGCCATAACTATTACAAGTTGATCCTGGCAAAGAATTTCTTGGTGCAGTATCATCTCTGATGAAGAAACATAACGTCAAAATCAGACGAGGACATGCTGCAGTTCATTATGATGAGGCAAATGTTGAACGATTTAATCAAACACTTGCTGAGCGGTTATTTGGATATCAATATGCAAAGTTAATAATTCAGAAGGATACGAGATCTCACGAATGGTTTGCAAGATTACCAAGTGTGAATTATGCATTAAACAACTAAATTATACGAACAACTTCTATGAAACCCATCAATGCGATTACAAAAAAAAAACAACAAGAAAACATATACCAATACAATGACAAGAATTTTCAAAACAACCAGTATTAGGTAATGTTACTGTCAGGTGTTTATATGAACCAGGCGTACTTGAAGGCGGTAAAAAAAGAACAACTGATCCTATTTGAAGTATTACGGCACATACACTGTCTAGCGTGGTAAGATCCACGGGGTGACCTGCAATCTACAGATTAGATTCAACTGCTCCTCAACGTGAATTTGTACGCGAGCAATTACAAGTAATTCCTGAAGACACACAATTACCACCGCATTCATTATTGGAAACTAGCACCTTGACGTCGATTACATTCAAAACAGGTCAGCATCACATTTTTGCGTGTATGACCAAAATTACTATCAATTCTGTCCACGGTAAATTGTCTTGGATTATTATTTGAATACTGCCACAACATTGTTGTATTACATCTCGCACAATCATTATTTTGTTGTTGTTTCAATGTCATGATAAATTCAGCATCGAGATCAAAGTCGCGCTTATTTTCTAGTCACACTTTATAACTTTTTTCTTCTTACTATATCATTGTTAACAACATCGCTATTACCAGTAGTTTTTGTGAAATCTATGACAATTCTCCGCAGCTGAGATATTCTTCTGCCTCGAGACACTGCGAGATAAACTAAATTTGACGATCCAAATATTTGTATCAGAGATAGTTAATCCTTTTGTCCATTGTTAACACGCTCTCAACAACATTGACAGGAACTAAGACAATATCATTTAATATAAGATTTTGTTTTTCTGATGATCCTGGTATATCAACGTCGATATTCTGCCGTCGCGTATCAACCGGTCGATAACACAATGGTGCAGGTAGTTTTGAAATTTTGTCTTTATGTAACATACGTAATTGTGGCTTAATTGTATCAATAACTATCTGTCTACTTGCAACTATCAAATCATTTGATCTCCATAAATTCCCCAGAAAATATTAATATGAGTTTCTGAAGTTATTTCACGCATTATTTCACCGTTAATTTTATTCGTTTGTAGTCTGATTAATTTCTTCAACTCTGTTAATTCTGGATTAAGCGCTCAATTATCATCAGTTATTTCATCATAATAATCTACAAAATTCCTCAGCCATCCATGTGGAGACAATCCAAAAAATATCGTGGTTGACTATGATCGCCACACATTATTACAGCATTATTTTTTTCCAATAACCAATCAAAAAATATTTTTAATATTTCTAATACAACAGTACATATTTCATCTCAAACAATAATCCTTGGAATATATTTCTCTCCCATTCGTTCAGGAGTCCATTTATCTCTCTTACTTCGAAAGAATTTATGATAAGTGCATGATTTGATATTTCTTTCTTTCATTTCTCTTGCGAGTATATGCGTAGGTGTTAATACAACTATTTCTGAAAACTGTTCAAGAATAATTCGATTACACGAGTTGTTTAACCACAACTTCCAGGCCCACTGAGATAAACTGTTTTATGTCTAGCTACAGGATCATGTACAGATGATGCATATGATTATTTTGATATTTGATTTTCTTTTGTGACAATAAACACCCTTAATTTCAACGTCGGCGGATTCAGAATAATTAAGTATAGTTTCTTCTTTTCTTCTCCTTTCATCCCGTGCAGCATAAGTGCCTGTATGTATCTGTTCTAACTATCCTGTATTTTGTATTGATATAAAACGAATCCGTTGTGACTCTGACATTAAACTCAGAAATTATATTTATCATCGATAATGAATTTATGGAAATGTACGCAAGCATTGAAGACCTCAAATGAGCAAACTGCGGTGACTCACCATCAGTATAACTCACAACTGTACCTAATTTAGTTCCGTCTGATAAATTAACATTACTTCGACTTATAAACGTATTTCTATTCGTTCTATCAGTAATTATAAATTTAGTTCAGCATCGTCTATAATCAATCTTGTACAATGTCGTTTTTGATCATACGATCCTCCTTGGGTGAATTTACCGATTATTTTTCTGCCAAGATCTTTTGCGATTTTATTCTCAAAATCAGTTATATCAGGAATTTGATCACTAGAATATTTATTTTCATGTGGTAACCAAACATCTTTCTGCGGACGATATGATATAATTGCTTCACTTACTGTTAACAATAATAGTTTTATTTTATATCGAGCATATACCGTAATAATACTGTTGGTACACCCATTGTTTCTGAATTTTTGTTGCCAATTAAGACATAACAAATCGGATGAAGATTTTCGGCAAGCTTACTTGACTCGATCTAAGTGAATCCAGTCAAATCAAAATCTGGTAATAGTCCGTTTAGCGATACACTGGTCATTTCGTGTGTGGGATGTCCAAATCGCCCAAAGACTCAGAACACTATCCCATTCCAATAAATTGTTGTTGTTGTAGGGTTTAACGCCATTTTTCAGCACACGATAGGCTATACATGGCGGCCAGTATTAATGGTGGAGGAAGAACCCAGGAAAACCCCCGGAAAAAACCACCGACCCACGAGAAGCTGCTGGCAAGCTTTCTCGCATATACACATTAGCTGAATCCGAGACTCGAACCCACGCAGACAAAGGTGAGATGGCGGTGATCCGTAACGGAGAGCGCTTTAGACCACTCGGCCACTCAGGGCCCCCATTCCAAGAAATCTTCACAGATGACATGCAATCAAATCAACTGAAATAACGTCCTTAATATCGTATTCAGTATTCCATAATCCACCGTGTCCATATTCGACACAGCTGCGTTGTATTTTTTCAAGGAAATTCAATCTTATTGGTTTCCACGAATTTTTTTTTTCTCTAGCAAAATGAGCAGCAACATTTTTCACGGAGAGATTCTGCACGATAAATAATGCCATTAGGCCCTACAAACTGATCATAATGTTCATTATCTGAACTTCGAAATAACTACACTAGTACAAGATTACTTTTACTTATTTCATTAATAAAATCAAATATATTTCCTTGATAAAATTTAACAGTTCGATTTCGTGGAAATATTGTTGCTGCATTAGTCCACGCTTGTCCATTATGATGAATAATTTCAATCGAAGCTCCTTTCGATTTATACTTTGATTGGTTTAAAACTCTCAGGTTATCATTCTTACCATTATCCGGAATTTTAATTTCTTTCCGAATTCAACGAGATCTCTGAATGCTCCAGTATCTTTAACTATTCCTCCCCACTCGTTTATTATTTTACGTCTCTTATCCGTCAAACCATTTCCACGTATCGCGTTTGTAAAATGTTCCGTTACTCTTTCGGCTACACAATTTACTTTTGAAAATTTCATCTGCTTCAGATTATTATCAAATATAGGATAAATTGCATAAATAACCGCGGTTTTAGAATACGCTCGTTGATAATACGGTTTTTCAATACCAGTCAACATTCCTGGTTTGGAATGTTTATTTAATACGGCGATATTTTCTTTATGAAGGACAGGGTCACGATTTTCACTGATAATCCAAGTATTGTTTGTTTCTGCTAATACAATAACTTTTACTCTGAACAATACTTTTGATCGTCGAGATAATAATCGTTGCCGCTTGTTTGTCGTTCATTGTAGCATCGACGACGTTGTCGACACCATCGGTGTTGCATATGATTTTGAACGACGACCACACATGAGATGCACTATCCTTGCTAAGTTCTTTATTGGCGCTATGAATAGTATTAATCAAACTTCAATGCGGCGGATCAACCAGAGCTAGCATCGGTAAGTCAGGGAACATTCTGTCAAGATTAAAGTTATTTTTAGAAGGCTTAATTTTAATCTCCGTCAATTCGTTCATATTGCAAGTAAGTCAAATATATATTTAAACTGATATGATACTGTGGATGGTATTGTTTGTATACTTTAATACAGACACATTGGATCAATCATGGCATTGATTGTTTTAATTACTGTAGATACATTAAATCCAGCATGTTATTAATTGCACACATTAATACAGATACATTGGATCCAGGATGGTATTGACTGTATACTTTAATACAGATACATTGGTTTCATCATGGTATTGATTGTTTAAATTACTGTAGATACAAATGATTCAGAATGGTATTGATTGTAGACATTAGTACAGATACATTGTTTCCAGCATGGTATTGATTGTATACTTTAATACAGATACATGGGATCCAGAATGGTATTGATTTTATACTTTAATACAGATACATGGGATCCAGAATGGTATTGATTTCATACTTTAATACAGATGCATTGGATCCAGAATGGTATTGATTTCATACATTAATACAGATGCATTGGATCCAGAATGGTATTTATTGTTTTCATTACTGTAGATACAAGTGATCTAGAATGGTATTGATTGTACACATTAACAGAGATACATTGGATACATAATGGTATCGATTGTTTACTTTAATACAGATACAAGTGATCTAGAATGGTACTGATTGTACACATTAATACAGATACATTGGATACAGAATGGTATCGATTGTTTACTTTAATACAGATACAAGTGATCTAGAATGGTACTGATTGTACACACTAATACAGATACATTGGATACAGAATGGTATCGATTATTTACTTTAATACAGACACATTAGATCCAGCACGGTATCCATTTTTTAAATTCCTGTAGATACAACTGATTCAACATAGCATTGATATTATACATCAATATTAATATAAGTGATTAAACATGGCATTACTATTATACATTAATATCGATACAAATGATTAAAAATGGCATTAATATTATGCATTAATATCGATACAAGTGATTAAACCTAGCATTAATATTATACATCAATATTGATACAAATGATTAAACATGGCATTAATATTATACATCAATATTGATACAAGTGATTAAACATAGCATTAATATTATACATCAATATTGATACAAGTGATTAAACATGGCATTAATATCATACATTAATATTCATATAAGTGATTAAACATAGAATTAATATTATACATTAATATCGATACAAGTGATTAAACATAGCATTAATATTATACATCAATATTGATACAAATGATTAAACATGGCATTAATATTATACATCAATATTGATACAAGTGATTAAACATGGCATTAATATTATACATCAATATTCATATAAGTGATTAAACATAGAATTAATATTATACATTAATATTCATATAAGTGATTAAATATAGAATTAATATTATACATTAATATCGATACAAGTGATTAAACATAGCATTAATATTATACATTAATATCGATACAAGTGATTAAACATGGCATTAATATTATACATTAATATCGATGCAAGTGATTAAACATGGCATTAATATCATACAATAATATCGATGCAAGTGATTAAACATGGCATTAATATTATACATCAATATTGATACAAGTGATTAAACATGGCATTAATATTATACATTAATATCGATACAAGTGATTAAACATAGCATTAATATTATACATCAATATTGATACAAGTGATTAAACATGGCATTAATATCATACATTAATATTCATATAAGTGATTAAACATAGAATTAATATTATACATTAATATCGATAAAAGTGATTAAACATAGCATTAATATTATACATTAATATCGATACAAGTGATTAAACATGGCATTAATATTATACATTAATATCGATGCAAGTGATTAAACATGGCATTAATATTATACAATAATATCGATACAAGTGATTAAACATAGCATTAATATTATACATTAATATTGATACAAGTGATTAAACATAGCATTAATATTATACATCAATATCAATACAAGTGATTAAACATGGCATTAATATTATACATTAATATCGATAAAAGTGATTAAACATGGCATTAATATTATACATTAATATCGATGCAAGTGATTAAACATAGCATTAATATTATACATTAATATCGATACAAGTGATTAAACATGGCATTAATATTATAGATTAATATCGATACAAGTGATTAAACATAGCATTAATATTATACATTAATATCGATACAAGTGATTAAACATAGCATTAATATTATAGATTAATATCGATACAAGTGATTAAACATAGCATTAATATTATACATCAATATCAATACAAGTGATTAAACATGGCATTAATATTATAGATCAATATTCATATAAGTGATTAAACATAGAATTAATATTATACATCAATAGTGATACAAGTGATTAAACATGGCATTAATATTATACATGAATATCGATACAAGTGATTAAACATGGCATTAATATTATACATTAATATCGATACAAGTGATTAAACATAACATTAATATTATACATTAATATCGATACAAGTGATTAAACATGGCATTAATATCATATATTAATATTAATATAAGTGATTAAACATGGCATTAATATTATACATCAATATTGATACAAGTGATTAAACATGGCATTAATATTATACATCAATATTGATATAAGTGATTAAACATAGCATTAATATTATACATCAATATTAATATAAGTGATTAAACATGGCATTAATATTATCCATTAATATTGATATAAGTGATTAAACATGGCATTAATATTATACATCAATATTGATATAAGTGATTAAACATGGCATTAATATTATACATCAATATTGATATAAGTGATTAAACATGGCATTAATATTATCCATTAATATCGATACAAGTGATTAAACATGGAATTGATATTATACATTACTATAGATAGAACTGATTCAATATAGTATTGATATTAAACAATCCTATAGATAGAACTGATTCAACCTGGCATTTATATTATACATTGCTATATATACAACTGATTCTACCTGGCATTGATATTATACATTACTAAAGATACAACTGATTCAACATGGCATTGATATTAAACAATCCTATAGATAGAACTGATTCAAGCTGGCATTTATATTATACAATCCTATAGATAGAACTGATTCAACCTGGCATTGATATTATACATTGCTATAGATAAAACTGATTCAACATGGCATTGATAGTATACAATGCTATAGATACAACTTTTTCAACATGGCATTGATATTAAACATTGCTATAGATACAACTGATTCAACATGGCATTGATATTATACATTACTATAGATACAACAGATTAAACATAGCATTCATATTATACATTACTATAGATACCTACTGATTAAACTGCATTCATGTTATACATTACTACAGATACAAGTGATTCAACCTGGCATTGATATTATACATTTCCATAGATACAAATGATTCACCATGGCATTGATATTATACATTACTTTAGATACAACTGATTCAACATGGCATTGATATTATACATTACTATAGATACAATTGATTCAACCTTGCATTGATATTATACATATTTTTAGATACAACTGATTCAACATGGTATTGATATGATACATTACTATAGATACAAGTGATTCAACATAGTATTAATATGATACATTACTACAGATACAAGTGATTCAACATGATATTGATATTATACATTACTGTAGATACAAGCGATCCGCCATGATCATAATTGTATACATTACTATAGATACTAGCGCAAATGTTTCTCTTGCCGATGGTCAATTGTATGTGCGCATTAAAAGTGTATCCGGAATGTAACAAACATTATTTATGGTCGCTTACAATGATCTCGTTCCTTTTTACCACCGTTCTAAATGCCATGGCCGCTGTGATTGATGTTACAATCACGGGCGACCAATATATTATGATCTTGGTTGACTCTCTTGGGTTCTTATATATCGCTTTCAACAATCTCGTCCCCATTCACCACCATTCCAAATGCCAGGGCCTCTGTGATTGATGTGACAATCACGGGCGACCAATATATTATGATCTTGGTTGATTCTCTCGGGTTCTTATATATCACTTACAACGATTTTGTTCCTATTAAATGACCATTCTTAATGACGGGATCTCTGTGATTAATGTGACAATCACGCCTTTAAAACTATTAATCTTGTCAAACCGAAAACAGTTTTGTACAAGCATTTTAAAACCATTGTCACATTCAAGGCTAAACAGATGACACGATCAATATCTTTCAACAGAAGCTGTCTTTCAAAGGAGTTTTCGTATACAGACAGTGTCTTTTGACAAAGCCTTTCCCAGTCCACTGTTACGGTTGGAGAGGGAATTGTTCGGTAACAAACAAAATCAGAAGCATCTGTTTCTACCACCGTTTTAGAAGTTAGTGTCTCACACTATGCTTGAGAGACGAAAAATTTCTACACTTCTTTATATAAATATTTGTCATCGCAAAACCTGTATTACACAACACGCAAAGCCCTTGCATGCATGAAATATTGTAGCTGAAAACTAGCTGTACCTTAATTTTGTGTTCAGTCCCGTTTTCTTTTGTTATTTTGGATGTACGAAATAAATGACAGGAACTACATTAATAATAATAATAATAATAATAATAGTTTTAGTAACATACATTTCAGCTGGTTGAAAAGCGGAGGTTGAAGAGGAATGACGCTGTAGGTTTAAAGGCATATAAGCAATCTATTCACTTTTTTAGCCATTATTATCATCTTCTGCTGAACTAGGAATCTTGCAAATTTAATTATCTTTGTCATAAAAAAACATGGTGAACTGTGCTTCAGCTTAAGCGAGTGAATACAATAATAGAAGCGAATTTACAACAGATATGGACTGGAAAAGAGAAAAATAAAATAACAATTGGAAAGCATTGAGAAACTTATCTTGTAGCAAAATGAAAACTAATGAACTGATCGTGATAGTATTGCTTGAAGAAATAGAAATGATAAACTGAAATTTAATGAAATGACAATACATTGTTTTAATAAATATTGTTATGAAATGCCTTGACCGTTTAGAAAGGAACAAATCCCACTCATTGGAAAGTATACATGTAATTATGTAGGACATTAGCAGAGGTATACCCAAATTTTTCCCAGCGCCGAATCAGCTGCAAAGACCCATAATGTTTCTCTTGATTCCCATCAATGTTTATATTAGATTATGTTATTCAGTGGCAGCATACAGCAAGTTTGATTCAGTTGTTGGATACGATCAGAGATATCAACCAAAAAAGGAAAAGACACACATTATTTCGCATACTATAAAACACGTGAAAAGTTTCAAAATCTTGTATTTATTCACCTATAATAATTTTTATTTCGCTGGAAAGTAATGCTTGGCTTATACGCGACTACATCATTCACCCAAATGGTGCAGCACACAAAAATGTCTACACTCCAATGAATATTAGTTACTGACCCTCTTGGGTGCGGGCGTCTACCAAGCCAGAATATTTTGTTTATTTTACCTAAATTCCACTCATTCTTTTCCCTAATAAGAAAACAGAATATTTGTTCAGATTTAAAAGAGAGAATTAATTTGTCCTCAACCTTTGTGAAAACCTGATTGTTTAAAAACATCCCAGCAAATGCAAGGTCGTCCCCCCCCCCCCCATTTATTACGAAAAAATAATGTGGCCGGAACCTAGGGTGCAAAATGCAAAACCTTTACATTTGGCAAGAACGTTCTAAATAGCAAATAATATTACGTCGAAAAATATAACATATCCATTAAAATTAATGTCATTATTTCGGATAGGTAACGGCTTTCTGTGTCATTTACAATCCCAGTCTGAGAACGTGTTCTAAAGACAAATCAGCTTTTGAATTGGACTTAGACGTTAGGTTGACTGAACGCTAATGACTTCATGGGTTTCATTGTTATTGACTCACAAAGGAGTTTAAGTGGTAGTAATCTGATATCTCTTCTAATAATCATTCATACGCCTCCTTGTAAACTCACTTTGTTTTTCTTATAAGCATCTGGACTATAACATATATTTAGATTAGGAGTGTGTATATAAGTTTCATCAGCGATAAACTGAATAACTATCGCGAGTTCCATGAACTCATATATGGTTAAAATATAGAAATATTTCAGATGGTATATCAGTGTTAGGGTACACTAGAATACCATGTAATAGTCAAACACAACAGGCAAATATAAATATGTAAATAAAGATATCAAGTATTCGAACTACAAACGACAAGGATAGGTTGGAAATTTGATATTTCACATTTCATTCACAGATTGCTTGACATATTTTACCATCATTGATATGAAATTGCAAGCAGACTTCTTTGTTTGTGTCTCTATCGACTAGTTAATATAACAATCAATCATTATTTCAACAAATTATTTACATGGTTCTGATATCACTAGTCTTAACATATCAACTGCTAGCATCACGTGGCCGTGCAACGTGATTCAAGGGCAGTAACTCTGCAAATGTCAAAATCTTCCTTTATCTATCAATTTATACAAGATCCTTTTAAAATGCAAATGCATGGTACATTTGGGTGGAATTATTACAAGTGCAACTACTTCATTATCCACAATTCGTTGATTTATTTCAGTATATGAATGGCACGCAATGATCAAATTGATGGTTAACCGCATTGATCAGAGGTCCTATATTATTTTATATTAAGATTTATTATTAGAGTACAAAATGATGCTACCCGAGTATGTTATCAGTAACAAGCTGTCACTGTAACGGCAATCACATTAAAGTGGGTTAGACCAATGTAAACCAATAAAATACGTGTCATTGTTAATGTTCTGGCGTTGTTGTGATTATGCATATATTTTGGCATGTTTCACTCTGGCCCAAGGTTTAGGTCTTCTCACAGGTGTTGCCACAGTAGTATACCAATCATCTCTTTCAATCAACATACTTCTAGTTTAAAATCTATGATAAACTTAAATAAAATATTGTTTTACCTAATTAAAATGTTAGCTTAATATGTGTTACACTACTTCTTCCTAATATATGTCTTCTCTCATTAAAACAGCAGCAGCTTCTTTTAATTAGTTTATTTAATTATGCAGGATACGAAGCTTCTAATGGACGCATTGTAGGGACCGGATCTTGTAAACTAAATATATCGGCTAATCAAGAATCCATTCCTTTTCTAGTGTTAAACGTGCCAATCGGATACTTATGATCACGTGTCCCAAAAGCATGTGTAAAAGTAAAGGATTTATTTGTTCTTTTTGAATCCATTCAAACATTCCATTCATAAAAATCAATTGGAACATATTGGTTGTGTTGTAAATTACTTAACTCTGGATTATTGACCATTGACCATTTATTCCCGAGAGCAAGGTAAATCAA
Source organism: Sinohyriopsis cumingii (assembly GCA_028554795.2). Classification (NCBI taxonomy): domain Eukaryota; kingdom Metazoa; phylum Mollusca; class Bivalvia; order Unionida; family Unionidae; genus Sinohyriopsis; species Sinohyriopsis cumingii. The sequence goes on from CM068840.1 coordinate 29,229,067, forward strand.
ACGTAACACTGTCATTTGCTGATTGGAAGGTACACTTTGCCGGAGGGTATTGTTAACATCCAACCATTTACAACCATCAATAGTCCATTGCTCGCCAAAATAATGATGGTCTTGATCTAATAAATATTCTATTTTAGCGGGTTGAGTGGGGACTGAATTATGAGCAATATGAGCAGTATTAATTCCATTAATTTCTTTTTGAGTAACTGTCGCGCTATGAATTGTAAATCCGTGACTTAATATAGAATAAGCCCTAGCGTTTGCACCCAGTTATTCCCAGTCCATTGGTAACATGGAAGAATATATTGTATGATACGGTAAAATATAAAACCAAGATCATAAAATCATCGGGTTTGCTGAGTGTCATCCGACGTTTAAAGTTGTTCTGATGTAAATGCAGTCCAGTCATTTGGCTTGCAAATTAGTTGTTCATATATTCATTTATTGGTTTTCTTACGCGCTTTTAATCCGTTTCTGCGAAACAGGAAACTTTGGCGCATTAACTCCGCTGCTGGATATGTTCTCGACCCCTGTGACTGCGGTACCTGATTTGAGTTTTTCTTCGGCATCGTATCTGATTATGTGATCGGCCATCATAATCGGGACGGCAATAGTGCTTTCAGGGCATAATTATGTTGTATACCAGCCACATTCTAATTTATTTAATGGTATAACTTTTAATAACTAAATCTTGTCTTGGTATATTATATTCTTGATTTGTTGCTTTTGGATAAGGTTTTTCGTTAGGCCCTAATAATCAAAACATTTAAACGCCAGTGAATGTACTTGTATAATACTTGTTTGGTTTTCTCATCAACATCTTGCCACGTGCCAGCACTTATATAAACTGAAGGTTGAGATTCCAGCCTAATAATCAAAACATTTAAACGCCAGTGAATGTACTTGTATAATACTTGTTTGGTTTTCTCATCAACACCTTGCCACGTGCCAGCACTTATATAAACTGAAGGTTGAGATTCCAGCCTATAACTCTTTCTTGGTCTCCAAGCGTCTTTATGTGTCCAGATTAAAACATACCAGACATAATGATGAACTGATGGCTTGTTCAGCGTTAATATATTTCACCTTTGATTGCTGGACAGTGAGAGATAGGGTCAGAAAGTCAGGCAGTGTAAGAAACATTGGAAGGCTGAGAGGGTACAATATGGCGGAACATACCAGCTATGACTTGACATTAAGTAAATGTAATCATACGCTAGAAAAAATGACTCCATTATACACCCCGGTCAATTAAAATAAGACAAAGATAGTTACACTTACGGACAAAACACTTATGATCAGGCTGAAACCAATGTTGTGCCACTGTTCCACATTTTCTTTGAGACAGGACCGTACTGAACTATTGTTTAACATAATGATGTCTTTATAAGCAAGAATGGGCAACGATGTGATCACAAATGAACTAAATGTATCAACCTGTATTTCAGATATTAAAACCTCAAATTATATCAACAAATATGGAAGGCTTTTCATTCAATATTTTTGTTCACTCTCATTTTGAAATGAAGCAAATATTTATTTGAAAAATTTCCTTTTGTACTCAAAATCTTACTGTTGTACTTAAGAATTGTTGAGTTATAAACTACGTAAAACATTTAAAATACATAAACTTGTCCAGGTAGCTAATGGATTCCTGAATCGGACGATACAAGTCGCGTGTTCTGAATGTCAATGTTGTTAGCTAATGCAAATTCTAAAGTTCCTCTTTATATCTATATTCCTGAGTGATTTATGGTATATAGTCCTTATTCTATTTGTCTCTCCATTTATCTTGTCTGTGTGGTGACACATTCTTTTCCCGCTTTGAATTAGTTTGCTGGTATGTTTTCTGGTGTTAATGCTCTGCATACTCCGTTTTATAACCAAGTTGGTTTTGTTTCAGCGTTAAGAATGTGTGCCTTGTATAACTTTGTTCCTCACGTAGTTGATAATATATAGGTTTGAAACTGAAGATATCATTGTCTTGACATTCGCAATCGCAAGAAGGACGTATCATTTCATCCCAAACTGGTATTCCCGCAGTGTGGCACCTGCCATTGCTAGAAGCAGACGACAACACTGGAAAGGTAAAGTAGCTCTTTGTTTCTCTGATATAGCCTCACAGAAAACCTTTACATACATACTTAACTAAGGTGCTGCGAATACTTAACAGACTGGTCCCGATGTTAATTTGGCATTAGGTACAAAATTCATATAAACTGTCCAAAGATGCAGACGATATCTAATTATGCAAGTGTGCATTGAATTCCTTTAAGAAGCAATGCACGTATACATATTTTTGTTTATTATAAAACGTAAGTAGATAATCCTGAACATAAAATATGTTTTCATTTAGCATCGTCATTTTCTAAGATTAAAATATCTAATAAACCTGAGTGAATACCCCTTTCCCGAAAACACTGATAAAAACCGCAGTTAAGTATTCCCTGCAGTGTTGTTAAGGGGCACTTGTGGTATCTAAATGTACGTTCAGGATTGTTTGCTAATATATATGTTTATTGGATACATTCTCTTCAATGTTTCACCTTAAAACCTTTATTCTTTTAGTAATTGTTTCTGTTTAATCTATTTGATTATATGTGATACACGATATAACGCGTGAAATTAATGTTTAAGGGAGGACGGGGAGTCCTTAATACTGCATTCAAATTTCAAATATCTAGTAGAGAATTGAAATTTGAAAGAAGAAAGAAAAATAAAACACATACTCCATAAATCTGTACGACTAATTTTGCAAATACTGTATGCCACATAAGTTACGAAATAAAAACGGATGAGGTATATGTATTATGGGATTAAATGATCACGGTTGGGTATTTATCGATGTGTAAATTTTACCTAATCACTCACAAAGTAAGTTAACTTTGTGACTGATTAGGTAAAATGTTCACATCGATCAATACCCAACCATGATTATTTAATCCTTATAATTCCAATGTCGTCCTTTCTTTCGTCAAATCAACTTATTCCGTCAACAATGGATTCTATTTTAAGGTGCGCGTACTTTCCTCTCCTTAGCCGCTTCACATCGCCCCATAATATATTACCTGTACAGAATCACAAGAACATAATGAATACTGTCACAATTACGTTTATTCAGAAACTTCATACTTTACATCTTAGTAAATGGCTACCGATGGTTACAACACATTTAGTTTATTTACAACATTCTTCTTCAGTTTTAGTCAGTCCCATCTGCTACATCAGATGACCATGACCTTACATAATAACAGCTGATACGGAATGAACAAGTGTGCTAGATTAAATTTCCAATCAAATCTTAAATCATATTGGATTTTATCAATGAACAACATTGAAATATGAACCAGATGATGCTATCCCTTACTAACATAAAGGTAACAATTAAATAAATTGTATACAGGAATAACATTTTATATCATTCTGAATAGCGTTAACACATTAACCCTGGAGGTTTTTGTCGGTTTCGTCTGAAATTCGAGTAGGAAACATATTTTGAAAACTATTTCTGAATACATCATAAAACACCAACTTCCAGGCGATCTTCCAATAACATACTGCCTAGTTGTGTTAGAAACATAGTTTTCATTGGCTGTTTGGCTCGCACATGAGCAGAAGGGTAAAAGTTGGACTTTTTATTTTATGTTTTTAAATTTTTTTTTTTTTTTTTGTTTTTGCTTAACGGACACATTGTGTTCGATTCGAGACCACTCTTTAGTCCAAATGCCCATCTTATCCCACGTTTTGCAAAGGTTCATCGGTCTGTTTGCACTTCATACCGGTCTGCCTTAGATCTGAGACCAAAAAATCTTAAATCCAGACACAAAATCGGATTCCGACAATGGGCGAATTTTGGGCAGAAAAAGATCGGGTCTAAAAAATGAGGTTTTCTCCTCTGTATTTTGTAGTCCAACAAGAAATTCCAGATTATTTGGTATCATTGTAGAGCTACATCTCTCTACCTTTCTATAATACCACCCACTTTAGTGTATCATGCATGACCTTGACGATACAGAGCTCGGCAGTAGGCTACTACCTCCTGCCACGTAAACTCGTCACCAGGGGCTAATGTGTTAATACTTGTGAAGACCGTTCAGTGATCTAATATCAAATGAAATTTAACTACTGTCACAGTTACGTTTATTCAGCTACTTCATACTTTAAATATTAGGCAATGGCTACCCGTGGTGTCAGCACATTTCTTTTCATATAAAAAATAACACTCCTTTTTAATTGTAGTATGTCCTATACAGGAATAAAATTTATATCTTTTCATCAGCGTTAATGCTTTATAAGACCCTTTCAGTTATATATGTGAAATTAAATCTGCAGTTGTTAAATGTAGAGTTGCAAGCGAAACCGGCCATATGCTTTGTTTGGGGCATAGTTGAGTCTTTGAACAATGGTCTCATAAATATTTGCTTTTATTTTTGTGTAAGTGATAATATTCACCATACCACCAATATCCACACACATTTTTCAAATAAGCAAACAAAATCAAAATAAAAAAATTTACCACTGAAAACGCGAATGCCCCATTTTGTGCTTCGTTTAGTAGCCTCTGAGTATTGATTTATTTCAATAGATTTTAAGTCATCCTCAGATAATTTCTCGAATCTTGGTTTGTATCCCACAGCGGCCTCAAAATTGACTGGCCTAGTTCCCACGCTATTATTGTTGTTGTTGTGTATGGCTAGGGTGGCTGAGTCATGGGGTGCTATGTGAGGGAATTTATCAATCTCTGTTGTTCTGTTTCATTTTCAGCGTTTGTAACATCCATCGCATTATCGCCAAATCCAGCTTCATCTACTTCAATCGCTGCTATTATTTCTTTTAACTCATTGTCGTCTAATTGTTCAAAAAACTCCGCAGAAAATTGCAAAATCACCGTAATCGGCCATTTTGCCTGACTATGTAGCACACGAACGCCATATCGTAAAGTATACATTTCAATCAAAGAATATTTGAAAAAGTATAAACAGTGTATAATTTAATATTTATTTGCGGACTAAAAAACTTAAACGATGAAACAGTCGTTTCAGAATGACGTGTCTGCAATGTTAACTTTTACTGCAAGCAGTACAAAACCGAAAGTAGTCCCAGAATGTATCGATGAATAAAAAATTCCAGATCAGTATCATGTGACCGTTGCATATAGTGAAAATGCCCACACCTATCACGATATTGGTTATATATCGCCGTCAAATCTCCACGATGTTCTCACTATGCATGTGATACCTTGATAACTACGTGATACACCAAGCTGTTAATTATCTGTTGAAAATGACGACTTCTATCGCGTGTCTTTGTCCTGGTCGTTCGCTGTTCAACAAGTAAAACTACAACAATAGATTAAGCATGCACTGTTTTAGTAGCGCTCATTATAAAACAGTACAGATATAGGGTTAGAATGAAAAATTAGAAAAATTAAAATAGTGTTTTTCTATTAATCAGTGTGTTTACATGATGTAATCAATACAAATCAAATTCTAATGATAGGATGATTCCCAAAGGAATACAAAATATCAAAGGCTTCCTCTCATTTTAGTCGAGTATTTTATTTAATGTGGATAAAAATGAGTTCATAAAATGCAATATGCCACCAAACAAATGTACCTTTTTGTAGAATAGTCATTTTATCACTTTTTGTAGGTTATATATATATACCTTATATAGGTAATACATTTCCTCTTTATTCTTTGTTATCGTTTTGTGTCAGTTTTATTACAGAGCGTATACGGCTGAGAACTACTGCATTTGTTATTTTAAAATGCGCCGAAAATAGGTTATTCTGACCTAGGAGGCTTTATAAAGCTGTATTAAATACAAACAAGTATGAATCTATAGGTTTCGAATGCTAATCAGAAAAATTCATCATAGATAGTACCAACTAAAATAAAATGTTTTGGTTATGTGCTTAACATCATTTTCAGCACATGATATGCATTACATGGCGAAGGAGAAGATAGGAAAGATCCACCGACGTAAGGGAATCTACTGGCAAGCTTTCTCACAAAGCAACATAGGCTGAGTCTAAGACTAGAACCCACGGAGACAGTGGTAAGGTGGCAGTATCAGTAAAGGAGACTGCATTTGGCCATTCGGCCCCGTCACCCGTCCAATAAATTGCAACAATAAAATCTCTGCCATAACAACGTCAGAAACAGAAATCCATCAAAGTTAAAGTAACACGCTCTTTCAAGATAAATATAAAAATGAGGATCCATCAAAAATCTTAAAAATGTAATATTCTTAAATAATGCATTAAAAAATTTGCCATAAAAATTACCTTGTTTTAGAAAGTTCAACATCTTTTCTGGCGTTACCTTATCACAAAGGTAATTTATCAAGTTCGCATAACGAATCAACTGCGATCGTCTTGAAATGCATTACCCGGTCACTGTACTTTTAGCTAACTCGCATATACAGCCTTCTCAAGTTAAAGTAGACTTTCTTTACGTGTGTTGGCTTGTTTTGTTACTCATCAAGTCTTAAAATATCTTCAAAAGCTGAAAGTCAGCTCATACTAGAAGATTTGCAAATATCGAACTCACTTGTATCGTTTAATCCGTTGTGCGATAGCGTTCGAATTTTCCTAATTTGTAATGATGTTACGATAGATTAAGTAATATCTAAGAATCGTATACTTTTGAAAACAAAATTGATTTCCTATGTGTTGGAGTCCGTGTCGCAGTCAGCACCGTCTTATAATCAACCTAGTTCCATTTCGAAACTAGATCGTGCCGCGCCATTTCTAAACCATTATCTATTCTTGAAAAGGCCCTGAGATTTTTTGCGACTTGACCTGGCCCTGAAAGGTACGATCCATTTGGTAACAAAGCAGTTTTCCCATTTAATCTGATCCTGAAATGATACTGCACTGTTGCTCTACCGTACCCATTCTGAAACAGTTCCTGTCAGTTACATATATAAGGTTTTGCAAATTATCAATTATTGGTGAATTAATGATTTTGACACAGTGAAGACGTGATATTAAATCGAGAAACGTTCCTTGTAGTCACCATTCAAATATATAAAAATGAATATGCGTTGGAATGTTTCTGTGGCTGTATATAACTGTACTGGCTTTGAACCATCATGCAGCATTAAAAACTATTTCGATCGCAAACCACACTTGGGAACCAGAGAAAGTAAAAAAACAATGCTTGTTTATCCAAAGGACCGTTGTCTCATCTGGACCAGATATGGTCGCAAAATTGCCTCGGTTACAATATGCTCCGGTGCCATTTCACAGCAGAAATGGCCCGGAGCGTTTGTCGGTTTGGGTAGTGTTTCAAAACAATAACTCTCTATTAGTTTTAGTGGCACCCGGCCACATCATATGATGACAGCTACAAGTAAAATTAGAAAAAATGTATAAATGAAGATCTGCATTGAACCCCATATAAGATAATCCCTTCCAAACATGAAGTACAAACATATAGAATATTAAGGATAAATGCGATAAAATCATATGCAAGATGCTTGCAATACTATTAAAAAGATAAAGAGAAGTCTTGTAAAATCCTTACAATTTCTGATCGAAATTGTTAGTCGTTCATCATTGTACAATTTCTGCGCATCAGAAATACTTCCTCTTGCAACCGGAAGTCAACACACTAAAGGAGATAGTGTTCATCGGTCGCTGGAAAATGCAAGATATGCACACTGGTAGAGGTGCATGCTTGATGTGTCAAATCAGTGCCGTCGTTTTCGGACCTTACCTGATTTTGAAAAACGCTTGGTCGCGAAACACTGTATTAGAGATACGCTAAAAAAGAATGTGTTCCACTGCAAGTAGACACTCACAAGGTATGGAGTCTGGTCGAGCTTCTACCTTCGAAAGGTAAGTTACCAGTCAAATGTACAACGCGAGCGATGTTGTACGTACCGTTCACTTGGATTTGTTCGACGAATGTAACTCTTTAAATAGAGGATCATATCCAGACGCTCGTTTATGCAATTTAATTTCATCCATATATTATGCATGTTGATGAGAACAAACAACTTGAGAATTCGCCTTCCAAGTCTTGCAATATTTAAATGTTTACGCTATTATTGAACAAATTTTGCACTTGGTTTTATCGATATGTTTGGAAATTATATCTTTCAGCCTCCGAAAAGAGCAATATGTCATTTTTGAGCTTCGGCTTCATCGGAACCATCATTAATTTTTTACATCACCATATCATGCTAAAACTAAGGGGAACATACCAATTTTATCGGTGTTGAGTATATTGAACACATCGAACCAATTTGTGTGTACACAAATCAGGAAGAATGGAAAAATGTTAAAATCACCCATATATTTATTTAAGCAAACACTATGTTAGGGTAAATTAATCAGCTTAAAAATATTGGAGATGTAAAAAGATTGAGTCTCTCCAATAAATGACATTGATATAGAAAGATCATTTGTATCACACGTTTGTTAAAGTTTCGTCCTTTCTCTATGTTAGGCTATAAGTTAATTGGTAATATATATTATTGTTTGCTTGATTTGTGCCAGGTAAATGCTGTAAGAGAACTTGGTCATGTTATCATCTGATTATATCATCACTATTCAGTGTGATCACACCACACTGTTGCTTATTCCAGACGTACTTAGGAATATGCTGTCGTCAATTATTTTAAAACGTATCTCTTAGTTATCTGAGTAACATAATCATATTGTACCACTCGTACCACTCGATTATTATAAAAAGAAGATAGAGTTTAGATCACATACTTACACAGAAGAGAACAACATACATGCATGAAAGAAAGCTATAGTGTTTAATGAACACATTGATTATGCACCACTGAGAGTGAGATAGATACATAATATTATATATGTATAATTTATAGCGTGTATTAGTTATGCCAAACATAAACATTGTCATCTGTCTTAATAAATCATAAAATTCATCACAATGGACTCATTTAATGGAACCTATGAAACATCAAATATTTTTTCGACTCTTACTATATTTTGCGCACTTAAACGGGCATAAATTATTAAACTGTGGATCACAATATAAGATCAAAACATTTTATGCTGTCCAGGAAGAGAATTACAAGTACACGTGGCAAAGATGAAGTCACTATTGCATCACCGGAAGCAACACTATGGAACAGTATTGCTGTCGATTACCACGAATTTGGGAAGAATGCGAACTTAAGAACGGGAATATATAAACACGTGTTAATGATTCGCTCCTACCGAAGGCGTTATTTTTCAAAAGCCGTTGAGCGTCTTCGTACAACGTCGTATAAACGTTTTTCGATTTTAATTAACAGAGAGATTTTTTCACAGATAAATGACACTGTCATGATTTTCAATCTTTTTAAATGAAACCTTCATTTTGAATGCTCATTACCATCTTTTTCTGCAACCTGTATTCAATATCAATAGAGTTGAAAATGTTCTGTTCACTTCTCCTCACCAACCGGTTTGCTCGCCCAATAGAAATATTTGTTTTACAGATATTGCAAACTATCTGTCAGCAAACATCGCTCGTACATTTTGGGGACATATTTATATCTATATAACAATAGGAATTTAAGTATTATACACAGTGCACTGTGTGCAAACGTTTACCGGAGGAAGAGAATGACTTTGACGATTTAACACAAGTCTCGAGGGTTCCGGCAGAGGCTGACTCAGAGAACACTGTGTATGGGCATTATCCTTACATGACCAGTAAGTGAAATGAGTAATTTGTAATAACTACGCTAAAACCACATTCAAGAATACGTTTACCGGCACTGTTGACATAAGTGTTATATCACTAACGTATCTGAACAAGCTACTACTTTGTGATACTGAAGTAAACGTGCAAACGAGAATTTAGATTTGGTAATGATATTCGTGGGGTTTTTCACTTAACGAATACTGACGCTTCTCTGAACACTAACTCGCACATTCGCACCATTGAAGGAAAAACTTTATATCATGCCAAATAGTTAATTGCAACCCTATTGTCCTAGAGTCAGCATATATCAAATAGAAACCGTACCCACGCAGGAATAATGACGAAAATTGCTTTAGTGAATATAGCCGTTCTGAGTATAGCTCACATGACCTTAAACGTACACATCATACCAATTTTCTAGTATGCAAAACCGTTGCTTTTATTTTATATTTGAAATTATTGTGCTTACTTTCAGGATGAGCAAGAAAATAAGAGTTAAACAACTTTTGGAATCTTTCTACACCATCTATGGAAAGAAAGTGGCAGCCCATCCGTGGAAATTTATACTGTTCTCTATATTGATAAATGGAGTGCTAGGTCTAGGCCTTTACTTTCGATTAAATTTGAATAATGACGTCCAGTATTTATATATACCAGAAAACACAAAGTCTCTCATCGACAGGGCCAGGATCGACTCAATATTTAGAGACGAATCTGGAAATAACTTTTGGCCTCACACGATGTCCCACCCTCTTCGATACGGTGAAGTCATTTTATTCCCTAAGCACGGTCGTAATATATTTGAAGATGGTGTATTCGACAATATTTCAACTGTAGTAGACACAATTCTTAATATCAGCCTATCCGGTGATAGACTGGCATACAGTGATGTGTGCGCGATTAGAAATGAAAAATGTGTGATAGAAGGAATAGAACTGACGAACTCACCATACCAGAAAAGTGTTCAAGGCGGATCCGTCAGGTACACTTCCTGCAATACCCCTACATGCTCCAACCACAATATGACTTTTCTGGGTGATGTTAATGTGGAAAACGGAACCCTTCTTTCAGCTAGGTACATCAAATTAAGATTCAACCTCAGACAAAATTCTTCCTATGAGCTGCAAAGGGCTAGAAGATGGCAACATGCGTTCGTGAAAACATTGAAAAAAATGAAGTCAGATATTCTTGGTATTGCATTTTCATCAGCCGATTCCACTGACGAAGAGATAAGCAACGAAGCCATTATTGATATTCCTTTCTTTGGTCTTTGCTTCACCGTCCTTATCACCTATAGCAACTTCATCACAGGATCTGGAGACTGTGTTTCCAAAAGGGTCCATCTGAGCCGTGCTGGGTTCCTAGTCGTGCCTTTGAGTGTTCTAGGGTCTTGGGGCCTTTTGAGCTGGTGTGGGGTGCTATTTACAAATATCATCGGTTGCACGCCATATATTCTTTTAGGTAGGTTCATTTGCACATTCCTCAAGATCATGCTTGATATGTTCACATTATTTTCTTAGTTGAAATAACTGTAAGCACATAATTTCTCTCATATTGGATGAAAATGTAACCTACTTTGATAAAACTCTAACAACCGCAAATTAGTACACAAACAATAATCTACAAAATTTCCCCAGCAAAATTTCAGCTGAAGGAATTTTTGTGTTGAATGTTTGACCGTTATAAAAATAAAGAGGAAATCATTTAAATAATAAATAAGAAACCATTGTTCAATGTTATTTATTTCTAAGTTATTTTAACCACTTGTGGAAGTGATGTGTACCTTGCATTTCATGATATGTATTTTACTAACAACAGATTTAATATGCTATTAAACTTACCGAGATCTGCCAAAGCGTTTCTAGAGTCACGACTTAATTAACTGTGCGAAACATCCACTGCTAAATATTTTCCAGACTGAGGTATATTATATTATATTATGGAAATCTTAGAAATGATGTAGCTCATATATATATATATATATATATATATATATATATATATATATATATATATATATATATATATATATATATATATAACGTCGGTACGTCGTTTTCAGGTCTTGAGATTGACTACATTTTGATCACACTGGCCCAGTCGGTGAACTATGAAGCAATATCAGATTATGAGGACCGTTTCTTGGCTACCTTTGTCCCATCCAGCACGGGTATCACTATGGCACTCTTTACCCATATCATGACCTACGGTGTAGGAATCTGGTCTAATATACCCGTAATGCGCCACTTCTGTTTGTATCTAGGTAAGTTGTTTCTGTTTATATTTTAACTGCTTCTTAACGTTTCGAACAACAAACAGCATATATTTCTGAATTTGCATAAATAATTCGTTCTTAACATGTGGCTAGAATAGACCTTTAGGCTGTCATCAGCCTACATTGGTCAGATCTACACAATGGGATAACACATCAGTAGCCTTGTTCTATATGTATTCAATAAATCGTAGCCGGTTGTGAAAGTGAAGTTAAAATTAGAAATATCTGTTTCGTATTATTTTCTCTGAGGACTTTGTCCATTAAAGTAAACGTAATAATTTGTTCCTTTACGCCAATATTGCTAATAATTAAAGAAACTTAAACGTAAGGCTCTTCACTTTCTGATGTATTCAGATTATTTAAAAATATGCCTAAATACATGTTTGGTAAAAGTTTCTTCTTCATTCTTTGTATCTCGCTGTACCAAAAGTTTCATTGTCCTAAGTCTGTTTTCCTCTTATGCTGTATAACTTTGAATTTACATGCTCAAATAATTAATCTGCTTTGTCACTTACTAATTTCAGCATTAACGTTAGGATTTGTCTTCCTTAACCACATGACCTTCTTTGCTGCATGCCTTGCCTTGCACGAGAAACGCGTGTCTCTGAACAGGCACTGCTGTACAGGTATGCCAGTAGAGGCGCCTGATAAACTAAAAGAAAAAGGGCGGTCTCGTTGTTTCATTTGCTGCTGTAGCGGGAAGGAACCATCTTCTAGCGAGGAATTGGAAGGAAACTGTCAAACTGTGCCGAGGGCGTTCATGTCACGTTTTGCTCTCTATTTGCCTCTTAAGGCTGTATCAGTTTTTCTTTATTTAGGTTATTTGGCAGTTTCTATATGGGGAGCTACTAATTTGAAGTATGATATGCTAGATAGCAAAATGATCTCCCCTCAGTCTTATTCATATCTATACAATAAGCTATATCTTGAGCATTTTGATAAAAGGGAATTTGTAATGTTCTTTATTGATGGCTATATAAACCATTCTGACTTACTCACTCATCAGAAGCTTTCAAATATTATTAGTGCCATGAAGAAAAGCAACGCCATCGATGATAGCTTTGCTATAAATTGGCTCGATGCATACGACATATATACAAATTCAAGTGAGAAACGCAATTTTATGGTTTTGAACGAATTTATCGAACAACATCAAGAATATAAAAACGATGTGTATTATTCAACCTATGGAAATGACAACATAATGGCGTCCCGCATCTACTTAAAAACGATTAACTTGCAAACATCTGAGCAAGCAATAGCACTTTACAAGGAACTGAAACAGTTTAAAAAGACGGGCATTTTGCCAGGTTTTGCGTATAGCTCATTCTCAAATCGGATTGAATCTGCAACAGAACTTCAGTCAAATATGCTAAGGCCACTGATAACAGCTATTATTGCACTTGCACTGATGTCGTTTGTCTTAATTCCTCAGCCAATAATTTGTCTTGTTGTCATATGGACAGCCTTCTCCATTATGCTAGGCACATTCGGATTCCTTTGGTTCTGGGGTGTTTCCTTGACAACTATATCCATCCTGTACGTCGTACTTACAACTGCATACGCAATAGAGGTGGCCGTGCACTGCTGCTTTGCCTTTTACTATGTCGAGGCCATTGATAATCAGTCTCGGCTGTATTCATCTCTCACAAGGGCCAACTCCCCTATTTGTATTATGATTTTTGGGTCCATACTTGGGCTTCCAATTCTTCTTGCTGTTAGATCCTATGTTTTTAGAACTTTTTTCAAAATATCCATACTCACTCTCTTCTTTAGTGCGGCTCATGCAATTTTCTTCATGCCGATGTTCATAAGTATATTTGGATTGAGTATCAAAGCACCAAAATTACCGAAAATTGTCGAGAGTTTCACAGTGTCCACGACTGGTACTTTTAATGATACTAAACATCCCATAATTTCAAATTTTATTCAGGACAGAAATAGCGAAAACAAATTTGGAATAGTTAATTCTGGATTTCAAGAAATAACTATCCTTTGAGCACCCGTTAAAAGCGACGCTGCTTTCATGCGTTAATTCAATCCTTTAGAAATAAAAGTATCCTGCAATTATATTAGTGTGTGCATCAATGTATGCTTTATGACTGCATATCCATGCGAGTAACTACTTATGTGAGACTGATTTGTTGCTTTGTATTAATGCGGGTACATTAGTGCTCCCCATATTCGTTTCGTATTTTGCAAAGGTTTAAATTTTTAAAGAAAATAATTTCTCAGGTTTCGCTCACTGGTTATACTGAATATTTAAATACGACCTTGTTTATTTTAGGTAATTCTAAAGAACGTTTAATCACCTTTAACTTGGTCATTGATACAGATCGGGGTTGCTTCAGGTGTGCACCAATCAAACAACTTTCAGTTGCGCGTGGTCGTTTTAATTTTTATGACTTCAGAGGTAAATTGTATAAAAAGATTCCATAACTTCTTTACTTTTTATATCATTGTTAATTCGTTCATTGCACTTTCAAACACTAGTACAGTCTAGTCTGGCAATATTTTAATAACTGCTGAAGATACTGTATTTTAGATTAATCCATGCCTATTTTTTTTATTACAGTACAGCCTTTTTGATTAGCTGTGTGTTTAGATCCATTATAATTTCCTGAAGTGGAATATCCAAATCATTCAAAGTAAATGAAAGTAACATAGAAGTATGCAAACAACTTCACCTTATACCTGTCACTCTCTCTCTCTCTCTCTCTGAAGTTCATAATATCTTAAGAGCGCCCTCTAACGACGTCTATAAGATTGCTTTGTGACAGTATATCTTTGCGAGGTAAAATGTCAATAAGAATGCTTTGTGACAGTATATGCATGCAGTAACGAAGTCAATAAGATTGCTTTGTAACTATATATTCATGCCAGTAACGACTTTTTAATATTAGTTTATGACAGTTTATTCATTGGGGCGCTCACCAGTTATTATGTACTTTTGAGAGTGACGTATGTAAGGTTAAGTTGTTTGCATTTAAAACATGCACAGTGGAGAGAATGTTGGCATACCTCTATGCTACATTAATGTAATGTGGATGATATTTCTTTGGATATTACACATTTGGAAATTGTGCATGATCTAAGCACACTGCTAACTAAAATGACTGCTCCTTTGTGCTAAAAAATCAGCCTGAATTAATCTAAAGTATACTATCCATAATAGCTATTAAAATAGGGAAATTTAATTTTGCCACACTAGACAATACCAGCTTCTGAAAGTGCAATGAATGAATTACCAAATATATAAAATGTAGAAAAAAGTTATAGGCTCTTTTTTATACAATTTACCTCTGAAGTTCAGGAAGTGAAAATGACCAAGTGGAGCTAGCACTTTTTTGAAAAGTGCACATCTGGAGTAAGGCCAAGCTGTATACTCTATAACCCATGTTACACCCATCAATCATACACCAAAATAAAGGGAATTATAGGGTCTTTGAATTATACCTAAGACATACAAAGTCTTTTTTAGATAGCCATTATAAGCAATGAGAAAAACCGGGGAAATTCTTTTTCTTTAAAATTCTAATCCTGTGCAAAATACGAAACTGTAGAGTGCCACCATAAAGCAAATATAAAAATGTATGCAATTTTTTTAATTATTTTCATATCATTATGTATGATGTTCTGAATAAAATGGTACATTCATATTGATGTTAAGCATGAAAATAAGAAAATTATGCTCATTTAGCTCTTGCTTACATAATTTGTCATGAGGCATGTTTGTGTGAGTAGTGACCTTAATTATGGGGAAATTAGAAGTCTTAGAATATAGGAATAGAGCCAACTTAAATTTAAAACTGTTGCAATAATTAATAGAAATATATCTTGAAAATGATTCTTTTAATTTATTTGCAATGAAATACAAAATAAATTACGAGAAAGCGAATTCGCTTCTTCCATTTTAAACAATAGGCAAATATTTTTACTTTGACCTTTATGAGCCTGATCTGTTCTGTTGAGGAAAGCCGGGGAAATTCTTTTTCTTTAAAATTTTAACCCGATGAAAAATACGAAACTGTTGGGCGCCACCCATGTGAGTAACGAAGTCTGTAAGACTCCTTTATGACAGTATATTCATGCGAGAAACGATGTATTTAAGACTGCTTCTTTAATGAACTGTTGTTAAAATATGCTAATGCATTTAAACGGCTAAATGTTGATTAATGTGAGGAAAGCCAACTGCCTCATCTTTAAAGGATCAGGTTAACTTATTGAAGGTTACTCATTATTAAGCCATCGTGCTTCATGGTTACAAAATTTCCATGCGTATAGATAATGATATGAGAGGTGCGTTTTAAGTTGTGCAAATTATTGGAATCCGGGCTCTTGAAGAATAACAAAATGTGTATACTTGTGATTTGTGCTCCCATAGACATTTTCTTGAGGGAACGTTACATATAATTGAATGTAAATGCACTTCTAGGTATTGATACATATTAAATGATAGAGCTTGCTGAGCATTGCGGTAAGTGAAATGTATAATAAAACATTCATAAACTCCATTTTACATATGTTATTTTATATTTTTATTTTGTTTCATTTTATTGAAAGACGACCAGATTACATGCAGAACTCTTATGACTCGATGATTCAAATGTCATGGCCAGTGTTGAGGGTTTCTCTATTGAAAGAGCCGAAACGTTGTGAGTTGATAGACTGCAATAGAAAATAATGAACATATTTTCTTTTACAAAGTACAGCAAAGCCAAAAGTCATGTACATTGTATGACTGTATGTTAATTTTGGAGAAATTGTGAATGCAAATACAAAAGCCAAATTCCATAGCCAGATGTTGCCATCCAAGCCAATCGCTTTTGTTCATTCTGTTAAAGGTCATGCCAACCTATGTCCTGTATCTTCTCATATAGCCATTTTTTTAACTTTTAATGTGCAGCAATATACACTCTTTACGTTATTCTATGTGAAAAAATTAAGTTTTAGTTCGGTAAATCTTTATTTAGTTAACATTTGTTAAAGCGAATTAAATAAACTTTGAATATCAGGAAAATTGTAAGGTGTTTTGACTTTTTTTTTAAGTGAAAAGTTTTTTTAACGTAAATACTCTGAATCTCAAATTACTTTTTTCGCACATGGATGTAACTTTTCTAACATTGATATGTGATAGTGGAATTGCACATGAAAATTGTTCATCATTTAACATTGATCGACATGCTGCGAATCACTAGCTGAAATGTTCATTTATCGATGCGACTTCAGTAGTGCAGCGGCATTCACTGTTATGTTACGGTTGTCGGGTAATCTGGTATCTTTGTTGAACACAAATTGATGAACCAGCTGATCGTGAATAATCATCGGGATATATTGCCAGACCCAGTATCGTCGAGGCAACGTCACCACATTCTTGACACGAATCATTCTTCTTTATATCAGTCATATGCATGGTACTGTTAAACTGATCTATAACACCATTTTTAACTCAACCAACTCGATTTCCAATTCGATATGCTCTATTGTCTGCTTTCAGAAGTTGACCTTATATATACATGAATGCCTAAACGGGCAAAAAATATTTGCCTGTATCCTTAACCTGTAGTTCGCTTTGTCCACGTGCGTCAGGTGCATGCGCATCATAAGAATAATACGATTATCGCGAACACATTCGTCTTTGAGTACTGGCGCGTCCATGTCAAATGCGGGACCAGATGTACGCTTGAATATTTTATTATCTTTGTTATCATCTAAAACGACCACGAGTCAGACAACTTCCTGCTAACAGACTTGCGGCTACATTTATTTTCTTTCGACAACTTGTTGTCTTGTCAGGGACGGTACGACAGTATATTCTTTTAGTAGTTCATTTGCAGCTTGATTTATTATTTTACTGACACTTGAGTATTCCATTCGGTGTTGGCAGTTCTACCAACGTTGGAACGCTTGCATTCTGCGTTTTTTTTTCTCGTGCTAATCGTGCGAGTCTGTTTCCGCTCGCAGAAAATGCTTTACCAGCAACATCACCAACGGCGCCAATAGCTTTGTCACGAACAACGTCGATATTTTTTCAAAACTAATAGTTTTAAAATCGGGATCGGTTCTGGGGCAACCGTTCTGAATAGTCTCTGTAAAACAACGCCAATCCCATCTCCGTAAATAACTGTATATACTGGTAATCATGAATTTATCGCCCTGACCATTTCGGGTCCAAGTTGAGCATTGTGCATGATCGTGTTATTTTGTTATCAACGATCTATTACTATTGTAGTCAATCGCTGTAGTGATCATCATTAATTTCATTGATAAGTTCCTGATAAACGTGTCCGTCCAAAACGCCAGCTTTGAATATACGATGACAAATAGTAGTTGCTTCAATGATGATTTTGTGGGAATTACAGCCAAATCGTCTTCCACCATTCAGAATTTCTAGTCAATCAACGTAAGCGTAAAATTTTTTGGGGGAAAGTTTATCTTTAATCTCCGGTGGTTTAAGGATAACATCACCTTTTTGTTTCTTAAATCCACGGGCTTTCATGTGAGTAGCAAGGCAGATTCCGGTCGCTTCTTTTTCTTCCTCCTCCAAATGAAGTGTTCTTGGCTATCTATTGACTAGTGAGCAGGCAGCTTCTTCTTCTTGTAAAAAGAGGGCTTCCTAACTACGATAAATGGGGTGAAAAATATCTCCAAATAATGGGTTTTCAGTAGCTTCTTTGACTTGGTTCATGCTTTTTTAAATTTAGTCTAATGTTGTTTACTCTTAATTTGTTTCATACCATTGTACGTTTGAAACACAAAAGGAACCCGATTTTTCACTATAACATAAGCGGTCTTTGATCTAGCAGGCAATGATGAATTTCCATGGCTATCTTGCCAAAAAGCGACCATAGTTTGCAAAGGTTCCACAGAGCTTAGATTCAGCACTCAAATAACAGGCATTATAACTCATATCGATTCATGTCATATAATGATCCCTTAAAAACAAATTTAGGACATATTTCCATATTATTTCAAACCTAACTATATTAATCCATCTTATTCTCAATGGATGCGAATTATTAATTCATAATGACGTCACATAAGATTATTGGCTTAGATACAGACATCAGGTTTTCGCATAATAACGAAAGTTATAAACGGGGTAACTTTCATAGTAATCTTCTTCCTTGCAAAACGTCAATTTCTAAGCTATATAAAATAGACTGTACTTATCAACCACGAAACACGATCCCGCAGTATTTATGACAGTAATAACTGAGATGACGAGCTATTATTTCATCTTATTGTTGTCACACAAAAAATCATTAACATATTTTCTCTAATATTGACAGAAAATTTGCTATGCAGTGAAATACGTTCTCTTGTATTCAATAGAAAACAGTATTGACATTTTAAAATAGAAAATTTAAGTCATGTACAGACTCTAGACTACTGTGTAGGACAAATTTTTTTTCTTCAGAAAATGCAATATAAGCTATTTTCTTTTTGAAGACAGTGATGAACATACATACATTGTTCTTGTTGCGTCTAATCTTATAAATAACACCAAATATCAAGAAAAATGTCAAAACATAACAGAAATGTGTATATGAATGAATAGCTGTAGTGCCACATTGACTAGCAGACACCCGGAAATCGATTATTTTGATAATGAAACATTCTAAATCACATAGTGGCTAATGTTCATTCACTTAAATGCAATCTAAAAAATATTTGATATTTTTGCAATTCGAAGAATCCATGCAGAACAATATTTCTTTTTTATTTTAAAGGTGGTAAGCATCAGACCGAAGATAGATTTATTATTGCAAATTTGCCCTTAGAAAGCGCCCCAGGACTGTGAATGATTGCTTACCTTAGAATTTAATTTAAACCGACCAGGCTGGACCGGATTCAGTGTTGTGACATTAGTCAAGATACTTACACCAATTTTCCAAAACATCTTAACGTGGTTTGACCAGACAATGCTCTTGTGCATGAATTATGAAAACCAGTAACCAGCTAGGAAATTAGAATTCCAAATATTTGAGTCCATCTCAGTAAGTACATTTTCCTTGTGTATTGCGGATTCCACACATAATCACACACCACAGAAAAACAAAGAAAAACGAATACAAACTTCAGAGTGTGAAACTGGCTTTTACCAATAAATCTGGTGTTGATTATGCGTCTTGATGATGCACATCAACAACCAATGAACTGGAGACAGACCGCGAATGAATACTTCTCACTTAGAGTAGTTCATTTTGCCAACGGCACTTTATCATATATATTCCAACTCCGGATACGCTGAGTTCGCTTACGGTTTCTTAAGGTTGTTATTCGCATCTGTATTGTTTTACACGATTTGGTACATTAACAACTAAACGGTGTAGATTTCACTTTACGAAAAGGTACAGTTGAATATGGATTAGAAATAGTGACCTTACAAAAAGAGGAATCTATACCAAAAACGTAGAAATGGGGTATATGTAATATGGTAAATGGGCTTCTGCAATCCTGAGTTAAAACGATTGCTTAGTACCAGAGACAACGGCCTAAAATTACAACAGTTTTTCTTGTCAAGCCATTTTGCATAGACGTAATTAAATGAGAAGTCCGAAACGAATGGAATCTCGGCCCTAATTGAAATCTGAATAGAAGAATTGAAGAATTGGTAAGTTTGTTTGCCAAAGATTACTTAGATCGAAACTCTTTCTGTCTGTTTTTCTTTAGTACAAAATTTGAAAACGTTAATAATAAAAATGAAAAGTAGAATGGACATCACATTATTTGCTTGTTCCACAAAATAATTAAATACTCCCTCCCTCCCACCATATATATATATATATATATATATATATATATATATATATATATATATATATATATATATATATACGCAGTATCATTGATAGACCACGAAATGATAAAGTATTCATTAAAACGAAACAAGGCTTGCCGCGTTTGCTTATCATGAAAAAAAATTATACAACGAGTGGTGTATCAACGATAAAGCGTACGTACTATACATATATTTTATTCTTAATATACAAATGCACATACTTGTATTTTTAACTCTGTTAAGATTGATTGCAAGTTGTTATGTCATGACGGAATGTGTCCGCTACAAAATATTGTTCTTTACCTTTTGCAAATAGTCACATTCTCCTTTGGAAATGAAAAATTGGTTCTGTATTTTCTGAACTTCATTCATATTAATTGAATAAATATAAGACACAGTTATGATTAAAACATGAAATATGATTTAAATGAAGAAAGTCGAGCACTTCAAATACAGCATAGTTAAGAATTTGAACAGTGAACGTGCAACATATTCAAACGAATACGAAATATAAACTAAGGTAAATGAGGAACCAGCAAGAGGTAGTTCAAAAACGTCAATGTAATACAATTGTTTGTATCCTTCATTTCTGTAATTCCCCTTTCCGTTGGTTAGGTTGACTATATTTTACGTACGTTATTCATACGTCCAGAGAGCGTTCTGACATTTTATTATACAAATATTCTATGAAATAGTGATAAAGAAATATAGAAACAAACTTAGCATTGCATAGAGTACAGGAGGTGTCATCCTCCTACCCCAAAATGTAGCTTACAGTCTTGACAGACTAATGCAGCTTTCTATCATTGGTGTTGCAAGCACTGTATTAAAATCCCATAGATCGTGTACACCTAACCGTTACTTGGTGCAAGTTCGTGTTCACCGACTTTCCCGTACTATCTCCCTTATGCATTTGAGAGAGAGAGAGAGAGAGAGAGAGAGAGACGTAATCTCTATTATTTGCCTTGTATCAGACGTACGTAATAAAATAAATACAAACATAACGCGTGCAAACAATATCAAATAAGAAAAGTAAAGTAGTGATGCTAAGATTAACAATAAGATGCATAGATAAACCGGAAAAAACAGTACTTACTTAATTTAGAAAATAATATTAATAAAATCATGTCCAAGATAAGTGTTTGAAATGAATAAATTGGTGCAAAAGATAAATTCAAACTACAAAATGGTCATTATAATAAATCATACACTGAAGATGTTGTTTTGGAAATAAAAAAACTAAAAGAACTAACAGTTCAAAAAAAAAAATAAGCTTACTAATAATGTGTCATCAAGTTTAGAAGGCGATATAACTTAAACATTACAAAAGGAAATAAAAGATATACTTAATCAATAAAGTCCATATCGAGATTGAGCTACAAATGCTTTTTTCATATCGTGACTAGATTTGGGATATTCATAGTGAGATTAATAGAGCAAGAATTAATTATTAAATACATGACATTATAACTATAACAAAGCCTAATATAAATGCATCTTGACACTGTATGAAGAATTGGTGACAAATATCATTACTGAATAAATTTTATAAGACCGCGTTGGGTTGTATAGAAAATGGAATTAAAGATGTTTAGGATTATCCATACCACAAAATTGATTTAAGACACGCAGACACATTTTTCAATCATTTTTCCAATAATAAATCTTGTCTTGATTTTCAGAGCCAACCAATAGAAAGCTCACGAAAATTTGTAGCGTACTTAGTATGGGACGCCCATTACCGCAGTGGATGACCTTATATACATCTCTGGATAGTACATGAGGATGCGTGATAATAGAGAGTGATGTTATTATACACTAAGAAAGAAGGAATATTTTCATGTAGGTTAGGGGCAACATTTAATTTGTTCCCTACTAAGACTCGAACCCAGAACGAATTGCTTGACCTTCACTCACCAACCCCTACACCAGGCCCATAAATAGTTTCCATCCCCCCATATATATATATATATATATATATATATATATATATATATATATATATATATATATATATACAAAAGTAGTGAATAGGGATAGTATAGCGTCAAGGGGACTTTAATGTTAAACTAGGAGGGTTGTACCCTGGCGTCTATGTAAATTTAACATGGAGAAAAGTGAGTTTGTACCCTGGCGTCAAGGGGAATTTAACATGGAATAGATTGTGGGACTGTATAGCGTCAAGGGAAATTGAACATAGTGGGACTGTATAGCGTCAAGGGAAAATTAACATGGGAATATATTTTGGGCCTGTCTAGCGACAAGCGAAATTTATCATGGGAATATATTTTAGGTCTGTCTAGCGACAAGGGGAATTTAACATGGTGGGACTGATACACTAGTACAAGCCTGAGATTTATATATAAAGCATTACCAAGACCTGAAAGTTTGCTGGGGGTGTTCAAAAAGTTGCATAATTGTAATGATGCTATAAATAGCTATAATCAAGGAAAAGATCAACGCCAAAATGGATGTGACTAAAAGTAACGCTAAAATGACGAAATTGTCCCAGAATTTAAAGGAGAATAAACATATCCCCGAATATTAAGTTACAATGGTTCAGACTAAAATGGATAAACCTAGTAACTACTTACAATATCAATTTGTGTGACGATCGTGGATAAACACCCATGTATCTATTTATAGCAATAATCAGCTGAAATTCCTATGAAATCTCACTATCTGTTTATAGCTATAACTTGTGGGATATTCCTTTGGAAAACCCCACTATCTTTTTACAGCCTCAGCTTCAGTGACGTTCCTGTTTATGAACTCTAGTATATATGTATAGCTACAACCTGTGGAAAACCCCCAAGTCCATATTTAAAGTCTCAAAATTTCCAGCGTCAGTGACGTCGCTGTAATGGACACTAGTGGATAAATGGCAACAGTGTTGCAAGTGGCTGACCTGAATACGCGCTACTGTAGGTAGGTAGGTAGAATGTATTTGATAGGGATAAAGGGGGTTTTATAGGGACAAACAGAGACAAATACAAACATGCATACACACACAAACACCACAGAGGGAAGAAGAAAACACAAACCCAAAATATACTATTCACACAGGGAAGAGGAAAAAAACCCAACAAATATACTATCCACACACGGGAAGAAAAAGAAAGAACAAATATACTATCCACACGAACTTGCACACACACACACACACAGAGGGAAGAATAAAACCAAAATTAAAATATACTATTCACACAGAGGGAAGCGGAAGAAAAAACCCAAAATATACTATCTACACGGAAGGGAGGGAAAACGTACCCAAATATACTATCCATACAAACGTACGCGAACGCATACAAACCCCAAATATACTATCCACACACGGGAGGAAGGAAAAAAGAAAACAACCAAATATACTATCAACACAACATACGCGAACACACATTAAGACACACACACACAGAGGGAAGAGGAAAAAAAACAAAACCCCAAATATGCTATCAACACAGAGGGAAGCGGAAAAACATACCCAAATATACTATCCATACAAACGTACGCGAACGCATACAAACCCCAAATATACTATCCACACAACGTCGCTAACGCGTACAAACCCAAAATATACTATCCACACGGAAGAGAGGGAAAATAAACCCAAATATACTATCCATACAAACGTACGCGAACGCATACAAACCACAAATATACTATGCACACAACGTCGCTAACGCGTACAGACCCAAAATATACTATCCACACGGAAGGGAGGGAAAACAACAAACCCAAAATATACTATCAACACGGTAGGGAGGGAAAACAAACCCAGATATACTATCCATACAAACGTACACGAACGCATACAAACCCCAAATATACTATCCACACAACTTCGCTAACGCGTACAAACCCCAAATATACCATCCACACACGGGAGGAAGAAGAAAATAAAAACAACCAAATATACTATCCACACAACTTACGCGAACACACACCCCCCAAATATACTATCAACACAGAAGGGAGAAAATACAAACCCCTAATATACCATCTACACATGGAAGAGGAAGAATACAAATCCCATACCTACTATCCACAAAGAGGTGAGATATAAAAAAATAAACCCCATATCTACAATCCACGCAGAGGGAAGAAGAAACAAATAACCCAATATACACTATCCTCAAAGAGGGAAGAGGAAAAAGCCATAATATACGAACCACACAGAGGGAAGAAGAAAACCATTATACACAATCCACACGGAGTGAAGAAATAACTCTTTATATATACTATCAACATAGAGTGAAGAAAATAACCCATTATATTTCATCAACACAGAGTGAAGAAGAAAAAGTTTTTTGAAAGCACCTGAGCCCTCATCTGCAATGACCAACTCTGCCAAACACTAACACCCCACCCCCACCCCATCACTACAAAACCCATTTAACCCGTTATTTTATGGCATCAATGTGTGATTTTAGGAAACATCAAGACACAAAATGATGGATGAATAGACTGACTATTGTTTACCGACTTGCATGCCTAAAGAGCGTGCGTGAAGGAAAACATCCTTCCATTTCAATTCTAACTAAAACATGATCCAGAGGGATAGAGAGGGGTGAAAGAGCACAATTTCATGAAGTGTGAGTATAAACAAAACACGCCATCCTTATTGTAGAATGTAAAGACCAAGAGACACTTACGTTTTCTTTCTGGTCTATTCTCTTTTAGAAGGTAGTATGAAATTTCATATCAGGCCAACGCATCGTCTCACATTGTCAATTTTTCCGTTTCCATGTCTTCACTGGCACAAGTTCTTCTTCATCTTCAATTTCTTATTCTTCTGAATCCCTCTCCTCTTTTTCGTCTTGTTTCTGTTTCTTCTCTTTTCTCTTAGGGCACTCTGAATCCCAGTGTTCTTTCTCCCGACAACGATAATAGGTATCTTGACTTTGTCTCTCTTTCTTAGACGAAGCAGGTATTCTGAGACAAACACCAATTTACCTTTGCAGATATAGCACTCTTCATCAGCACGTCTACACTTTCGTATGACTCTCTCATCAAATCAACGACCAAAAGAGTAAGTTTTGTTGCCACTTTCGCTGTGAATTATGCTTTCGTATGACTTTTAGCAAATATTTGACCAGCAGGTCGATCTGTGCTGACTCTTCCATCTTCTTGATCGTTTGAGAGTGGAATGAATACTCTGACTCTAAGACACTCTCCCTATATACAGGGACCTGCTGCATATGAAACCTAGTCAAATGTAATTTTGAAATAAGATGAAACGATTTCATTGAGAAAGTAAAAGGCAATGGCGTGCCGCGTCGCCTCACACAAGAGCTGAAGTGTTAGCTCAGATCCGTGTCAGCGATTTCGAAGACGAAATAACTGAGCTTTAATCAATGCTCTCCAATTATGCCACAAAACCACGAGTCCTGATTCAGCCAAAAGAAATTTCGTTCGGTCCATAAAAAAATAGTATCACATTTGAGAAACGCAAAAACGAACTTCCAGAAAACTGAGAACGACGGCTTACACCTACAACGTGAAATGTATGAGTTCAAGTAGTGCGTAAAACTTAGTCAAATTAAATTTTTATAGTCAAGACGAAACGATCTATTTTCGAAGAAGAAAGCAGACACCAAACGACAATGGCGATCCGTGTCACACAACAAGTTTCAAAATGTATTATTAGAGGTTTGTTCTAGCGATCTGCACGGTTAAATTAAATGGTTTACGTCAATGGTTTCTATTTGTAATTAAATTTTTGTACAAACGATATGTATGTAAGCGAAAGCTAACACACACACACACACACACACACACACACGTGTTACTGCATTGGGTGACTATAGAACGGACAGTACTTTAGTCTGGAGTGTTTTGAGAAATGGGCAGACTTAACATTACATTGGAGAGAGAAAGAAAGAATGGTAAAGAAAAAACGTAGGACACCATTTTTGGTTTGTTATTTGTTGCGGTATTATTGGACAAAGATAACTAAGACAACCTCTTATTCTATGTGAGAAATGTTCATTGTTTTCATTTATTCATCAATTTTATAAAAAGGTATTGTGATATCTATTGTCAACTGACTACTTAACATTTTGCTGTATATCTCAAATTTAATAGATGTCCTGTGTTTCGTAGCACACGCGACTAACAATGTTGAAGAGTTTTCACAAATCTAAGGGTGGGGAAAAAGCAGCACCAAACCGCGCCTTGTTCTAGGAGTCACGGTACTAATTCAGTCCCCATAGTAAACCTATGCAAACCCCATGATCTTCAAAGTTCAATAACTTACAGTTTTTGAGTACTCATGATCAAACCTATATTTATCAGTATAGATGGAACCTGGATGTCAGCTTCTGTGTAGAGGAAAGGATATGAGCCGCGGTATTTTCTGGACCTGCATTTGTTTGAAACATGTGCATTCAATTCTGCACCAAAGAGTCAGGTGCTAATTTTAGTAATGAGTGTTTCAAACTCAAGAATGTTAAAGAACTGAAATTCCATCAATAAAACAATGTCTCTATTTTTTTTCACTCACAACTATGATAACCTCTCAAAAGGTTCTTCAATCCTGGTCAGCCTAACCCATATAGGCAGGCTGGTTCCCATTTTTCCATACTATTAGTACGTGTGTCCTCTATCGACAGTCTAAACTGAGAGAAAATAGGTCGAACATTGGTAAATTTGTTTCTGAACACATGTTTTGGTTTTAGAATTCAGAGTTAAACATGGGTAGGGTTATACAGTGCAATGACACTCGCGTTATTCTTTAAAAAGTCATGTGTTTGTTGCCTTACTGAGAAGAAAAAAACGGTAGACCTAATGTTGTAAACTTTTCCGTGACACATTGCGGTGCAAAATAAGGCTAAAACTAAGATACATGAATTGTCCAAGCTCGTCAACTCAAGATTTCACTTCATCCAACGATTTACTGATAGAAAAAAAAAATCATCGTTATACAATTGTTTGGGTGTAAGTTTTTGGAAAAAAAATGACATGACAAACGGAACAGCTCACCTATTTATGGTAACTACTGATCACATTTTTGGAGAGGTATCTTCAAACTGAACAAATACTATTAAGATTTCAAAAAAAAACTACTATAAGAGAGAGAGAGAGAGAGAGAGTATGTTATTCCTACTTTTAAAAAGAATTACGACAATTACGTCTGTTTTTTTTATGGTATATTTTCCCTAAGAAATTTTCAAGGAAACACACATTCCACTTAGAAAATAAAATCCATCGGAAAAAGTCTGCCATTGTAAAATATCACCAGAGTGAACTGCTGACGAATGCGACTAAAACGTACTCACAGAATAGTACAATTAAACATCATTCCTTGATGTATTTTGCAATAAGACTGACACAATTTCCATGGGATCACCCATGGTACGATTGTTCGTGCATTAGTTTAATTTTTTTAAATATTTTTTTTATATAAATAGCCTATAGGATAGACCCAGTAAAGCATAGCCATTCTCATCACTGTGTGAACAGCTACTCAAGTCAATTCGAAGTGAACGCGGTAAGAAGATATGAAATGACTTACAGCGGGTGATGCATTGTTTTGTTCTAAGGCTGTGTGCCAAAAGTGTGTGCGTGTTTTGGGAAATGGTAAAATTGGATATAAATTTTCTCGTGACACTTATAAAGTGAAGAGTCTGTGCAAGTGTCTAAAGCCAAAGTAAAGTCAAAGTCATATAACTTTTGTATTTTGTACGGCTTGCAAAGATTTCCACTTTAGAAAATGTGAAGTATCACAAGTTATTATTACAAACAGAAGTGGAACATAGGGACATGCAAGAAAGAAAATAACCCAGACAGTTGGTGTCATCAAGAGTGCTAGAGACGGTACCCGAACTTGCTTGCTTGCTTACTTGAATTAAAGTGATTTTCGCTCCAATGGAGCATGTATCACTGGTTTAATCACGCACCGCGTGATTTTTAATTACTCCTGGGGAAGGAAAGTGAGCCTCATCCCCCAGGCTTTATGTACTCACAGAGTACTTTTAAATTTAGCCACTCAGGTGTAGGACTAACTAGTCCTTAACAACCTGACTGAAAGGCTTTAAACATGAGTGGGAATAGTCTCACCACACACTCATTTTTCTTAGTTGGATTGAAATGCCTCAGGTGTCAACCCAAGCAGTATGTAACGCCCGCTCCGACTGGTCGGCAGCAATGACGTCACATTAGGACACATGGGCGTGTGGCAGGTGGAAATCGTTCCACACTCTGCCACGTGTACGATGTCCGAGCGTGGTAAAGGAAGAAAAAGGTGCTCAGCAAGCCAGCCATGGATGTTCAGTACTCCCCAAAACGCCAGCCCGTACTTATTTCAAATCAAGTCCAGTTTTTGCTAATGGACAATAAAAAGTACCAATAATGTGTTAGCCACCTGTGCAATTAGTTAAAATCTAACGAGTCTGTTCAATTTCCCACTTCCTAACGCATCTATCTAATATTAATACTTAGTGTACATAAAAATAGCCACACTGGTCTTATTTAAATTAATATGTCTAAGCGACATATACAAGTTTTTGTCACTGTTAGGTTTAACAAGTTAAGTTTGTTGCGGTGTTCCAATGAGTCAAGTTTGTTTCGAGAATAGTTTTGTCAAGGAGGGATACCAAGCCAAATATGGTTCCCTATTTGATAAAAGGCTATCTTTTGGAGCCCTAAGAATGGCTGTTTTTTCTGCTAGAACGTCTCTCTTTCGCCCTCACGATCTTTTCTGCACTCCTAGTCTCATGATTCTTGATAATAGGAAATGCGTAGCTATGATGGGTGGCAATGTAAGCAGCGGCTTCTACCAACTGATTGAGGGGGTATCCAGTGTAGGCTTATCTGTAGAATTGGCGGAGAACTCTGACCCCAAATCCCCATTGAGAAGGTCTTGGTTTAAAGGTGTCTAGAGATTTGTAGGCAACGTATTGTATGGCTCTTATAAACTGCCCTGCTTTGTTGACGTCATACGATGCTTGATCTAGCCCCATTTCGGTGTACTTCTCAACGAGGGTCAGTGTCCCCCTCCTCTTCCTCAACCGCCTCTATTTCCTCTTCTGGTTCTGACACTAATTCTTCAGTTGAGGTAGATAGTTTCAAATCCGCTGTTATGGTGTCAGTCGTTGTTAATGATGTTGTGGTTGTTCTTTCAGCTGGGATTGCCTGTAGTATCGGAGTGAGAGAAGAACGTAGTGCCTCCGATAATTGAGTCTTGAGTTTGCCATACCGCTTGTCTAGCATAATTGGCCCTTTGTTCTGCCACCACTCTTTCCGGGGTGGGTTGTTTGTTAGGTATAGTCGGCTGTTGACTAGATGTTATTTTTGGTCTCTAGGTGAGTGGAGTGCTAACTGGCTGGGTCTGCATTTCTTGCTCCAGCTGCTGTTGCGTATATTTCTTCCCTCCACGTCGAGTTCTGGGCCTAATTCTTTTAATTTCGTTGTACCCGAACTTACATTATCCATATTATCACAACAAAAGAACGCACAGACCTAAAAGAAACACTCACTCACTTTTTACTGACCATCACTATTTTAAAAATTTTGATAAGCGACGGAAACGAAGGGCTTAGAGTCACACTTTCTAACCAAGATAAAGAAATCATGTGCTTATAGACTCACTTCTGTTGTTTTTTTTTCTTCTAACTGACTAACATATCATAGGCAATGGAATGTTATTTCTTTTCGAGAGTATGGGGTAGCCCTGAAAAGGGCTGTTGTTTTTTTTGTGGGTTTTTTTTTGTGTGAACTTGGAGCTATGGCGATCTTTTAGGTTCTAAGATGGCGACCTCCTCTGACGACAGGCTTTCTCACAGGATAAGGTCTGCTTCTTCGGAAAGAGAAGAAGAACTCTTTGCTGTCGATACGACAGTCGACAAAGCCTCTCTCAGGTTCATGCTGCTGCTGCTGCTGTTGCTGCTCTCTCTGCTGTTTCTGAAGTCTGTACTTATCCGTCCATTCTTCTTTCTCCTTCTTGATTTCCCCTTTGAAGAGCTCTTCTTTCAGGTCTTCAGTGACTTTCAACATTCTAACATTCTCTATCTCTTCAGGCTTTGGTATCAGACTGTGTCTGACACTATGCAAATTCACGTAGGCTTCGTTCAGCTTAGCTAATCTTGAGCACATCTTCGTAGGACGATGAGTCGACAATGGATGGTCAGACTGTTGTTGCTGTTGTTTGCTAGAATTATAGTGGTGTGCGTCCACTAGGGACATTTACCACTGGTTACTGGTGTCACTGACACCTGTTTAATTACTCCTGGGGGAAGGAATTAGAGCCACATCCCCCAGGCTTTAATGTACTCATAGAGTACTATTTAATTAAGCCTTCAGGTTGTAGGACTAATTAGTCCCTAACAAACTGACTGAATGGCTGTTACATGAGAGGTAATAGTACCACACAGTTCATGTTACTATAAGAGCTGAGTTGCATTGAATCGTCACAGGTGTCAACCCAAGCAGTATGTAACGCCCGCTGCGATTGGTCGGCAGCGATGACGTCACATTAGGACACCTGGTCGTGTGGCAGGTGGAAATCGTTCCACATCCTGCCATGTGTACGTTGTCCGAGCATGGTGAAGGAGGAAAAGACACTCGGCAAGCCAGCCATGGATGTTGTGTACTTCCTGAAACGCTAGCCCGTACTTATTTCAAATTATCTCCAGTTTTCCTAATGGACAAAAATATACCAATAATATGTAAACCTCCTCTGCAATTAGTCAAATAAAACAAGTCAAAAATTTTGAATTTGATTCCGTACAAGTTAAGATTTTGTGTACAAAGTGTAGTTTAAATATTCGGGTAATTAAACCAATCACTTAAGTCTTAATGACTCGTAAAAGTTAAAACCACGCATAGGTATAATTAAAGTATAAAAGTTTTGACGGCGGTACCAAAAAAGGTCAAATTTGGTTTAAATAGAGTATTATTAAATACGGCTTTCTGCCAAATGAAAACTGTTTACATTAAGGCAATGGTAGCAATCTTTATTCTTCCATCATTTCTTCATAGACTGCTATTGTTGATATGTTGCAGGTATTGCAAAGCTGTGCGGTCAAGCAGATCTTCGCTTAAGTTTCTCTGGTATCCCTGGGCTATTGTCCTCCTTTTTTTTAAAGGACTGCCTAATGGACTTTCCATTAAACTCTATCGCCACCAGCTATATGTAATCTGCACCGTAACGCTGACTTGGTTCTGGTGGTTCGCTAATCACAGCTTGCCCTCCATTTGTTAGACTACACTGCGCACGGATATGGTTGGCTAATCACAGTTTATCCTCCATTTGTTAGGATACACTGCATACGGCTATTACCTTCCGTCCCTCTTGTCGGTCCAGGTGAGTTTCCAATAATACAATATTACTTCAGTGACGGACTCTGGAAAAAACAGTGTAGAGTATTTTACTCCACAATACCAATGCTATGGGCACATTTTATTATGTGCTCCTATTGCATGTTTTGCATGCTTTTCCCGCCCTGCCACCGCTCTGGTTGCCGGTCCAGCCTCGTTGCTGTCCACTGCCCGAAAGTCTTTTTTTTGTTTGTTTGTTTGTTTAATTGAATTATAGAGGTGTTCGTCTGCAATATACATGTACCTCTGGTTTATTTGCACACGGTGCAATTTTTGATTACTCCTGAGGGGAGGAATGGTGCCACACCCCTCAGGCATTTATGTACTCACAGAGTACTATTTGATTGGGCCGTTAGTTCGTAGACAGTAGTGGCGTGCCCAAACGATACTAAATGTAAGGCCTAAGTCATGAGTAGGAGTAGTACAAACCCACACTCATGTATTCAGTTTGCTTTTAGCTGCCCCAGGTGTCAACCCAAGCAGTATGTAACGTCAGCAGCCATTGGCTAGCTATGACGTCACATTAGGACACCTGGGTTTGTGGCAAGTGGAAATCGTTCCACATCTTGCCACTTTTGTACGAAATCCAAGCGTGGTAAAGGAGGAAAAGGTGCTCAGCAAGCCAGCCCTGGATGTTGTGTACTTCCCGAAACGCCAGCCCGTACTTAATTCAAATCGAGTCCAGTTATACTAGTGGACAGAACAATACCAATATTGTGTAAGCCACCTGTGCAATTAGTTCAAATCCTGCTAGTCTGTTGAATTTCCTATCCCTTAACCTTCTATCTAATCTAGTACAGAAGTGTACATAAACGAACTCCCTGTTATTCCTTATTTAAAGTAATATGTCTAAGCGACATTTAAAAGTTTTGTCACTGGTAGGTTTTTCGATAGTTGTGAATTTTGAGCGGTGGTCCAATGGTTCAAATTTGTAGGCTTTTTTTGTAAATTCAAAGAGGGAAACCAAGCCAATTTAGGTTTCCCTATTAGACAAAAAGGCAATTTGTTAGCCCTTAAAAGGACTATTTTGGTGGTGGTGGTGGGTCCGCCTGTTTTACTCCACTCATGTTGAAGAAAGTTGCTGGCGGTATATATCGTCTCCGGGGGCGGTCTGCTGGTGGTAGATCTGGATCGGTTAGGTCTTTCAGGATCCAGTCAAGCATTCGAACCTGGTATGAGATGATCTGTGTTTTTAGCCCGTGGTGTACTGTCACTATAGTAGCGATCATGACTGCTAGATTTAATGGGCACTCTAGAAGTAGTTCTCCTCTCTTTTTGAAGGCCGTCAAAGCTCTTTTTGCTTTTGTTTTACTTGGCTTGGTAATAGGGCCAATAGCTTCTTCCCATTTGTGGAGTATTAGGGTGCCAAGTTCGTCTAGAAAGAAGATGGCTTCATCTTTACTGTGCCAAATATTTGTTATGCCGTAATCTTCTGAATATCCCCAGGCAGTATGTCTGTTTGCCTCGTACAGAGTGCATTTGCCCACCCTTGGACCTGCTGGGTTTGCTGGTTTAGGTGGAGATGTGGCTGGAGTAGCGGACTTCGCTTGGTCAGTTAAGGTTCTTGAAATTTCGGGAGATACGGCTTGTAGTGGTGGCGGTGACGGTGATGGAGTTAGCTTAAGCTTCTTTTTCGTCTTCGCAGTTGGAAGAATGGGTGTTTCAGTCATGCTCCAGATGCTTTTTAACATCGGTGATATTTGTTGTGGTGGTGGTGCTGGTGGTGGTGACCTCATGACTACTTCAATCTGCTGAGGTTCTGTAGTGGTAGTTGCTGTAGAAGCTTCCTTGGTGTTCGCCGCTCTTTGAGTTGGTTGCAGTTCGTTGGTTTGAGTGGAGATGGTGGTGGTGGTGGTGTTAGTCCCAGTTAATAGGGGCGTCTTTTTCGGGTGAAGGTGACCCTCTGTTTCGTACGGTCTCGTAACGGGCGTGGTAGAGTGGTCAGTCCCCTGTAGTGGGTCCAGTTTCCTTCTCTGCCTACGTTGCCATTTTTTACGTGTAGTCCCTTTCACGAGATATAGGTCTTCCTTCTCGTCGATTAAGTGGCCTCCCTCATCGCTGGTTTCCCAAACGAGTAGTAATGTAGTTCGTTTCGTCCCAGCTCGTAAGCTCCAATTAGCTGCCTGTTGGAGACCAATGGCTCTAATGGCTCTCAGTACTGGTGCGGGGATTACTGCAATAGACGGCAGCCATTTTTTCGTGACGCTTGGCTGGCTTTGTTCGCCCGAATGTCTGGAGACAACCCCGGTTTTATGGTCAAAGCGCGGACGTGAAGGAAAACATCCCTACACGGTTTTCTAGTCGGAACGTTCAAACAGTGTCATGGGAGGGATAGAGAGAAGTCAAAGAGCATGAATCATGATACCTATAGCAAAACAAACCACAAAGGCATTTTTTCTTCAAAACACAACATTTTTATTCAAAATCACTTAACACTAACAGGTAACCATAAAATTTTAACATCAACCATTCAATTTAACATTAAACATTTTTTCAAATAACAAACATTTTTTCTCAAATCACTAAGACTATTTTGGACAGGGCTGACAACGTTGTGAATGAAATTGTGATTTCCACTGTTGGAAGTCATTAGGCCATTGATGGACACTACGTTTCCTAGCTAAAGACAAAAGATAAGCATAATGGTCACAAAACCAATGATCTACTTTCTCATCGTTTCTAGAAGAATGACGATCAAAATAAGTCACTAAATGTTCTAAGGAATATCCCAGGCTGCGAAGATGCAGAAAATGCACACAATATTGTCCACACACCAAGGAATCTGTGCCTTGTAATTTCACATTATTGAATCGTGTGGTCTGAGCATTTCTTCTCATAAATTTAATGATATCGTCTTCCAAAGGGGGCAATCCATACGACTCAAAATATTCCACACATCCTTCTTGAGGAATGTAGACGGCTACCCAGTGGGTTCCTGGGAGATGACTGTCGTCCGTGTTGATCACATAAGCTTGATGGTCTTGAGGTGTGCGATGAAGGAGTTCATCTTTAGCACATACGACTGGATTCCAAGAAGCAGTGTACGAACTGTTCCCAGGTATCCATGTTTTGTGGGGTTTTTTCTTCACAGGTAATGATAAGTTCTCAATTCGATCCTGACGTTTTGCTTGAAAATGTCTGACAAGTAACCGTTTCTTCGCCTCGTCTCCCAACTCTGATCCAAGACAGCTTCGAAGCGATGGATCTCTTGAGTTGTTAATGGAGGACAAGAATGTTCACGCAAGCCTTTATACCACTGTTGCAACACGTCTTCTTCCGAGATGGGACTCCAAGCTTCGTCCAGATATTCGTCCAATTTTTCTTCTTGACTCAGCATCATGCATTTATCGTGTTGAATTTGACTGGGATGATCGTTGTGACATCCATAGCAATCTTTCTTGATCAATTCCTTCATTTTTTCTGCCAAGACTATAGCAAAACAGAAAACTAAATGTGCTTCTTGTTTATGCCATCTAGACTTCATCATGATGTCTTCTTCGTCTTTGTCTTAGGGTCCTTCTTTCATGGTCTCCTCACATTCCATGTCCAAAGTTTCTCCACTAGGTAAAGAGGGATAACAGTCTTCCATGGTTTCTAATAGTCTAGAATGACTTCTCTCAAACTGTTGATTTCTATCGTATTATCAAATTCTCCATACAGGATGACGTTCACCGTCTCTGTTAGATTTAAAGCAAACTGAAGTTCCACACGAATCTGGCCGGATTTTATAGGGTAGAAATGTCCCTCATCGCTGTCTTGACTTGCAATTCGTTAGAGAACAGGTTTCGAAACTTTCCCTTTGGAGAATGGAATATTTTGTCCCAGATCTCCTTTTATAACAATGTTGACAGTGTCCAAATACGACTTAATGACGGGCAAATAGTGAGGATGTACAAATTCACGGTGTACATGATAGGTGTTTGCACCTTCCTGGTCATTGTTCGTGGTACTATCCACTTTGAAAGGAATGACACACAGTAACGGCACAGAGGTGTGTCCCACCACGTTGTACTCCACCAGATCCATCGGAATACACAAAGATCAAATTCAGTCCTTGGTTCAGTTCTACCGGGTTTCCAAAAGCTCTGTAAAAATCCATATTACTGTTGATCTTGGGGCTCAAATTGTTTGCGACCATTTCTGCATGTCCAACCAAAATTTCAAACAAACTGCCATTGAACCTGAGGGACAATGTGTCCGTATCTTGAAATTTGATCATGAGACGATGAGCAACTTTATGGTACTCAATCTTCACACTTTTTTGGCTCTGTCAAGGGCTTTGCCAAAGGCTAAGTTAAACCTGTCCGCAATAGTGTCCACCAAATGTTCACCACTAAAATAATAACCTGAAGGAATTTTCAAGGTGTAGCTAATGAAGGCTGGATTGCTGGTTGGTCTTGTGTCCCCTAAAAACCCGATTTTATTGACTTCTTCTTCCAATTGGGCATTCAGGATTTCCAACTGGAAAGTGTTTTGCTTTGCGGTGATGTTTTTGATTTGTGTTGGGTGAATGATTTCCACTAAAGCCACTTCCTAATGGGCTTCGTGATGTAATTGGATGGCCTGAGGTAATTTGGCCGAGTAACAGCACAAACTGTTCTTGGGAAACACCTCCATGGAACTGTCACTGGGTAAGGTTAAGTAAAATTGGTTAGTGTGACTCATAATTCCAGAGTTCTGTAGCGGTCGGAGGGGTTACTAGAAGTCAGAGGAGTGTCTCCGCCTAAAATGGAGTTGTTGTTGTTGGAGTGGTGACTGGCACTGGCACTGGACACAAGGTTCCCGTTGTTCTCGTTCGAGGAGAATTTCGAGCAGGGATTGGGAATCAGGTAACCGATGCAACTGCTCAATAAAATGGTCCACAACTGTTTGTCTCCTTGTTGCAAACTCAGATTGGCAACGGCTGCACCGATGACACAAAACACCACGAATATTTGGCAGAAAAAGACGATTTGCGTTTTAGGCACACGTTCTCCACACCACACCCACAAGGGTTGTTTCTGTAAATCTTGCAGAGAAGAACTGGGTGAAGGAGTGGTCGCAGTAGCTGAGTCTGTGTGAAAGGGCATGATGGTCACTTCTTTTTATAGTCGATGACTTGCGAAGCGTCGCTCCAAGAATCAAAACTTGGTGGATATCCTTTCCAACGTACTTTGACTTCTTTGACACGTCGTTTGCCCACTTTACGGGTTCTGCGTTTGACAATGCTTTCGATGTCGTACACGTCTTCTTTTTTCGTGACACGACTTGATTAGAAATAAGTACGGGCTGCCGTTTTGGGGAGTACTGAACATCCATGGCTGGCTTGCTGAGCACCTTTTTCCTCCTTTAACACGCTCGGACATCGTACACGTGGCAGAGTGTGGAACGATTTCCACCTGCCACACGCCCATGTGTCCTAATGTGACGTCACTGCTGCCGACCAGTCGGAGCGGGCGTTACATACTGCTTGGGTTGACACCTGAGGCATTTCAATCCAACTAAGAAAAATGAGTGTGTGGTGAGACTATTCCCACTCATGTTTAAAGCCTTTCAGTCAGGTTATTAAGGACTAGTTAGTCCTACACCTGAGTGGCTAAATTTAAAAGTACTCTGTGAGTACATAAAAGCCTGGGGGATGAGGCTCTCTTTCCTTTCACAAGAGTAATTAAAAATCACGCGGTGCGTGATTAAACCAGTGATACATGCTCCATTGGAGCGAAAATCACTTTAATTCAAGTAAGCAAGCAAGCAAGTTCGGGTACCGTCTCTAGCACTCTTGATGACACCAACTGTCTGGGTTATTTTCTTTCTTGCATGTCCCTATGTTCCACTTCTGTTTGTGATAATAACTTGTGGTACTTCACATTTTCTAATGTGGAAATCTTTACAAGCCGTACAAAATACAAAAGTTATATGACTTTGGCTTTAGACACTTGCACAGACTCTTCACTTTATAAGTGTCACAAGAAAATTGTATATCCAATTTTTATCATTTTCCAAAACACGCACACACTTTTGGCACACAGCCTTAGAACAAAATAATGCATCACCCGCTGTAAGTCATTTCATATTTTCTTACCGCATTCACTTCGAATTGACTTGAGTAGCTATTCACACAGTGATGAGAATGGCCATGCTTTACTGGGTCTATCCTATAGGCTATTTATATAAAAGAAATATTTAAAAAAATTAAACTAATGCACGAACAATCGTACCATGGCCGATCCCATGGAAATTGTGTCAGTCTTATTGCAAAATACATCAAGGAATGATGTTTAATTGTACTATTCTGTGAGTACGTTTTAGTCGCATTTGTCAGCAGTTCACTCTGGTGATATTTTACAATGGTAGATTTTTTCCGATGCATCTTATTTTCTAAGTGGAATGTGTGTTTCCTTGAAAATTTCTTAGGGAAAATATGCCATAAAAAACAGACGTAATTGTCGTAATTCTTTTTAAAAGTAGGAATAACATACTCTCTCTCTCTCTCTCTCTCTCTCTCTTATAGTAGTTTTTGTTTTCTTTTTGAAATCTTAATAGTATTTGTTCAGTTTGAAGATACCTCTCCAAAAATGTGATCAGTAGTTACCATAAATAGGTGAGCTGTTCCGTTTGTCATGTCATTTTTTTCCCAAAAACTTACACCCAAACAATTGTATAACGATGATATTTTTTCTATCAGTAAATCGTTGGATGAAGAGAAATCTTGAGTTGACGAGCTTGGAAAATTCATGTATCTTAGCTTTATCCTTATTTTGACACCGCAATGTGTCACGGAAAAGTTTACAACATTAGATCTACCGTTTTTTTCTTCTCAGTAAGGCAACAAACACATGACTTTTTAAAGAATAACGCGAGTGTCATTGCACTGTATAACCCTACCCATGTTTAACTCTGAATTCTAAAACCAAAACATGTGTTCAGAAACAAATTTACCAATGTTCGACCTATTTTCTCTCAGTTTAGACTGTCGATAGAGGACACACGTACTAATAGTATGGAAAAATGGGAACCAGCCTGCCTATATGGGTTAGGCTGAAAAGGACTGAAGAACCTTTTGAGAGATTATCCTAGTTGTGAGTGAAAAAATAGAGACATTGTTTTATTGATGGAATTTCAGTTCTTTAACATTCTTGAGTTTGAAACACTCATTACTAAAATTAGCACCTGACTCTTTGGTGCAGAATTGAATGCACATGTTTCAAACAAATGCAGGTCCAGAAAATACCGCGGCTCATATCCTTTCCTCTACACAGAAGCTGACATCCAGGTTCCATCTATACTGATAAATATAGGTTTGATCATGAGTACTCAAAAACTGTAAGTTATTGAACTTTGAAGATCATGGGGTTTGCATAGGTTTACTATGGGGACTGAATTAGTACCGTGACTCCTAGAACAAGGCGCGTTTTGGTGCTGCTTTTTTTCCCCACCCTTAGATTTGTGAAAACTCTTCAACATTGTTAGTCGCGTGTGCTACGAAACACAGGACATCTATTAAATTTGAGATATACAGCAAAATGTTAAGCAGTCAGTTGACAATAGACATCACAATACCTTTTTATAAAATTGATGAATAAATGAAAACAATGAACATTTCTCACATAGAACAAGAGGTTGTCTTAGTTATCTTTGTCCAATAATACCGTAACAAATAACAAACCAAAAATGGTGTCCTACGTGTTTTCTTTACCATTCTTTCTTTCTCTCTCCAATGTAATGTTAAGTCTGCCCATTTCTCAAAACACTCCAGACTAAAGTACTGTCCGTTCTATAGTCACCCAATGCAGTAACACGTGTGTGTGTGTGTGTGTTAGCTTTCGATTACATACCTATCGTTTGTACAAAAATTTAATTACAAATAGAAACCATTGACGTAAACCATTTAATTTAACCGTGCAGATCGCTAGAACAAACCTCTACTAATACATTTTGAAACGTGTCGTGTGACACGGATCGCCATTGTCGTTTGGTGTCTGCTTACTTCTTCGAAAATAGATCGTTTCGTCTTGACTATAAAAATTTAATTTGACTAAGTTTTACGCACTACTTGAACTCATACATTTCACGTTGTAGGTGTAAGCCGTCGTTCTCAGTTTTCTGGAAGTTCGTTTTTGCGTTTCTCAAATATGATACTATTTTTTATGGACCGAACGAAATTTCTTTTGGCTGAATCAGGACTCGTGGTTTTGTGGCATAATTGGAGAGCATTGATTAAAGCTCAGTTATTTCGTCTTCGAAATCGCTGACACGGATCTGAGCTAACACTTCAGCTCTTGTGTGAGGCGACGCGGCACTCCATTGCCTTTTACTTTCTCAATGAAATCGTTTCATCTTATTTCAAAATTACATTTGACTAGGTTTCATATGCAGCAGGTCCCTGTATATAGGGAGAGTGTCTTAGAGTCAGAGTATTCATTCCACTCTTAAACGATCAAGAAGATGGAAGAGTCAGCACAGATCGACCTGCTGGTCAAATATTTGCTAAAAGTCATACGAAAGCATAATTCACAGCGAAAGTGGCAACAAAACTTACTCTTTTGGTCGTTGATTTGATGAGAGTCATACGAAAGTGTAGACGTGCTGATGAAGAGTGCTATATCTGCAAAGGTAAATTGGTGTTTGTCTCCAGAATACCTGCTTCGTCTAAGAAAGAGAGACAAAGTCAAGATACCTATTATCGTTGTCGGGAGAAAGAACACTGGGATTCAGAGTGCCCTAAGAGAAAAGAGAAGAAACAGAAACAAGACGAAAAAGAGGAGAGGGATTCAGAAGAATAAGAAATTGAAGATGAAGAAGAACTTGTGCCAGTGAAGACATGGAAACGGAAAAATTGACAATGTGAGACGATGCGTTGGCCTGATGTGAAATTTCATACTACCTTCTAAAAGAGAATAGACCAGAAAGAAAACGTAAGTGTCTCTTGGTCTTTACATTCTACAATAAGGATGGCATGTTTTGTTTATACTCACACTTCATGAAATTGTGCTCTTTCACCTCTCTCTATCCCCCTGGATCATGTTTTAGTTAGAATTGAAATGGAAGGATGTTTTCCTTCATGCACGCTCTTTAGGCATGCAAGTCGGTAAACAATAGTCAGTCTATTCATCCATCATTTTGTGTCTTGATGTTTCCTAAAACCACACATTGATGCCATAAAATAACGGGTTAAATGGGTTTTGTAGTGATGGGGGTGGGGGTGGGGTGTAGGTGTTTGGCAGAGTTGGTCATTGCAGATGAGGGCTCAGGTGCTTTCAAAAAACTTTTTCTTCTTCACTCTGTGTTGATGAAATATAATGGGTTATTTTCTTCACTCTATGTTGATAGTATATATAAAGAGTTATTTCTTCACTCCGTGTGGATTGTGTATAATGGTTTTCTTCTTCCCTCTGTGTGGTTCGTATATTATGGCTTTTTCCTCTTCCCTCTTTGAGGATAGTATATACTGGGTTATTTGTTTCTTCTTCCCTCTGCGTTGATTGTAGATATGGGGTTTATTTTTTTACATCTCACCTCTGTGTGGAAAGTAGATATGGGATTTTTATTTTTCCTCTTCCATGTGTAGATGGTATATTAGGGGTTTGTATTATTTCCCTTCTGTGTTGATAGTATATTTGGGTTTGTTTTTGTCATCTTCCTTCTGTGTGTGTGTGTGTGTGTTTGTGTTCGCGTACGTTGTGTGGATAGTATATTTGGTTGTTTTTTTTTTTCTTCTTCCTACCGTGTGTGGATAATATATTTGGGATTTGTACGCGTTAGCGAAGTTGTGTGGATAGTATATTTGGGGTTTGTATGCGTTCGCGTACGTTTGTATAGATAGTATATTTGGGTTTGTTTTCCCTCCCTACCGTGTAGATAGTATATTTTGGGTTTGTTTTCCCTCCCTTCCGTGTGGATAGTATATTTTGGGTCTGTACGCGTTAGCGACGTTGTGTGGATAGTATATTTGGGGTTTGTATGCGTTCGCGTACGTTTGTATAGATAGTATATTTGGCTTTGTTTTCCCTCTCTTCCGTGTGGATAGTATATTTTTGGTTCCTTTCCGCTTCCCTCTGTGTTGATAGTATATTTGGGGTTTGTTTTATTCCTCTTCCCTTCCCTCTCTCTCTCTCTCTCTCTCTCTCTCTCTCTCTCTCTCTCTCTCTCTCTCTCTCTCTCTGTCTTAATGTGTGTTCGCGTACGTTGTGTGGATAGTATATTTGGGGTTTGTACGCGTTAGCGACGTTGGGTGGATAGTATATTTGGGGTTTGTATGCGGTCGCGTCCGTTTGCATGGATAGTATATTTGGGTTTGTTTTCCCTCCCTTCCGTGTAGATAGTATATTTTGGGTTTGTACGCGTTAGCGATGTTGTGCGGATAGTATATTTGGAGTCTGTATGCGTTCGAGTACGTTTGTATGGATAGTATATTTGGGTTTCTTTTCCCTCTAGTCCGTGTGGATAGTATATTTTGGGTTTTTTTCCGCTTCCCTCTGTGTTGATAGTATATTTGGGGGTTTGTTTTATTCCTCTTAACTCTCTCTCTCTCTCTCTCTCTCTCTCTCTCTCTCTCTCTCTCTCTCTGTATTTCTTAATGTGTGTTCGCGTACGTTGTGTGGATAGTATATTTGGTTGTTTTTTTTTTCTTCTTCTTCCCGTGTTTGGATAGTATATTTGGGGTTTGTACGCGTTAGCGACGTTGGGTGGATAGCATATTTGGGGTTTGTATGCGTTCGCGTACGTTTGCATGGATAGTATATTTGGGTTTGTTTTCCCTCCCTTCTGTGTAGATTGTATATTTTGGGTTTTTTTCTTCCGCTTCCCTCTGTGTGAATAGTATATTTTAATTTTGGTTTTATTCTTCCCTCTGTGTGTGTGTGTGTGTGTGTGTGTGTTAATGTAAGATCGTGTGGGTAGTATA
Organism: Sinohyriopsis cumingii; assembly: GCA_028554795.2. Taxonomy (NCBI): domain Eukaryota; kingdom Metazoa; phylum Mollusca; class Bivalvia; order Unionida; family Unionidae; genus Sinohyriopsis; species Sinohyriopsis cumingii. Next base: position 29,271,999 of record CM068840.1, read on the forward strand.
TTTGTTCTTTCTTTTTCTTCCCGTGTGTGGATAGTATATTTGTTGGGGTTTTTCCTCTTCCCTGTGTGAATAGTATATTTTAGGTTTGTTTTTTCTTCTTCCCTCTGTGGTGTGTGTGTGTGTGTGTGTGTGTGTGTGAGTATTGGTCTCTATTTGTCCCTATAAAACTCCCTTTATCCCTATCAAATACATTATACCTACCTACAGTAGCGCGTATTCAGGTCAGCGACTTGCAACACTGTTGCCATTTATCCCCTAGTGTCCAGTACAGTGACATCAATAACGCTGGAAATTTTGAGACTATAAATATGGACTTGGGGGTTTTCCACAGGTTGCAGCTATACATATATACTAGACTTCATAAACAGGAACGTCACTCAAGCTAAGGCTATTAAAAGATAGTGGGGTTTTCCAAAGGAATATCCCAAAAGTTGTAGCTATAAATAGATAGTGAGATTTCATAGGAATTTCAGCTGATTATAGCTATAAATAGATACATGGGTGTTTATCCACGATCGTCACACAAGTTGATATTGTAAGTGGTTACTCAGTTTATCCATTTTAGTCTAAACCATTATAACTTAATTTTTGGGGATATGTTTATTCTCCTTTAAATTCTGGGACAATTTCGTCATTTTAGCGTTACTTTTAGTCACATCCATTTTGGCGTTGATCTTTTCCTTGATTATAGCTATTTATAGCATCATTACAATTATGCAACTTTTTGAACACCCCCAGCAAACTTTCAGGCCTTGGTAATGCTTTATATATAAATCTCAGGCTTGTACTAGTGTATCAGTCCCACCATGTTAAATTCCCCTTGTCGCTAGACAGACCTAAAATATATTCCCATGATAAATTTCCCTTGTCGCTAGACAGGCCCAAAATATATTCCCATGTTAATGTTCCCTTGACGCTATACAGTCCCACTATGTTCAATTTCCCTTGACGCTATACAGTCCCACAAATTATTCCATGTTAAATTCCCCTTGACGCCAGGGTACAAACTCACTTTGCTCCATGTTAAATTTACATAGACGCCAGGGTACAACCCTCCTAGTTCAACATTAAAGTCCCCTTGATGCTATACTATCCCTATTCACTACTTATATATATATATATATATATATATATATATATATATATATATATATATATATATATATATATATATATTGTACTTAAATAACCTTAGCGATGTTATTAGTTTTAACTACAATATATTTTAATGTCTTTAGCTAAGATATGTGTTGATGATTATGAGGTTTTTTGGTCTTTGTAATACTAATTTGGATGAAGTATTTCAATCTACATTGTTTTTCTAATAGGAAAATAGAATCTATGTTTATGTGTTTTCTTTCTTTTCAAGAAAGTTACTGGTATCACTACTTCTATTCTCACTGTAATGATTGCTACTACGTTTGCTCTTGTTGCGATGTGATTATATTGTCGGGCTTTCTTCTGCTGTAAATTTGTGATTATATTGTCGGGCTTTCTTCTGCTGTAAATTTGTGATTATATTGTCGGGCTTTCTTCTGCTGTAAATTTGTGATTATATTGTCGGGCTTTCTTCTGCTGTAAATTTGTGATTATATTGTCGGGCTTTCTTCTGCTGTAAATTTTTGATTATATTGTCGGGCTTTCTTCTGCTGTAAATTTTTGATTATATTGTCGGGCTTTCTTCTGCTGTAAATTTGTGATTGTATTGTCGGGCTTTCTTCTGCTGTAAATTTGTGATTATATTGTCGGGCTTTCTTCTGCTGTAAATTTGTAATTATATTGTCGGGCTTTCTTCTGCTGTAAATTTGTGATTATATTGTCGGGCTTTCTTCTGCTGTAAATTTGTGATTATATTGTCGGGCTTTCTTCTGCTGTAAATTTGTGATTATATTGTCGGGCTTTCTTCTGCTGTAAATTTGTGTTTATATTGTCGGGCTTTCTTCTGCTGTAAATTTGTTATTAAATTGTCGGGCTTTCTTCTGCTGTAAATTTGTGATTATATTGTCGGGCTTTCTTCTGCTGTAAATTTGTTTTTGGTGTTTTACGTTGAAGATGATATAGTGGCCACAAAGTAAATTTTCTTTCCCGATGAAATACCATGCATCCCGCCCCCCACAGAAATGTTAGTACGATGGTGGAAATTAAACCACCACCCTTCTTATGTTGAGTCAAATGTCTTAAAACCCAGCTATTACAGAAGCGGAAACTTGAAATCGCCAGAAAAAGGTGATAATAGAACTTAGATTTTTTCCTTTTTAAGAGACATCTTATATAATGTAAAAAGTATATTCATGTATCTTTATTATTCACTCTACACTTCAGTCGTTTCTTGCTTTATTGCAAAATTGTTTTTAAATAAAGCAACATTAATAATAATAATAATAATAACAATACAAGTATACATACAATTCAGCTATTTGTAGTGGTTGAGAATGGAACTACTTTGTCATAAACTTATGATTATTATTTCATTATGTCTCGCCGCGTTTAGTGCATGTCAGTACTATTGATCATATCTGCCTGTCTCGTCGCGATCCCTGCATGTCAGTACTATGATCATGTCTGCCTGTCTCATCGCATTCCCTGCTTGTCAGTGCTATTAATTTATTTCTGCCTTGATCTACTGAGCGTTGTTAGCAGTTTTCACAAATTTGCAATCTGAGTCCACGGGATGACTGGAACATGCTGATAGAGTATAGATTTAAATGCAGTTAACCACGTTTATTAATTTGTTTATGTATCATGAATGAAGATTAATATTCTTATTTTCAGAAATTTATATAAATTCCCACATAAACTACAAAGTATATCTAGCGTATTATTTTTACTGATAGATTTTAGCTAAATTATATTTTCTTTGTGTTATAAATAAGTCTCAGTCGACAAATATGCTGTATCAATCATTTTAGTCTGAGGATGTACTGGATAAAAGCTACTCTGTGTCATGCCATCATATATTTTGCTGATAGTCACCCATCCAATCACATGCTAGGTTTATTTGCTGCACCTGTTTTGCATAATTTTTGTCATTAATTTTCTTTACTGACCCACGCATTACGAACTACTACTACATGTTCATTTTACGAACTTTTACACACTTCTGTATAAGCATTGTCAAAGCATCAGTTACATTGCACGGAAGAAACGGGATTTCCATGCTATCATTGTAACTGTGTGCTTTACAATGTAACAATGTCATGTCAGATATGTGGTGAAAAAACAAATAAAAGTCATTAGGTGGCAGGGTCCAGTTTCGTAAATTGGTCCCTGGCAAATTTCTTAACTTAAGGCTATGGTGTGACTTTTTCAGCTATTATTGTTTACTATTTATGCTATGGATATATTTGTGAACTAGGTGTTTTGGGCTTGTATTGTTCTTGAAATTGATGTCAGGCATGTACACCTTCCATAGTTGCTCTGCAGTATGTTGATAGTGAAATACCAATAGTTGGCTAGAAAGAAGAGCTAGCCTCCCATAGCAGTAGAGACATGGGTTCAAGGCAAGCAGAGTATCTAAAAAAACGGCTTGGATGACAACTATTCTGAATTGCATCAAACTATTTAGAAGACAATGTTTTTCAAAATTTTCATCCAGGGAAAGGACTTGCGTTTGCACTGTGAGCACTACATGCTGTCAAAAATGGCATTTGGATGTGAAAAATGCATGTATAAAATAGGGGCTGGGGTGCATAAACCTCTTCTGCTATGAACTGCCATTGACTTCTCTGGTCAAGTGAATACTATTCGTATGCTTTGTTTTAATATAGGTATCTAAAAACATGGACCTTTTTGACCTCACTTGTGTATTTGATTTTTTATGATTTTGTATACATGGTCGCTGATTGCGGCATTAAATTTGTACATAAAAACTGGACCCTGCCCCCTTAGTAAATCTCGAGTTCTCAGAGGTGAAACGCATTGTCTCCATCTTCACTTCATAGCCACTCCCACCCCCTCCCACCATCTTTAATCACCAGGCATATGTGCCAGTGTAGTGTTAAATTTTGACCCTCGTTGAATTCTGACCCTCCGGGTCTGCTTTTAACGTTGAGAGTCGACCCAGGTTCAGTTCTTAACGTTGAAATTTGATTTTCACAGTCGTTGAAAACTGATCGCAGCATTGAATTTTGATTAGATTTCTCGGTCAATTTTTAACGGATATTGTTTTAAGTTATGCATACATGGGTTTATGAATCGTCAATAAGGAAATGCTTAGTATGTATAAAATCAACAAAAGCAATGTAATGCAGTACACGTGGTAATGAAATTATGAAAATAGTTCCATATTTAAAATGGATATAATGTAATTTTGTTTGTACTTCGCCTGCTGCGTTCCATCAAACAACCAATGACCCTCTTCGAGCCTTAACCAAACAAAATCAACCATGGGAATGGAGTGAAAAACGATAAAGCGTTTGAAAAACTCAATCAGAATTTAATAAAATAACGCAATAATAGCGTAATTCGATCCTAATAAGGAAACGCAATTACTTGTACATGCAATTCTTGTCGGTCTAGGCACATTATGAACTAATAATGGAAAGATTATTGCCTACGCCTGTAGAGCACTTTCAGATGTAGACCAACATTTAAAGAAAGACATCAGAGTAGTATAGTGGGACGATAGGGCGATAATGGGAATTAGCATTACAAACCAACCTGGGACGATATGGCGACAAGATTTATAGCGACAATGGGAATTAGCATTACAAACCACCCTGGGACGATATGGCGACAAGAGTTATACTGACAATGGGAATTCCCATTACAACAGAGGCGTAGCTGGGGGGGGGGGCAGGGGGGTACATAAGTCCCCGGGCGCCAAGGTACAGGGGCGCCAAAATGAGGCTTACAACGTTACATTATAATAAGTAAACAAGGGTAATATTCAAAAATGTGATTAAACCGGGAGGGGGCTGGGGCGCCAATTTTATAGTTTGTCCCCGGGCCCAAAATATCATAGCTACGCCTCTGCATTACAAGGTCCCGTGGGACGATATAGCGACAAGTACTTTGAAGTACAACCTGGGTCTGTATAGCGTCAAGGGAAAATTAGCATAGGAATATATCATGGGCCTGCCTAGCGTCAAGGGGAAATAAACATGGGAATATAGCGTGGATTATAAACACTGATACCACATTTACATTTTTTTTTGTTGAGGGTTAGGCATGAAAATCATTTGGTTCTTCTGCTTTTTCTTCTTCTACTTTCTCCATTTCTTTATCCATCTACAAAATTTTCCCAATATTCCTTTCTTTTTGTGTTCCGACTCAGGAATCCAGTCTGGATGACCTATCGCTCTACATTTCTCCTGGACATTCATCCAGTTTTTGTTCATTCTCTCAAATGCTTCTTTCTTCTTTCTGTTCTCTTGTTCTTTCCTATCATTTGCCCATGTGTCTTTAACGTTCTTGACTTCTTCTTCCAAGCCCCGTTTCATAATTTCTTCTGCTTTATGTACTTGGTCCCGTCCCCTTATGACAAAAGCCCGCTCTGTCAAACTGAAGATATCATCAAAAAAACACCTGACTTTGATAACAATTTCAAGAGACTGCTTCAATGTTCCGACTCTTACATATTCAGGCTAGATGAAACCTCTCAACTTCTTTATCTCTTCTTCTATCATCCCTTCAATGTTCTCCCTGGCTATTTTCAGACTGTTTGCAAAGTCCAAGCTGCCTGGGAACTTCCAATCTCTTTCAAGTCTTTCCACTACATACTCCGCATCTATCATCCAATACCAACTCTCCTTCAACTGGTTAAACAAGTCAGATACTGCTACCATCTTCTTTTCGCTTATTCCGTAGAATGGCGCGAATGACGGACCCTTTTTTACGTTTATATCTAAAGCACGGACGTGAAGGAAAACATCCCCTACTTTTGTCTTCTCATATTATCTACTATTCACACAAAGGTAATGAGACAAAAAACTAACCACATTATATACTATCCACACACGCAGAGATGCCAAATCAAACCCCAAAATCTACCATCCATACACCATACACGCCAAGAAGCAGAAACAAACCCACCATTTACTATCCACACACGCAGAGATGTCAAATCAAACCCCCAAATTTACCATCCACACACGGGAGAAGCTAACAACATAGCCACAATCTACTATCCACACATGCTGAGAAGCAGAAACATAACCATAATATACTATCCACACACGCTGAGAAGCCAAATCAAACCCAAAATTTACCATTCACGCACGTCAAGAAGCAGAAACAAGCACACCATTTACTATCCACACGCACAGAGATGCCAAATTAAACACAAAATCTACTATCCACACAAGCGGAGGAGTCAAATCAAACCCAAACTATACTACCTACACACGGGGAGAAGCCAAATTAAACCCTAACTATACTATCCACACACAACACACCGAGAAGCAAAAACAAAACCCAATTATACAATTAACACAGAAGGAAAGTTAAACAACCACACACTCTACTACTTAACAACAATACCAAATACGGAGAAAATTTTCTGAAACAAGCCAACTTAATGCTAAAAAGCTTAAACAGCAATAAACAGCACATAGAATTCCTGTGGATTCCATTCCATATAAATATACCTGATCATCGCTAATATACTGTTCAGTTGTTTACCTGCCCTGTTGAACCTTGCGACTTTACCGAAGTGAAACATAGTCATTCATTTATCAGTTTGTCCAATTTGTCCAAAGCAAAGTTCAGCTATTTTGAAAATGTTCCGCATTTTGGGACATTTAAAAAAAAAAGTATAACAGAGAGAATTACGATGGTGACATATTAACAGGATTCTATATCACACAATTGTTTCCTTAAAAGAAAAAAAAAGAAAAAATTAAGAAAGACATTTCAGTGAGTAATAAGCTGATTTCATTTTAAAGGTGGTTCAAAAATCAACGTTGAGTTTTGATAACAGAACATTTTACCCTAAGGTCATAATTTCACCTGAACTGGTCGTTATTTAACAAGACATTAAAAAAGGGTCAGTTTTTGACGTGAAATTTTGATCACGTTGAAAAATTACCGACCGGGTCAGAATTCAACGAGGGTCAAAATGTGATACTACATCTGGGTCGTTATTTAACAGGACATTTAAAAAAGGGTCAGATTTTAACGTGAAATTTTGATCACGGTCGTTGAAAAATGACCCGGCGGGTCAGAATTTAACAAGGGTCAAAATTTAACACTACACCGGCAACAAATACAGCTATCTCGTATGACAGAACATTAGCGAGACACTGGGCCTGGAAGTGATTGTTGAACCGATGCAAAGGCAGCTACTCAAATAACTGTACTCCCCACTCCTGACCATATGCAATTCCACAATATGCAATATATATATATATATATATATATATATATATATATATATATATATATATATATATATATATATATATATATATAATTGCAATTTAGTGCGTTCAAAGAAACCAACGTATCGTCTAGCCTAGGATCACGGTGAAATGAGCTTCACATTATCTCGCTCAGTAGTATAACCTCCTAACAAACATCACACGTTGTAGCCTTAGGACACATGCTTATGAAATGTCGTACTGCGGGCTTTGTAGCGGTATGTGACACCACTTCATTGACTGATGTTTTTGATAGATTAATGTCCAGAGAACGGAGCCACACAAAATAATGCAGCCAGTTTTTAACTAAAGATAGCTTTATGTGCTCGCAAAAGCGGCCGACTGCCTGTAATTCTTTGTTATAAAACTAAGCCATTTTAGCGTATTAAACAAGAACTTGAAGAGGAAATTGTCACTAGAGAATTAGCAAAATGCTTGATTTCTATAAATACAGTTAAATTTTACAGGGAAATTAGCTAAACTCGTGGTTCTCAAAATAAATTGAGATGGTATACATAAATAATAGACTTGATGGCACAATAAAAGTAATAATTTATCTACAAAAAAAAGCAATAATTTATCCCATAAAATAAATATTAATAAGCAACACAATAAAGGCGAACAGATGAGAAAATAAATTATGTTGAAAGTAACCTATGTGTGCTTTAATTGATGCACACTTTGAATTACAATTGCAGCAACTTTATAATCCATTCAATGAAACAAATGGACCATATACCAGTCCTGTTATGTAATTTTTGGTTTGTTTAAGTAAAGAATTTTTATTTTTTATCCACAAATCAATATTTGTTATGTATTTTCATATATGAGCTCCTAAAATATCAAACCAAACCATGAATGATGTCGAAACTTTACTTGGCAACATTATCATATATATTTTTAAAATTCTACTTTATTATCTTCGACACGTGGTCTAAATATATGGTCATGATCAACTTGTATATGTTTTTTTCCATTCGTCTACAACAGCATTGAAATAATGAACATCAGTGATCACAGTAGACGGCTGGACACTAACAGTACGAGTTACAATAAAAATGTCAAATAATGTCGTTAGTTACCATACAGTCGTACTTGGAAATGCCAAGTATGTCACCAAATTTGACCTTCAGAAAGTATTTTGGCAATTTCCATTGGCGTAAAGAGCAAAGGAAATTTCAGCATTCGAGATTCCAGATGGCTTTTGTCAATATAAAGTGGTGCAGTTTGTGACGAAAGGTTCGCCAAGTACGTTTCAACGTCTAATGAATATCAATACCTCTGCTAGAGATAATTGTAATGCTTATATCGATGACGTCATCATCTACAAAGACACCTTGAAAGAACATTTGGCGACTATTTTGAAATTATTTGACAGACTCACTGATGCAAGTTTGACAATTAATTTACCCAAAAGTAAGTTCTGCAGTGCTAGTGTAACATTTCTAGGGCATATCGTGGGACACGGACAAGTTAAGCTTATAGATGCTAAAGTCAAGAATATCTATGAATTATCTGTGCCTGTTAGTACAAATCAACTGATACGATTTTTAGGTATTTCTGGATACTATCGGAAATTTTGCTCCACTTTTTTCATAATTGCTCAACCCCTGACAAATTTATTGAGCAAGAAAACCACGTTTTATTGAACTGAAAAGTGTCAGGAGGTTTTTGATATGTTTAAAGCTATACTTAAATGCGCGCCAGTTCTTACAGCTCCAAATTTCAGACAATCATTTAAGCTGTCTGTTGATGCAGTTGATGTCGGGGTTGGAGCAGTAGTCATTCAAGAAGACAAAAATGGTGTTGATCATCTAGTTTGCTATTTTTTTAAGAAAGTAAATAAGCACCAATGAAATTATTCATCAATCGAGAAGGAATGTTTGGCTTTGATATTGACATTACAACGTTTTGAAGATTACATTAGTTCAGCTCCTTCAACGGTTATTGTGTTTAGTGATCACAACCCCCTTACTTTCATCGGCAAGATGAAAAATAAACATCAGAGTCTTTAATTGTCAGGTACGTTGCCTTTTTCTGAGTAGTCTTCTTCTAATGAGTGTGTTCTAATTCATTAAGTAGAGGTGTGGCTTTATTAATGTTCCGCTCATTGTGTAAATTTGTCGTCCGACTTAGTCTCAGGACCCATGAGAGCTCGAACAATGTGTGCTTTACCCGTTGAGGACATTTATTTATTACTAGGCAACGACCTAGTCGGAGATAAGGTTGTTGTTAATCCACTTGTAACTGACAAGCCTTGTTTGGATCAGAAACTTGATCCAATCGAAAAAGAATTCCCTGATTTATACCCAGCAAGTACAGTTACTAGAGTTATGGCACAAAAATCTCATGAGAATGACGTTCATCAGGAAAGTATTCCTTTAGCTGGCACATATATTGGTCAAGCTTTTGATGAGGTCATTTGCACTCCTTGTTTGGATCAATCAAAAAGTATTGATCACAGCGATCATCTTTTAACTACTCTTTTTCTTTATTATAATCAGGGTGACAAACAACAATCACTTGTCGTCGAACAGGAAAAATATCCTGAGACCTCCTGTTTATTTCAAATTGCCGTTAGTGAAACAGAAGGCACTGAGGTGTATTCTGTTATTTCATTAAACATGAGATTCTTATGAGAAAATGGAGATCTCCCGAGGTACCTGCTGGTGACGAGTGGTCAGTGAACTACCTAATTGTAGTTCCAAAATCATACAGATAGGAAATTCTTAGTCTGGCCCATGTCACTCCATTGGCTGGTCATTTAGGGATTAATAAGACTTATCACAAGATCTTGATTCATTTCTATTGGCAGAAAATTTGAAGGAATGTTTGTAAATACTTCAGATATGGTCATACTTGTCAAATGTTAGGAAAACCCAATCAGAAGATATTTAAGGCTCATCTGCAACCTATTCCTGCTTTTGACGAACCACTGAACAGTATTATGGCAGAATGTGTTGGTCCCTTACCTGAGAGTACGTCAGGTAACCAATACTTGTTGACCATAATGTATGTGTCAACAAGTTTTATAGAGGCAATTCCTTTGATGAATATTAATTCTAAAACAATAGTAAAAGCTTTGATAAAGTCTTTTTTACTCAATTTGGCCTTCCAAAATCTGTTCAATCTGATCAAGTGTCAAATTTCATGTCAGGAATGTTCAAGCAAGTTATGTACGAATTAGGCATCCAATGGGCTTTAGAAAGATTTCATCAGACTTTGAAAAATATGATTCGATCATAATGCTTTCATATGGGTAAAGACTGAGATGAATGCATTCGTTTACTATTGTTTGCTGCTAGGGAATTAGTTCATGAATATTTAGGATTCCATCCCTTTGAACTGGCGTTTGAACACACTGTGTATGCACAATTAAAAGTTCTTGAAAGAGAAATTTCTTCCTATTGCAGGTACTGAAATTAATCTTCTCGATTATGTTTCCAGTTTTAAGTATAAGTTGTCAAAGGCCTGTGAGGTTGCAAGAACTAATCTGCACTCTGCTCAATTAAAAATCAAAGTAAGATATGAAAAAAATGGAAAGGAAAGGAGTTTTCAACCTGGTGATAGAGTTCTGGCTCTCTTGCCCATACAACGAAATCCTCTTCAGGCCGAATATTATTTTTTTAACCTCATATATAATTAATCTAGGGTAAAAAGAAAGCTGTATTAAATAATTCTTTCTTTTTCTCTATGAGGGGACGTCTTCTATATATTTGATTTAACTTATATTTGATTTAATTAATTGTTTGTGTGCTGGTTTTAATTTGTTATTCCATTACACGCTATTATACTGTAATTTTATTTACTGGATTTGACATTTTCCAGACATTCAGTTCAGTTCTTTAAAACCGGACTGTTTTTCGTAAACAACTAATAATACAAACTTTGTATATAATGCTGACATAGTTCCTGTCCTTGATTTAGAGTCAGTAAGAGAGCTGAAGTAAACAACAATTTTGTTTTAATTCTTTCGCAGAGTAAGATTCATCAAGTGAAATAGAGGTCATACACGGAGTACGTGACAAATAACACGTATCATTTAGGTTTTTCCAGAGGATTGACCCACATCCGGGCATCTGTTTGCGCCGTATCTTTATGTATTATTGATGTTTTGAGAGAGAATAGTCATTACTTGCCTTGACACTGGAGACGCTTAGATGTTTTATGCTGTGACCAGTTTTCGAGATTAATTGTTTTATTTTTATGTTTATACAGTAGGATGGCTCCAAAAGCCGTGCCAATTGCAAAACAATTAGTGTCAGTCTCACTCCTGGTCAGATTAAAAAGCTTCAAGGTTAGCAAGGTTTTATTTCATACGCGTTTACGCCTCAAGTAATTCCTGGATATTTGATCGTACAAGTGCCTATTAATGCTGTTTATCTACGTTGTCATAATGTTATTATCAAGATACATTTTAAACTTACTGATCAGACCGGATATTTAATTGATTTAACAAAAGCAAATCTGAATATAAATATATGTTGTTCTGACCTTGTGTAATGGCTTGCAAATTATCTAAAGGTTCATCGAGTTTTTACCTATTAATATGGTTGATCACATGTCCGTCGTCGAGTACACTCCTCACACATGAAAACATTCGTAGACAAACCATTGCCTGGAATAGTGTTTATTCATCTTAGTATTGATCATGAGATAACCAGTATTAGTGACATTACCAACTGGTTCTTTAGTCGACGGTGCCTGATGATACCATCACGAGATGTCTCGTAATCCTTGATGATAGGATGTTTTCACAAATTCTTTTTGCTCCATTATATATCTAACATTATTATTTGTCTAAACAATTATTTGTCTACATCATCATTTTGAAAATCTGGCTAGATAATCTTCAGCACTTTGTATGACTGTCATTATTATGTATTGCTTTTTATCATAATAACTTTTCAGTTCTCTGTATTTTGTACCAGCAAACTGCACACACAACTGCGTCTTTCCTCTAACCCTAACATCACATTTCAAACTCGGTTTAGGTCCGAAACTCCCTCTCCGTACAATTTGTAAGTGAAGTCCACAATATTCTTTTGCGCAAGCTTTATTACAAGGAGAAGTAGAACCTATCATAAGAAATTTGTTGTTGTTGTTGTTGTTGTTCTAGGGTTTAACGCCATTTTCAGCACAAGATAGGCTATACATGGCGGCCAGTATAACTGGTGGAGGAAGAACCCTGGAAAACCCAGGGAAGAACCACCGACCCACAAGAAGCTACTGGCAGGCTTTCCACGCTAGCCGAGCCTTGGACTCGAACTCACGCAGGCAGAGGTGAGATGGCAGTGATCCATAACGGTGAGCGCTTTAGACCACTCGACCACTCGGGGCCCCTCATAATCAATTTGCATTTCTTCTTTGTTTGAATCATTATATATATATATATATATATATATATATATATATATATATATATATATATATATATATATATATATATATATATATATATAATATTTCAATTTAAAAGTTGTCTTAATTATAATATGGATTTTTGTTTTTCAGAGATTAAAATTAAACCTGAATATAGATTCGATCTTGATAAAAGAACCTATGACCCACGAAGACGAGCTTTGGTTTATACAACGGAAACTCTGATTAAAAGTATTCGTAATGCTAAAAAAAGAATTTCGTATAGATAGCGCAAATCATGTGTTGTCAACGTTAAAATCATACGCAACAACGACGGTGTCAATAGAACAAAGAACGACCAACGAGCAGCGACGATTATTAATTATCAGGACAATCAGGGTTAAGTTAATCCTTGAATTATCGGTGACAAACGTGACCCTGTCCTTCATAATGAAAAAATTGACGTATTAAGTAAAAAAAAATCCAAACCAGGAATGGTGACTGGTATTGACAAACCGTAATATATGAAATAGCGTATCCTGTGGCTGCGGTCACGTATTGGAATTTATCCGATAAATGATAAACCCAGCGTTCATGATCTAAAACCGATGAAATTTTTGTCAAGGCCAAATTGTGTAGCCGAACGAGTAATGGCGCGTTTTACAAACGCGATCCATGGAAAAGGTTTAACAGATGAGCGACGTGACAAAATAAACAAATGGGCTAAATCAGTCAAGACTAAAGGAGCTACAATAGATGATGTTGGTGAATTAGGAAAGAAAAGAAATTTCCCAGTAACAATAAGAACGATAACTGGAGAGATTTTATACGAATCAAAGTATAAATTGAAAGGAGCTTCGATTGAAATTATTTATCAAAATGCCATTGCGTTGACTAATACAGTAACAATATTTCCACCAAATCGAATTGTAAAATTTTATCAAAGAGATATATTTAATTTTATTAACGAAATAAGTAAGAATGATCATGTATCCGTGTGGCTGTTTCAAAGTTCAGATAATGAAAACTATAATCAGTTTGTACGGCCTAATGGACATATTTATCGTACAGAATCTCTCCCTGAAGAAATGAAGAATCTTGCGTTGAAATATATCCAAGACGATGCTGAACAATTACTGAGTAATTGTTTAACCGTTCTGTCAGATGTTGTTCATTTTGCTAGAGAAAAAAATTCGTGGCAACCAACACGATTGAATTTTCTTGAAGAAATACAACGCAGTTGTCGAATACGGACAAGGTGGATTATGGTATACTGATTATGGTATACTAAATATGATTATAGGGATGTTATTTCGGCTAATATGGTTGCATATTATCCGGGAAGTGTTCTTAGAATGGGAGAGTGTTCTAAATATTTTTAGTGATTTAGACATCCAGCACACAAGATGACCAGAGTATTGATAAACGGACCATTACCAAATTTTGACTTGACTGGATTTTCTTGTATAGTGTCATTTAAGTTTGCTGAAAATCTTCATTCGATTTGTTATGTCTGGTCTGGCAAACATTTTTCAGAAGAAAAAAATGTGGGCACCAAAAGTATTATTACGATATATGCTTTATGTAAAATACTATTATTGTTAACATTAAGTAAAGTAATTAATCATATCGTCCGCAGAAAGAAATTTGGATACCACAACAAAAGAAATATTCTGATGATTTTGAAAATTAAATCACAAAAGATCTTGGAAGAAAAATGATCGGTAAATTCACCCAAGGAGGATCATATGATCATAAACGACATTGTACAAGATAGATTATGGATGATGCTGAACTAGATTTTAGACTTGCTATTAGAGTATTATTAGGACAGAACTTTTAAGTAAAATTATTAAGATTGAATTTTTTTAAAATTTGTATTAAAATTAATTTTTCATTAAATTATATTGAAAGCAATTTTTCATTAAAATATATTGAGATAGATTTTATTGTTTTGTGTAATAAAAACTGTATGCTATTTTATTTAGACCGCGCTTTACGAGCTGGAGCAGAAATCCATACAATACATTGATCGTATCTAACTGTCAGCAAGTGTCAGCATAAAATACATTTCTCTTGTATCTAAATGTCAGCAATTCAGATTTGGGGGAAGCTGCTGAAAAGGCAAATTAATAAGTCAATAATGGATGCGTTACGCGGATGATTCACACGGTTTCGCAGGGAAAGGTGGAGACTCTTGTTCTGACTGGACTAAGCGAAAGCAAAAACTGTATAAATAGAGAAGCAGACTTACGAAGAATTAGTTCGTTCCTAGAGTCAGAACAGCTCTCTCTCTCTCTCTCTCTCTCTTTTCCTTACAGGTAAGAATCGTCTGTGTTCGCAAACTTCTTTAAAGAACGGGTACGTTTTAATACTTGAGACTGTAACGGTAAAGTTCATATTTTTCCAACATTTTTGTGAGCTCTTTGTATCTTATATTATAATATGGAATGCTTGATTGTATTTTTGGTACGTATCATTGTAAACGATGAATTCACTACCAACTTCATGTTTAGATTTAACTTGGAAATAAAAGATTCTTTAAGTGATAATGAGCAGTGTTTAGTAACCTATTTCAAATTAGTATTCTATTTTAAATTTAGTTAAATACATTTCTTCAAAATGAGTGTTGCATCAATCGCAACTATTGAATTTTATACCCACTGGATATCAGGAAGTTATCTAGATTTAACTATCTATATTACATTCTAAAAGGCAGAAATTATACAATGAACTTGGTAAGCTCGATGGGAAAGTGTAATTCTATAGATATTTCTTGTATTTTAAATATAAAGGCTTTATAACGTTATCTTTAGAATGTAGTGTTATATATATATATATATATATATATATATATATATATATATATATATATATATATATGTATGTATATGTGTATATATATATATATATATATATATATATATATATATATATATATATATATATATATATATATATATATATATTTGTATATTAATTGTTTAAATAAAAAGTTCGTTCCTCGAGTCAAAACAGCTCTGTCTTTTCCTTACAGCGATTCCGTACCTTATTCCCCAATATGTATTTACACAGTTATGGGTAACACCTTTGTTAGAAAGCCTGAACTCCTTCTCTCTCTCTCTCTCTCTCTCTCTCTCTAATGCATGAAATGATTGCAGAAACTCCTATCAACAATATTTTTGGGGGGAATTTATAGAGACCAGATGATGTGATAGTTGTAAGAAGGAAGACACTTCGTGATACCCTTCAATAATTATTTGTGTTACATAAAGAAACTTTTTTAAAATCTACCCGTACCATTGAGTTATCGACCAGCAGATACACGACGACAAAATATCGACGTTGATATGATATGATCGTCAGAAAAACAAACTATGTTTTTAAATGGCATTGTTTTAGTTCCTGTAAGTGTTGTTGAGAATCCGTTAAGTATGAAGAAATAAAACTCCTTGGACGCTAGGATACGCAATGACGATTCATTCATCACAAGGATTAACCATCTCTGGTACAAATGTTTGGATCGTCGATGATCGTATCTTATTGTCAAATTTAGTTTATCTCGCAGTGCCTCGAGTCAGAAAAATAGCTCAGCTGCGGAGTATTGTCATAGACTTCACATAAAATAATAATCCAATTCAGGAAACCATTGCTGGTAATGGCGATGATATAGTAAGAAAAAACTTAGTTATAAACAGTGTGACAAAACAAATATTCGCGACTTTGATCCCGATGCTGAATTTATCATGACATTGAAACAACGACATAATAATCATCGTGCGAGCTGTAACAGAGTAATGTTGTGGCAATATTCAAATAATAATCCAAGACAGTTTTCCGTAGATAGAATTAATAGTAGTCTTGGTCACACAGGCGAAAATGTGATGCTGGCCTGTCTTGAATGTAATCGACCTCGAGGTGCTAGTTTACAAATGTGAACGCGGTGGCAACTGTGTGTCTTCAGTATTTTCTTGTAATTGATCACGTACAAATCCACGTTGAGGAGCAGTTGAATTTAACCTAAGATTGCATGTTCCACCCGTAGATCTTACCACGCTAGAAATGTTATGTGTAGTAATACTCCAAATAGCATCAGTCGCTTTTTTTACCACCTTCAAGTTCACCGGGTTCACATAAATACCTGACAGATGCATTATCTAATATTGGTTGTTTTGAAAATTCATGTCGCTGTATTGGTATATGTTTTTGTTTTTTGTAATTGCATTAATAGGTTTCATGGCAGTTGTTCGAATAATTTCATTATTTAACGCAGATATCACACTTGGTAATCTTGCTACCCATTCGCGAGATCACTTATCTTTCTGAATTATTTCCTTTGCATATTGATATCCGAATAACTGCTCAGCAAGTGTTCGATTAAATCGTTCAACAATTGCCTGATCACGATGAATTGCTGTTTGGCCTCCTCTAATTTTGACATTTTGTTTTTTCATCAGAGATGATACTGCACCAAAAAATTCCTTGTCAGGATCAACCTGTTGCAACTGTGGCCATCGCAAGGGTCCTCGTTCAAAAGTAGATACAACTTCAGATGTTGTTTTAGTGGATAGTAGTTTTGCCTCTTATATCTACTTGCAACGTCAACGACAGTTAACGCGTATTTGTATGTGCGCGATTGACGTCTATCAATTTTAATAGTACCATGTGGGAAAATTAAAAAATCTGCTTGATGAACTTCATTAAGAGTGCTGATATCAAAATGTGCATGCTGAATTATTTTAGGTGGTGGTACATACATTTGCCATATTGCCTGTCGTGCTAACCATTTTGCAGCAACATAGTGGGTAATATTAGCTGCGTCAGCAAGTTTACTAATCGATGCTCCACCCCTCCAATATCCTCTTGGGCTATAATAAATTGGTTCCATTATTTTAACAACTGGATGGTTAATTACCAGCTCCAAATACTAGTTTACCTTTCATCGCAGATCTTATCAACAAATTAGCTAATGATTCTCTAAAAGATTTATTGTTATGGAATTTAAAGAGTGAATCAACTTCACATCTGCAATATGTCGTTGTTGCAGATCTGGATTTTTATAAGCTACATCATAAACATGACATACTTAATCAATCGCATTTATTGGATACTCTCCAGGTCTTGTTTGATCTCGCTCGCCAAGTCGTATATCAAGTCGGGTTCCAGGACCACAATAATTTTATCCTGGAAGATGTTTATCTCCTGGTTATTTGGTCCCTTGAGTTCTTGGTAATATTCCTAATGAAGTAGCACTATCATCACCGATATTATTATAAGAAATAAATTTATACATTTTTATACCACATTTTACACTTTTTCCTGTAAGCGCACGCTTTTTATTTTTTTTGTTATTATTATTGTCAATTGACTTGTGGGGATGGAGGCTCTACATCGAACACAATATAGATCCAAAGTATTTATTATATTTGCATGACATGGATGTAACTGAATTCTCAGCGACACGAAAGCAAGAGCCATTTAAACATATTTCAGCATTATCGAATTCCGTCCGAATGATAATAATAGGTCCATCTGGATCGGATAAAACACAATTATTACTTAATTTGGTAATGAGATGGATCAAATTGGATCATTTATATTTAGTAGCTCCGTCAGTTGATTATCAGAGATGACACGATGTACTTAAAGATTTTAATGAAAATGCAAGATTGTTGAACGAAGATGATAATGCAATTATTAATTTTATCACCGATACTGATGAAGCCCCATCTGTAGAAAACCTCGATGGATTTATTAATAATCTTGTGGTATATGACGACGTAATGCTGGACAAACAATTCAATCCAGCTAGAAAATTTTCTCGAGGCAGACATAAAAATACTGATGTGATTTATGATACTCAACGATATACACAAATACCTAAACTAACTAGAGATAACTGCAATATTTTAGTTTGTGTTTAATGGAGTCGATACACGTAATCTGCGAAATATTCATCAAACTTGGTGTAGTGGGGATATGGACATGATTAGGTTCAAAAGCTTCTTTTCAAAAGCACAATCTGCTCCACACGGATTTATAACAGTAAATTTACATGATCCTCGATCACGATATCGTATAGGTCTTGACAAAATATTTGGTTGAGAGATTGATATAAAAATGATTTAATTACTCACACATTTACAGCAGCAAAGAGGGTGCGACCTCAATGAAACGTCCGGTAAATAAAACACACATAAAAATTTAAAAATAAACACGAACGACAAAATAAAGCACGAAGTTTTATTTTTCAAAAATAACATTTCATCAAAATGTCTGTTCATCATCTCTGCTGCCAAAGCGGATAGATATCGTGCACTGGGACCACCAGGAATATCTTAAGCAACCCCACGGAAGAGTTGCGATTTCATTGTCGGAACAAAAACACACAAGTACTGTCCCTCCCGGGGAGGGTGTCGCGTGCACTGTTTCTACTACAACGCCGACATGGTATTTGAGAAAAACTATTGTACGCCGTTAACTTTTATTCAGGTCATCAACTATAATCATGTTGTCTTCGAAAGAAAAATAATTTGTCGCATCACAATGAATAATCCCCACGCCAAACAATTTTTTTTTAAACTCCACCAACAAAAACCGTTCATTGGAACTGCGAACAAAAGTCACGCAAGCTATGACTCTTGGAAAGAATACTAACGGATGCGTTGATCGTAAATTTCTGGATCTAGCGATTAAAATGAAAGTGACATATTCTTTAACTATATAGTCTTGTCAGTATATCAAAGCGACATGTTAGAGTTGCGTGTCCGCAGAGGAGGTACCACCCACCACTCTTGATTGATAATTAAAATTTCAAGTGTCCCTATACTCAAAGTCACATGACCCACAAGATTTTCGTCAGCTAAGTCAGAACAGTAAAGGCGTACTGCCAACGCGGTGGATAGTGTTAACGCAAACTGACGGCTGTGTTTGAAGGTACCGGCTAGGTTGGATTTGGATTGTTGCTGACAAAAAAAATGCCCAAGTCCTTCAGATCAGAAAATCGGGCTGCATGTTGGTGTCTGTTAGCGCTGGCTGTTACCCATGAAAGCCCAACTGCACGAAGACGTTTGTGTCGTGGCTGAAACCAAACTAAATTTTATCGAGAACTACATATCTCATATGCTTCACGACAACACCGTCTCCGATAAATAGTTAGCGAGTTTCCTCGATGAAGTCGACAAATATATTGCTATTAAGAACGAAATATAGTCTAACGCACACAAATCAAACAGCTCGGTACTAATTTATAAAGTGACATATAACAAATTAATAGTCCGTCAAATAGGCCAGACCTCGCGTGGATATCGTACAAACTTATCGCTAAAAATTCAAAATTGAATGTGTTTTGGTCGTCCAGATGACAGAAATCACGAAAGCAACAAAACCTTTGAAAACAAGAGCAAGCTCCGAGTCTATGCCTATACTTAGGGTACCGACATATAATGCCAACCAGCAATGGGCACAAGCAATGCAACACCCGAACGGTCTATTTTTGAACCATATTATTTTATCACATTTGGAAGAACTTTGGTTGCCGCACGCGTTATTGCCCTTGTTTTATATGCCTGCATTTTTACAAGAGAAGGTCGTAAATTATCAATATTTCTGTAATATTTTATTTTCGACGAACCGGCGTTGGTGCCTGTATACCAAGCCCAACCATAACCAAGGCTGGGCTGCAAAGACAAACGTCAGAGGCATTAAGGCATCAATAAAAAGCATCCAGCAAAAAATGTAGTTATTGGACGTACGTGAACATCTAAAACAATTCATCGTAAACCAACTAATTATCTAGTTTTTCTACAGCCTGCACCAGTCTAGAGGGGGGACTGAATTCTCACTAAACTTCCACTATGCTTCGTCCTACTATCATATGCACCGTGGTATATATTTTGTGATCTATGTGCGGTTATATTCTTCTTGTTACCGTGACTATATTTGAAACATAGAAAACGTGACTGGAGAAGCGATACCGTGACAAGAGGGACAAGAAGGTGATCAATATGGGGTTAGCCATTTTAAAGTTGATGACGAACATGGCCTTATTGTTTTCAAGATAAACACAGTTTAAGCCGGCATGGTTGGGGAAAACGGCCACACGAAAGAGATACAGAGATCGAGAAATTAAATTGCCCCAGGAAAGATTATTAATGTTTGTGTTGTGATTAAAGCCATACAATTCTCAGTCACTGTAATAACTTATGATACTTTGATCAAATCGAATACTGGGTCAGTAAACTTGTGGCTATATAAACATTAATATTCTTCCCCGGGATTATTTTCCTAGTTTTGCCTGATAAATTAACAGCAAGCTAATTGTATACACACTAAAAATCTGAGCTCAAAGTTTAATAAAATCCCATGCGTACCAGAATGAGTACCCATCCAGATTGTTCACTAGTGGATGGGCTGAAAGAACGTACTAAAAGAAATCTCCTTTGGGCTTACCAGGAAGGAAATAGTCGCCTGCCGAAATGGCGTTTAGGATCAGTCTATATAGTTCTGACTGGTTCAAGGAAACACTTTATAGGTTCCTTAAAAGTTCTGAACATCGCTGGGTAGTGAAAATCAACTTACTAAACGAATATAAATATTATCTTGCGATGACTCTGATGAATACATTAGTAATCAGTGTATTCTGAGGACGTTATTCTCGTTTCTGATTGTACCAATAATGCATCTGTATGTTATGGCTTGGTCCACCATAAACCATCCAGGTCCAGATGCTAGTTCGTAAATATCTGTTTCTTTCAGGGACTTTGGCTTTTACCAAACAATGTGCTCTGCATATTTTTATTGATAGCCAAGTTATTGAACTTTTATACGAAGATGTAAAATAATTGTAAACACATGTTAATAATAGAGGAATTAAATACTTTGCATAATATGTGTAATAATAACAAATAATAATGAATTTTTTAGTACTAATACTAATATTATTATTATTACTATTATTACTATTAGTATTGCTATTATTATTATTATTATTATTGCTATTATTATTATTATTATTATTATTAATATTATTATTATTACTATTATTATTATTACTATTATTACTATTATTATTATTACTATTATTACTATTATTAGTAGTATTGCTATTATTATTATTATTAGCATTAGTATTATTTAACTGGCACGTGTTTTATTGATATAATGTTCGAATCAGAGCAGCTATTGGTGAATAGTTTTATTTCTTGAAATTTAGAATTATTTGCCTTGCGTTATATATTGAAGCAGTAATTTGGGAAAATATGATATCTTCTGTCCTATAAAACTGTAAAAGAAACACAACATATGCTTATAAATGATAACAGGTTTTCCAGAAATTGTTGTATGCTTGTTATACATATTTGAGAGAGAAAAAAGCCCAAAACAATATGGAAACATAAATATTTTAACGAAACATGTAATCATTATTATATCTTATGTCATTCAATAACAGCAATAATTTTAAAGATAATAAATGCATTTTAATAGTCATTAGCACTGCAATGAAAATTTAAATGCGTCTATTTTTTTCTAATGAAAATTGATAAGCCATGTTTCGTTTTCTACCGCGTGGTTCCTCTTAGTGCATACAAGTTCTCTACCTTTTATAAGTCCATCAAGCCTGAGTATCCTAGTGCTGTATTTACTGGCAAGGTAGGTTTCAAGGGTCTTCTGGAACTGACCTTAACAAATTCGTTCCGTACGTTTGCCCGTTAGATTTTCTTACCACGAAGCAACGAGAACATGAAGCATCTAGTTTAGCTTCTACCCATGTTCTTCAGTAATGCATGTTTTTAGTCTGTAGTTTGTCTTCTAGCTATATTTTTGGGGATAATTGAAAATGGTTTCCTACTTCCTTTTTCGTATTTCCTGACACTTCGCCCTCAAAATAAACTTCGTATTTGTTCATCAGATAACATTTTTTCGATAGCGTTTCTATTTGACGTTAGGCAAGGGAATTAACTCTTTAACATCAAAATTCGTGGGACACAAAATTATCCTCCCTTACGTTCGTCAGAGATTTTCTCCATTTATGATGGATATGTAAATTAGAATCCATTTAAAATCTATGATTGACGCAACATAGCCGTACAAGATAAGTAGTTATTTTGCAGCGCACATGCTTTAAAATCCGTATTGGACTCCAAAATGTCGACATCAAAATCTGCAATCAACTCGTGCTGATTCAAAATGGCGATGACACATTTCGGCTTGTTTACATCAATGAAATAAAAAAGTCAATCATGTCAAACAGAACTGAACTCAGTTCTGGACAAGGTCAAGTCCAGTAAACAATGTTACATTACAATAGCATGTAATGAAATAAAATTTTTAAAACTAACAAACAAACAATTTAAATTAAATATGGATAACAATAGTCATGCTTTCAATGTTAAACTTACAAAGAATCCTTTTTAGGTCAATTGCCTCCACTATTTTCAGCGGATGTACAATGCAATACGCTGTTGGTTATTAAGCATTACATACTAAGGGAGGTAACTCATGAAATCCAACAGATGTCACTAGGACAAAGCGCCAGTATATCTGTTCGATCCGCCAAGGTACGGATAGGGTTATCATATCGGAACCTTAGCTAGCTAAGATCCATCTGAGCCAGCTTTAACCAATTCTGGTCGAACAGATGACTGTGATAACCGGAAAAGTTATGGACTGACAATGCATTTTAGATCTGTAAAGCTGCATTCGTTATGTGCAGGACCTCTATATATGGCTATTCAGTGATCATGATCATAAACGTTCTTTTTCATTATATTGTTTCAGGCTGTGCAAATGTTTAGTCTCAGAACTTCATATACTAGTTTTGCTGTTTTGCCCGAAGCATTGTAATATAATTCAGTGCAGTATATTCGTGTCCATGATATTTAGTCGCCATAGGTGAACACTCTCGGACTGATCTCATGGAAGGCGATTATGAGTTCTTAAGACGCATCAGCTTATTTTGTACATGTGATACGATGATACTTTTAAGATCAAAAGGTTAACATACTGAACTTTTCAAAGGTGTTGACATTTTCTGAACTATATGGAGAACCCTCCTTCTGGAATTATGTAAATCGATTGTTTTTACATGTTAACATAGTCTCTTGTGTTTTCATGTGCTATAGGAGCAAATTCGAGCATTAACAAAATTTATTTCTTAAACAAGAACAGACAAACAAATACATTAAACACTGCCGCTTTCAAACTTGAACAGAGAATATCACAACCTTAGTGTAAACCATTAGTTTGGCGACAAGTTCTGAATCAGTTTAACTCTTACCCAAACAGGTCTAGGGTAACATTTCAGTCGGCATACAAAAAGTATTAAATAAATTAACAAAATAAAAGAAAACAATATGTCTAACAAATTTCACTAATATTGGATTAAACCAGTCAAGTGTATTAAATTTAGGGTGGCAAAGCATGCCAGATCTGCCTCATGAAGTACTGTTATGTAAGCTGTTACGTATCATTCCGCTCAATAGTATGAGAGTAACTTTGTATTTTCATAGTCAGGCAGGACAAATTCCCCTTTTTTAACGAGTAAAGACGCTCCATGTACGATGCGCGAGTTTAGCAGTTTTCCACAAATCATATAAAATGCCACAGCCTTAGAGTAAACCCTTAAGAGTTCACTTAATTCTAATCTAATTTAACACTTTGTCATATTTTATTCTCGTCTCAACAGCTCATAGGAAAATCTATGGTGAAAAATATAAATGTGACACAAAGTGAAAAACCAGGTCTGCCTCATAAAGCATTGGCATTGCAACATACCATCTGTTCTGTTTAGAGAGATAACACTGGTCTACATTTTTTATGTATATTGTGTATATAGTAGAGTTTTAATCATAAATTGTAAACCTAGGTCTTTTCATATGATTAAGGTTGCTTCATGTGATAATATTTCATCTGTCATGTTTATGTAATGTTTAAAAAAAACAGCAAAAGGGTTATATAAATAAAATTTATTATGAAACAAAAGGTAACAATTATATTAAGTATATAAGTACATAATTTAGTTCTTATTCAGTGTCTACTCGGCGCTTCATGACTTGTCTCTACTCATTACATGAAGCATCTGTTGTCACTGTCCAGCAATAGTCTGCGAGCATTGATGGGCTCCATTTACCCTGACAGCGTTTCTCCATTGTTGCCATGTCCTGTTGAAATTGCTCGTTGATCACTGCTCCGCAATTCGGTGGAAAAATCTAGATGATGGTGCAAAATTTTATCTTTAGTGACATGTTGAAACTAAGGCTTTTGTATGCCTTGATGAGGTAGGTATTCCACCAACTCCCTGTAGTTGTCTGCCTTGTTGTTTCCGATAAAATTTGTTACCACTAACTGGAAGTCTTTCCATGCCGTCTTTTACTTGGCATACAGTGCCGGTCAATGCATCATCTCGAAGACGTTCACGAATCTGATGACCAACAAAGACATCTTCTTTTATATCAACTTCACTTAACCTTGGAAACTTTCCACTGAGATAATTGAAATATGCTTGTGTTTTGTCCATGGACTTGACAAAGTTCTTCATCCGACCCAACTTGATGTGCAAGGGTGGTAACAAGATCTTCCTTGATTCAACAAGAGGTGGATGCTGAATTATTTTCCTTCCAGTTGCCAATCTTTCTTGAGGTAGTGGAAATCTCTCGCACGCCTATTCTATTCGCAGAGTAAACAGCAGTACGTTGTGTATCCAGTCAGCAGACCAAGCAAGAGTGCAATAACCTTCAAATCACCGCAAAGAATTTGTTTGGATAATGCACAGTCCACTTTTTCTTCTTTGACACACCTTTCCCAACTGGAGGTACCATGCAGAAGTGAAAATTACTAATATGATCTGTTAGCTCTCTCCAAATCATTGGCACTGCAAAAGGCATAGATTTCCTTTTCCTGTTCACCACTGGCGAAGATTTGTTGCACAAGTATTGCAACATATGTGTGGGGCCTACCTCCTGTCATGATCTCCACTTGTGCAGCCAAAATAAAGGTGATAGCCTTTCTTAACCATAGTGGTTATACTGCGCTTTTTTAATGCAAAAGTCACCTCACCACAAACATATCAGAATTTATCTGCATTGTTCACACCAGTACGAGGCATCTCTGCTCACTTTGGCTAAATATAAATGTCTTCCTTTGCAAAATCAGACACTGACAAATAAGAGAGCAAGCCACTGTTTGATTTCTAGAGCTGATATAGGGCAATTTGTTCAGCAGAGTGATGTAAGCTTAGGCATGATTGCATCATTCATGACTTCTTTGAATAACACGATGCAATTCATAGCATGTTTCATACCAGCTTCAGTATGCATCATTCATTGTTTTGCCTAAAAAAGCAACTACTGTCTGAACTCAGTCAAAGATTTATTCAAAGATCCAGTCAAAGATGTATTTGAGTCATTTCTGCTTTAAATTGAGATCCCTTCCCTTTATAACTCATTTATCCTCCGCCATTTCCATGTCAAGGGTTGTATATACTGATCAGGTATCATATCTTTAAAACTAGAGCCAGTCAACAATTTTAAGCATCATTTTCGTTCTCAGTGAACCAGAATTAGTCAAGTTTGACCATTTATTTCGGAAGCATTTTGGCTGTAGACCAGTGTAATTAAATCTTTAATAACAAAAACAAACGCAGTAATACAAATTTTAAACCGCACCTGGTGCCGTACATGATTTCCAACATGTACATCTGAATACACTTCATGCATTAAAAAGGTAAGCTAATATTTCTTGTTTGATGTCTGCAGAAGTTTATAATTTTGCATGTGTAAGCAATGCTACTCTTTCTCTACTTTCACTTCATATATGATAATGTGCAACTATGTTTATATTTGAGCATTCATTCCCTTTTGTCATTTTTGTCCTGGTATTTATTGGGTTGTAGAGATTATGAGATCGTTAGAGGGTGTTAGCTGTGTTTAAAAAGAATGGAAGGAAAGTTATAGGGGATAAAAATGTTACTTTACCTGAAATTTATAAAAGTTATAGTTAATAGAGAAGTTAATTTTGCTTATAAGGGACTTAAATTCTATTTTATACAAGCTGTTTTTCATCCTACGGGCTAGTGTGTGCAGGCAATGCGAGGGGTGCCGTTTATCCGAGGACCTGGGTTCGAATCTCCGTAGAGTACGAATTAAAAATCCTCTAACCTGTATGATAGTAGTATTTGTATATAATGTTTTAATAAAAGCTAAGGTGCTGTGATAAGGCTTTAAATGTATTTAATTAATTTTGGAATCAATTTTATTTGTTTGTTTATTCCGAGTTTTAGTTATAGCCGAGAAAGGTACGGAACATTGTTCTCTCATATATATCCGATACGGCGAATGGTCTATCCACAATCCTAGCCTAAAATGTAGTTTTTCCATTCTTCCTAATTTTATGACCCAAGTTTTTTTTAATATGTGAATCATTTCAAATAAATTAATATCATAACAAATATACCTGATATAGACTGCATTATTTTTTATATTAAAATTATATTGATACGAGAGTTCAATCGGTGACCACAAATACAAAATGTCGGCCGAATTGGTGATGGACGAAAATGAGAAGAAAATAGTGAACGAATTCTGTCATCTGTTGGAAAAATCAAAACAACTTTTCAACGGTCTTCGGTAAGTTGGCATTATTTCTTTTCATTTCCATGATTATGCATTAAGTGCGGATGTTATTTGCCTTTAATGTTAGTGACTGTCATTGAGATGACATATCTCGGGATTCGCGAAATAATGTTTTACCACTCGGGATATATATATATATATATATATATATATATATATATATATATATATATATATATATATATATATATTTCTGTATTGGTTGAACTATTTTGTTTAAGAGAATAAAATAGATTTTGTTTTGAAGTTTGATATATCATTGATGGTGTTTCTTGCTTTAATATCGCACTTAAAAAATAATTTAATTCTCCCATACGGCAATCAAGACTAACCCTAGACCTACATGTAAGACCTCGACGCTGATATGTATGTTTTGCCTTATGGGAGTCTGGGTCTTGCCGAATAACTAAAGGCGCTGTGTAGCGTGTTTTGATATCGACTAACATCGTAACAAAAGTCAAAGTTTCAGGAATATCTCACACAACTGGCAACCAATAACGACGGTTTTCTACAAAGTAAAGTCAGCACGTTTTAGTCAGACGTTACTGACTCTGATGTCTTTTCTCTGATAAATTCAAATTCACACAAAAGAAATGGACCTGTTTTCAAGTTTCTTTGTCCTTTATTTCAGTTGGCTTTAAAGCAATCAAAGCCAGGAATGCTGAAATCGGGTTAAGTTGAAATGTTATTCGTTAATGAAACAAATAAAAATATATTATGCCTATTGGAACTGTAAGCAACGTTTTGTTTAGTTCAAGAAACATATCCCCCACATGAATCTACTTGAACATACTTTGTCATACCTCGACTACCACCAGATTTCATCAAATTCAAATGTATGTCAACGGAACATGAAAATGCGTCCATTTGCTAGTGTCAGATTTTGATTCCACCAGGATAAAAACAGCACAATAAGTATAATAATTACATATCAATATGTGGAAGAGTGTCGATATGGGCTGCCAAGTGTATGAGATATTCCTGAAACTTTGACTACTCATTCTGATGTCAACCGATATCAGAACATGCTATACAGGGCTGTTATTTGGTAGTAACACGTAGCACTAAAACATAAATAACATGTGATACATCTTTTATCGTAGGACTAGACTAATCCCTTCCCAGTAATCATGGGCTTGAATAATGAAGTTAAGTTTTGCCACTGAAATAAGCGAGTTTTAAATGGAGAATTGTTAAACTTAAGTTGGATATGCATCTTATGCAGTGCTTTATCTACCCATCAGTCAAATACCCAAACTTTTCCGATTTGACACACACAAATTATCGCCAGTAGGTAAATTGATGCACCTCAGTGTTGTTTCTCTGATTAACACAAAACAAAGGTTTTGTCTAATTACTTTAATGTTTGGTCACAACTCTCCCTAACAGAGAAAACACGTGCACACCAGTTTCTTATGTTAATGTTATCATAAGACATGGGGTTATAACTGTGTAAAGCCTGGAGTTGACCGTATGTGACCTGTAACTGTCAGATCATTGGTAGAAACAGGATGTTAGAACCATATATTATCACACCACAGAAAGAGTTAGAAAATAAACACGTGGTATTAAAGTGATTCTCATGAGAAACTTTTATTTTATTTGCACCCTTGTCACACAATGAAACAAGAATTTCTGTTTGCTCATTTGTATGCCTTGCATTGTTACTCTTATCCTTGCCACCCCATTTTAGATATTAGGACATTTATGTTGGGGTGTAGGGTCAGAGTCAATTGAAAAATTGGCATTCATCAGCAATTTGGTCTCAGCATGGGGTAGCTGCTTACTAGCTGGTCCAGCAAACTTGAACGATCTTTCATCGAGATATACCTGCATGAAATCGATAGGAATATGATTTATTTTCTCAAAAATCATGAGCATGTCATTCTTCATGTCTTTAATCCGCTGGCAAACAAGATGAAAGTACGTCATTGCTGAAATTTTACCTGGAAATGGCTATTTGGATTCTGAGTCACATGACTATACAAATCTTGCAACCTACATATCAATGACATCAGAGGTCAAATAGTCACATGATATCAACAATAAACAAATTTCCAAAGCTGTTGTACATAGAATTTGGACATATTTTATAGAAGTCACTTAAGGTTTGTAAATAAATATAATGCACACTTAATTCTCAACATATTTATTCTGAGAACAATGATCAGAAACCTGTCAGTGTTGCAGCAGGGTCGATAATACCATTTCAGTAAGTATGGCGCACATGTTAGCAGTGTTTTTGTTGGTTTTACGTGACCACCATATTGATGTGCTCTCTGCATAGTGAATCTGTTTTTCTTCAAATTGTTCAACATTTACAGATTTTCTGATGTTTTTACAATAAATATTTTAAGATGTTTGTTTTTTTCATTTTTCTATAAAAACTATGTGATTTTCGTTTATATGTTCGATTTGTTTTCCTACAGCCACACTAGAAATGGTTTATTGTTGATATCACGTGACTGCATGACCTCTGATGTCATTGGTGGCTCTCATCAGTTTCGTATTTTGCATAGGGTTAGAATTTAAAGAAAAAGAATTTCTCCGGGTGTCCTCACTGGTTATATTGGCTTTTTAAAAAGGACCTTGTATATCTTGGGTATAATTCAAAGAACCTTTAATTTCCTTTATTTTGGTATATGATTGATTGTGTAATATGGGTTATAGAGTATACAGCTTATCCTTACTCCAAATGTGCACCTTTCAAAAATCTGCTAGCTCTGCTTGGTCATTTTCTGTTCCCAGAGTTCATTGTTTCCCTTTAAGCACATTTGTGCGTCAGGGACACACGCTGGAGAAAATTGATGCACACATTTTGTTGCCGTGCGTTTTTTTGACACAAAGGATTTTTATAATATGATCAGGATTTATTTAATACCCAGTGCATTGGACGATGGATGGCATCGTATATACTTCGAGTATAGGCATTGACTGGTTCCCCGCTTTGCACTCCTTTATTCGTATAGCAAAGTGCAATGCAGGGAACATATAAAACAATGAACCAGACTAGCATAAGCAATGTTATGACAGAGTAGCTTCCCCTAATCTCGTGAGCTTCTCGCGATTTCCATCGAGCTCAGCAAGCTGTCATCTAGATGTTTAACCTCAAGGCTTGTTGCACTAGAATGTGATCTTCAGATTAAAACGTCATGTACTAAAAAGCATTAGCGAAGAAAGTGAAAGAAGCAGAACACAAAAGAGTAACTGTGAATCGAACTTTAATGAAAAATGGAAAAATAATTCCCTTGATTACCGGTGTGACTTCTGATCGCGTATTTGCAAAGACTGCAAAAGTGAATAATCCTTTCGTGACAGGGCTTTAGAATTTTTAAAAATCTGCCCTCGTTCGCCATAAGATATCTGGAGAACACATTATAGCCTAAGACATTATTTCACAACAAAGAAATCAGTAAACTTGCAGAGACAAATGCGTTATTTGGATTACAAAGTCAGCGGGTCATTGCAGATTTTGTTGGTTTTTAACTTTTGCTGCAATAAAAGGAAGATCTTAAAGTTCAAGTGTAATTTATTAGAAAGAAGATGAGTCATTATTCTTTAACTTTATTTACATTTTATACATTTATTAATTCATTCATTGCATTTTTAGGAGCTGCTATTGACTAGTCTGACAAAATTCATTTTCCCTATTTTAGCAACTGCTAAAGATAGTGTACTTTAGACTAATTCAGGCTGATTTTTTTTAGCACAAGGGAGCAATCATTTTAGTTAGCTGTGTGCATAGATCATTTACAATCTCTTCAAGTACAATATCAAATGAAATTTCAGCCACAGTACATGAAAGTAACAGAGAGGTATTCCAACATTCTGTCCATTGTGCATGTTGCAAATTTAAACAACTTCACCTTACACCCACCACTTTCTCAGAAGTTCATAATATCTGTAGAGCGCCCCCATTGACATGTACGTTGCAAAAGTTGGGTAGTCACATGACTAGGAATGCAAATGGCCAGATCCAAGTCACATTTCAGCAATGTTGTATTTTCATCTCATCTGTCAGTGGATTAAATACATAACAAATGCTATGATTGCAATTTCTGAGAAAATAAATCATATTCCTATTGGTTTCATACAGGTATATCTCGATGAAAGGTCATTCAACTTTGCTGGGCTAGCTAGTAAGCGGCTACCCCATGCTGACAAATGGTGTTGGCAAATTCCAACATTTCAATAGGAGGGGAACTTGGACTACATTGTTCCAAGATATGGTCAGCGTTCAACTGAAAATGGCATCAAAGGCAAAAAGAATTTAAGATACATCTGAAACAAACAAAATTATCTTTTGGACCCCGTTTACGAGCGACCAAGGGGCCCTGAATGTCTAAGTGGTCTAAAGTGCTCACCATTCCGGATCATTGCTATCTCACCTCTGTCTACATGGGTTCAAGTCTCAGGTTCAGCCAATGTAGGTATGTGAGAAAGCATGCCATTAGCTTCTCATGGGTCAGTGGTTCTTTCTGGGGTCTTTCCGGGTTCTTCCACCACAAATTGATACTGGCCGCCAAGGTGTTAAACCCTATAACAACAACAACAACCGACCAATGATAACGGTTATGTTATTGAACCATTGGAGGCCAGCTGGCTACATTTTCAAAAAGATGTCAAGTCAATTCTCTGCCCAGAACAGCATCTAAACCGCCTTTAGGAGTAGGTTGGGATTGAGAAACGGAAAAATCTGATGCTTAGCAAGATTGATGTGGAAGGCAGACGTATCTTCACTTTTGAGGAAACTTTGAAGAAATGGAGGAAAACAGAAGAGAGAAGAATCTATGAACTTAAAAACTTGAAATGATTGTTAATTTGTGAACAGTTTACTGAGTCAGAATTACATTCAGAAGACTTCCTCATTGAAAACACGGCATGATGTATGGGATAAGCTCTTCTCTGCCTCTAGTCAGATCAATACATTCTAGTCACTGCATCCTAGTGTAATGTTATCTTGTATAAAAATATTTAGAAAACATGCCTTGGCTTTAGTTACATTATATAACTAATAAGACTCAGGTTTGGAATTTGACTACCTGTTTTTTACATTGATGAGTCAACTGACTTGCATGAAGCCATTTGTAGATAAACCACTGTATATGATACTTTATATGATTTCTTCAAATGAAATGAGTGGACATTGCAATTCCAAAATTTCCGAAGCTATTCGCAATGCCGCCATACACCTTAGCAGGTGTTAAAAAACACCCAAATCCACAGCAAATCCATGTCAGATCGCATTGTGTCCACCCTTGCAGGATCTGGGTTTAAATGAAATGCGTTACATTACAAACGCAATTAGAAATTCGTTGTATGAAATGCATCGAATATATCATCTGAAATTACAGTACCATTTGCTCAGAAATGGTCGACAGACCAGGACAACATATATGCCCCTAATTTGTTTTAATAATTGCAGATATCTAATTCAGGAAGAATGCTAAGAAGAGATCCAATCTAACACAAACGTTGATATAGCTAACAAATCTGTTTATATCTTGCTGTCTGTTCTTTTCGAACTGATTTTTAAAATGTACACTTTTATTGCTGACTCTTTTCACTGTTATATTTTTTTAACCAAATAGTATGCCACAAATGTACAACATGAGCATACTTTCAACACTTTACTCGTATGTCGTCACTACGTTGAACTTAGGAGGATTTGGGTGTTCCATAACACTGCACCTTAGCTGTGCAAGACTACTGTTTGCAAGGCTGCAGTGTACCTCATATGGAAACACAAATCACATAGTAGCATGGCATGTAATCTACGCAAAGTTATTTGTACAGCTGCCATGTACCTGAAATTTACCCATTTTTGCAGCAGTATCAATATCTGCCAGTCACTTTAGTTGAAACTTGTACAGTGATATACTCCTTAACCTTTGGTACAAATACAGACTTTAAAGTAAATATTGAGTGAGTCTAATGGGAGAAAATTCCTATATTGTCACCCAATCAATGAACATGTTCTGTTATTCACTCAAAACACACATTTTCTTATTTTAAATCCAGATAAGTGGCTACCGAATATGTATAAGAGTTTGTAAATAGCGGATTTATTGGATATGTCTGATGTTTATGTTTTATGTTCTGTGTTTTTGTTGCATGTATTCGCACATTTAATCTAATTCCATCAGAATGAAAGGTAACGATGTATACAGTGAAAATAAAAATGTTGAGTGTTGGTTTTGATCTAGGACATTTTTTTGGGACAGGTTGACATATTTCCACTCACCACTGTAATTATGTTTGGTAATAGCATTTCTTTACTTCTACTCTAGCTGTCTATTGATAACCAAATTTTGGATTAATAAAGTAAATTTTAAGTGTCCAATTTAATTCTCTTGGGGGAAAATCACTGATTTAGCAGCCAGCACCTAATTGCTGTCATTAAGATATAATTCATGTTACAGAACAGACGAATTAGATATTTAACTGATGATTTCTTTTATTATTTGGGTAATAATTGTCATGAATCTATTACAACTACATAATTAATGAAAGCAGCATCAGCAACAGCATCTGTATCCATTGGTTAACATGTATATAACATATGTCCATGCTTGTAGTCCATCAAGTAACAACTTCAAACATTACTTTAGGAATTTACAAAATATTCTAATGTGAAATATTTTCTGTTAGTGACCATTTGCAATTAGCATAAAACAGCAAATGATGCATCATTGTTTCATATTCCATTAAATTGGTGTTAAAACTTTATTAGGGTAGAAAATGTAATTCATGTAACAAGGAAGGACAAACCAAATTTTGTTTTCTATATTTAAAATTCAAAAAATATTTGATAGCTAGTGAATTACAGGTTGGTGTTGAAAGTAGCAATACCATATCTGTTGATAATATTTTGTATTCAGTTTATGCATTGCCCCTTAATTTGCCAACTTTCTTGAAAACCTTGACTGCCAATAGTAATTCTGATAGAATCCAAAAACATAATTATCTATATTCAGTGCATTAGTTATTTAATATGTTTGGTCTGTAATGTATTAGTACATGTATGTACTTGAAAATATTGACAAAGTTCCAGATTTATATTTGGCTGCATTAAAATTTTTCTCTGCAATAGATAATATTGATTCTTTATGCACCTCTTGGTTGTTATGTATGCTATATGGCATGTCAACTTGTTTATGATCCCTTCTGATTTAAGCACTTGAGTCAAAGGAATTTTTTGTCCTCATTGTTGATCTGATGCTGCTATTGCTATAAAGTCTCTTGACAGTACTCAGTGTAAATGCTGCTATTGCTATAAAGTCTCTTGACAGTACTCAATGTAAATGCTGCTATTGATATAAAGTCTCTTGACAGTACTCAATTAATGTACCATATTTACCGCATATGTTGGGACACGATAAAATAATTATTTTTTTCCTGTCTCAAAACTTATGGTAAAACATTTTTATCACTTTGGTCATATGTCCCAAAACTTAAGAAACGAAATAAATTTTTATTGCATTTGTGCTTGCCCCCCCCCCCCCATTGCACGTTGCAATAAGATATATAAATAAAACGCTTAATTGATAATTAAAAGAAAGAAACTAACCTTGTGTTATCATTTATTCCTTTTCTCTACATATGCATTAATGAAAAAAATATTTCCACCAAATCCGTATAAGTGGCATAGGCTTCCATACTGTTGCATGTATCAATTATGTCCGATACCACACACTTCGTTCTTCATTGACATGAACATTGAGAAACAGTTGTGTGTGGTTGTGCTTAAAGGTTTAAACATGTTATCCGACTGAAAACTGGAGCCAACAAAATTGCAAACAAGAGGGAAATAGTCAACCGATATCTTGAAGGCGCCATACACACATGACACGGTGTTGGGTGGAAAATAATCAAGATTGAATTATATCCAGGTTTACAGTATGACAGTATGTCGCAAATAAAAATCATCATTTGAAAACACATTCACTTGAGTGCAAGTGACAATCTTTTCACCAGCTCAGGTTACAAAATTATCCTTACTATTTACCCGCAGACATCAATGCTCCTTTGTATTAATTGTAACCACATATGCCAAGCACATAGAAGCCCTGGTGATGAATAAACATGACTGGCAGCCAGCAGTTAACTCCTTCTTTGAACCTACCAACAGGACAAGACAAAAGGTTATTTTTATTACAAAGCAAGCCGATCTCAGAAGCCGACTTTGGTTACTTTTTTGTTTTTAAAGGATATCAATACAAAGGTTATTTTATTGCAAAGCAAGCCGTCATCGTAAGCTGACTATAGCTTCTGTGAAGTGAGCCGATTTTTTTTTCTTTAATATACAAAGCTGGCCGAGTTATGGAAGTAAAATTGGGTTCATTTTCACTTGTATTCATGGGAATTTCGAAAATAAAATGCAACAATGGAACAAATTTTCAAGTGACACATTATAGTGCTTTGTGCACAGATGTCTATGACCCAGCAATATTTTGAGAAAATAAAATCATGTGATGAATTCGTGAAGGCCAGAAGAGAAGCAAACAATTTTGCAAACGAGAAGGAAATAATCAACCGATATATTGAAGACAACTTCCATTCACGTATGGTACGATGTTAGGTGCAAAATAGCTAAGATTAATTTATATCCAGGTCTACTGTATGACAGTATCTCACAAAAAAAATCATCATTTGAAAACACATTCACTTGAGTGCAAGTGACAATCTTGTCGCTGGTGTGGGTTACAAAAGTATCATTACTATTTACCCGCAGACATCAGTGCACCTTTGTATTAATTATTACTACAGATGCCAAGCACATAAAGCCCTTGTGGTGAAAAAAAACACAACTGGCAGCCAGCAGTAAACTTCTTTGAACTTACCGACAAGACATAAAAGACAAAGGTTATTTTTATTACAAAGCAAGCCGACTTTGGACTCAAAAGCCGAATTTTTTTTCAAAGGATATCAATACAAAGGGTATTTTATTGCAAAGTAAGCTGACCTTGGAAGCCGACTATGGATTCATTTAAGTGTGTCATTTTGTTATTTTTTAGCTTTGAATATACAAAGACGGCCGAGATGGTTCCTTTTCACCACTATTCACGAAAATTTTGAAAATAAAGCGAAACAATGGAACAGTTTTTAAAGTTACACAATATAGTGCTTCGTGCGTGAACATCGATGACCCAGCATCATCCAGAAGATTTGGAGAAAATAAAATCACGCAATGAATTCGCGAAGGTCAGAAGAGAAACATATCATTTCGCTGACAATATGATCATTAACATGGATGAAACTCTAGTGTACTATGATCGCATTCCTGGATGGACTGATGATAAGATGGGTGTCAGAAGTGTGAGACTTAGCAAGACTAGTGCAGATTTTTAAAAATCTGACTTTTGTCTTTGCAGTTTCCGCTTTAGGTGGTGTGTTGCCTTTAACAATTTTTCACAGTATGAGAAAGCTGTAAAAAAAAATATTCATGAACCAAAAGAATAGATCGTACGTGTGCAGGAAAAGGGTTGTTTTTGATGAGATGCCGCTGCAGTGGATTAAAGAGTTTTATCTCAAGTACACAGTTTTATATATTTTAAAATAAAATTTCAGCTGGAGTGCAATTTCGAATGATTTTAAAGGTGTTCCACAACTTACGACTCAAAAATATCGATGTGTCCCAGAACATACAGTGAACAAAAAAATTACTTTTATAATTAATTTATGGTGTCCCAACAAATATGGTGTCCCAACATATATGGTAAATATGGTAAATTCTTTCAAAATCTGATTATTAGCAAAGCAGTGTTATATGTTGTAGCTTTCCTAATCAAAAGACAACAATCCCGTTACTATGACTGCCAGTTCTGTTCCATAAATGTTATGCCAGATGAACATATATTTATTAGAAATAAAGTATAAACAACCCTTAATTCGAAATCAGTATTTCAGTTTAATTAGGTGCATGTGAGTGATCAGGGATTACACTGGGCAGCACCAATGTCAGATGTTGTGATTTTTTCCCCTTATTGGCGAGAAAATATACCATTTGGTGATTTTCTTTTTAAACGATAACATGTTTGGCTGTTAAAACTTGTATATATAATCATGGGTTTGAAGAGGAGAAATTCAAAGGCTCAATGAAAGGAAGCCGCAAATTTGGATATAAAATGGACTGGAATCTTATGTTACTTAAACAAAACCTTTATTCATATTGACAAACTTAACAGTGCTTTGTTATATCATAATCTACTTATGCTGATGAACTGTTCCGGTGGCCTAGTGGTTACAGCATCCACCTCTGATGCAGGAGGTTGTGGTAGATAAATCTTGAGCCATTTGTTAAATTAAGTCTATTTCAATGTCTGGAAACAATGTGTGCAAACAGTATTAGAGTAGCTGGCAGAATAAACGGAGATGATCATAGTATTTATTATATTCTTTATTTTGTTAATGTAATAGTCCTCGTAGTCATGTTGTGGGTAGCTTCAGCATCATCTTGTATAAATCTGCTAGCAAATGTTTTCTTTTTTTAACTAAAAGACTGTATGTTTGTTTGAGTGTGAATTAAAAGGCAAATGTGTACAGATTAATATAATAACCAACATATAGACATAACCTTAAGTGTGTTAATACATCACTTAAAGTTTAAATCAAGTGGAAGAATTGAAACTGGAGATGACATTAACCCATTAAATCCATTCGGAAAATTCTGTAATGCAAGAACATATTTTGATGACATCTTTTCTTTCAGAGATTTGCCTCAATATGGTCACAAGCAATGGCAGTCATACTTTGGAAGAACCTTTGATGTTTACACCAAACTATGGAAGTTTCAGCAGCAGCATAGGTATGTCTCACCAGAATTTAATATTTAATAACAGAAAAGCAAATTTCTTCAGAGACAGTGCTTTTTTGGCACAATAATTGCACCTACATGGAAACATTACTATAGTGTAATAGTTGAGGGTCATAACTATCAACCGCATTATGTACCAGACCATGGCGAGTGAGGATGATACAAATTTCATTGAAGTTGTGTATTAGTACAGGAGTGAAACAGTTCATCGATATATCGATGTAATGATGATTTTGTCATATCAGTACACATAGCAGTATAAGAGGTGAAGAATAGTTAATCAATAATGATATAAATATTAAAGTGCCCTGTTCGTATAATTCAGGATTATTTGTTGATTTGGTGAATGCACCTTTTCCGATTGGTCGTTAATAGCCTAAGTCCTGATGGACTTGAATGATTTTTCACCCACAGCCACCGGGGGCCCCGAGTGGCCGAGTGGTCTAAAGCGCTGTCCGTTACGGATCACTGCCATCTCACCTCTGTCTGCGTAGGTTTGAGTCTCGGATTCGGCCAGTGTGGGTATGTGAGAAAGCTTGCCAGTAGCTTCTCGAGGGTCGGTGGTTCTTTCCGGGGATTTCTTGGGTTCTTCCTCCACCATTAATACTGGCCGCCATGTACAGCCTATCTTGTGCTGAAAAATGGCATTAAAACATACAACAAAAAACTACAACAACAACCCACAGCCACCGCCTTTCTTGATGGGGGTCCTAATTCCTCCTGCCATGTTCTTTGTCATGTTTGCTCAGTCCCAGTTAGTAAGTCATGTATAAACAAAGGTATTATTACAAGCTATGGTTTGATGTCTGAATATAGCTGCAGGATAAAGTTAATCTCTTACACAATGTGACTAGAGATAAGATCCGGCATATTGAATCGGCACAGGCGTTAGATAGTGCGATTTCGTACCTACGTGTTACAGCTTTGTCCAAAGATCAGAGGAACCCATGAGGAAAGACAAAGCTTCATAAAGGTCAGTAAGCTATTTGCTCGATTTTTGCAGAATATTACAGCATTGTAATTGTAATTATGTGTAGTATGTATACTTAATTACTAGGATTGTTTAGTACACAGAATTACCTTTGTAGTGTTTAATTTTCATGTATATTTGAGAAATGAGTTTGAGTATTATGTAGAGAATTTTGTAGATTGTTAGCTTGTGATCAGAATTAATTTTGTAATTCACTATTAGGTTATTTCATAGTAAACTAGTGCATTTGTTCATGTGACATGTTAAATTGTACACATGTTTGAATTGTGAATTTGGAAAATGGTTGAAGTATGTAAGATTATTTAATATGGATTCATGGATATTTGAATATTTGTGTACTTCGTATGAGTTGGAATGTAAAGAAATGCGTCTGATTGCTGTGATATTGTTTAGCATAATGGGATTAGGAATATGTACTGATGTGACGCAATGTATTGATGTATGAGAAGTAATTGATACCGTGCTTTTATTATGACGTTGTCTTACCATACAGTAACGTATGAGTATTTCGATGTAAATGAATGTGTGACTGAATAAATTTAGTAGCCTTTATCTGATGATAGGCTGGGTGTTGGTGAGATGAGAGGGCTAAGGAAAATATTGTACCGTCCTTTTGTTTTCACAGGAAGCTTTTGGTGGGACAGAACTTCAGGTTTAGCCAAGTCCCGAGTCTCTGGGAGGGGAGATGGAAGTAAAACTAGCAGAGCAGTCGGAGTCGACAAGT
This sequence comes from Sinohyriopsis cumingii, assembly GCA_028554795.2. Classification (NCBI taxonomy): domain Eukaryota; kingdom Metazoa; phylum Mollusca; class Bivalvia; order Unionida; family Unionidae; genus Sinohyriopsis; species Sinohyriopsis cumingii. Next base: position 29,311,879 of record CM068840.1, read on the forward strand.
CTAGTCGGTGGAGAGAGTCAAGGAGGAGGAGGAAAAGGAGTCAAGGAGGAATAAGTGGAGAAGCAGGAGGAGTATAGAGAAGTCATTGAGAAGAAGGAATTTTGAGAAAGTCGGGAGGAAGAGGAGAAGGAATTGGAGGAATAGGAGTGAAGAATATACATATGAGTAGAATACAAGGACAGGTGGAAAGCTATCTCACACTGTTAATCAAATCATGCAATAGACTGTCACAGGGTTGAGCGGAAGGAGAGTACTTGAGAAAATTGAAGCACTTGACTGTTGAATTATTATTAAATTGTTATTCGTTGAATTTCACTTTTTTGTATATTCAGTCATTTAACTGTCAACATTGCTGACTGGGGGCTCGGAGCTTTACATCTATCTTTCACTAATTTAACTTAAACCAAAATTGAGCCTGGGTGGGACTTCTGTAATAATTTAAATAGAATATTGGGAGCACCTCACCCCAACCATAACACCTACCACAGTGGCAGCATAACAACACGTCATGCCACATTCTTACTGTGCTAATGCTCTGCCTCAGCAGAACGTCATTGTCAACTTCATAGAGGGCCTGGTGGACAGTATAGACTGACATTTGAACAACCAATGAATGAAGACTGAAGACCACTCAGGGAAAGACAGACACATCTAGACTGATTTGCAGTTGGATACCATTTAAAGAATCAGTGGTCTTTATTTCCATCACGCAGGGGGTTCTCAGTAGATGTGTACCCTTGGGGTTTTGATGCATGGAATTTAAATTGGACCCATTTATGATGCATGGGAATTAAAATGGGTGCGTTTTTATGATGCACATAGAACATTGTTCATCTCTAGCTTAATTGCCTACTAAGTGTGCACTGTCCACAACAATTTAAGTGGGTGACATAACTGACCTCTATTTGACTATTGTTCACATCTTATTGGTCAATAATATTGCACCTTTGTAAAATCAGTATCAACAGGGATGAGCTAACAGTTCAATGATACTGTGCTTAGGGTGTGCATGATCAAATCAAGGTTAGATTGTTTTGAGATTATATTTAAAAACTTTTATAGAGGAATGACTTAAATGAATTAATTTTTGACCAGAAATCAGCATTGCTTGATAACCCATCAAATTATAGTCATTTTGACAAAATTGTGGAACATATGTGGCATGTGAAGCCATTGGACAAAAATAAATGGACAGATTTTATCTATTTCTGTTTAATTTACTTCATTTGGCAGAACTTTTAAAAAGTTTGGAATTAATTACGACAGCTGGACTAACGTGATCCTATCTCAGCATTTGTTTGCTTGCGCTTCAAATTATATTCTGGAAAATGTGGCAGGTCACAAAGCCAGTTGTATTTTTGGCGATTGATTTTTTTCAGTCAGCAAACCATTAAAAACTTGATTGTTTTAATTAATGTATCATTATTAAAAATTGACTGGACATGATGTTCAGTGTATACATCTGAACTTTGAAATCACACTGACACATAGAAGTTATGTTGTTCTCGTTTGGCGCTCAGCATTAAGAGTTTTAGTGTTAGTACTGGTCAGCCTGGTGTCGGGATAATGTGACTGGGTTTGACATCATGCTTCATGTCTGAGGCATCATGCCTCAGTGCTTGACATCACTGTAAACTTTCACACTGCAGACATCATATCGATATGACTGAAAAATTGTTTAAGCTATGTTTAAATTCCAAATCTCATACACACACACACACACAGAGTATTGTTTTCTCTTTCTGTCTTAGTCTGAGAGACAACCTGCCACTGATGAATTTTCTGACCCCCAGACTACAAAGAACCTGAAAGTTTGTGTCAGCTCTGAGGAGAAGGAGAGTAAATCTCTTAAAGTTGATATACAATTTAAGAAAGAGTGGAAAATTTGATTTCTATGGGTAAAAAATGTTTTAAAAGGTGGAAATTAAGTGATATGTGAGTGACGTAAGGACACTGGAAAATCAAACCTGTTTGCCACTGACAGCAGTTTAGAAAGTGCCCTATGTCGTCTTGAAAAAATCATGTGACCATCTGATTTTTGTTGAAGCTCGCAGGGCAAATTGCAAAACACCAGACTTTAGTTCATGTGATAGGAGAACAGGTTGACCAGTTTATTATCGATGGTACGGAGTTAAAGATTTGAGTTTGTTATATTCAATGCATGTATATTTAAACAAGGTTTATCAAATTCTTTTACAATAATTATATGTTGAACATCTTATATACATAATACTTGATGAGAGGTACACTTTGTAGAGCTTCTTTGAACAGCTAAAGGACTAGGGTCTTTAAATCTCTTCAGTGGTTTCAGAAAATGTCCAAAATTTATTATATTTATTTTAAAAATTGTTTTATTTATTTTGTATAGATGTACCTTCAATTTTTAAAAATATGGTGTTAAAAGTTGTACTTTTAGTCCTAATGCATCAGACTTTTGCTGTTTTCGAGCCCCATTGTAGACTGTTTTGTCTTTCTAAGATTTCTTAATTTTTTTAGTTTTCTTTGAGGTATAAATTGTGTATATTTATTTTGCCTTCTGTTTATAATGCGTATTCTGTTCACACCAATTTCTTTAGTTCTGTCTTTCTTTCCATTTGTTACATGTTTCCTAGGAAATAACTCAAAACATTGCCTATCTAAAGGGTTGAATTAGGAGTTAAAAATATTTCTCAGAGTATTCTTCTTTAAAATATGCCAATTTCAGCTTTTGAGTTACTAATTAGACTGTAATGTTATCAAAATTGGCTATCATGGGTGGCTGTGGTTTATAGAAACTGATGCTTTTGACAAGTCAGGGAAGTGAAGGTTACGTTCCTTTTCCAATGACAAAGAGGTAGCCACATCCCTTAGTTTACGAATCTGATACACTACCAACTGAACAACTGCTCCCCCCAAAGAAATGAAATTGTGGGTCCCTATTTCGTAAAGTGGTGGCACATATCTCATGTAAATTGAATCTGAAAAGATAAATATAGGACTACGAACCTTAATGAGCAAGGGCATTTGTCGCATGAGACTTGTGTGCATACATTTTAGGTCAGAATCCCTTATCTACTGTAGCTATTATGAGGACATTGTGTGTCCCCCTATAGATCAAAAGGATATATGTGGAGGCAAAATTTGTAACTTACATCATGCACATATATTCTTCCATTGATATTTGACTAAGAGCATCCATGAGAGAGAGAGAGAGAGAGAGAGAGAGAGAGAGAGACTGTATGAATGTAGAAAAATGTGGCAGTGTTGGTCCTTTTGGAGCATATCTTTAGTAACTTATCAGATTTCAGCTGCTGCATTTTGAATATGGGATGTTCATTTGAGCCTGTACTTTGTTCTTTTACTTTAAAAAGGATTTTTCAGTTAATACTGTTACAATGTATATATAAGGTTATTCAGTTAATACTGTAACAAAGGATATAATATGGTTATTCAGTTAATACAGTAACAATGGATATAATAAGGTTATTCAGCTAATAATATTACAATGTATATAATAAGGTTATTCAGTTAATACAGTAGCAATGGATATAATAAGGTAATTCAGTTAATACTGTAACAGAGGATATAATAAGGTTATTCAGTTAATACAGTAACAATGGATATAATATGGTTATTCAGTTAATACAGTAACAATGGATATAATAAGGTTATTCAGCTAATAATATTACAATGTATATAATAAGGTTATTCAGTTAATACAGTAACAATGGATATAATATGGTTATTCAGTTAATACAGTAACAATGGATATAATAAGGTTATTCAGCTAATAATGTTACAATGTATATAATAAGATTATTCATTTAATACTGTAACAATGGATATAATATGGTTATTCAGTTAATACAGTAACAATGGATATAATAAGGTTATTCAGCTAATAATATTACAATGTATATAATAAGGTTATTCAGTTAATACAGTAACAATGGATATAATAAGGTTATTCAGTTAATACTTTAACAAAGGATATAATATGGTTATTCAGTTAATACTGAAACAAAACTAAAATTGATATCTTCGAGCTGTAAGGAAACTACTAGACAGAGTTACAAGTGTGTAATGTGCATTGTGTCTTACAACTAATGTAATCCCTCATATAAATTCTAAAGAAAGTACCTTGATTTTGTGATTATTGATCAATATAATGAAGATATTTATCAAATTGGTAATAAAATACAGCTTAATTAAGCTTTCCCCTGATGGTACATACACCGAACTGCTTTGATTGCTAATGTTCTCAACATTTGGTTTTGGTTCTTATTATACCCTATAACAACATGTGGCTATTGCTACCACACAGTTGATCTGCACAGCTTTTGTGGGGTTTTTTATGATAAGGAAGAACACAAATTGTAATGTAGCAATCAAGGCTAAATTTGAATACACTTATTGATCGTCAAACATAAACAGAATCATAACTTTTTAAACAAAATTGAAAATACTTGTAGGTGTCAGAGGTAATCAGCTGTACTTAATGTAAATATATACATTATTTAGACAATGTTTGAAAACAAAAAATCATTTCTGCATACTATCAATGACTGTTAGCTCCCCCCCCCCCCCCCCCCAGCAAATATATTATAATGATTATTGTATATGATGCATTAAATGCTTGAAGTACTGGGCAAAACCAGCTCGGTTAGAATTAGATGCACAAATTAAGTTTTGGATTTTTCTTATATCTTTTTTTTAAAATTTTTTTATGTAGGAGTGCTAGGGTTGGCAACAAAAAATGGATGATTGACCAACTGGAAATGTACATTTTGTCTTGGGGATAATTTGTGCAAATGCATAATTTCCATGTATCTCTTTTCTCCTGTCAACTTTACAGGGGCATGTTAACGTTAGTTATAGTGCTATAATCCATGAAATCTGCAACAGAGGAGAAAACCGTGAACTTTTTTGGAGTCAATTTTCTTTATTAAAGGTGATCTTAGGTAAGAATTAAATGCGTATCTTGGGAAGAGAGAGGGACCTCTTTGATATCGGTGAGTTTCATAGGAATCTGATCGGGCCAAAATCTGCCGTTATCTCACCCTGTCCTTTATCCTACTATTACTTTACAAAGGAAAAGTAATCTTCCAAGATATGTGCAGTTAAATTCTAAATGACATCCACTTAAGCTTTATAAAAAAAGGATGTCAGAAAACATTGAGTTAACATTTCAATAATTTAATGGTGTCCTCCTAATATAGACTTGACTTCAGCTAATGTGGTACAGAAATCAAGGCAGTGACCATTGTAAACACTTATAAAATATTGACAAGGCTTTATGGATCCAATTATTGGTTTGCACCATTAACAAAGGAAGTTTTATAATTGTTTGTAATTAATCTGAAATTGAATAAAGTGGAAGATTGTCAAATCCCTGATATTCAAGTATTTTAATTTTCAACAGATTTAGAGCATTTTGCATGGACGTATTGTCGCCACATATATCCTATTTTTGCTAAATTTTTAAAAGTATAAAAACAATTTATTTATCATCATAGAAAAATCTTATGGAAATGATATGTCACTAACCTCGTTATAAATATAGATCTGTTTCGTATAATTATTTTGACATTGTTATTAAAGTATACAGTTTCCTATTTGGGGCTGGTGGAGCATTTGGTTGTTGAGACATTGTTGACAAATTTCTTTGAATAGTATTAATTAGCATGTTTCAGTGTGTGGCTAAATTATTGCAGTTACTGTGGTTGAGTTGATAAAGTGTGGGACTTCAACACACACATTTGACTATGGAGCATGAGGTTGTGGATTTGCACCTGCGAGGAACAATTTATTGTTCTTTTTCCTCATTGTCACATGTCTAATACAGTATTGCTTTTCTTACCACTTACAGTTGTTTGCAGATATCAAGTTGTGCTTTTGCATATTTACAATTGGTAGGTTTTTAATATTTCAATTCTGATGATTGCTTAAAAAATATTTTTTGAAGTAAATGTTTTCACATATACTGTAAGTCATACATTGCATTATCTGGGACTTCAGGAGAATGTTCCAAGTTTATTGAAAAGTGTACAAGACCAGCACTCTAACAATATTTGCATTGCTGTATAAAGTAGATAGTAGAAATAACCATTTAAAACTGTATTCATGATTAATTGGAATGCATATAAGTATTGCAGAGATCATATACTAGGAAAAAGTTGGATTTGTGTGTGTGTAATTCATCTTATTATTTTACAAAATTGCTCATGATTTTAGGAAGGCTTGCACTGTCATAAATGTTTGTGCATCAATTTATTTAAGGTAGGTGGAATTGTGAGATAATAATGTCATAATTCTAAGTCAGAATGGTAAAGTGAAAAGGACATGTCTTAGATTTTTATAGCGTTGAATAAAAAGGGGTTCAGCTGTTTTGATGTGTCTGCATGTTCAGTACATAATGTTGGAAAGTTGATTGAAGAATAAATCATTTAAATTAGTACATTTGTTTTGAAGTGGAGTTTGCTAAACTTGGCATATCTGATCACTGGTGTTAGAATACTGTATGTTGGAGAAATATCTTTATTCTGGTCAGGTAAGTTTTGAGATGTTTTTTTATAGATGGGTAACTTGAAATTTCTCTTATAACATGTAATGTGTTCCACGGCTGAATTGTAAAAGGCAGAAACTTGTTGTGATAAAAGGTAATTCTGCAGAAAGTAACTGAATGATCAACTGCTGTAAGTGTCATTAATACAGTCAAACCTGTCTTAAGAGACCACTGTTATGAGAGACCATTTGAGGTACTAGGTTCTCCATGTACATATTTTTGGATTATAGAGTGTTATGACCTGTTTTGAGAGACCACCTGTTATGAGAGACCATTATGTTTTGACAAAAGGTGTCGTTTTTCAAGTCAGGTTCCACTGTAGGAACAAAAGGTCAAGTATCATTAATAGTAACAAATGGTCGAAGTGCATCTTGGTAATAAGCTCGGAGCAAGACTATTGTCCATTTTAAGTAATTAATCATATTTTGAGCTTTCTCTGCTCATTATCAAATAATCTTTACTTATTAAGTGATGTGACTGATACAAAGAATGGAAGACAGTAAGTAAATGGATTAATACTAGTGTCTGATTCTAGCTGTACTGATTAGTTCACAAGTTCTTCTTTCCATCACTGATTTTTATTTACAAGAATCAAGCAAGGGAAAAGCATGCAATATGAGTCAACAAAAGGCTCATTCACTAAAACAAATACTGTTCACTTTTCCCCCCGAGTACATTACTTATTTGTTAACATAATAGCAAAGAAAACAAACCTAGAGAAATGCTGCTGTTGTGTTTTTTTAGGTCATGAGTTCGTATATGAAATTAAAATGTCGATGGGCAAGAAAATAATTTGTGTTGACGGCTTCCGTTATGTTAGGTTAACATATTAACCCCTGTAGGTTTTTGTTGTTTTCGCCTGAAATTCGAGTTAGAAACACATTTTGAAAGCTATTTTTGAATACATCCTAAGACATCAACTTCTGGGTGATTTTCCAATTAACCTAATGCCTAGTTGTGTTAGAAACATCATTTTTCATTGGCTATTTGGCTCACGCATCAGCAGAAGGGTAAAAGTTGGAGTTCCACCAATTATTTTCCTATCAAGACCACTCTTTATTTCAAATGCCCATCTTATCCTACTTTTTGCACAGGTTCATTTGTCCGTTTGCAGTTCATACTGGTCTGCCTTAGATCTGAGACCAAAAGGTCTAAAACCCGGATACAAAATCAGATTCCGACCAGGGGCAAATTTTGGGTGGAAAAAAATCGGGTCCAAAAATTGAGATTTTTCCCTCTGTATTTTGTAGTGCAGCTAGAACTCCCAGATTATTTGGTATCATTGTAGAGCTACATCTGTCTACCTTTCTATAATACCACCCACTTTAATGTATCTTGCATGACCTTGATGCTACAGAGCTCGGCAGTAGGCTACTACCTCCTGCCACGTTAACTCTTTGCCAGGGGTTAATGTGTTAAAGGGTTCCCATACAAATGGGAAATCGGGAAAAAGTCAGGAGAAATGACCAGTTTTTTTTCCAACTGTGAAAAGTCCTTGAATTTTGCAAATATTTATGAAAATCTAGAAAACCCCAGGAATTTTCTGCCACCACTTGATGACAAAAATAATTATGTAACTGAGTCAAAACTGAACTGATTGTGAGTTAAATTTATCAACTTTTGACCAGAATATTTATTCTGAGGTTGCATTATGTATCATTTGGGTGCTGGCCATAAACATATTTATTTAGTCAATCCAAATTAATGCCCATTGGATTATAGTCATCTAGTAGACTGGTTATTTCACAAAAAGCTCACAATCAGTATGTTTTCTTATATTGAAGGTATGAAAACATGTCTTGGATCACATGAAACCAACAGAAATTTGACCTGGAATTCGCCATTTGCGATGCTAGTCGCATGAGTACACAAATCTCATAGCCCACATGTTCGTGACATCAAAGGTCCAGTAATGAGATGATATCAGCAACAACCTGTATCAAATATTGTAGAATAAAAATTAATAATTAGATGAAAGTTTTATATTGTTTGTGATAAATAACAAAAATGAAAGAACATTGAATTCTATATATATATATATATATATATATATATATATATATAATGTGACTACCATGTTGACATGTGGTCTTTGCTTGATGAATCTGACTGTCCAGATTGCTGTGACAGCGACAAGTTTCTGGTCATTGATGTCAAATGTTAAAATTGTATGTTCTCACTGGTTTTTACAAAAGGTATCTGACTTTAATTTAATATATTTGAATTTTTATACAACATTAAAAAGGAGTTTGTTGGTATTATGTGATTATTGGACTTCTTGTGTAGTCATGTGACTAGTGTAAACATGTCAGGTTTCATCTAGTGTGTCAGTGGATTAAAGGCAACAATTACAATACTTACTGTTTCATAGAAAATAATTTGTTTTCCTATAGATTTATTACGGGTATGACTCAAAGTAACATCACTTAAGTTTGCTACTGGTCCTCTAGTTAGTGATTACCATATGCCACTACTGCAAATTACAATTTTTCAGTAGAAAATTGCTCTAATCCTACATCCAGTTGAAATGTGAAAAATGGGGTGGGAATATTCAGAGGAAACTGTTTAGAAAATGGACTGCCATCCGTTATAAGTCAAATTTGTTGTTTAAAATGCCAAATCTCTGAGCTGAATTTTGGTTCTAAACGATCACACTTTGACATGGAGCCAGAAGGATTGGTTTCAGATCCTAAATAGTTCTTCGGAGAAATGGGAGATTGTCGTTACTTGTATATTAAGAAACAGTACTAGCCCTTGTGAGTATCAGTACAGATTTGGGGAATAGTTTGTCTCATTACAAGCAGACATATGTTAATTTCACAGAAAATTCAATTCTTGTTTATAGAGTAGTATATAATTTTGAAGATCTTTCAGCCCTTTTGTGTTATTTTAAGGATGGATTCCAGACCATATCTTCATATGGATATTAAGGTTGTTTGAATAGTCTTTGTTTTGGGTTTTATATTGGCACAGATAAATCAGGGTTTAAACATTTTACTCTCCAAGGTAAGATTCTAATACTTTGTATTTTGTTTTTCATTGTGTGATAAGGAATGTTTACTATATATATATATATATATATATATATATATATATATATATATATTGCTTGCAACTGATAATCCTGATTTTTTTTAGAATTAACGGTTTGAAAGGAAACGAAACTTATTTATGTATATTATGTTGTTTCCTCGTACCAACATAATGCAAAGTAAAGTTCGAAATTTTATTCTGTAAATTTAAATGACTTTACATGCTGATTTATAGGAATATATAGTAGTCCAACTTGTTTATGTGATACATGTTGTTTAGTGCATGATCATGATTTGTGACTTAGATGCTTTGGAAGAGTCTTGAAATAGAAGCATGTTTTGATTTTAAAATGCATGTTTTGTCAGCAAAACGTTCTTTGATTCCATTCATCAATGATCATGTGTGAACCTTGAAAATTTTTATTTCGTCCTGGAAATTTATCTTTAAAATGCATGGGAACCATGTAGGTTGTTACTTTGCATATAGGCATCTGTCATGAAAAAGTGTATGTGTGAATCTGCATGAATGTAGGATGAATCTCTGCAGCCATTTTGAAAATGTAAAGCTGAGTTGATAATTTATGCAGAATAATACTGGTTATATTAAAGAAAATGAATCTGAATAATACTCTCTCTCTGTGACATTTATCTGAGACTAACGTGTTCAGTACCTAAATCGCTTGTGGGCATGGATATCTTATATAAAGTCATTGAATGCAGCTTCTTTTCTTCACAACATATAGTAATTCATGATGAGAATGAACATAACTTTATCATTTTTGTATTTCTGGAACAGTACATTGCTTTTAGAAATGTTTATTTTTGTGTGTTCGTGTGGCAACTACTAGAACTGTGCTTTCTCAGGTTTTAATTACCTCTTTATAATGTCATGATTGGATATCAGAAAAAAAGTCATGTTAATGAGAACTCAGGCGTGAGGTAGCTATTGGGACTTTTTTAATTTTGTTGCTCTTCAGTCAGGTATGAATGGTTGATGTTTATTGTTCCTTACGCTGCAGGGAGTATAATATCATTTTAATATCTTCATTATCTTATGCAAACTGCAGCAGAAATTATGACATCAATGTGTAACAGGTGATGCCAATAACATAGTAAATGTATTGATGAAAACCAAAATTAGATTTCATTACCTCAGATGTAGTAATAATAAAGTTTGCAAGGTGTTGTCATTAATATAAGGTAGTATAAGATTTCATTTAGTATTATGTACCATATGGTACATTATCTTCATTAGAACTAGCTATTGTTTATAATTAAGTGAATGATCACATTTTTTCAGTATCATAAAAGAAGCAAATTGCTCCTGAAAGAGATATTAATGTAGATAAATCTATGCCTCTCTCTCTCTCTCTCTCTCTCTGTGAACCTTTTCAGAACATGCTTGAAGGGGAATAAACAATAAACCTTGCCCATTTAGTTGAGATCACATCACTCTTTGGTGTCATCAGATGTGACTTCGCAAGAAAGCATGCTTTGCAGATGTCTGAGAGAAGCAGCGGCAATGCAACTCCATCAGGCTGCATGCAGAGATGGTGGAAGTTCATTTTCTTTATCATCTTCACTCTTTCCAACTCCACATTGAAGCATGGGGAATCCAAAAATCTCTGTTATGTGCTCACTATCTTGGATTTTATTTCATTTAATTCATGGCACTTCAAAGAGACTAAATCAGTCATACCACACTAGGTAACTGTGACCTAATTTTCAGGCTTGACTGTAAACCTATATGTACAGTATGTTGTTGACTACAAGCATGTTACATTTGTAGGGTCCTATTACTGTCTTTTAAAGTCTTTGACAGTTTAGGAAAAATGAGGAACCATTTTCAAGACCTTGAAAGTTTTGGAAAAATCGAGCAGATTACCCTGAGGTCTTTAAAAGTCTTTGAAAATTGAAGTAAACCCATACATCTTAATTTCTTTCCATAATCACAAATAAAATTGTCCACGGTTGTTATATTTGGATGTAGTCTCGGATGTGGTCGAGTTTTGCTGGTTTCTTTCTATTGATTATGGTTTGAATTTTACCATTAAATGGTATTGTAGTATTTTGCATTTCATTGTTTTCTCATATAACATATCTTGTATACAAAATGTTAGTGAAAAAAGGTCTTTGAAATCTTTGTTTGTGGTCTTTGAAAGTTTGGGAAAAGTCTTTGAATTTATCATTCAGAATTCTGTATGAACCCAGACTTGGCTAGATGATACATGTTTATGAGTAAACACCATTCTAAATTCCTGCATTGCTTGGAAATAGTTCTGGGATCAAGATTACACATGTTGTGAGCTCTTCCTAAATGTACATATGGTTTGTAATGTGAAAAATAAATGAAGCTTTCAAACACTCATTTCTAGCTGATAGCTACTTAATAATTACAGTAGTGTATGTAAAGAAAATGCTAAAAATTAAAAATATCCTTAAAGCTCAATATAATGGTTGTTGTTCCATTTTAATGGCACTTTGGTCACTTTATTTGTTATGTATGACGCTAATGAAATGGGGAGCAAAAAACCTGTCCAAAGGATACACAGATAGCCTGGACAGGTATCAAACTCACGAACTTTAGATTACAAGTCCAATACTTTACCATCTGAGTTACTGTACATGGGTTTCATACTGGCATGGAAAAGTGGGCAATTGGCCAGAAAAACAGGCAAATGTCATTATACAGAGATGCATTGTGAGCTGTGGATGGATAGTTGTAATATGAGACATTCAGGTAATATCCAGCTTAAGTTTAAAAATGTCAGTGCCTGCATTTCAGTCCATAATCTAGAGTTCACACCATAGTCTAGTCAAAGATAATGGATAAACTAATAACTACATGTTATTCACACTAAAAATAGTTTTTGCCTAATGGGGCGTTTTTTAAAAAAATTGGTTAGAAAAATGGTAAATGCACAGAATGTGTTAAAATGTGGCTTCAGTTTGCAGGAAATATAAATTTGTACATAACATGCCTGCTGTATTTTGGTGTGTAATTGCAGAATTCACTTTTAAATGGAGGCAGTTGTACTTCTCAGCTTTGAAGCTTTCTGTTGTTTACATTCAAGATTGGTTTTAATGGCAGTTGAATATTAGTTTTATGTAGAAAATGTCCCAGTATTAACTTTTTATCACGTTACACTGTAATCATAAACTAATGGTTTCATTTATCTTTCCATTGATTTTACTGAGGCTTCCTAGAATATTTCACTTCACCTCAATTTAATGTTTTTCAAAATTATGCAAAAAAAAGCAAAATTAGCGACTTTATGTCCTGGTGGAAATAGTTTCAAATTAGATGTGCACGGACTGTTTCATTGGCCTAGTGGTTAGAGCATCCACCTTGGATGCGGGAGGTATGGGTTTGAACCCCGTTCAAGTCATACCTCAAGTCATGCCAAAGTTTGATGCATAAAAGTGGTACTAACAGGTGCCTCGCTGTGTGCTCAGCATTAAGAGGTTAGACTGTCTGGGCTGGTCAGCCTGTTGTCAGGATAATGTGACTGGGTGGGATGTTATGCTGCATGGTCATGGCATAATGCCCTTGTGCTAGACATCACTATAAACTGCAACACTGCAGACGTCGTAGAGATATGACTGAAAAATTGTTAAAGCTATGTTCAAAATCCAAATCACATACACACATGTACATGTATTCTCACCACCAGCATAATATGAACACTACCACCAAATGATACTGGCTCAGTTCATCAAGTCACTCTAGAAAAATCCATGTTATCAGTTATGTTTGAAGTCATAGGTGAAAAAAATCTTTCACATGGTTCAGAATTATATTCCTTTAATGGACGGCATTTCCTCTCAGTAAAGTATCTCATTATAACATGGTTTCTGTTGATAGGCTGTATGCCCCAGTGAAAATTTCACGAACAATTCTTGAATTATCCATGAATTGTTCTAGAATACGTTTCATGAACCATTCATAAATGCATATGAACATTTCTTGAGCAGTTCTTGAACATTAAATGGTCGAATTTTCAAGAACGTTAGAACCTGAATGTTCTAGAACAGGAGTTCTTGAACAGTTTGTGAACATTTTAACATGGATTGTTCATGAACTGTTCAAGAACTAATATTCTAGAACAATTCTTGAAACATAACATTTGACACTTTATTTGTCGTACTTTTTGAGAAGAAAAAACTACTTTTTCGTGTACGAGAAAAATACATATAAAATTGCAGGAGCCAAGCCACGATCATCTTGTATTATTCATATGTGATCTCTCTTCCAAAATGATAATAAACTTTTAACGTTTTCTTTCTTACTTTTAAGAAAGAACTTTTTATTCATGTGCGAGAAAAGTACATGTATATGAAATTTTAGCCACACCACAACCATGTTATATCCGAATTCGTGTTATAATGGAGCATGCTATAGCAGGGTCACACTTTATCTGGATTACATGCGTTTAACAACCACAGTTTCTGATTTTAAAAATATTTAGCAGCATTTAAAGGAGACCAGAAATCAAACTCCTTTTACATGTGTAATTCTCTACAGATTTGAATTTGACTATGTTTATAAATTAAATATCATAAGCAGGTAGTGATTATATTGCGTGGAAGATACCATGATTCTGTAAATTGCTGAGTTTTGATGAGACAACAGATTACATGGTCCAATGATGCAATACTAGCCAGTCCTCGAATACAGACATAAACATGGCGAGTGAGACAGACAGAGGGAGACCAGATTTGGTTGGACATTCAAAAGTTGAATCTGCTGTCTGGTATAATAGTTTATGTACTGTACTTAGGTCAGTGCTCAAAGAATGTTTTTTTAGGCACATGCCCCAGGCTGGTGACTTAAATATACTCAAGCCGTGACTGAAATTCCACAAGCCTGGACAGGTCATACCTGTCAACTCTCAAGCCAGGAGAAAAACCTCCCAATTTTTTGGGTATTTTCTCATCTACCTCCCGATCTCGTAAAATCCCCCATTTTTTTGCAGAGATGTCCTGATTATTACATTATGTCTGTCAATTTTCATTTCTCAGAAGAAAAACAAAAAGCCAGACCATACATAAAGAGATATAACGTATGCAATCCGCATATGCCATATTCTATTATATCACTCGTGAATATTGTAGTGATGAAATCGATGCCGGATTTAGGCATAAGCTAAACAAGCTACAGCTTAAGGTGACACAGTCTGAACTCAGTTCTGATGGGGCCTCTTAATTTTATTTTATACCAAAAAGGGCCTCTACAGCTTTCCATAGCTTAATATCACATTACATTTTTTTTTCTTCAGTAAATATAACGTTAAGACTAAACATTATTCACGTAAATTTCAGATGTTTTTAAACAACTACAACAGTATTATAGTATATAATTTTTTTAAAAAGAATACAATTTTCACCAATTAGCTTAATGAAAGAGCACTGTGAACGCTGTGAAATTTTCTCCGCAAACAAAATCGCATCTCCATTTCCACCAAAGAAACTCGGCCAGTTAATCACCTAACATTCCTCTACCGTATATGTAAAGTTTAATTACCATGATTAAATTAAAAGAAGGAATAAAACAAAATATACCATGTAGTATATGTGCCCCTAGAACTAATTCAGAATAAATATTTTCTTAAGTAAACTGTGTTACATGCATTAAGACTTAAACCTAAGGAAATAAGGTGGGACATAAAACGTGGGAAAAACAGTTGCCACATGTACAGTAACTTGTGACTGCAGATTTGGACTGTTAAAATGAAGTCCTAGGCATCGTAAATTACAATAACATAGTCATCGTTTATTTGGCAATCAGTTGCTGTTGCTTACATACACAATTTGAACATGGTTTCTATGTCCAAAGGGCAGTCCTTTTCACAAAATAAATGCAAGGATAAGGATTAACTGTTAATTAGTCACACTGGCTTTATTGTTTGTGTACTTAAATTAAAACTTCAGCTATTTTGCAGTTTAGCCAGAGCCGACCAGAATATGTAAATGGGGCTTGTCCTGTGGGAATAATAAGGTGTATCACAGGGAGAAATAGCATGACCCTTGGGCGCACACACATTGGGGCAAGGGGGTGGGGTCAATAGTCTCCTTCCCCCAATTTCTGTTGTCTGACGAGGTTGAACGAGTTAATGTGAAACTTTGACCTCTTTCTTTTAATTGCTGCCATTTAAACTGCCCAAAGGATAGTTTTACATCAGTTCCAGTCATTACAGATTACCATTTATAAATACTACATGTAACAGGCATAGACTGCAAGTTTTTTTTTTTTAAATTTTAAATTATTTTTTTTTAAAGATTACTGAAACATGACAGGTTTAGAATTTTTTTTAGCAAAGCTTCCATTTGATTAAAATCAGATCTCAATTTCACCTAGGACAGTGGTGATTTGATTTAGATTGTGCCGTGTTAAGGCATGTATGTCAACATCTTGAAAATACATTTAGTCATTTCACCAGTATGATCAAAGTTTCCTCAGGCAAACAATTTTTATTTCGACAAGCCCTATGGGCACCTCACTTTGAATACAGGATGGGACCAAACTAAAATCAGAGGGGCCCAGGTGTCGGGCTATCAGATTTTTTTTAGCTCTGCTGGTATAGATAAAAGATCTGTGAATTGATTATTGCATTTTGTGGTCACTTACTCGGCCTTCTGCCTATTTTCATAACTCACACGTTTAACACTTTATCCAGGATTTAAAATATCTAACGATATATCTGGTACAGCGCCAACTTTTAGCGCTGTATGTTTGTTGCTTTGAAATCGACTTGCTTGTAATAATGTATCCATGCTTTCTTTATGCCTTTATCTTTTGGCTTTTCTTAATGTGCTATTACACCTGTAAGCAATGCAAAACGGCATTGTCTTTTACTCTGGCAACTTCCACTTTGGATGCTGGAGTTGCTACTATGACGTCACATCCCGAAAGTAACCAAATAGGTGCGGAAATTTTGCATATATATATTAAAATATTGGCATTACAGTTGCAGGTGATACTTAAGAATAAGGTTTTCTTCTATAGTGCTTTTATTATTATTCTATATTTCCATTGGTTTCTGGTCTCCTTTAATTGTAATTAAAAGTACAGAGTGTGGTAGTACTGGGTCTGATAGTTTCCCTGCAGCTTATTTGTTGATTGCTGTATCAGTTTCTTTTACAGGCAAGTTTTGGACCAAAAATATGATTTAAATGATGGCAGTGTTGTTTATAGATTGCTGTATCAATTTCTTTTACAGACAAGTTTTGGACCAAAAATATGGACTTAAAAGATGGCAGATAGGAGAGGTTGCATCAAAAATAGGTCAACTGTACTACCATTACTAGTAAGTATTTTACTCGGGGTTGAAAAAAATTAAATTTCAGAAGCACACGATCCATCATGAATTTGACTGGGAATGTAAATTTTCTGCTACTTGCCCAAAATTTTATATGAAATATGAAGACTTTGTCAATATAGTGTTGGGAAATCCCAATTCTGTCATTATAGTATTTCTTATTTTCAGCCTTTTGACTTAGTATATAGTTATCTCTGTGATTACTACAACACTGTTTTAGTAGAGCCATTAATGAATACAGTGAATGAGGCAAGGTCATCATATACAGGGGTTACAGACATAATAGAAAAATATAATTCAAATAAGTACAATGGGATCTAGTTACATACTTTTGTTATATCAAGGTTGGTATAATGAGGTATTTTATAACAAGGGGACATTGTATTTGATATGCTTCTACATAGCTGGTGCCAGAAGCAGTGTTCTGCTGACTCAAATAAAAACAGCTTTTGATTTGCTTGTAGGTACATGTAATTTACTGTTGACACCTATAAGGGACATATGCAGTAGGTGTAGGATTAGTTTTTTTATGCAGATTAGGTAGTTGATATGCAAATAAGTTATTTCATGTACAAATAAAGTACATTTACAAATGAAATGTGAACCATTCACTTACTACCTGCATATAAATACTGTATGTCACTTGTACCTGACATGCACTTTGTACATTGTAGGGGAATGATTCAGATTTGATATCCAAAGTTGACTTTTCAGTTATAAATGAAGTATAAAAAGATCACTTACAGGTGAAATGTAAGTCATACAAAAAATTATATGTGATTTAAGGAAAGTTTCTTGATAATTTAATGAATTTGGGTTTGGCTAATTAGCTGCTGTACCCCCCCCCCCCCCCCCCCCCCCGCCAGCTTGATGGCAAATCATATCTTTGTGTAAATATGAAGTTTGATAGTAGGTATATCCGCATTATCCCGAGTCATCACATTTGAAACAGGCTAGCACGATATCAAAAGTTTAGGTGAAATAAAATCAAAATTTGACAGCCATAAAGATAATTTATTCCCATGTAATAAATATAATCCTTCTTTCAAAAATGCATCTGAGAAGAATCCACTTTAGTCAAGTAGACACTACAGCAGAATTTAAAATCAGATTTTGATTCACCAGCTGCTATGTACTCAATAATTGGCTTTCAAAATCTGATGGCCATTCTGCAATCCAGTCATCAGCATATCTAGGATAGCACACAATATCAGAAAGCACAAAAAGCAAATAAAAGGAAAGCACCAAAAGGAAGCAATTTGGTGTAACATCATTCCTTACTGGGGCTTGCACCATTGCTTAAAATGTTCCTGATATATAATACAAGAGAACACTTCCACCTAATTGTGCCAGTGTAGACAATTATTAAACCTGCAGTGGATAATAATAATAACAATAATAATAATAATAACAGTAATAATAAAAAAGGCTTTATTTAGAGAAAGTAACTCATTTAGTTACAGAACTAATCTACCTTGAGGCCTTCTATCTGTTATGTACAATATGTTCAGTATATACAACATGATTTGAAGAGTCTGGCTTGACACTAATTAATTAAGTATTTTTAAAATTCAAAGTATCAAGCCTGGAACACATGCACAGGTATCAATGAAAACATAAATATATATAAAACATAAAATATCTTCCTGCATTGAAAAATTCAGCCATGAAAATGATGCAAAATTACAGAAAAGCAGGCGGTACTTTTTGTACTAGTACTGTTCAGTTTTCTAAAGATTTCATCCATTTAAGACATTGCTTATGAAAAGATGAAATGCTAGGAGCCTGCCTTATGTCACTGGGAATGTTGTTCCATACCAGTGGACCAGTATATTGAAAACTTTTTTTTAAACAATTCCTTTGGCCTTGGTATAATGTAATTTTTACTTCTTCTTGACCTTAAATCTGGAGTACCATCAGCATCTTTTTGGTGAAAGATATTGCTTAGATAGACAGGAATGTCTTTTTTGGATACTTTATATGTCAATTTGGCCTTTCTAATAAATATTCTTTCATGTATTGTTAAAACCTTTATATTATTCATTGCATCCTGAAAATTGTCTATACAATGATCTAGAAGTAAATGGCAAGCCCTCTTTTGGAGTCTTAAAAGTGTTATGTTTGAATTAGAGGACTATTACCCCAGATTACATCACAATAGTCCAGATATGGCTGAATATAACTTTTTATAAAAAATGACCCTATACTGAAGAGGAATGTATGTTTTGATTTTCCTCAGTAGCCAAAGATAAGAATTAACCTTTTTTGAAAGGAGTTTAATGTGAATAGAACAAGTAAGATTGTTATCTATGAATACACATAGAATTTTATCATGAGAGGTCATGTTATGGCTCACATTGTCAAAAAGAACCTGGAGTTTGTTGCTATAAAGTCTTTATACTACTTACAGTTTTATGATTCAGAGAATTTTTCAATGTAGTTATATCCCTTTTTAATTTTACTATATAATATAGTAGTTGGTATCTTGCAGGTTGTGTATAGTATAGATGCACAGACTTATTTTTACCTGCACAAGCATCTACATCACAGCCTTACAAAGCTCCAGATACTAAAAGGTTTGCTTTGAGGTATTACCCAAAATTACATTACAGTAGTCCAGATATGGCTGAATTTAACTTTTATAAAAGATGACCCTATACTGAAGAGGAGTGTATGTTTTGATTTTCCTCAGTAGCCAAAGATAAGAATTAACCTTTTTTGAAATGTGTTTAATGTGAATAGACCAAGTAAGATTGTTATCCACAATTACACCAAGAATTCTATCTTGAGAGGTCATATTGAGGCTCACGTTGTCAAATAGAACCTGGAGTTTGTCGCTATCCAGTCTTGCTTGTTTTTGTTGTGTTGTAAATAGTAGGACTATCATTTTTTCTGTATTTATGATCATACTTTTTTTCTTTGCACCACACTTGAAGTCTGTTGAGAGCATCTTGTAAGTTATTTTCAAGTACCATTTTGGTTTTATCAGTCTCAGACAGTGTAGTATCATCTACATAGAGTTCAGTGGAAGAAAGTGAAGTTCCAATCTTAAGAGGTAAATCATTGATAAATAGAATGAAAAACAGAGGTCCAAGGATAGAGCCTTGTGGTACTCCACAATTAATATTTTTACTTTCAGAAACTTGACCATTTAAAGATACTTTTTGTACTCTATCGGTTAAGTAAGAAGTAAACCAGTTTAGGGAGTTTTCACTGCATTGATAGTTTTTAGTTTTTCGAGCAAAATTTCATGGTCTACCAGATCAAAAGCTTTACGAAAATCAACCATAATAGTGCCTACCATTTCTCCTTGATCTAATGCTTTCAGACATTTATCAATCGAAGATACAAGTGCAGTTTCACAGGAGTGATTCTGGCAAAAGCCAGACTGATTATCATGAATAAGATCATAAGTATTCAAATAGTTGAGAAAAGAATCATGTACATGTTTTTCTAGTAATTTGGAGAGACAAGGAAGGATAGAGATGGGTCTGTAGTTATTTACATCATCTTTTGTTCCTGCTTTATGCAATGCTATAACCTTGGTAGTTTTCCATGTTTTTGGAAATTTATTAGACCTAATACTTTCATTGTAAATAAAAGCTATACTCTCTACAATTGCAGGTGCAGCTACCTTTTGTAGTCTTGGTCCAGTCATATCAAGTCCTGTAGCTTTACAATCATCCATTTTTAAATATATTTCAACACAAATTCTGAACTCATTTCAGGAAATTGAAACTTGATATTGTTTGGTAGTTTTTTAGCACAAAAATGAGTTTCAGATGATCAGATGAAGTTCTGGGTTCTTTAAGTTTTTCAGCAATTTGAACCAAAAAGTTGTTAAAAATATTAGAGATGTCAGTTGGATTATCAGTATAAATGCCATCATGACTGAGGGATAACATTTCAGCTTTACTCTTACATTTGCGTGCACCAAACCCTGTAAACACTTTTCCAGATAGCTTTGGGATTACTTTGGTTTTCATCCAGCTCTTTTTTATAATGCGAGTGTTTGGCTTGATGTATCATTTTATTAACTTTACTCATCCAAACTCTATATTCAGTTTGATTTTCTACTGATTTTAGTTGATCTCTTTACTTTATTGCTTCTAAAATTTCTGGGTAGATCCAGCCTGGCTGGTGGTCTTTCTTTATCCTGTGTGTTTTTAAAGGGGCATGCTTGTTCACTATACTTTTGAACAGATCTGTCCAAGTATCTAAAACATCATCAATATCTTCAAAGATTTGGACTGTATTCCATGGAATCTGTTTCAGATCTTCTAGGAATTTAACAGTATCAAAGTTTTGAATTGATCAGTAAGTAATGGATTTATGGATATTTTTTTGTTGATTTGCCATTGACTTTACGTGTTGTATAATGTATTTGTTAATGGTACTCTTGTTCAGCTTTCATTATTTGTGCAAGGGATTCAGTTTATAATATTGAAAATTTGCAGGAATGCATTGTTTGATATTTTAAAAACATTTGTAAAATGAATAGTTCGAAACAAGACAAGTTTTAAGAAAAACAATTCTGTTAGGATGGATTGAGGCTTAACGTAAATATAGTCCAGTTATTGAGTGTGTAAATATTTCACTTAGATAACATTTGGCAACTGATGAGAAAATAATCCTGATGCTAGAATAGTAAATGTGATTTTGACAGACCTAATGAGTAATTGGAGTTTAAGAAAGAAGCAAATGCCTCACTTGGGTCACTAAAGTGGGAAAATGAATAATGATGTTTGTTTAATATGGTATTGCTTAGAATGGAATGGTTTGAAATCCAACTTTGTACAAACAGTCCCACAGGCAGTTGTTAAATGCCCAGCCTACTTAGTGCACATAGGGAGGTTGTGCAGCCAGCAAAATTATTGACTTCTTGTCATTTGTGTGATTATGCAGAATTGATGGTCAGAATGGAACAAAAAGTAGTCTGGCAGAAAATTGCTCCAGTACTGACTGCAGTGAGGTTCAGGGATGCATAATTTAATGCACTGAATTAGACTACATTATTGCTGTCTGTGTCAGTACTTTTTTAAATATTGATTTTTGAAATTATTTACAAAATTTTACCATTGTAAATTTTTTATAAATGTTAATACAAATCTGGTGTAGTATCTACGTAAATGGGAAAAAAATGGTGTAGTATCTCAATAAATGGGAAAAAATGGTGTGGTATCTCAATAAATGGGAAAAAATGGTATAGTATCTCAATAAATGGGGAAAAAATGATGGAAAAAATGGTGTAGTATCTCAATAAATGGGGAAAAAATGATGGAAAAAATGGTGTAGTATCTCAATAAATGGGAAAAATGGTATAGTATCTCAATAAATGGGGAAAAAATGGTGTAGTATCTCAATAAATGGGAAAAAATGGTGTAGTATCTCAATAAATGGGAAAAAATGGTGTAGTATCTCAATAAATGGGAAAAAATGGTGTAGTATCTCAATAAATGGGGAAAAAATGATGGAAAAATGGTGTAGTATCTCAATAAATGGGAAAAAATGGCATAGTATCTCAATAAATGGGGAAAAAATGGTGTAGTATCTCAATAAATGGGAAAAAATGGTGTAGTATCTCAATAAATGGGGAAAAAATGGTGTAGTATCTCAATAAATGGGAAAAAATGGTGTAGTATCTCAATAAATGGGAAAAAATGGTGTAGTATCTCAATAAATGGGGAAAAAATGGTGTAGTATCTATCCATAAACACACTGACTTTCAGGCAGGTTTTGTGAGAAAAGAAATATAATTTAAAGCTGTTTACTGTCTTAATCAAGTAAGCTGAACTAATTACTATATTAATTCATGTAATACAAATTCAAGGTAAAGGGCTGAAATTGATTCACCAACAGAACTATATAAATATTCTTATCAGTTACAGTACATATAGTAATGCCAGTCAAAAAGTTTTACCAAGTAAATGTGTGACATGTATACCTGTATTAAGATGAATTTTACATCACATACTTAAATAAAGATGAGGTATAATAGGAAAATGTGCCATATCAAACACCATCATATTTAAGATGACTCTTTTAAATGGAAGGCACCACCCAAACCTAAATTGCAAGCTTGTTTTAAAGCTTGCAGCAAGCTTGCCACAAGCTTATTTATAAAGCTTGCGGCAAGCTTGTATTTGGAACATTGCAGCAAGCTTGCACAAGCTTATTTAACAAAAGTGCCATAAGCATGCACAAGCTTGCGAAAGCTTAAGCTTGCACAAGCATGCGCAAGCTTGTTATTTATTTACCTAGTACAGTAAGTATACACAAGCTTGCGCAAGCTTGTTACTAGCTTGCGCAAGCTTGTTACTAGCTTGTTGCAAGCTTGCGCAAGCTTGTTACTAGCTTGTTGCAAGCTTGCGCAAGCTTGTTACTAGCTTGTTGCAAGCTTGCAGAGATTTCTTGCTACAAACATCTGGGCTTTCAAAAATCAGACATGATTGTGTTTTCCCCCCTTCCAAAAAAACCCCTGAAAATGTGAAGGGGGGGTCTGGGAGTCCGAAGGCCCCTGTCCAGAAATGCATTTTTGACTCAACTGCTCCTGGTGGACCACATTATCATAATATATTGCAAAGTTTTACTTCATTCCAATGAAGTAATCTGCATATTTAATGATTAAATAATGTAATCTTATAGTTGCAATGCAGTGGAAAGCAAATCTGTTCCACCAAAACATTAAGTTTAATTCCATTGTTCAAGTTTATTCATTCACTGCAAGCTTACCCAAGGCTGCAGAAGCTTTATGTGTTCCTCTAGCTGCAAGTGTCACGCCCCTATGAAATGATCATGAATAATGAATGAACTGTTCATGAACTTGGTTCAAGAACCATTCATGAAAGTTCATCAAAAGGTTCATGAATTATTCTAGAACGTGCATGAACTGAAAACAGTCCACAAATTGGATCATCATCATTCATGAACAAGTGCATGAACATATTCATGAACTATGATGAACAAAGTTTCTCAATGATTCATGACTTCATGAACAGTGCATATAAAACAAAATATGATTACCTGACAAGTCACAAATACCTATTTCATCCTGAATCATACAATAACCTTAGATGGGGGATGGGGTTAATACAGTATAAAATCCAACATATTATCTTAAAAACTGTATTTGATTTCAGATAAATTTAAACTGACAAGTGATATTCTTTTTTTTTTACCCTTAGCAACACTTTTTGTATGTTCTGTAATATTTCTATGAAAAAAAAATGTTCAAGAGATATTGGGGCAGTTGCCTACCATCAACTGTTGAAGCATATTTCATCATCATGGGGCTGTCTTTCACCTGGGGTTTCTCCTGACCAATCTTATTCCAGAGACTGACCTGTCTGATAACTCTTTTGTGAAGATGTTCAGGGTCTATAATTTAATCAAATCCTGTCCATTGTCACTACTGAATGTCTCCTTCTGCAACTTAAGCTGTTCCATCCGATTACTGTTTGGATCTTTAACATTGTTGCAGCAGTCACAATTTAATGTCTCTTCCATCTTGGATCCTCCAGTTTTCAAATTTTCCTCCTTAACCTACAAACTTCATCCTCTAACAATTTTACTTTTCTGCTGTCTGGTCTGAAAAAAGGTAAAGTTAGTTAATTACAGATAATCTCTGATCAACATTTTTTTTAGCTTTTAGCACATTATCATTGTACCCCACTTTACTTACTGGAATAATATGATCCAACTCAAAAATGATTTAATCCCTTACACATAATACTGAGCATTTATATTATTGCAGAATTTTATCACTGTTTTATATTAATTGAATCTGTCTAGCCATAGGTATAGTCACAAGAGACGGATGTTTTATTCAGTAAAATATGACAATTTTTTTGACAACATCGTTACACTAAATAACCGTATATATTACAGATAACGGTTATTTCATGCTTTCAAATATTTTCGCCATTTTTTATTGATAAAACGCCAGACTTGTGTGGTATAGGCCCTTAGTATGTCACTAATGCATCCACTCCGACTCCGCATGTTGCGTATAGCTGCTTCTGGTTTCATCACGTTGTTATTTGCACTTTTATTGTGAACAGTTTCACACATTAACTATTTTCTTAAGTTTTTTTTTTTTTAAATTACCAAATTACATCAGATTATAGAAATAGTGATGTCATGTAAAAGAAAACGATCTCGAACATCTCAACTCCTATTGATATTGTACCACGTCTGGTATCGAGAACTGGGGGGTGGGGGTGATAATGTTTAGTGATTTTCAAAACTTCGATGAGCAAGTTTAAATTAGGTCTGAACAAAATCGTGTCATTAGCTTGGTTATAAATAATATGATGACATATATAAACCAAAAAAATATCCATATAACTTCTACTGAAATAATCACGAATGACCAAGAAAAAGATACTCACCGTAATTTTGGTCGTCCAGGCTTGGTATGCTTTTCCACCTAATTTTGCTCTCACCAGATCATTTCCTTCATATTCTTTAAAATCGCTTCTCTGCACTTCTGCTTACTTTAAAAAAATGATATCGAAAATATTCTCATCTGTCCATTCCATGGAGTCCACGGTTTTTGTTCGAGGTTTTTGCCTAACCATCTGCATGATCTTTGGTTTCTGAGGAAGCTTAACTGTTGAAATCGCGCGCATATATTAACCAATCATATCGCGTCTTTTTTCATAGTCATCCAGTCAGGATAATCGTTGTTAATATATTTCGGTTTTTACTGCAAATTGGCAACCAGTGACTAAGTCAATAGAATATGCAGTTTATAACAGTAATGGAGAGAAGAAAAAAAACGTTAGGACAAAGTCATTGAAAGCTTTTTAAAGCAAATACATTTTGTTGATGCTGGCCAGAAAATATTTTCCCATATTAATCCAGAAATACTCAGGTTAAGTACACAAGTATTGAATTAAAGATCTGTATGAACATTTATACAGTATATCATTTTAAAAAAAGAAGAAAAAATTCACCTTTATTTAAATTTCACAAATATTGTGAGAAGTTTGTATGATAAATTTTCATGAACATTTTATGAATATAATGATATAGATATTTAATATACATTTTTTTAAGAAATACCATGGTATTGCATCAAAGTACTTGAATTGTTCATGAACCATTAGTTCATGACATTTCAGGAACTTCAAAGATACTATAATAGTTCATAAAAATTCATCAGTGTGTTCATGAACTTCAAGTACATGATTCATCAAAATTCTTGAAGTTCATGAACTTAGTTGAGGAACTTTCATGAACACTTCATGATTGTTCATCAAGTCATGAATTTGTTTTCGTAAGGGCGTGACAGTGATGGTGCCTGCTACTTGCATACATGGTCTCAAACTTTCACAAGCAATGGATATATATATATATATATATATATATATATATATATATATATATATATATATGAAGAAACTTGTTGCAAGCTAGTTTAAATTTACTTTCTGAAACATACAAGAAAGCTTGCGCAAGCTAGTTTTACTTTCTGAAGAAAACAAGTAAGCTTGCGCAAGCTAGTTTTACTTTATGAAACAAACAAGAAAGCTTGTGCAAGCTAGTTTTAATTTCTGAAGCAAACAAGAAAGCTTGTACAAGCTTGCGGTTATATCCAGCTATCTTGCCTAAGCCTGCACTTGCTTTTACAAGCTTGCGCAAGCATCCATGTTAGCTTATAAACATCAAACTAGCTTATTGCCAGCTTGCCACAACCTTTCGGCAAGGATGCATTTTGGTTTGGGCATTCTAGTCTTTCAAATGCCACTACTAACTGTAAATGATAGGAACCTGTTAATTGCTTAAAAAAGACTGGTAAAGTGTAGTTTTGTAAAGGGTTAACAGTACTTTTCATACGATGTCAAAATAATTGCATACCTTAACATTTATGTTAGAATAACTTCTCATAAAAAATTGCTTCACAAATTGAATTATTGGAAAAAAATTATTTCAAAAGTCCTCATGTCCTGAAAAAAAGTAGATTGGGGAATATGCATAAACTCTGTTGCCAGAAATTAATGAAACTTTGTGATTTTGTGTCGTCAAATTGTATAATATGTGATGCATTAGCATGCTGTTTAACTTTTCTCATGGAAATAAACAGAATTTTTAATTTATTAAAATAAAACCCCTTCACCTCCAATGAATGGCATTATCAGAAAAAATAAATCAGTCTTGAATTGTATTTCCTTTATTTCTTAAATTGTGTGCCAGTGCTGTTGTTAAATGTGCCTTAGTGGAAGCTTGGTGATGGCAAGTACTCGAATATTCATGTGCATTCTGTACAGCCATGCAACTGTCCATACATTATCTACACATTGACTAACCTCAGTGTTAAAGATTTCAGTACCATTATATCATCTGATTTGGGTTATAGTTTCAGTTGCAAATACCTTATTATGTGTAATCATAGGTCATAGATTGCTACATCAAGTAACAAATTTTCTGATATTGTCAATGAAATTGACCATCATTGTTAAAGGCTTTTCCTATGCTTACAATGCGTTTTGGCATTTCTGTGCACTTAAGGTTTCCGTCTCCAATATTGAAGCAAAACACATACCGAATTTGACCAATTGATGAAAATAAAATACAGCAATGTTTACCAGTTGAAAAGAGGCAATTGTCACCAGACTATTTTGTTCAAAATAATATTAATTTTGGACACAGGGGATTACCACCCCCATGCTTTTCTGACATGTCGGCCTATTCTGCAGTGTTAAAAAGATGTAATATTTATTTATCGGGCAATATAAATGAAATGCATTACTTAGGACTGTTTCTATCAGCATTTCAGTTGAGTAATTAGGTCAGGTTTATAGCTAGTTTTACAAAATGCATCGCAATAATGCAAATAAATGGCAGGATATATTAAGCAAACAAAACCGATCTTGTAAAAAAGTTAGTAAAGTTCAAGATTTTATAAGGCAAATAATCTATTATGTGGAAGAGAAACAACAATGAATAAGATGTAATGTGTTTACAATATCTTGTTGATGGGGAAAAATTACTAAAGAATTTAGAAACAGTCTACGCCAGTGAATTTATTGAGAATTTATATTGTAGCAGCATGTTGACACGTTGGATAGCAGACAATTTTGTATGTGTGGGACAACTTCTTGCAAAAATGGAAACTTCGATTAAAATGCAGTTTTGTTTAAGGTATACATTTCCATCATTTATATAATGTATTTATTTGTATGATTCTTAAAGATACATAGTAAATCGGATTTTCTAGGTTACCGCGGTTCAAGAAGGTCATGGAGTGGGTCTTCATGTTGACATTTAGAAATCACATTTTCATATGCATTTTGAGTTGAAAGGAAAGGAAACTTTCATGGCACAGTTAACGTGTTCCAGTCATATTAGAAAATACAAAAATGCATCAGATTCCATTACTTTTATTTAAGTTTGATACTGACTTCCTTTGAAGAAAAGTTCTTTGTTTTTATTGAAGACTAGTCAGCTTTCTTTGATGAAGGGTGCATGCATTATTGAAGTCACCATTAAAGGACAGCTTTAGAGAACCAAACAAATGCCCATTTCTTATTGTGGCAGCAACATCAATGTCATATTTAACCAAGCACTTGCTGTTACACCCTAATCAATCAGGCTTTAGACAGAACCATTCCTGTGAGACTGCCTTGATCTCCCTAACTGATAAATGGCTTCAAGCACTTGACCAAGGTAGAATAATAGGAACTGTATTTGTAGATTTCAGGAAAGCTATTGACATGGTGGATCATGAAATCCTTTTGAAGAAACTGAAAATCTACCAGTCTGATGAAAGAACAGTTAGATGGTTTACTTTTTACTTAAGTGAGAGAACACAACATGTTTACATCAATAATGTTCTGTGTGAACCTGAAACAATTAGATATGGAGTACCACAAGGCTCAGTTCTAGGTCCATTACTATTCATTTTATTTATTAATGACCTACCACTTTTACTAAGAGACTCAATATCATCTACAGATCTCTATGCAGATGACACAACATTGTCAGACATCCAAAACACAAAGCATGAACACGAAATTTCTTTACAGAATACCCTAAATAAACTGGAAAACTGGTGCACATATAATGGCAAGGTGGTAAATACTGGTAAAACTAAAATATTGCTTATCTCAACACGGCAAAGAAGGACAAATCTTGATAGTGATGAACTATGTCTGACATGGAAGGATACAAATTTGCAAATGGTCTGTCATGATAGACTACTTGGCGTTCTGGTAGATAATAACCTATCATGGACTGAACATATCAGTAGAAAAGTCAATTCAAGTTTATGGCTTCTCAGTAGGATAAGACATTTTCTCCCTGAAAGACACAGAAAACTATTTTATAACAATTACATACAACCCTATTTGGACTACTGTAGTACAGTATGGGGTAATTCAAATGATAAAAACATAGCAAAGCTGGCACATCTTCAAAAAAGAGCATTTGGGCTAATATCAATCCAGAAAGAAAGCAAGGAAAGTTTAGCTGGTAGGTTAAAAATATTACCTATTAAAGACTGAATCTGTTTGAGAAAAGCCAAATTAATGTACAGGATATCTCATAATAGTGCTCCTGAATATTTACAATCACTATTCCAGTATAGGCTACCTGGTAATACTCACCACCTGCGATCCATGTCTACCAAACAGTATAAAATTCCCAAACCAAATAAGGAGTTATTTTAAAAAAAGTTTCCAATACTCAGGAACTCTGCTCTGGAATAGTATTCCAGTTGAGATTAGAAATGCCCACTCTATTTCCTTCTTCTAAACCCAATATATCCAGTGGCTTCAGAGATGCAGCTTAAATAAATCAATTCCTTTGTATGAGGGCCTCAAGGTAGATTAGTTTTTAGCTAATTGTGTTACCCTCTTTAAATAAGGTCATTATTATTATCATTATTATCAGATAATTGTATTGCATGATTGAGACTGATTATTTTCCCATTTGCTTAGTACGTTTTCAAAACAATCAGTGCTTCAAAGGTAATCTGTTTCCTTTGAAATTGCAGCAAACTGTTTAAAAGAAATTGGTGGTTATTTGGTCTATTCTAGTTACTGTTCCTTCCTGCCTATTGAATAAGCCAGTAAGTAAGATGGTTTATTTTTTAAATATTTGTTTTTACTTCTTTTTTTTTTCTTTTTTTTTTACATTTGTGGTAGCAGCATGATGCTGCCTTCCACACGTACATCAGAAATTTAAGAAAGGGTAAAGTGATGATAGAACAACAGTGTTCTGGTTTGATGACAGGGATTATTACAGAAAATGTGAGTGTTCTGAAGGATTTAATTCTGAGTGAAAAGAAGAGGAATTTTACTTACCATCCACAAACAGGGGGCCCCGAGTGGTCTAAAGCGCTCACCATTACAGATAACTGCCATCTCACCTCTTTCGATGTGGGTTCAAATCTCAGATGTGGACATTGTCAGTATGTGAGAAAGCTTGCCAAATTAGCTTCTCATTGGTTGGTGGTTCTTTCCGGATTTTCCCAGGTTCTTCCTCCACCATTAATACTGGCCACCATGTATAGCCTGTCTTGTGCTGGAAAATGGCATTAAACCCTAAAACAAACAAAAAAAACCATCCACATACAGATGTCAGTTTATGTAAATATATTAATTACTAGTGAGCGGCCGAAAATCTGACGAAAGATAGATTACAAGATAATGCCTCGTCCAGTTGATCTCAGTTACCAGAAATGTCAACAACAAAGATGTGGGTATCTCACATCATACAGTACTCATGCTAGAATCTTTGTCAAGATAAGCTGATTATGTATTAACAATGCACAGTTTAGATGGTTTGTCAATATGGACAAAAGAATTTGTTTATTTAACAATAGATAAATTTCAGTGCATTTTATATCCGGTTTGCAGCTTCCTTTCATTGGGCCTCTGAATTTCTCCACTCCAAACCAATGGTTATATATGCAAGTTGAAAACATCCAACAATGTCACCAATAAAAATCTGTCAGATGGTATATTATGTTGCCAATAAGGAAAAAAGTCCACGTTTGCAACATTGGCAATTTTAGCCCTATGCAATCCCAGAATAAACTTTGCACATTTTTTTGTTGTTGTACATTTTAAGAAGAGAAAACTACTTTTTCGTGTATGAGAAAATACATATAAAATTTCAAGAGCCATGCCATGATTGTCTGTATTATTCATATGCAATCTCTTACTCAAAATGATAATAAACTTTTTACGTTTTTTCTTCTTCTCTACTTTTATGACATTTTTTTTTTCATGGACGAGAAAAATATGTGTATATGAAATTTCTGGAGCCACACCATGGCCGTGTTATATCTGAATTTGTGTTAAAATTGAGCATGCTGTAGCAGGGTCACACTGTATATTCAATTGTTAACATATGCCCTGTAGCAAATATTGTAAAGGATATAATATATATTTTTAGAACAGAAATTAGTTTTACAAATACACTTGTAGAAAACCAGGGCATAACAAATTTTTTTAAAATGGCACATGTACATACTCGTTAGCAGCTGTAACTTTTTTTAAAACAAATGCTACATGAAGACAGCTTTTTCGAGTTTGGAATTTTTTACATATCGAAAGATTAGCATATATTGTAATTTGCTTGAGTTCACAGTTTTCCGTGCATGCACCTACACTACTAATTGTTCACTGTTTGGCATTTCATCTTCTGGATTAGTACCATTTCATAATTAAGCTACACTGCAGTTTAAAAAAATCACCTCCAAGTAAAAATATTTGTATTCCACAAAAAGTAAAGTATAGATTGGAGTACACCAAAATTTGGTTTAGCATTCAGCCATCAAACATCGATGTACATTATGCTTTTTGCACAGTAGTGTGCCATTGAATTTTACAGTTGGGAATGTGCACGAGGGCTGGTATTGTTGCTTAGAATTTACCTGTCATACATGTACCTTGTAGTGGAAGTTCAAGTCTGCCACAGCATCATATCGTACTAAATAGTGTGAAGTTTGTATATATCTATAAATTTGGCTGCAAATAAATTTGTACATGTAATCAGTGTAAATAATGTTTTAGCTTTATTTTGGGGGATTTTCTTATACAGTCTAACCTAACTTGAAAGACCACCCATTCTGCCAAAACAAAATGGTCTCTCATGACAGGTGGTCTCTCATAACAGGTTATAACACTATATAATCTCTAAATCTGTACATGGAGTACCTGGCCTCTTAAGACTGGTGGTCTCTCATAGCAGTGGTCTCTCAAGACATGTTTTACTGTAATGCATTACTGACCATCAGAGTGGATGGAACTAGTGTCATGTTATAATTTTTCACTAATTGCGTTCAGACTTCACTAGTTTTTGACCCACTTTTCACTATTTACAAATCTGGAGGGTTGGCAGCTTAGGTGAAAGTCACTGAGAATGAACACAATAAAAGGATTGAAAATTCATTGATGGTTCATCTAAGTCACTGAATGTCATTGAATGTTTGAGATTTTGCATAAAAAATAAAATACGAGGTAGAATTTTTCTTTCGAGTCATTTTTTTATATTGTGTGATGATTGGAAGTATCGTTTGATTTTTCATCATATGCTAGCACTTCCACCATTATAATCCACAGGAAGTTATTGGATATCATGTATAGGGGGTGTTTTACAGTTATGAACTTCTGATAGTGTTAGATGTAAGGTGAAATTGTTTATATCTGCAATGTACTGTGAATGTTGGCTCTATATCTCTATGTACTTTTATATACTGTGACTGAAATTTCTTTGGATATTGTACTCCAGGAAATTATAAATTATTTAAGCACATAGTTAACCAAAATGACTGTTCACATGTGCTCGAAAATGCAGCCTGAATTAGTCTAAAGTACACTGTCTTTAGCAGTTATTAAAATAGGAAAAATTGTTTTGCCTGGCTAGACAATATCAGCTTCTGAAAGTCCAGTGACTGAATTAGCAAATATATAAATGTAACAAAGTTACTGGCTTTTTATTTACAATTTACCTATAAAATCCAGAGTGAAAATGCCCAAGCGGAACAAGCAGTTTAAATAGGTGTACATGTGAAATAAGGTCAAGCTTTATGCTTTGTAACCCAAATTACAGCCATCATGCCAAATGAAAGGAAGCAAAGGTTCTTTTAACAATGGCTAAAATATAGAAGGTATATTTTAAATAGACAGCATAACCAGTGAGGAAAACCTGGGAAATTCTTTTCTCTTTAAAATTAGGACACTATGCAAAATACCAAACTGTAGAGCACCACCATAATGTCCCTTTCACATGATGTCATTAACACATACACTGTTTTATTTCACTTAGTTTACTTTGCACATTTGATTCGGGACAGATATTTTTTTATAGTTTGAACCATGCATGAAAGAAGTTTTACAAATGCATGTTTTAAAGGCAGGCTACCTAGTAAACCCACAATGGCTGAATCCCTGCATGGTATTCGATCATTTTTATATGACAATTTAGGCCAGCAAATACTGGCTGATCATAGTGATGATATAAATTTATTTTGAAGCTACAAAGTAAATCAGATTATTGGAGCTGGAAAAGTGTTAAAAGTTCGAAATTTTGCTATAATGTGCCTTCCCTGAAATTGAGTTTTCAGAACTGGATGATGCATTGCCAACATGATTGAAGTAGTACATATAGTTAGTGATGTCCTTTTGAAGCCTCAAAAATATGTTACACTGCAAATGTATGTCAACTCAGACAATTAACTGACCATGTAACAAATTCGTAACTTTTCAAATACTAGATATGTAAGCATCGGCTTCTTCAAGAGTTTTCAACAGATACTTAATGATGACAGTTTTGAAAATTATGGGAATTCCCTGGATGGGTGAGAATTATCGATAACATCTGTTAGAGAAGGCAGTATTGAGTCTAAGCACTAAAGCAGCAGTAATTTCGGAATTGGATTGAGTTCAAATGACTTGAGGCACTCTTCATCACAGTTGTATGTACCAAATCCATCAGGACTGGTTCAAATGCTGTTAAGGTTGCAGTTCAGGGTCCCAACTGTTTGGTGACAATGAGTCAGATGAAATTGGGTTGTCATGCTTATCTCTAATGGATCTCTTCTTTGTCATGGAAGAAATTTGGATACAGGTCTGGAAGTTTGAACAGAGAGGTCATTGGATGCAGTGTACATTTCTGTACACTGTAACTGGTGTGTAGATCAGAATATACTTCTATATCTGTGAAATTTCATATACTTCTCATCTTAATTCAAATAGTTCTTTCAGCAATGTACAGTCTGCATATCACCCCTGCCATTAGTAGGGAAACTGCCCTTGTGAAAGTAGTTAATAACCTTCTCTCTTTTTTGGATAGTGGAATGATTAGTCCTCACCCTCCTTGACTTGTCTGCAGCATTTGACACAACAGTCTATAATATATTACTTCACTGTCTCCGGCATGTATTTGGTATTCATGATATAGCCTTACTATGGCTCTAGTCCTACTTAGTCAACAGGAAACAGATTGTGTCCGTAAATGGAAAACATTCTGGCCCAGTTGATCTCTGGTTTGGTTCCACTAGGCTCTTTTCTTTGCCCCATTCTCACAATTCTGTATATTCATCTGCTCTCAAGTGTCATAAATCAATATCCAGTGTCTCATCAACTCTCTGCTGACCTCCCTCAAATATACCAATGTAGCTGCCCAGCTGAAGTTGAGGCTTCCATCCATGGCATAGAGAGGTGCAATTCTGATATGAAGTCATGGATGACATGAAGCAAGCTGCAGATGAATGATGATAAAACTGAATCCAGATCACCATGTGTGTGTGTTCTGGATTTTTAACATAGCTTTAACAATTTTTCAGTCATATTGCTACGATGTTTGCAGTGTGACAATTTGTAGCGATGTCTAGCACTGGGGCATCATGTCACAGACACCAAGTCGACCAGTCCTTATACTAACCTCTTAATGCTGAGTGCCAAGTGAGTCAGCTGCTAGTACTCTTTTTATAAATCTTTGTTATGGTTTGGCTGGGGTTTGAACTGACAACCTCCAGTATCCGAGGTGGATGCTCTAACCACTTGGCCACCGGAGCTTTCCAGATCACCATGCAAACATTATCTCATTCAGACCCTTTACTTCTGTTATGACTTAAGGTCTTTAAGTAACAGCAAAGAGCAAAAAGCAACAAGTTTCGTTAAATTCAGCAAATAATTTATTTATGTTGAATACAGTGGAAATTTAAAAGGAACATACAGTATTGTGAATTCAATCCCAAATAGTCCTAAAAGTTCTATCACAAGTTCCAACAGAATTTCATTGGTATTCAGATAAATTCCAATATTGAATGTTCCTGCAGTCTTGAACATGCTAATCTGCCCAGTGACCTGGATTGTGATGATTTATTAAGTCCTTTGATGTAATATAATGCTATAATCCAAAATGTCCTTGTCTGAATTCACTATAACTCCAAATTAATGTTCTAGTCCGAAAATATTATTGACCACTCTAATTCCAGTAAATAATTTAAATAAATTAATCTGCCCAAACTAAAAACTGAACACAATAATAAAACTGATTCTGCTTCAGATGTTAAGGCAAGAATGAGTAATTTTTGAAATAAACAAGATTATATACCCCTCTACTTGACCTAGGCCACAATTACCGTTTTTGGGAAATACTCAGTCAGCTTAATGGAATTTTCCATTCTAGATGTTTCTAAGATTAGAATCAAGACTATAAACATGTTTACCATCAATAATTATCAGAATATATAATCCACAATCCTAGAGAAACATTAATAGGTCATAGTAAAAACAATTTTCATTTAATGCTGAAAAAATGCATTTTTCTGAGTTACAAACAATTTTCTTACTACAACATATTTTGTTGTGATCAAAACTTTTGTGCTTGATCTAATAACGTAAAAAGCAACATTTATACCAGTCCAATACCATTTTTTTTCCACAACCCTTTTTTGATTGGCATCGAGTTAAAAACAATCCTTATTCTTGCCAAAGAATTCTGACAATCGGGGGGACTTCTTTGTCTAACACAACTGTAGATGATGGATTTTGCTAATACTCTTAGTGGTTGGAATTGAATAATCGGCTTACATTTCTGAGTCTTATGTAATATAAGCAGCAGCTGGAATAAATATTTAGATCTGCCTTAGATCAGGTGACCCATTATCATGGTGGCCCTTCCATTATAATATTACCTAAACACCCAGGGTCCATCTGCTTTCTGGCCGACATTTGGTACATGCACATGTAGTTGCTTATTTCTTAGAAATGATGTACATATTTCATACTAAACAATTTGCTAAGTGGTTATATATCTATTTCTCAGTAAATATTAGAAGTTGAGTTGTTTGCATGATGCTTGTCCATTTTACATCAGACGATCAGGATTACACCCTGTCACAGAAGGAGAGTAAGTAAAGTCAGTGTACCAGATTAGTACCTTCGTTAAGGAAACAAAGTTGAGTCCAAAAGTTTTGAAGTTTCTTTTTTAAATGCCTTGTCATTGTTGGAACATATACTTGCCTTTTCAGGGTTGAGTTTGTATAACCCCTCTCAGGGATTTGGTGAAACATAATCCCTAAGGGCCTTTGGTAAGTCTTGCCAGTGAAACTGATTTTGGTCTGTCCACTTCAGTCAAGCCACATTGTTCTGGTAGACTTGATCTCTTCATTAGCCTACCCAGCTTTTTTTTCCTTTGAGATTCCATTCTAGGGGTTGCCTAGTGATGCTGCTACTTTAGTTATCAAATATTTGATTGAATTATGTTACGCTTCAACTACTGAAATATCCAACAGATACTGTCTTTGGCACATGTTTTTATGCTCATCAATCTCACTTATAATTGTTTTAGCCCGCTTAATCGAAAGTCAGTCTCTAGTTGTTCTTATTGATCAAACTTGTGCACCATTATTATCATTAAATTTATCATATTTTTATGTGAAATGATGCATTAAATCTTTTGGATATATTTCTTCTTAAACTTGCCAGTACTTTTTATATTTTTTAACCGTCTTCATTCAAGACCAAATTTAAGGGAGAAATATGCACATTGAACAAAACCCTCAGTCCTTAACTGATTACTGTTCCTAAAATGGCCCACATGCTGGAATCTGGCCTTCCCAAGATTTCATAATTTGTGCAGATTAGTTTTGAAAAACATGCAATACATGCAAGTGAGAAAAAAGTTGGACAGCCCTGCTGTAGATGATGTCCTTATGCTTAAGACAACCTTATAAACATTTTTCTACCTAATGACTGAAAAGGCACATTTTTGAGTTTGTATATGGGCTTTTCTTGTTTGCAACAAATTGTTTGTTGTAAACATATCTTTTGATGCACCACTTTGGTGGCCTAAGTGGGTAGAGGATGCGCAGTGGATACAGGAGGTCGTGGGTTCGAACCCCAGTCGAGTCATACCAAAGACTTATAAAAAATGGTATTAGCAGCCACCTTGCTTGGTGCTCAGCATTAAGAGGTTTAGTGATCAAACTGGTTGGCCAGTCAGGTATTAGGATCATGTGACTTGGTGGGAAATCATGCTACATGTCTGCGGTGTGATGTCCCCGTGCTAGAGATCACTATAAACTGTCAAACTGCAGACATTATAGCGATATGACTGAAAAATTGTTAAAGCTACATTAAAAATCCAAATAACACACACACACACACACACTTTTTGTGCTTGATGTAAAACTTTTCCTTGCTTGAGCTACATTTAAAATATAATTATTACCTTTGGTAATCAAACCCAGTTTGTATTTTCTGTGCAGGCACACAAACTAGACAAAAATCTGAACTAGCTGGACTGATCACTAGGCTCGTTTATACTTTGACTGCTTCAGTGTGTCAGTGGTTGTTTTACTGCAGCAAAATTATTCAACAACTTTCATCATGTGTAGATATATATGTATCTCTATTTCCTGGATATTTAATTGGCTCTGCCTTTAAATTACCAGTAGATGACCCATCACTATGTAGGCCCTCCACTTATAATATTACATATAAAATCATGGTCCAGCTGCCCTCTGGCAGACATTTGGTACTTGGTTTATTCCTCAGAAATAACATGCCTGGTGCATATATAATACTGAACACTTTGCTAAAATAGTTATTTCTTAATAGATCTTGGAAGTTGGGTCTCTTGCAGGGTGCCTGTCCATTTTGTTGTTGTAGGATTTAATGCCATTTCTCAACACTGGATAGGCTATACAGGGCAGTCAGTGTAAATGGTGGAGAAAGAACCTGGGAAAACCTTGGAAAGAACCACCGACCCACAAGAAGCTACTGGCAAACTTTCTCACCTATCCATTTTATGTCAGCTGATCAGGAATGCATACTGCCATAGAAGAAGATTAAATAAAACCAATATACCAGATTAGCACCTTCATTAAAGAAACTTTAAATTGAATCAGACAGTTTTGATTTTTGGTTTTTTTTTTCCAATCTCTTTTCAGTGTTGAAACACTTGACCTTTGGGCTCAGGTTTCAACAATCCCTTTGGATTTGGTGAAAATTGATACCAGAAGAAACATAATTCCAATATTGTTGCTAAAATCTTCTGCTTCTCTGCTTCCATGACTTGCCTTGAACCTGTTTTTGGGCTGTCCTCTTCAGTCAACTAACATTGTTCTGGCATCCTTGATCTCTTCCTTGACAGACCTTCACCAGGTCTTCCTCATTCTCCCCGTCTTTTTCCTTGGGCATTCCATTCTTGGGCTTGCCTAGTGATGTTGCCACTCTAGTTATAAAATATTTATTGAATTATGTTACACTTTGATTACTGTAACATACTGCAGATGTTCTCTTTGGCATGTATTTTTGTATGCATCAGTCTTGCTTATAACGAGTTAGCCCACTTCACTGGAAGTCATTCTCTGTTTGTTATTATTGAAAATACTGTGTCCTTATTTAAATTAAATTTCTCACATTTTTTAATGTGAAATCATACATTAAATCCAGCTGGATATATTCATCAACTTGCTAATACTTTTTATATTTCTCAAGTCTTCATCAAAGATCAAATTTAAGGGAAAATATGCACTTTGAACAATACCCCTGTCCCTGAATGAACAGTTTCAAATATTACATGCCATGGGAGAGATATATTTATATACTCAGTGCATATATAATTATGGGGCTACAAAACATGACATTTTGGATTTTTTTTTCTCAGATTTCTACATAATTATTTTCATACAGTTTGCTTATGTGAGAAAGCTTTTGTGAAATATATAAAATGTCAGTGCATTCAGTGGCACTATAGATAAGGGTTGTCCAGCATGCAACCCATGTGGGCCAGAATCCAGCCTGCCATGGGTTTTTATCCATCCATTTCATAACTTGTGCAGACTGGCTGTGAAAAACATAGGCCAAGTTTAAAAACTGCTCCATGGGTGAGAATATAAAATGCAGTGTGGCCCATCATGTGTTGGGTTGGATGATGTCCTTGTGCTTATAACATCACCATTTTTGTACCTTTTTGATTACTGAAAACTAAAACTAAACTGTATGCTTAATCCAGTACTGTGGTGTAAATACTTTCAGAAAATATTTGGTCTTACTAGAGCAACATTCAGTACTTGTTACGGTTGGAAATCAAATCCAGTTTCTATTTGTAGTGAAGATGCACACATGACTAGACTAAAATGTCTGGACAAGCTAGATTGGTTAGTAAATACCCTGTATATACTTTGACTGCTTCAGGGTGTTAATACTGTTGTTTTACTGTATCAATTTAGTTTTAACGGCAACACATCACTGGAGCCTTACGGTGGATTTGCATCATGTACATCCTCAAATACGTGACTGTTATGCCCATTGTAGCATACTGTTGATAATGGTATTGAGAAATAACAGAAAATGCAAAGCTGTATATACTGTAATGTTAAAAGGGAGTCACAGCATCGCAGTGGTGACACTGAGAATATACTGCAGGCCCTTATCCCACCAATCCCAGTGTACATGTACGATATTTAAAGATTAGGTAAAATTTCCAGTAGAATCTGTGTACTCATGAAAATTTTAATTTTAAGGGATATTAATGTTTCTCTTACTGATATGGGCTCATCCCCTAATAAAATTCCCAATTTCCTCGTTGATATGGGCTTAGATCCCAATCAGTTTCCCAGTGCCCACATTGATATGGGCCTAGGCCCAAATAAAATTCCCAAAATCAGAATATCTCAGTGCACCAGGCCCCAATCAACTTGCCAATTGTTGAAGAAAAATCTGTCAGATTTTCTGACTGTGCATACCCTTTACCAGGGGAGATTGTGTTAGATTAATGAGGTGTGTTAGAATTTAGCATTAAACTTTATATTAATTAATACTATAGCTTTCTCGCTAAAAGTAAAATATTTTGTTTAGATACATGTATACATTGAATGAGTTTCCCAGTTCTTATAGTGTATAATTTAGCAGTTTATTTTTGTGCTGTTTATTTGATTCAAAAGATATTGATTGGTATCAGCTGCAACATAAACAGTTTATATTCATAGCCTTTGACAGATAGATTCTGCTTCCAATAAGTTGTATTTAATATGCTAGTCCCTAAAGACATTACTGTCCTATAGCTCCACTCCTCTTACAGTCCTTGTTTTTGAAAACTTCCTGTGCAGAACTTAAATGTGCAATTTGAT
The DNA here is from genome assembly GCA_028554795.2 of Sinohyriopsis cumingii. NCBI lineage: Eukaryota > Metazoa > Mollusca > Bivalvia > Unionida > Unionidae > Sinohyriopsis > Sinohyriopsis cumingii. The sequence goes on from CM068840.1 coordinate 29,352,370, forward strand.
TCCAGCATCAGTTGTAACATGACCATAAAGTGGTATCCTGAACAGATATTCTATACATTTACTACATTGTCCCTTTGGATCATGATCTTTCCAATATTGCTTCACCATCGACTTTGAGATTGAACTATAGAATATGTCCAAGCATGCCGTTAGAGGCAACTTATGAAGATACCAATTTGCAGAGAGATGCATCCTGTGATGATGTTCAAGTTGATATGGTAATGGTTTTTTAAAACAAGATTGTGGTTCTTAAAAAAGAAATGTGACCATGATGTATTTGAATGACTTTACCCATTTTGTGATTTGATTTAGGTTGTGTATGTATTTTTGGGTTCCTTTTGCAGCATCTTTGCCTTTTGCCTTTTTGTCTTACAGTGGATATTTACTTTTGGTTCTGGCAGTTTTCTTTTTAGGAATTTATGTTTGCAAGGTACTTGATTTGGCCATTTTCATGGTTGGAACTGAAGATGGAGTAGCAGGTTGCAGAGTTTGGCTGCTTGCTTTTTGATTCAATAACAGAATAACTTACTAAGAGGCAAAAGTGTCACTTTTAGAATTCTTGTTGGCATAAATTTGAAACCAGCTTTTACTATTGGTTACAAACCATAAAACAGTAAGTTTGCTACTTGCTATGTACTCAGCACTGGAACATTGTTTTGCTAACTAGTTATTGTATGGTAATATATAGCCCAGATTGTGCTGACATGCTGTTAAACTAAATACTTGCATACTTTACAATATTACATTAGTTTTACAATATTATTATAGGAGGTATACCCACTTATGAACAGCATTGACCCAGTCTGCCATGACATAATTTGCTGGCAGATTAGCACGTCAGCTTCAAGGTGCAGGTAACCATATGATGGACCATAATCTGCAGGCTTATCAGGAAAAAACAGATCTCGGTCTTTGTTGATCATCGTTTTTGGCTGCAGTACATTATATATTGATACATATGGTACAGAATTCTAGCCATGTATTATTTAAGCTGGAAAAATTACTGCTTTTATTCAAGTACATGTACTACAGAGATCTAATCATTTGATTCTTGTTTGCTATTCAGCCATGTTGGTTGCCATAGTGACAATAATAGAGTACATGTAAATCCAAATGTTCATATATGTATTTAGGATCCTTGTCAGTCAGTGTCATTGCTGTTGACAATGGTTCCCTTTGTTGTGTACAGAGATTTATCCCTTAATATTCAGTTATGAAAGAATATTTATCTTTTTAAATATATTTTTTTTTAGACTTAATTAGATTTGCATTACCATTTGCAGGTGTGGGTGGGAGATGGCAGCTCTCCTTTTGACATTTGCTTCTCACCATACATCCCATAGTGACCTTGGAATCTTGTAATTAAGCAGCCTGTTTATATATGAATACCTTGGTGCAATTCAGGTTTGCAAGATTCGTTTTGACTACATCGGCACAATCACAAAAATGAAAATTTGACAAAGAAACAAGTGACTGAAGGTTGAACTTGATGTGGCTGAACATGTCTTAACTGTCTCCCTTTAATGCAACTTTAATTCTTTCATTTTATAACATATGCTGCAAAGTAACTCTTGTAAACCTTGATGGATCTATACCTTTGTCCTTGGGAAATACATAATACATTACTGTTCCTTAAAGTTAAAAAATATGTCATAACGATCATATGTCATTAATACGTAACTAGAGACTACATTGATGATCACATCTTGTGCTTAATATGACATCTGATAATTACTTTCTTGCTGTCAATGGAAAATATCCAGATGTGGATATTTTGGGTGTCCTCATTGTTGTTATCACCCTTGAGATTTTTGTGTCCCAAGTTTTTCTAATTATGTTGTAGAGAGGGGTGAGAGTTACTGTTCTGTAGAAACCTTGTTGGCTCATTATTTCAGATTTTCTCAAACATGTATTATGAATGAATCTACTCTGTCATTTCAGTCTTAGAACAAGTGAGACAAATTACCTGAACGAGTCTTTCAGCTTCTACTCAGCTATCCGCATGAGAGCGTACTACTCCAAGGCCAGCAAGGAGGATAGGTGACTATTATTTTTCCATTCAGGATCAAAACTGGAGAAATCATAAAATAATGGAAAAATCCTAACACAGATTGACCAAAGATTGTCCCAAAGGTTTTGTTTTACTGATATTCTACAAAGTTTTGGACAAGATGCTTAACATTTTACTTGACCAACAAATTTTGTAACTTATGCTGGACAGTGGATCTTTTCATGCCCATGGTTTTAGGTGTTCTGTACATACCCTGAAATGGGAAATGTTATCAGGGAAATTAAATGAAATGCAGAATGAATACAAATGACTCCACTTTGAAAGAAATGGACAACAAACATGGAAAATGTGACATAATGTGCCACAAAAAAGTATGTGTGATTCAGGTTACTTTGCCCAAAATGTATGGTAGGTTTTTAGACTTCTTTTTTCATACATGAATAGTGTATATGTATTATAATTAAGGTTCACTGCAAGTAAATATTCCCCCTTAAGAAGCATCTTTACGTATTTATGTACCCTCGTCAGCAAGTTTTATTGATGAAAGAAATGCTCTTTAGTCCATTTTCAAGAAGTGAACCATGAAGTTTTAAATAAAAGGCAATTTTCACATGGACAGACTCAAGTGGATTTGGACTTCTGCAGTTTATGGTTACAACTCACACACAACACTATGATCTGATTCATGTTTTAATTTTCTGGCTATTTGTGCCAATGTATGTATTTAACATTGAAAAACAAAACTGTCTGACATGGAATAACAAGAGAACCACCAAAGGGGTGGGGGGGGCAGAGTATGCTCTTCTTTGCATGTTATAATCAATACATACAGTGTTGATTTATGAATTAGGACTTGATGGAGTATATGCTACTTTTTTAAAGTTAAAATAGTCATGTTTGAAGATTATTTTTCTCAAAATAAAATGAACCAAAATAAAATGAACCAAAATGCAATAGTTCAAAAAGTATAGGCAATCAGAATGTTCATTGTGGTCTGCTAAGTTCTGTCAAGATAGCATTTGTCATCTAGGAGAATAACACTATGCAAAATCATATCCATATAGTCCAAAAATACAATAAAATGACTCTTACAAAATAAATCTGACTTGAATCTCCTTTCCACATCCATATCTCCATTTTGTGGTGATCATGTCTACCAGGTTCGATCAATATAGCATTTATATTTGTCTGGAAGGAGTAGGCAACACATAATTTTATCATTATATCCATATTTAGTACAAAACCATGCATATTGCAAAACTGGTTGGAATGCCTTTACCATATGCATACATCCATTTTGTGGTTAACATGGCAACCATGTTTGATGGAGAAAGCATTTGTTATCAATAGTAAACGTCACACTGGTCATGTAGGCATTCAGAACCGACTATTTTAGTAATGCGTGTCATTGTTAGAATTTGATTACACATAAAATTAAATGGCAGTTATTCAGTTTATTTGGATCCTCATACATCCAAATTCCTTTGGAAGGTCATTATATACACACCTGAGAAATATGGCAAAATCAATGTTAAAATATGCAGATGTTTTTGGACATGGTTAACTAAAAGCTGTGATTCAGTATAAACTGGATTGAATGCTGTGCACTGTAATGTCACAATGAAAGCAGCGCATGTTGAAGACTGGTATGTACTACTGTGTTATTTGTTATGACAGACCTGACATTCTTTTTTTTTGACCAAGCTTAGTATCTGGCTACCTTTTCAGAAGTACGTAGTGATCAGTAATTTTCATCTAGAAGCTTTTTTTGATGGCATTTAATATGCAGAGCAGTCATAATTGAATAAGCTTTTTGATGGCATTTAATATGCAGAGCAGTTGTAATTGAATAAGCTTTTTGATGGCATTTAATATGCAGAGCAGTCATAATTGAATAAGCTTTTTGATGGCATTTAATATGCAGAGCAGTCTTAATTGAATAAGCTTTTTGATGGCATTTAATATGCAGAGCAGTCGTAATTGAATAAGCTTTTTGATGGCATTTAATATGCAGAGCAGTCATAATTGAATAAGCTTTTTGATGGCATTTAATATGCAGAGCAGTCGTAATTGAATAAGCTTTGCTTATATTTTAATATTAAATTTTAGAACAACATTTAAAATTATTTTACATTGATTAAAAGCTAGTATGTGACCTGTATGACTTTCACTATAGGACTAGTTGGATAGAAGGTCTGGTCTTTTGTTCAGGCTTAAGACTGGGTGTTTTGATTAAAACATATTAATGAACGTACAATCATGATTCACTGATAGTAAATAATTGCCACCATTGCTGCGACATCATTTATTAAGCTTCACAGTGAGTAGGGTACAGGGATGCTTTTCCATGCACCATATTGTTTATTGTTCACTGCTGCATGTCTGTTTTACAAGTGAATGAGCAGATAAAGCTTAGCATTCCATTTGCTACTTTGGTATGGTCTAATTTGGTACAAATCATTGGCATTGACAGGTTCGGTGACTGCATATTTTCTTTTGAATAAAAAAATCCCCAATATGGTAAGAGGTTAAACATTTGGGTCAGTCAAGTAACCTGAACATACCATATTTTTTTCTTTTGGCTTAAATGAACTGAAATGATGAATACATTTTAATGTATGGGCTTGAATATCTGCATTTTAAACTTTATGTTAAACCAAGATCAGATACTTTATTCTTTACTGTTTAATATTTTTCACTACTTTAAAGCTGTGAAATTCTAGCAACCACCGTCAGTGTGATCATATCACAACCACCAATTATAGTAGTACATTTTATATTTGAATGAAATGACTGCTCCAGTGGCCTAAGTGGTTAGAGCATTTATCTCGGATGTGTGAGGTCATGGGTTTTGAACCCTGGCCAAGTCATACCAAAGACTTATTTTAAAAAATGGTATTCAGAAATAGCCCCCCAAATGTCTTTCCTACGCACATTTCCGGCAAAAACGACAAAAACCGCTGGGGCCGAATGAGTTAAGAGGCTAGTGCTATGACTGGTTGGCCTTGTGTCTGGATAATCTTGATGGGTGTGACACGATGTTACATGTCTGCAGCATGATGCCCCAGTGCTAGACATCACTATAAACTGCCCCACTGCAGACATCATAGCAATATGAATGAAAAATTGTTGAAGCTACATTAAAAATCCAAACCACACACACCTTTGAAGGAAATGAAATTAGAAATAAATTTACTGACAGCTATTCAACAGATATATTTTTGTTAATATAAATTCTGTATTGTCGTGAACTTCATAATATTTAGATTTGATTAAAGCATAATTCTGAGATAAAAAGAAATTTGTATTTGGATATTTTTAAACCTAACTTTAAGTCAGAAATATATTTGTTCTCACTTGCATAAGCATAGTGATACATAGGTATCAGTTTTCAGATATAACCATCAGTTTGTCATTGTTGAAATTTTGTGTTTACGTTTTGCAAGTCAGGTAATAGGGATGGTGGTGTAATCATTATACAGACATTTGAAAGAGCCCACTTTTCGAAAGCATGCATTAACTCAAGCTCAAACTAGTCAGTATGGCCATTAATGTGCTGATGTGCCTTATTCACTAATGCATACAAACATAATTTTCAAATCCTGGAGATTTTGCTTAATTGATAAATTTGCTCAAGTGGCTTTCATAAAATTTGCTTAATTCAAGCTGAAGTAGTTTGAAATTCTCTGTTGAGAATTTGGTTAATATTTTTTTCTGTGATGTAAGTAGCTTTCCTTGTGTCTGCATTGCTACAGTTATTATTTTGCAAAGTCTTTCACTTCTTAGACCCTTGTAGCCAGTAATTGTTGCAAAGAAGATGGTTGTTATGTTATGCTATCTATCTGTCCCAGCATGATCCCTCTGTCCATTTCATATTCACACATACACGCAAGTTCTCCCCATCTAATGTGCAATTTTGACACTTTGGGTAATGAATAAATCATGTTAATTTTGGAGCAAAAAGTTCAAGGTCATTGTGAATGAAAGAAAGAAAATGGTTTCTGTTAAATAATATTAGTTTTACAGTACCACCCAGGAGCAAGCTTTGTGGATGGCTTGCACTTGGGATAAGGAAAAACAGTTATCACTGTTAGGGTCAAAAAGGTCAATGTCCACGGTTTCTATGACTGAGCAACGAAGAATGTTTTCACACAATTATAGTGTTAAATTGCAGACCTGGACCATGTACCTTAACCCAAAATTGTGGATACTATCATAGGGTCAAAAGCTCATAGGTCAAATTCACTTTAACCGGCACTTCATCAGTTGCCAAAATTTATAAATGTGTACAAAGTTCACAATGACAGAAATAATGCCATTTAGCTGAAACAGAAACTAAGTCTCCCAGGCTCACCATCTACTGGTACCCCTTAGGCATACTGAACTGCTGACTCCTTTAATATGTGCTCCAGTGTCCTAAGTGGTTAAAGTGTCTGCCTCGGATGCGGGAGGTCCAGGGTGCGAACCCCAGTTGAGTCATACCAAAGACTTACAAAAATTGTTATACAGCTGCCTCACTTGGTGCTCTGCATTAAGAGGTTAGTGTTAGAACTAGTCAGCCTAGTGTCAGGATAATGTGACTGGATGGGACATCATGCTACATGTCAGCGGCATGATGCCCTAGTGCTAGACATCACTATAAGCTGTCACACTGAAGACATCATAGTGATATGACTGAAAATTATTAAAGCTATATTAAAAGTCCAAAACACACACACACACATACACACTCCTAGTTCTAATTATACATAGTGCCTGCTTACATTTTAGATAATAACATAATGACATTGCCTTGCAAACTGTATTAATACTACATTTATTTTGCACAGTGAATCTAAGTAGTATTTTTCAGTACTGTGTTATCAGAATATAAAGACACATTCATGTCCTAATTTCTGTTGCATTATTGTAATATATTTATTATAAACAATGAAGGTCAGTGATCAATGCAGTGCAAGAAATACAAACAGAATTAATATCAAAATCGAGTTCTTATGTGACTGAAGTGAAGCAAAATCAGACAAGTTCTGATGGTTAACCATTGCTCTAGTTTCTCATTATCAAAATGTATTTCTTCTACCATCCATCACTGTATTATAAAGGGGTAAATGAAACTTCTACCATCCATCACAGCATTATAGAGGGGTAATTGAAACTTCTACCATCCATCACAGCATTATAGAGGGGTAATTGAAACTTCTACCATCCATCACAGCATTATAGAGTGGTAACTGAAACTTTTACCATCCATCACAGCATTTTAGAGTGGTAATTGAAACTTGAGACAGCTTCTGATGCTGCGTCTACATGCAAGAGCAAAAATTATTGCTTTAAAAATCGTTTTAAGATTTTATATTTATATTTTAATTTCAACTCCTTTTTATGTTAAATATCAGAATAGTGTCGTGGGTTGCAAAAAGTATCCCAGATACATGTAGGTTGACACTTGCACTGCTCATATATGCAAGCTAACAATATTGTGCGACAGAAGCCATCAGCATCAGGTTTGTTTCCTTTGCCACTTGAGTGTTAATTTCATGTACGAACTTAAAACCTAAAAGCACAACAGCAACTCTTCTGCAGGTTTCTTTTATTTGCCATTATGTTGACAATAAACACTGTACTCGGGAATAAATGAATCATATTGTATAACCATAGGCTATTCCATTGTTGATTCTCATAACAGAAAAATTAGAGATAAAAGAAAAACTAATCAATACAGTTAAAATCAAAATTTGCATGTATCTGTATATTGGCTTCCATTCCTTTTATCAGACTAAATAGTTGTTTGAAATGGACATTAGTCTTGCTCTGAACTTCTTAAAAATATGCAATTTGACCTTTTGCTATTCATAAACTATGGCTCCCTTTATATTGAACTACTATGTATCAAAATTATGCAAAATTCCAAACTTACTTGTGTTACATGTTTAGGCTTTAATCAACAGTAACAAGAAAAGAGTGAAGACAACAAACTTTGTAAAATTTAACAAATAATTTGTTTTCCTAGAAAAACAAGGTAAAAATGTAAAAAGAACTTATGGTTTTTAAGAATCAAATCAAACATAATCCAAGAATAATCCAAGATTTAAAAAATACAAGTCCTAATAATAAAATGTTCTAATGAATTTGAGTTCGAGTCCCGATGAAAATCCAAAATGGAAGGTGATGACGTATGCTATAGCCAGTGTAGTACAGTCCTACCTGTTTATGTCAACATCCTTGGGCCCGAGGAAATATTGTCGACATAGGCAGATGTCAAGATAAGTGGGGGGGGTCTGAAAAATTAGATACAAGTTAAATTCATCAGTAAGGGGAGACCTGTTGTCAGTGAGTAGCATTTACACTTTGAGAAAACAATGGAAATTTTGAGTACATGAAGACAACACCAGTGTGAAATACACTTTTATATTGACAAATTACATTTTGGTTAACTTTATGTAATAAAATCCACAATAAAATATTGCATCTGTCACATCCTGATATGAATAACATTCACTGCAGTATTCACTGTCGGCATTAGCACATGGTTGCATAGTTGTTATTTACATGCTTCAAGTACATGTACTTAAATTGTCCTAGATTTTGGTCAGTCTGTTCCCATCTTATTGAAGCTACCAAAGGGATGGGGGTATTCACAGGGAAATGAAAACCTGTCAATAATTTGGTTTATTAATAAACAGTACATGTATTTAGTTACAGAAGTCATTGTGAAAAGTACATAAAAGCGAATAAGAGATATGCATGCGGCTAATATGATTAATGAAGGCATAATATTGTATACATTGACACATGCTAATGAAGTATTAAAAGAAAATGATTCTTACAATATAATATTGTAACAATGTCAGCTCAAGTGTCATACATTTAAAATAGATCCCAGAGATAACAAGTTATGAATTCTCTCAAAATACAAATACATGTAGCAGTAAAAGATTTTAATGACAAATACATATTGTTGAATAAAGTACAGGTCGGATCTGGCTGCTTGCTGACATAAATGATTAGGAGGAAAATTAAAGCCTGGCGGCAAGATCAACTAATAGTTAAACAAAGTATGGGTCAGAACTGGTAGCTTGTCGACATAAATGATTAGAAAACAAAGGATTTGTTCAAGCTGGGACCAGGGGCTTCTGTCAACATGTACATTTATTTTTTATCTTGACATTGACATAAGCATGACAATTTTTGTAGTAATAGTAGACCAAGGGACTGGGACTTTGTTTTTTGTTGAAATAGGCGGCTTGTCGACATAAGTGATGTCGATATAAGTGGGTAGGACTGTATTGATGTGTAAACAATTCTTTGTTGATCCACAGAGAATAATATTCCGTGGTTTAAATTCCGAATAAAATTTCAGTAAATGTGTTTGTCCAAGAATTATATATAAGCACTGATGTATTTCCAGGAAAAAGAATTAATAATTCCATAAAATAAAATTTCAACTCAACCGGTCACAACAAAAACACAAATTTCAATTCAACTGGTGACAACAAAACACCTTTCAGTGATAAAGGTAAAATGCCCAACTGAGTAAATTCTCTATTGAAAAAGGTTATACAGTCTAAGATGCAAAAAATAGATAACCATATGAGGGTCACGTGATCACTTTCTAGAAACAGATCAAAGCTTCAGATGCTTAAAAACATGTACTCCCTGTCAGCCTTGATTTCACTTTTTTCAATCTCACATTATGAATGAATAATACAAAAATAAAACAGTTGTTTACTTGATTCAAGTCAAGGTCAGAAACAAGGTCAGGTTTTAGATACAAAGTTATATTTTTAGGTGTTGATGACAAAACAGTCTGGTCAAAGTAATTTCTACTGCTCACATGGCCTAGTGGTTAGAGCATCCGCCACAGATGCAAAGGTCGTGGGATAAATCCCTGAGTCCTACCAAGACTTATAAAAATGGTACTAACAGCTGCTTTGCTTGGCACTCAGCATTAAGAGGTTGTTAGGACTGGTTGGCCTGGTGTCAGGATAATATGACTAAGTGGGACATCATGCTACATGTCTGCGACATAATGCCCCAGTACTAGACATAAACTGCCACACTGCAGACATCATAGTGATATGACTGAAAAATTGTTAAAGCTTTGTAAAAAAATTCAAATCACACACACACTCTCTTTAACTAATTTCTGGAATATATCAAATTCCAGTCAACAGAATTACATTACTATAACATGTAATGGAATAAAACAAAATTTTAAAATTTAAAACAGCAATTAAATTACATATACGTAACACTTGAAGCAGGATAAGAATATACTGATTTGTTAAAGGTTAATGCTGTAATTTAATTTTATTCCTGTGGATTAATATTACCAAGTAAACTTGAGAATCAGATGAATGATTTACTTGTTTCTGTTTGTTTTCCCATTGCATACTATGCATACATTGTACTACTGAAAAATTAGACATTCACTTTTTTTACTCGAGTTCCCCTCTCTCTAAAAATTTGAATCCAAATTACTACTGCACAAGTTATTGTTATCAGTTACACTTAACATCTTATACATTTTTTTGCTTAGCTTTCTTCAGTTTGCACTCTCCTTTTTTATACCAAGTTAAAAATATCTTTCTGCCATAAAGTTTTTAGTGATTCCATATTTGTTTTGAAGAATTTTTCTCCATTTTGAGTTTCAAAACTACCTCTGAAATGCTTATTAATGTTAACCTAAGTTTACTCTGTTTTACTCTGTGATGCATGATATGTAAGTTTCAGAATTCAGATATAAAATATTGACTGATTACATTAAAAAACAAGATATTTTCCAGCCAGTGGGTGCGAACTCATGGCCTCATGGCTCCAATTTTAAGTGTGTGTGGATGTGTGTGTCACACACTTTACCCACTTGGCCACAGTCTATAGCTGCAAAGCAATTTACCAAGTACAGACACATGCCAAACACTACAAATACATGTTCTCAGTAACCAAATGTGCAACTACTCAAAATTAAGAAACTACGTAGTTTAATATGTGCATCAAAATAATTATAAGAAATAGATAGTCATATATTTAGGTTTTTGAAACATCATTTTATATAATTTATATTTTTTTCCATGATAATAAAAATTATTTTTATATTTTCCCCTTATGAAAATAAGCAAATATTAGGATACATGTGGAGACAATACACACATACAGAATCCCCTACATTTATTAGGAATAATAATCTCTGGACATTGGCGAATTTACAGTTTTCCACATTAATTTCAACAGTAAGCTTAGTTCAAATGCATTATGAACATTTATTAAACTTAATGTTGCTATTGGTGGGACCATAAATGGGACTATGTGTACAACGTGCAATATAAAATGGTTTTGCACTAGACAAACACACCTATACCAGTCTGAAATTGACATCATCTGTTGGTGCTAAATCTTGTCAATATTTTATCGGTGTTAGCTACGTACAGTGTACCTTGATGAATTTCATCATTTGCTGAAACCAAATCTTTATTTGGGAGAAGTCATTTAATTTTATTGGGTGGGGGCAAATTAAATGCTTACAAAACAGTTTGTAATATAAAAAAGTAATGATTCCAGTTCCTTATTTTTCTTTAAGCAAATTTATCTTGTGGTGAAAGGGAAAAAAATAAATGGGTTGGAAAGATCATTATTGCCCATTAAAAGATCAGTCCCTTACAGTACACATTCAGTCAGAATTGAACTAGTTCAAAGTTGTGCATATTCAGCTTCATGATGGTGCCATTACTGCGTAAAGAATAAACACATGGTTCACATTTCATAATAAATTCAGGAATAAGCACATGGTTCACATTTCATAATAAATTCAGGAATAAACGTGGTTCACATTTCATTATAAATTCAGGAATAAACATGTGGTTCACATTTCATTATAAATCGTTGGTTTATTTTTAAACAGAAGTGGATGTACATGTAAATTTGGAATTGTCCATATCTCAGAGGATTTCTTTTCGTCTGTAACAGTAGGATAATATTTTGCCTTTTAAGAAAACTCAACAGGGTGTTTTTCTCATAAAGTTGGAGTTTAAATTTGATCAGATTTCTTTGAATAAAGTAAAAGCATAAATTTTTTTGGAAAATGAAGTCTATCAACCATTTGTAAATATACATGTACTGAATATACAAGACTTTAGAAATTATTTTGTTGTTTAAATATATGATTGAAATAATGATGAGTAATTCTTAAAATGGTATCTGGTTGTAAATCACTTTTGACATTTTGGTCTTTCCATGGGTGGTCTTCATTTATTGGCTGTTCAGACATCTATCATTAATGGTGCTGTTCTCATCAGCATGTCTGCTGTGGTGCAATGATAGATAACCTTTAGGTATTTATTGCTCACTGCAGAGCGATAAGGTGGAGTAAAAGTTGATGGGATTAAGTTTCCCACCGCGATGCGTGGGGTTTTGAAAAATCATGTGAGCTGTTCAGTACTACTACCATGCAATACCATCACTACCACTTATCCACCTTTGGAAGAAAAAGAGATGATGTAGTTTTGTTAGCTTTTTTTATATTTTGAAAGCCAAAGATTGACAGAATTAAGACTTGCGAGAATATAGATGATAAAATGTGAATGAAACAGTTTAGTTACTCTTACAAATTCAAATCCTTTGAACCAAACAAAATGGAAGATATTGTGAACTTATTTATCTTTTATTCTACCAGACTTTTAGAATCTATGAAAATTTATTGAATGAAACATAAGAAAAAAGACTTTTAAATTAGGTTTAAAAATTATCCCTTGTAATAACATTTCATGAAAAAACTTGAGCCTTTTTAATGGCATGAAAGATCTGTAAATGCACATGTTGCTATCTCTGTTTGAAATGTTTTGAGTTTATATTGTTTTTTTTTAAATAAAATTTGGATTAGCGTATAAAAGTTTTGATCTTCCAAATGGTCTATATGTACATGAGAGAATGGTCTGTGTGGGATAAAGAGAAAGAAAACTGGCAAGAAATAAGGTCATATTTTGCATTTTTATTCAATGTAATTGTGTACATTTTACACAAATTTCACTTTTAAATTTTCATGTAGAAAGGAAGCAGTTAAAAAAGAATCATCCTGTTTTATTAAATTGTCAGTGTATTTCTATTACTAGGAAGTAATATGGCTGACAAAAATATAATCAAGTTAGACTTTGTAGTGAGAACGATTGTATTGAAAGCTTCTACCACTATAATTTGATGATCGTTTTTGAAAACTCCCAAATGGCTACTTTTAAAACAGTACATAAACAATGCAAGGTTTGATTTTTGGGAGACAGTTTGCCAGAGAAAATTTGGTTTAAACGAGCATAAAATAGTGCATCAGGACAAAAGCATTTGTAAATGGAAACAACATTTTGAAGGAAAACTTTAATTAAATGTGGGAAAGTACAAACTTAAGAATCCCCCTCCATCTTCTTTTGTGTTTCAAGTTCTGTTGAACATAATTGTGTAAATTTCATATCAATTTCAAGTACACTGGTATTGCGGACAGATGCCAACGGGAAAACTGTGGGACCTATACGTGTACAAAATAGCTCAGATTCCATGACAATATCTGCAACTGCAAGAGTTGTCAGGTACTAGTATAAAATTGTCATTTTGTACATTCTTTCTCTCACTCTCTTCATCTTTATTGACATTTCACAAAGCAGACCACATATTATGTCACAAAACTGAATTTGCAATTATTTGTGTTACTGAATTTGATAAAATTAATACTTGTAATTTCATTGCAAATATTCACTACATTGTCATTATTAGCACTACCCTCCACTTTTTACTGCTTCTGCTTTCAAAACTGGATGTGTTATATTGACAGAGTACAGCAGTCCTTAAATCTTGCCAGTTTTCATTCAGTATCACAATATCAATTCTTACATCTTTAATCTCAAGAATTTCCTTGTTGAGACTGTCCTTTTTTGGAAGTATTTGGAGAGAAAACATTGATGAGGAATCACAAAATGGGACAGTTGACAATTTTTAAATCAAAGTGAGATTGGATGACAACAGACTCAGATATCTGAGCCAGAAACTTCAATTTTGTTCTTTTCTGTGAAAGCCATTTTGAGTAAATTTTAGAACTGAGGTGCTTTTTGAGCAAAAATCTCATTTGAGTTTGTGACTTTTATTTAAGTGGGGCCATGTGCAGCTTTTACGGAACTGTCAACTCAAGTACATACTCAACTCAAAAGTTTAACCCCACTTTAAAGTTTAATATATCCGATAGTTAAATTTAAGTTCAGTTTATTAATATTTGATGCTGAGTCTTGAGCAAGCCTGGCTGGAAGACATTTTCACACCTTAAACTGCCATTATCCCTCAAAATTTATTAAATCCCTATACATGTATCATGATCATTATAGGATGACAGAGGTGGATATAATGTCCCTTTGACAGCTCAGCAAGGTGTAACACTGCATGCTAAGTCCTCAAATAGCTACCATTTTTCAAAAAGTAAGTCTACCACAGTTATCTTATCACATTTTAATCAGCATGCAAAATTTTGGATAGAGGTTTTGTTTAGAGCTGAGACATTCTATGAAAGTGGGACTTGGTTCGGTGGAACACTTGCTTACTTTTCAGGTACAAGATTTGTCACAGTCTATATGCTCTTTATACTTCCAGGCCTGACTTGATGGTGAAGAAACTGAGGTATTACGCAAGGTTCATTGTAGTGTGTTTGTTACTGAAGAAAATGAAACTTGTTAGAGATCTTGTAAGGGTGAGTAGACTATACATACTGGATTTTATTTACATACCACTTGCAAAGTTTTTTATTACTGAATTTTTTAAAATATTTTACAAATGCAATACTTCAAAAAAGTTAGCATTGCATTTTGCATCATACAACAGAAACCACAATGGCTATTAGTGCCTGAAACCAGATGAAATTATTTTGTTCCTCGCCTTGTCGATTTAGTTAAGTATTTTGTCATTTCTTGAAGATAAATTCTAGTAGATTTAGTTCACCTTAGCTTTACGATCTGTCAGTAAAGTTTCTTTCTGCAGCATAATTCTTACGATTTAGGGTATTTCGGCCTAACTTTGTATACATGTCAAGCATAGTGTGTATATGTGCTCCTTAGAAGTACCAGCATTCACTATTGTTTTGTCACTGTGAAAATAGTAAGCCTAAGTAGTACTCTTTACCTCCTGCTAACGCATATATGCGACCGTAAAAATAGCCTTGTAATCCCAGAGACGCATACAAGCTGCTAATAATACTCTCTGTCCCGGCTGGCTCATACATGCATTTCTGGCCAAGGGTTGGGAAACCCCAGATACGCATATACACGTTTCATATTAAAGCTTTGTATTGGATGAAATTACAAACATCCGTTCTCTTTTATAATGTTTAGCCAATGAAAAAAGTCCTTACATAAAATGATGAACGTATTTTATTAGTAGTTTTACAGCATATAAGCGGTAAATTCTATTGAAAACGAGGTCAGTGATGACAGTAAAACAAAATGTCAACATTCATATATTCTGACGACGATTCTGATGGAAGTTTTGAAGGATTTGAAAGTGATGATATTGATTTTAACCAGATTCAAGATGAAGGATTGGACATTAGTATAAGTCCTGTTTCGACACCTGACATTTCAGATTTATCTGAAAAGCGAGACAATCAAATCTGGTCGGAACATGTGAGACCGGTAAATGTGGACAACTTTACAGCAGTTTCAGGGCCAGCATTTATTTTATAAGAAAATGCAAGGGAGATAGATTTCTTTTTACGTGCTTCAGGCAGTATCATAAAAAATTACCAAATCTGTAATAAAATAGTGGACACATTGGTGTGCAAAGTAGTGGTGAGAAAAGTAATCTAATATACATTATAAACACAGATATATTGAGGTATATTTTTTATTATAAATATGTGAATATAAACCATGATTCCTGTGGATTATATGTACTTGTTGGTGGAAATGAGTGGAACAAAACATTGGTAAGTGTTTAAAATTTTATTTTTCATTAAATTACATAGTTTGCATGGGACAAAATTGATACAGAGAATGTAAATAACTCAAGAAGCTCTCACTCAGGCAGCTATTATGATGCTCTGGGGTTCAGCCTACAAACAGCTGCTAGAAGGCAGGCTGCTTATCAGGCTTAGTAGCCAGGGCAGCAAGTACTTGCAGATGGTAAAGAGTTAAGGGTACTAGGCCAAGCACAAATAGCATATACCTGACAGGGCTTGACCATGTGTATTAGGCTAAGCATAAGTAGTATATCAGTTGACAGTGCTGGACCAAGAGTATGAGGCTAGGCAAAAGTAGTATATAAATTGACAGTGTTGGACCAAGAGTATGAGGCTAGGCAAAAGTAGTATATAAATTGACAGTGTTGGACCAAGAGTATGAGGCTAGGCAAAAGTAGTATATAAATTGACAGTGTTGGACCAAGAGTATGAGGCTAGGCAAAAGTAGTATATAAATTGACAGTGTTGGACCAAGAGTATGAGGCTAGGCAAAAGTAGTATATAAATTGACAGTGTTGGACCAAGACTACAAAGCTGAACACAAGTAATATATAAACTGACCATGCAGGACCAAGTGTATGAGGCTAAGCACAAGTAGTATATAAATTGACATGTACTAAGATTATACTGCAAAAATTTCATTAAAACAACTTTCCTTTTGTTGGCTGGGCATAATGTATCATTTGAAGTTCCTGTTTCTTCTTTATCTTAATAGATTTTGAACTTAAGATGGTTTGTGTATAATTTCAGGAACTTGCTAAGCAAATAGATGATTACACCTCGACATATGAACCTGAGGATCAGATGGAGTGGAACCTAGTGCTGGGAGAAATTAAAGCATTTATTGAAGTTGGTCACTACTATTTAAATATTATTTACAAATACATCATAAAAATAATAATCTCATGTAGCAGTTCATAGAATATTGATGCATCATGTATTCAGTAGAATCCTACAGTACACATAACAAGGTCCTAGAGTGTTGACACATCATCAGTGGAATCATTCATCATGAATAGTAATGTCAGAGTATTGTGATCGACAGAATCATACATCACACATTGCAATGCCATAGAGCATTGACACATTATTTGGTCAGTAAAATCTTAAACATATGTTAATTTGACACATAAAAAAGATTATGATACTGGTTAAATAATTCTTCTCCAGAAGAGTATATTCAGCTATTTTGTCCCCATCAGAAAGCACATCCCATCTCCAATGTCAACTTTTCATTTCAAAATTGGTTGCCTTCTACTTGTTTCAAGAATTTTAGAGATTTTGCTTTAAAAAAATAAAAAGTGATTGAAAATTTTATTTTCGAGTCATTTATTTATTTTATGTTCTGTGATGATTGGAACTACTGTTTGATTTTCTGTCACATGCTAGCAATTCTACTAGTATTGTAATCCATGTGAAGTAACTGGATATCATGGATAGCGCCCCTTTGACATCATGTCATTAACACTCTTTGACTTCCATAAGTTTAATTGTCACACTGGGTCCTGGACAAGACATTTTGTCATAGTTTGAACATGCATGTTTAAAATATGGGCTAGGCCTACCTAGACAATCCAGAAGGGCTCAGTCCCAGCATGGTTCATCTTAGATGATTCAGTTCGGCAGATAGGCCTGCTGGCTGACAATATTGATTGCAGTTTATTTTAAAGGAATGAATTATATCAGATTATTGAAGCTAGAAAAGTTTTAAAAGTGAGAATTTTAGCTGATGCAGCTGACTGAAATTGAGCTCTGAATTGAGTTGGTCATGCATATAATTAGAACCAAATTAATGTCATTTTGAAAGCTCGAAAATATGTTACACTGGAAATGTATGTCAACATTTTTACCAATCTTGGCATACCATATAACAAATTTGTAACTTTTCAAACAGTAGATATGTAATTTTAATAGGTATGATCAGCAGCGTTAGAGGTGTAAACTTCTGGACTATTCAGTTGGCGATGTTAGCACCAATCTATGGGCTTACAACACTTATTGACCCCTCCTTATTCTTGAGGAGTGTTTTAAAGTATTTTCTAGATAGTTTATTTACTATTCAGTTTACAGGTAGAAAAATTAGTGCTTTTGAAACAATAAATAGTGCCACGGATTTATATTATTTGATTCACCTGAATTTTGTTTCCTTTTTGGAGTAAATCAGTGCAAAGTGAATTCTAATGTATAGTTAGGGACAATTTACTGCCAAACTATTCTAGATAGAAAAAACATGGGGATATATGTTTTATCAATTTTCTGAATTCACTTGAAGAAATGTAGGGAAATTAAACATTTATTTAATTTTGGGCACTGTAAAAGTTGCTTATATTTTTGACATGTTTGCAAATCTCAAAGTCCAGAAAATTGTGACATGCTATTTTTAGAATTATAGAATGTTATGTATATAGTGAACTATGGCCATTTCCTCCTCTTTCTCATTTTTGTACTTCTCTCCCCTTATTTTTGTAACAAGTGGGTCCCCCCCACCATTAGATAAAATCCTGGCAGCATATCTGAAGTGAAAGCAGAGTGCATCTGGAGAAGAAAGTATAGAAGCTAAAGTGCAATGATTAATATCTGGTTTACAATGACTATCTTTTAAAATGTCATTTCCCTTTAATATTACATTTATTTTTGTATTGTATTTGTACCTGTTGTATTTAAATTTGTAACTGAAGCAGAACCCTTGATGCCATCGCTAGTCATTGAAAACGGGAAACTGGTCATTGAAAACTCATTTAATTTCAGCTCTCCAGATCTGTATGAACCCTGTAATATGAGCACACCTTTACAATTTTCTATTTTTATTTATTGTTGAATTGATACATTGATTGATACATGATATATGGCACAGCTGCTTGGTTGCTGCCATCAGTTAGACATATGGCAGCAATGCCCATCAAGTTTATTGCCTAATATACTACTATGCAACATTTCACTCTTAGTTGACTCTGCTGTCTTTGTAGAATGCCAAACAAGCAACTGGCAGCTAGAGGTAGGTAGTTAAAGCTTGGAGATTCATCATTTGCACCATTCAATATAGTGTCCTTAGCGGACCTTGAAAATCCTTGAAAAATGAATTTGTCCAACAAGGCCTTGAAAACACTTTGAAATTTGAAAATATTGTCTGGGTACCTTGAAAAGCCTTAATTTTCTTGAAACTGAAAGAAATTAATAAATAGTTTTCATTTTACAGATTTAAATAAAAAGGAAAAGGAAAATTAAAAACAAAAAAACCAAAACAAAACAATTTCTCACTAAGTTTGTGCCGGAACTGAAATTTCCACATCTGGCCACTGTGCAGTCGTCCATTTTGAACTTCCGATTGTACAAAGCCTGGATGTAGCCATGGTTTAAGTTAGAATCATTTGTACACTTTGAAATGTCTGGATGCGGATTCCGACTTCGGTGGCTAGACAAAGACAAGTCTAAAGTTCAGATTATGAGAGCTTTGCAAAATGTAAATTATGCCAGAAGTATATTGATTTGCATGCAATTGGAGAGAGTGCTTTTCAGTCACATGCAGCTTGAAAAAAAAAAACCCACCCATTGCAATTAATATGGCAAAATGCAAAGCCTTCAGCATGAAATTGTTTTTGCAAAAGAGGTATCTGTGATCAAAGAGATTAAAATTTTAAAATAGAAACTGAGTAAAGTCTTAATTATGAAATTAGTATCATCCGGTTCTATTTTTGATTGAGTGGAATAGGACAGAAAATAAGTGCAATGAACATGACAAATCAAAAAATATAGAATACAGCCAAGCTGAGAGAAATATGAATATAATATGACATAGTTTAAAATATCCATATGCTGTTTTTATATGTGATAACATAAATAAAACATATCTTTCTTTATGTTTGTTTTATGGGGGGTCAGTGAAGAAGAAAAGCATGTAATGAAAAAGACATTGAGACAATGACAGCTGCTGCTGATGACTATGCATTGAAGGGGCCCCGAGTGGCCGAGTGGTCTAAAGTGCTCTCTGTTACGGATCACTGCCATCTCACCTCTGTCTGCGTGGGTTCAAGTCTCGGATTCGACCAATGTGGGTATGTGAGAAAGCTTGCCAGTAGCTTCTCGAGGGTTGGTGGTTCTTTCTGGGGATTTCCCAGGTTCTTCCTCCACTGTTAATACTGGCCGCCATGTATAGCCTATCGTGTGCTGAAAAATGGCGTTAAACAACAACAACAACAACAACTATGCATTGAAAGCAGACTCATAGGAAAATTTCCTTTATCATCACATCAAATAGTTTGAGGAAAAGTGTTAAGGATAAAATCACTGAACTTGGAGCTCTTGAAAAACAGATTGATGAGAAGCTACAAGAACTGAAAAATTCATTCTAAAATATTTTGGACTTTGTAAGTAGTGTAGTGTAGACAGTAAAATGAACATTGTTCAGTGACTACATTATTCTAATGCCCAGATGTATGATGTTTAGTATTAATGGTAATGATATCAATGATCATACTATTGACTTCATGTTGTTGTTTTTTTATAATACATTTGCAAGAAATGTTCCTTAGTAGTAAGTATTAAGTTGTGTTTACATAGTTTCATTGATGTATCCTTTAAAATTAATGTAAGACCATTGAAAAACATGATTTTAAACCTGGAAAAACCTTGAAAAAACCTTAAATGTTTTGAAAGAAATATGCTAATAACCCTGTATATATGAATCCAAAATTATGGTTTAATCGGGTCAGATATGCGCATCAAAAGTAACCTAAAGAAATGATTGACATGGCCATGGTGGCTGAGTGATCAGAGTATTGGACATGCAAACAGTAGAGTCCAGGTTGAGATCCTACCATTTGGTCAGCATGGGTTGACTGCTGTGGTGTGTAATAGGGCAAGGCGTTTTACTCTTCTTGCTTGGGCACAGTATACTGTCATGTGCTGATGTGCTATAAAACACTGGAAACCAAACCATTGCCAGACTACAGCCCTAGTTTGGATAAACATAAAATTAGGACCTAAAATAGTGTTTTATGGCACAGAGCTTGAAAATGGACCTTATCAGAAATTGGCAAAGATAATGGGTAAAACTTGTGGAAGACGAAATGATTAAATTTTATTATAAAATATTTTAGAGCAGCAGAAATAAAGTGCATCAATTATGTCACCTGAATGGCAATTAAAGTGACCCATTCAGACACCGGTCAGTCAATGGAGCCATTTCTGACAGCATAAACAATCATGATCAGAAGTATGTATTAATGTTGGCAGGTATGCACTTATGTGTATTTTTTGCATGGCATATGTATTTGAAAGAGAAAAATAGGAAATGTGTGGGGCTACATAATTTAAATTTCATTGGCCAAGAAACAAAATTTGAATTGGTTTGATTTTTGTTGTTGTCATCTCAAGTGAAAATTGTCATTGATACCTGGGTTCTTTCAACTATTACAAGTTAGGTCATGTTCTTGAACCTACAGGGATTACTAATCCTAGTGTGCTCTTTAGCCGAGTCTGGCCTACAGGGATTACTAATCCTAGTGTGCTCTTTAGCTGAGTCTGGCCTACAGGGATTACTAATCCTAGTGTGCTCTTTAGCCGAGTCTGGCCTACAGGGATTACTAATCCTAGTGTGCTCTTTAGCTGAGTCTGGCCTACGGGGATTACTAATCCTAGTGTGCTCTTTAGCCGAGTCTGGCCTACAGGGATTACTAATCCTAGTGTGCTCTTCAGCTGAGTCTGGCCTACAGGGATTACTAATCCTAGTGTGCTCTTTAGCTGAGTCTGACCTACAGGGATTACTAATCATAGTGTTCTCTTTAGCTGAGTCTGGCCTACAGGGATTACTAATCATAGTGTGCTCTTTAGCTGAGTCTGGCCTACAGGGATTACTGATCCTAGTCTGCTTTTTAGCTGAGTCTGGCCTACAGGAATTACTAATCCTAGTGTGCTCTTTAGCCAAGTCTGGCCTACAGGGATTACTAATCCTAGTGTGCTCTTTAGCTGAGTCTGGCCTGAAAAAGGCTTGCAACAATTATACAACATCTGGTTGAAATACTCTCTTATGCTGTCATTTCATGGTTTTAGCGCTTTAGCAATAATTTTTAATATTATGCCAGTTATGCATGCTTGTAACAGCTGATACACAAAAATAGAGCATTATTTTGCCTTCCAGTTTATCAAACCTATCATGCCATGCAAATTTCTTACAAGGTCCATTACAGTTGGTGTTTGTCATCTTGGTGATTAAGTTATTTCTGAGTTTATCTTTGGAAAAGGTTCTGTATAGAGCATGCTGGCAAATTATCAATTAAATAGAGGAACTTTATGAATGGTTATATATATATATATATATAGAGAGAGAGAGAGAGAGAGAGAGAGAGAGAGAGAGAGCTGTACATAAGAAATTCATAAATTGTGTATTTTATTATGTGGTTTGAAAGTAAAAGCTTTTTTCACAATTTTATTTGGTATTTATGATAAGAGATTCAGTTTTAATTATAAGATATCAATAATGCTGTTTAGAATGTTTCTGGCAGCTTAATGACAAAGACAGTTTGAAAGTTTGAATAAATCTCTCAATGTGAGTAAGTGTTCTCATACTTTTTAAGTTATGTACATGAACAGAATATCAGAATTTGTTACGATAACATAGTTTACATTGATTGATAATAAAACATGGCTCGTGCTTATGGAAAGTGTAATAGACTTGCCACATCACATGAATCACTTAAAATGAAAGAATTTTTTATAATCTGAATGCATTTAAAATGTTTAGATGCATATTTAGTCATTGTCAGTGTATAATACTGTATATACTTGTATCCTATAAGTCAAGTTCAACTGCAAACAATACAATCCCTGATACGCCATCAAAAATGCAGAGTTAAATCAGGGTCTGTGTTGCATTTTCTAGTGATTGCCTCAAACCAAATGCATAGACCCATATCTGTCTGTGCATAATATGACTTATCTGGACTTTTGTCAGAGTACATTTAGTATATAGATGCATACACTGCTATGCATTTATTTTATATTTATTCAAAATAGTTCACATTTCTTTTTTTTCTTCTTTCAGGCAGATAACCTGATTAATGTTGTAGATGTAGACTCTTCTTCAATTGTGCTGTCCTACCGTCTTACACCTTTGAACACCCCACCACTAGAAAAGGGAACACATGTATTTTTTACTCTTCAAGAAATCATCATCGTGGGCAACTGCCATGAACAGGTGGGCAGGATTTGCATCAAGAGATGAAGCAGAGAGCCCAATTAAAAAGTAGATGTCAGATGTTAAGTGGAAATCAGATAAAGGTCACAGTCTTCCCTAACTATAGGGGTGGAGTTTATCCCAATTTTGCTGTAGTTAACTCTCCCTGGATAGGGTTCCTTCATATTGTATATTAACACTCACACTTCATTAATGGCATTGCCAATTCTGCAAGACCTGCTAATGTTGCATGCCTTTCTGTTGTGTTGGAAATTGAAAATTGTAGCAGTTTAATCCACAGTATAATGTCATAAATGTTCATACCATTATGATGCACTGATTCTCAGTTGCATCGTAGAGGTGGCAGTATATAAGAAACCATGAACATCTACTTGGTTGCAACTAGGATTGTGAAGATTCCACTAAAATTGAGAATTTCGTTAACAATTGTTTATTATCTGGGGGCATAAATTAGCTCGAAATAAGGATTTGATGCAAAACTTCATGAAGCATGTGCATTTTATTTCCCAAATAGGTGGAATTAACACTCTTAGCTCCTGTACAGTGTTGCTGTTGTGGACTACCCTTTCACGTGGTCAAAGATTTATGGTAGCAGAGGAATGTTGAATTTGGTTGAACTATAAGGTCGAGTTTCTTTACCAAAAAAAAAATATTTAATAACATAGGCTGAAGTATTTAGACATTTGTTATTGTTAAGGAAATTGCAACCCAAGTTCAGCCAACTGTTGCATTCTTCAGGTACCACCACTCTTCAAAGTACTGAAACAGTGAAAAGATATTTTGAAAAATGCAACTGTTACATTTTGCCTGGATTCGCTTAAAAAGGATAGAAGTATCAAAGTAACTATAATATAAAGAAAGCAGTTAGACTCTTAAGCTGTGTGACAGTGTTAATATGAGCTGCCAACTATGTGAGATTTGTGTGAAAATCCAGTTTTCCTTTATACAGTGTTGGGATAGAGTTTAAGGCACTGATTACAGTAAGACATAAACTCCCACCCCTCTTCCCCATCATACATGTCATTATTGACATCTTATTTTGTCATATTACCATCACATAATGCGCCAAGAGATTGAAATCTGTACCTTTTTTTGTTGATAAATTTGAATGATCAGAAGTAGACACTAATGATGGTAATGTCATTGCATGATGACGTTGACTCAGTTCGTTGTTACATTTTCAATAAGAACGAGTCCCTTCTCGATTTATAGTTGGTTTGGTTTGGTATTTTATGGCACAGCAACACAACTGGTATTTAATACCAAGGCAGTTGGAGTAAAGTGCTTTGTCCAAGGATACATCATGGTAACTGACCCAGGCTGGTCTGATGGTATGATTTGAACACTTACATTTTGGTCTTGAGTCGGGCATGCTAACAACTGAGCCACCACTGCGCCAGATGTGTTATACATTCTTCATTTCACTTTTATTTTACAGCAAAGTTCAAGCATTAAGTACTATTTCAGATCTTAAGGATGAATGTACAAGTAATTGTATGGTGGAAATGCAGCCCATTTGTGTCCTTTACTTGCAAATGTAGAAAGATAATAAAAATCAAAACTTTTAAACATGAAAGAGAATATGGAATTTGCATTTCATAATTTAATATCAGTCAAAATAGGAATACTTTAAAACTTGCTCATTTTCTGCTTTCATTTTTAGTTACCTTTTATACCCCCAACTATGACCAAAATTGGCTTCTTTTTTCTCAGATTGGATTCCCATTTTTGAACTTTAGAGGGGAACAGTGCCTGCGTTTACTAAATTCTATGTGCAGCTTTGCATCTTCCTTTGTTCCTTCCTTCCAGCACACAATCTCATTAGCATAACAAGTCCTACAGATTTTAATGGACTGCCATGAAACTTGGTAATTATTTTGGTCATCGATTGAGTCTGCACGTATCTTCAGATCTAATGTTTCTGCAAATTCTTGTCATTTTGGACTCGTTTCATGCAGTTTATGACAGAATCTTGTACTACCAATGTGACAGATTTCATTGGACTACCATGAAACTTGGGGAAATATTATGATCATCATACAAAGTTGTGCATTTCAAGGAGAGGCCCAGAGTGGCCGAGTGGTCTAAAGCGCTCTCCATCACGGATCACTGCCATCTCACTTCTGCCTGCGTGTGTTCAAGTCTTGGGCTCGGCCAATGTGGATATGTGAGAAAGCTTGCCGGTAGTTTCTCGTGGGTCAGTGGTTCTTTCTGGGGTTTTCCCGGGTTCTTCCTCCACCATTAATACTGGCTGCCATGTGTAGCCTATCTTGTGCTGAAAAATGGCATTAAACCCTATAGCAACAACAACAATAACAGTATTTCAAGGAACCACTCTGCTTCTAGGATTTTTGTAAGAGTTATTTCCCTTTTTTACAATGAATTCTACAGACTCCTATTTTAGAATCATCACCAACAAGAACATTGAAAACAAAAGCTACTGCTATTAATATTTTGACAATGGGTATATTACTTCTGCAACAGTATACCCAATTAATTGTAATTGTAGGATAGTTGTTTTCATTGTTATCAAGTACCGAAAATCTTCATTACAGATGCTATCAGGTGTTGTGGTTCAGTGTTACATTTGTCTTAGACTATTGTTGGCCATTACAGCTGTCTGTTATCATTATACCACAGTTGTTACAACCAAGCATTGAGATCATCCACTGTAATGGAGCAGATGAATTTCATTATCTTGCATTATGTTGTATTTTTGTTGTCTATGTATTGCCATTGGAATGTATTACTATTACATGTTACATTTAATAGACCATAGACTATAGGCATATTACTGCAAGAAATAAATAAAAGAGAGACAGCACCTCTTGGTTATATCTGCACATTCCTTCTTCACAAGTACAAGTGTTGATTGTTCCATATTATTATTATTGGATTGTTTTGTCCAAATAAACGGGTGTTTTTTTTAACTGCAGATATGGTTTTTGCATCTTCTAAATCTTTGTTGTGGTTTAGGTTTTAATGCCAGTGCAAAATAGGTCATACATGATGGCCAGTATAACTGGTTGAGGAGGAACCTAGGAAAAATATAGTAACAACCACTGACCCACCGTAAGCTACTGGCAGCCTTCTCACATGCCCACATTGGCCAAGCGTGACAGAGACGAGATGTCAGTTATATTTTAAGGTGAACACTTTAGACCAGTCAGCCATACAGGGCCACATTAAATTTTTGCAAACATAGGTTATTATCACCTCAAAATATTGGTAGGGGATGTGGCATTTTGCTAAAAATATTGGTAGGGAATGTGACTTTTTGCTCATGTGTTTGTGTGTTTATTCATTTATTCCTTTATTCATTTGTTTTGCCGACCACTCCAGTGGCCTAGTGGTTAGAATGTCTGCCTCAGATGTGGAAGGTCATGGGGTTGATCTCTGCTTGAATCTTACCAAAGACTTACAGAAATGGTATTAGCAGCTGCCTCGCTTGACACTTAGCATTAAGAGGTTAGGGTTAGGACTGGTTGGCCTGATGTCAGGATAATGAGACTGGGTGGGACATCATGCTACATGCCTGCAGCTTGATGCCACAGTGATAGACATCACTATAAACTGCCACACTGCAGACATTGTAGTGATATGACAATAAAAAAATTGAAGCTACATTAAAAATCTAAATCTTACACACATTTTGACTTTAATGTCTTGGAATATGTTTCACCTGCACATGCAGATTGGTGTGAAGATGCATCTTAGAATAACACAGCCTCAGGAAAAGTAGGTCATTGTAACCAAAGTTTTGCTTGAGTGACGTCAACTCATCATTTGTTATATCCTCATGAACTTGGGCCTGATGTTATGCATGAATGACTTGTGTATTTGCAGCTATCTATTGAATACACATTGGTTTCTTGGACACTGTATCATTTACATATGAAAATTTGCATGTGAATGTGTTTGAAGAAAAGTAACTTGCCATGCCAGAACTAAGTCTCAGCAATTTATTTTTCATCTGTTTTTGTTAGCCCTTCAAGATCTTGGACCTTATTTCGCTTGCCTTACTTAACAATCATCCCTGCATACTAGTCATTCAGCTGGAATGGAAAGGAACAGCCCTGATCTTTGACACTGGCCTCGGACTTGTTGATAGTGTATTGCAAACTTTAAATCAGAATATTCTACACAGTACTTAGCCCAACTGTGGCACCACTGGTACTGTGATACATTACTGTTTTATTGTCCATTACATAATGATGTAAGAAATGGATACTCTTTACATTTTCAATGCCTCTTAACCCTTAACCATGGAAAATTGATAATAGGAAATTCAGAATATATTCTTGAAAGAGCTGTAAAAATCTTCTGAGCCATCCTTGAGCAGTGTCTACATTTGCAATGATTTTCATTATAGCAGTAAATGTGCCATACAAAATGCTTGTTGTAACTATGTAAGTGTTGAGTAAAATTCAGATGAAACTAACTGTGTCTGACAAAAGTTTTCGGTCTTTGCAAACAGCTTCTTAAGCTTGTCTGATTAGCATTGATTATTTTTCATTGTAATTTTCATTCATTTTTATAAGGGCTTTCTCCAGTGTAAATATAGTGATGTTATAAAAAAATAAATGCCAAGTTCTGCTTGAAAAAGCAGATAATTTACAACCATTTACTTATATTCTCTCTCCCTCCCCAAATATAATTTCCATCAGAATTTGTAAATGTTGAAAAACATGATGGTTTCTTGGAATCCAGTATCAGGAAAAACAATATCAAGTGTTTCAGTTGTTACAACCTTTTTTTAATGATCGACTTCAGTTTCTTACCTAGGCACAAATTTACATGTACTTTTGTTGCATGGATGTAATAAATTGTGATATCTTGTAATATTTTCATTTGTAGGTGAAGTTCAGCGAGTTGACACTGGACATGTTTCGAATGCTGCAGACACTAGAGAGGGAACCACAAGAAGATCTGACCAATCAAATATTTGATGCTTCTCCTGCACCAGGGAGGCCTCCATTTGTGAGTTTATACCATGTAAACTCAGATCTATTTTTGCTGAATGATCACAACAAAGTCTCAACAAGACAGATGTGACATGAGAGATGCATCTACAGTATTGAAATTGAACATGCTTATTAATGAACAAGAAATTCTTAAAGTTTCATGATAATAACTCACTGTAGGAACAAGATACAGAACAGTAAAACTTAGGACTTTAAACTTTGAGCTTGAGTTTCATAATTAATGTGTTTCAGAATGTACTTTTCTACTATAGTACACACGGGGAAATGCAGTGGTCATTTTTGCTGATTTTCTAAATAAAGAAAATTTTTATGTTAGTAATCTTATTAAAGTTTAGTAGCAGTAATTGTCATAATGACGAAAATCCTGAATACAATTTTTTCAGAGTTAACAGCAGGTAGTATAGCTGCAGGTGAACAAAGATTTTGTATTACACAATGTGAGATACTTTTGTAGTATAAAAAGATATGTAGTAACCAATCTCAAGTTCAGTGGTTTTCTGCAGGTTATCTGGTGTCTTCAAGAGAATTGGACTTGTATTTCAATTGTCACATATTTGATACATACCCAAACAAACTCCTTGGGAAACATGGCTACCATTTTCTCAACACATTATAGCAAGAAGTAGGTTGAAAGTGCCATGAGAAAGCCAAGCAACTGGCCTACCCTCTCTGATTTCTTCCACTTGAAAAAGACCATTATGATGCTAAAAATGGAGCTATTGATTGTGTTGTATCAGTTGTTAGAACCTGATATGCAGTCATAATCAAGACATTACATTTAAAAAACACTTAGCTTTGGCAGTGAAAATGATCTTTGTTTAGGACTTGAATAGGTTTTTGGTCAAGACTTTCAGTTTGTAAATTTTTTCTCATAGTTGCCTCTTTATAAATAGACTAAAATTCTTGGAATAAATGTGCCCCAGATGTTCATTTTCAAGAAGCTACCAACAGCTTTAATTGTGTTTTACTTCTTTTGGATTGATCTAATTATATGGTATGGTGTCCATTCTTCTTTACAACAAAGTTTGTGTTTCTGGCTATAGTATCTTTTCAAAACCTAACTCTGTTGGTATTTAGGCCTTTAATTGTCCAGTCAGATTGTAGTTCAAGTGACAAAACTCAAATTCCAGTTTTACGAGGAAATGATTAGATTCAGTGGTTTATATCCCTTGACATATTTTGACAGCTTTGTGGTACTTAATAGAACATTTCCGTGGAAAATGACCAAAAAAATGGTAGCTGCTTAAATATTTTGATAATAAATATTTTATATAGTGTCAGTTTACTTGCAGACTGCTAAATTGGCCTGGTGGTTAGAGCGTCCACCTCGGATGCAGGATGTTGTGGGTTCATACCCCAAGCGAGTCATGCCAAAGACTTCTAAAAATGGTACTTACAGCTGCCTCACTAGGCGCTCAGCATTAAGAGATTAGTGTTAGGACTGGTCGGCCTGGTATCAGGATAATTTGACTGGGTGGGACATCATGCTACATGTCTGCGGCATGATGCCCCAGTGCTAGACATCACTATAATCTGCCACACTGCAGACATTGTAGCGATATGACTGCAAAATTGTTGAAGCTACGTTAAAAATCCAAAACACTAACACACACACAATCAATATGCTGGCAAGATACAGAGAAGAAGAGAAGAGACATAAAATATTTGTTGCAAATTACATGTATTTTGAGGGTTATTTGCATTTTTGCTTATGATCATAATGAAAAGAAACATGATTTTAAATATCTCACAATTTTTGTTCATCCTGTTTAATGTACCATATTGTCAGAATCCACTAAGTCATTTGGATTGTCAATGCTTTGATATAATTTTGTATTGTAATTTTTGTAGGAGAATGGAGATAAACCAAACAAGCGCGAGAACCCTCACAAGTACCTCCTGTACAAACCCACATACAGCCAGCTCAACACATTCCTTTCTTCTGGCTTCAAGGAACTGCCTCCAAATGGAGCCATGTTATTGTATATATCTGCTGATGGATGCCTAGGGAATGCAAAACATACAGATGACGGTGAGAATGGCAATGAATTTGCAATAAAAGCAATATATTTCAGGAGTACCAAATTTAGGACTCAAGTATTCTAAAGTGGCAGGCTTGGCCTTAACTTATCACTGCAGCATGTTTTTGTATGGCAAAAAGTATTGTGAATACACTCAACTTTGACTCAAGTACTCATAGTCATACTTTCTTTTATGGCAAAAATGAATGTGAGTACACTTGATTTGGCTTCTAGTACTCATTACAACATATTTTTATATAGGAAAAACTAGAAACGCAATTGACATGGTCTCATGTACTCATTGCAGTGCATTATTGTATTGCAGATTATAATGTGAATGCACTTGATTTGGCCTAAACTTCTCATTGC
The DNA here is from genome assembly GCA_028554795.2 of Sinohyriopsis cumingii. Taxonomy (NCBI): domain Eukaryota; kingdom Metazoa; phylum Mollusca; class Bivalvia; order Unionida; family Unionidae; genus Sinohyriopsis; species Sinohyriopsis cumingii. Next base: position 29,382,926 of record CM068840.1, read on the forward strand.
AGCATGTTCTTGTATGGCACAATATAATGTTAATGAATGCAACTTGGCCTGATGTACTCAGGGTTATTCCATTAAAACATAATGAGGGTTTGTGGGCTGAAGGCAGTTTTAAAAAATCTTTGTAAGGGTGTCCTTTTCCTTGGGTGGTTGTAAAATGGGAGATAATTGCTTCTATGGGAAGGTGGTACAATTTCAAACTGCTTTAGCCCCCCAGCCGCCACACCCCACTCCCTGGGTGTGTTTTAATGTATTTATTTTTTTGTGCTGATGTAGACCAGTTCCACAAACAAATAAACCATGATACAAACAGGATATCTTGGGATTGTCTTGTTGGGTGGTCTGTTGATAAGGCAGCAGTTTAAGAATTTTTATCTATCGCATGGGGTGGGACAAGAAAGCTGGAGGCTGTTAATAGATGAAATAATTCATAATATGTTAGCCTGTGTGTGACTATATCAAAGCATGTTCTGTGAGATTTTGACTTAGACCCATGGGTCCTGCCTTGAGGCAAACAGGTATGGCAGCTGAGCCCTAACATAAAACTACTAGATTTGTACCCTTTAGCCTGACTGGATCATAGGATGAAACTGTTTAGATCCACACCCTTTAGCAAGTACACCCAAACAGGGACATAACATAAAACTATTTAGATCCACACCCTTTAGCAAGTACACCCAGAATGTGTCATAACATAAAACTATTTAGATCCACCCCCTTTAGCAAGATATTCTAACTGGGTTACAGCATATAACTATTTTGAAATCACACCCTTTAACATATAAACCCAAACTGACAGTGAGAAGACATTCTGATATTCAGGTGATGGTTGATCCTACGTTTGACCTTGCCTTTCATAGATGGGGTGGGACAAAACAGAAGAGCTTGACAATATGGTTTTAAGAACATTTGCTTGTAATTTTCTGTTTCTTGACTTTATATTCTGTTGGAAATATAATGTTTGAAGCATATAGTTAATGGATATTTGAAAACAAATAAAAACTGTACATGCAGTTAGTTGCACCTGACCATTAATTTTGTAATTGCAGGAGAAATAAAAATTCTTTGAGTCACTACATTTATTGACATTATACTCTGATATTGGAAAACATTCCAAGCAATGTGCTTATCAATGTCATCGTCATCAAGTTTGTTCTTCATTTTCTGTTACAGCTGCCTATGATCTTGGAGGAGTTGTAACCAACAGTCGGCGAGATGGTGATCCTCCCAATAAAACCAAAAGACCAGGAACCTTGAAAGAAGCACATTGGTAATATACAACTTAGACCAGAGAGAGATGTTAGGGATATTGAGTCAGAAGGCAGTTGTGTTTAAATTTGATAAGTCTTTTAAAACAATTATTTGACCAGTCATATTAAAAAGGTTGTGGTTGGTAGGGATATTTAAAATGCCACCTGACATCCTCATGCCTTTCATTTTGAAGTGGCTCAGAGCAAATTTGTTTTATTCCAGATTAGGTCTAAGTTTTCAGTAATTTAACCTGTAACAAATAAAAGGTTTTGAGAGGATTGCCATTCATTTGTTTTAATTTCATTCTGATTTTAAATTCATTAACACATTAACCCCTGGAGCTTTTTGTCATTTTTGCCTAAAAATCTAGTAGGAAACATATTTTGAAAGCTATTTCTGAATAGACTCGAAAACACCAAATCCCTGGTCATCTCTCAGTAACATACTGCCTAGTGGTGTTAGACACATCAATTTTCGTTGGCTATTTGACTCACGCATGAGCAGAAGGGTAAAAGTTGGACCTTTTTTTCTTTTTTTTCTTCTTCTTTTTTTTGCTAAATGAAGCCATTATTTTTATATGGAGACCGCTCTTTATTCCAAATGCCCATCTTATCATACTTTTTGCAAAGGCTCATCTGTCTCTTTGCAGTTCATACCGGTTTGCCTTAGATCTGAGACCAAAATGTCTAAAATCAGGACACAAAATCAGATTCCTACCACGGGCAAATTTTGGGTAAAAAAAAGTCGGGTAAAAAAAATGAGGTTTTTCTATCTGTATTTTGTAGTGCAACTAGATGTTCAGATTATTTGGTATCATTGTAGAGCTACATCTGTCTACCTTTCTATAATACCACCCACTTTAGTGTATCATGCATGACCATGACGCTACAGAGCTTGGCAGTAGGCTACTACCTCCTGTCCCGTGAAGTCGTTGCTAGGGGTTAATGTGTTAATGAAAAATTCATTTTCATTCTGTAAGAATCATTAAAATTAAAACATTAATTTGTGATTTGACCACAAATGAAGTGAATACGTTTCTTACTTTGAATAGTTCTCAAATTCTAATTCTTGTGAGTGATGGCTGCTTCAGTACATTTACATATGTGATGCTTCAATTCTTCAGTGGTCTGAACATAAATTTAAAAAAAAATTTAATTCTTTTGAAAAGGAAGTTGTGCCAGCAGTTTAGAAAGGCAGCATGAGAGTTTAGTATGGGTCTTAAGTGTTTTAAAAAATTGTATTTCTGATGTAACTTATATAGATAAGTCATAATGACCTGTATTATTCATGCTATTGTACAAGTTGTCAAAACTTTCCCATGAATACTTAATAGCTACAAGCTCAACAAAGTCGATGGAGTCCTAAATAGTAATAATGATGTCTGTCCATTCATTTGTCTGCCCATCCTGTTTGTGCAAGATAGCTCTAATGTGAATTTGTAACTAAATTTAATATTCAGCTTGATATTTATGACCCCTCAAAAGATTTCAGTTTCCAGTCATCATTTACATAAGTTAACACACTGATAGCCTTTCCCACTGACATTCTTTCTTGCAGCTTTATGTTTACAAGGACTGTTGTACTTGAGCCATCTTTGGCATGTAACTCAGCATTGATGAATCCTTGAGAAAGAGTTCAGTCTACAGCGTTCTTTGACATTTTAAAAATTTGTGTCCCCATATTGCCTGTTCTTTTGACTTTGTTTCCACAACGTTGCCAAGGTTTGTTGGATTTCAAACAAATTTGGTGTCGGGCTTTATGTTGATGCATTATTAAATGAGTTTGATTTCCAAACAATACTGACAGGAGTTATGCCTTCTGATTACCTATCTTCCCAACTTTGCTTTCTGTTAAGATAACTTTATCACAGCTTGTTGGTTTTCAACAAAATTTGGTATGGTCTTTATATTGACTACATCTTGAAGGAATTGAATTTCCAGTTTTCCATGATATTATTTACAGGATTAATGCTCCCAGATTACTCAGTCTTCTGACTTCGCACTTTGTGGCAGTACTTTACCAAGAATTGTTGTATTTGAACAAAATTAACGTGTGCATTTATGCTGAGGAGACCTTGAATGATTCTAACATGCAGTATTCCACATTATTGTTTACAAGAGTTACAGCCCCAGATTGTCTCCCCTCATTTGTTTTCCACAGTGTAATTTTAATGGGGATTATTGGATTTGAACAATATTTGCCACTCACTAGTATACTGATGAAATATTGAACAAGCTGGAGTTGCAGCATTCCACATCCTTAAAGGATTCTTGTTCCTTGATGTCCCTTTCTCCTAGCATCCACTTCCAAAGCCCTGCTGAACAAGATTAAACAAATTGTAGCTTGTGAAAGCTCTTTTGGATGTACCCATTGCCAATAACGTTAGTTACTTTTTTTTCTTATTTTTCAGTTTACATCCTGGAGACTTGTATCCATACACAAGGAAGCCACTATTCCTAATAATAGACAGTGACAATAGCTCAGCATTTCAGGTACATATAACCTGTCTAGCATGTACCCTCGTGTGAATGGTACACATCTCAATCTGAATTTGCATTACCAGATCAGAGTTGACTCTTTGCCAGAATTTTTTTTTATATAGGCGGTTTGCTTAATTATAAATAATTATAAGCGAAGTGTAGACCTTGATCTGCCAGACTGTAATGTAACCAGCAATTAAGCTCTGTGCTTTTCACAGTTGAGTATGTATTATATATCATATTGAGTTATTAGGCTATATTTATGTTTCTTATGTTGATAAAAGGATATCTGACCTTAGCTAAGTATGTTCAACTGAGAATGTTGAACTTTTAATTACATTTGCTCCACTAGTGAAAGAAATTTTGCAATTCAGAAATGGTCATTAATAATAAAGAATAAAGAGAAGAAAATTAGAAAGAAATGAGCTTCATATCTTGTTGCAGTATAGATGACATTTTTTTGCCCAGAATATAATATTTGACATTTCTTTTATATCAGTCAAATGTTAGATGAATTTGAGCCACATTTTATTGGAACACTGCTTCATTTATGCCTTTCAAGTTTGTACAGATGATTCTGAAATAATGACAGCAGTTAAAAAACATAGGAACATATTTGAACAAATTAAAACAGACTAAGCAGAATTTGACTTTATTTGATAAAAAATTTCATTGCATCATAGCCTTTCCAGTCTACACAAATAATGCTGATTCTTCATCAGTCGTGACTGCTGTTGCTAAATGTTTACAAACAAAACAAACAAAATATCCAGCTTCTCAGAATTTATTTCACAGAAAATATGTTTTGCATGCTTTATGAATATTTGTTCAGTTAAGAAGTTATATTTTCATAATGAATTGTTTAATGCATTTTATAGCACTTTCCAAGCCTGTTTGGGCAGCCGTTAGTATGTTTACTCTCACCAGAGCAAGTGCCAGCTACAATGCAAGGTATATTCTTTTCATACAAATTGCTTTTAAGTGTACTAATTAGAAAGTTATAAAACAAGAATGCATTAGTTAAAAAAATTCATTGTGGAGATTTTATATGTTAATACAAACTCAATTACAGTTTTTTCAAAATTTTTAAAGCAGATATTTTTTTATCATTTTCTAAAGATGTTCTTATCCACCTCTAAAACCCAGATTTACTCATTGGGAATCACAGCCTTTGAGCAGCCATGTAGTAATGGTCATTATAATAATCAATTCAAAGAGGCATTACAACTATAATCTGACAAGGAAAGTATGTACTGCTCAGTCCATGTATGTTCTGCCAATTCAAATCTACAACAAATTGTAAACTGTTGATGGTGACCTGCCACAGCAAACAATGTGTCTGGTTATTGATGATTAGTGTACCTTTGAAGAAAGATTACTGTTCGTCTTTTCAGTTTCATTGGTTAAATAAACTTCACAGATCTTCTAATACAATATCTAAAGTGAATCATTACGAGTAACTTTTGTTGACAAATTCAGTTGTGCTCCTGTTTACCATTTTTGAGACTTAGTTCTCTAGTCATAAATCTTTACTCTTCCCCAAATCTTACTCGGAAATATTCTGACAGAAGTCTGCATTTGGCAACTTTAAATATTATTTCTAAGTCTGGAGTAATATTTGCTGCTCATAACATTGACCAGGTGACTCCTTGCCATATTTGGATATTATGACCATATATAGAATTTCCTAAAAAAAATTCAGTTTACATATATTCTTCCAAAAGGCGTGCTTGTTCTGTGTACTAAATATTCTTAATTAAGAGCTAATTAGTAAAGCTGTGTATCCACCAAGGGTGTAAAATTGAGGGTTAAAAAAAAACATGGTGTCTGAAATGGGAGTCAAATAAAAAATGTGGGGGTCAAAAATGTACTGACAAATTTTCATCTGACCCATACTTTTTCAGCTTGAAATAGGATATTGCAACTTGCACAACATAGTCTCTCTTTCTCTCTAAAAATACAAATAAACCAGATTAAATAATTAACACACAAATGCATTGTCCATTCAAAGGAATATTTTATTAGTTCATTTTCCTTATAGTTCAAAGTCATACTTTTAACAGTCTCCTTATAATCTTTCTGCAGCAATATTATAAACCAATACATTACATATAAGCCAATACAGAAAGTCAAATAAATCTTTTTAACAAATGACAGTTAATTTACTGCCTGTCATAAAATGTGTACTATCATCGGTTTCATTGTACTTCGTCCTAAAACACATTTATCCAAAAATCATAGAGGCTAATGATTCATTTTCTCTTTAATAAGTTACACTTGAACTTTCAGATCTTTATTTAACCACTCTGGTGGTCTAGTGGTTAGAGCATCTGCCCCAGATGCGGGAGGTCGTGGGTTCAAACCCCAGCTGAGTCATACCAAAGACTTCTAAAAATGGTACTAAAAGCTGCCTCGCCAGTCCCTCAGCATTAAGAGGTTAGGACTGGCTGGCCTGGTGTCAGGATAATTCGACTGGGTGGGACATCATGCTACATGTCTGCAGCAAGATGCCTCAATGCTAGACATCACTTTAAGCGATATGACTGCAAAATTGTTAAAGATATGTTAAAAATCTAAATCACCCACACACACTCAGATATTTCTTTCATTGCAGCAAAGTTAAAAACCAACAAAATCTGCAATGACCCCCTGACTTTGTAATCCAAATAATGGATATGTCTCCATTTACTGATTTCTTTGTTGTGAAAGAACGTCTTGGGTGATAAAGTGTTATGCAGATATCTTGCGGCAAACAAGGGCAGATTTCTTAAAATTCTTAAACTCTGTCATGAAAGAATGTCTTTTGCAGTCTTTGCGATCAGAAGTCACACAGGTAATCCCAATGGATGTACCGTATTCCAATAAAGGGAATTATTTTCGCCATTTTTCATTCAAGTTAGATCCACAGTTACTCTTATATGCTCTGCTTCTTTCACATTCATGGCAAATGATTCTTAGTGCACTCCGTTTTAATCTGGAGATCACTTTCTAGTGCAACAAGCACTGACGTTAAACATCTGGACATCTTGCAGAGATCGATGGAAATCGCAAGATTAGAGAAAGCCACTCTGTCATAATATTGCCTATGCTAGTCTGGTTCTCTGCTTTGTATGCTCCATATAGCAGAGTGCAACGTAGGGAGCATACAAAACAGGGAACCAGACTATGCCTATGCTCAAATTATACTCGATGCCAGTCCTCAAAGTATTGGATATTAAATAAATCCTGATTGCATTTTGCAAATCCTTTGCGTCCAAAAAATGTACGGCAACACCAGCATGTGTCCCTGATGCACAAATGTGTGTAAAGCGAAACACTGGTAAAGTTTATTTTCAATTCTGGAGTAAACATTTTCTCTGCACAAGTTTGTATGAACCTGAGATGAAAAAGTTTTGAATATTAGTCCTGTTGTATCAGTAGTTAATACTAAGTTTACAGTTTTGCCATGTTCTACTTAATGAAATGACCTCTACAAAATGTTATTAGATGTTATCATAAAAAAGGCACATTCTTAGTTATAATCACATACCAATACAAAGAGTACATGGGAAATTATTGCACACAGACCATACAGTATTTTTGCAGCAGAAGTAAGGGCATATATACAATTGCTCTAGGTTGAACAAAATTTAAAACTTCAATTTTTTTCAGGTGCTATTCATGTCCTAAATATGTGATCAAGATGTTGTTTATAATTTTGCATTCTTACCATGAACCCTTTCTTTAATCTACCATGTTAATTTAGTATGCTGTTAAATTTGATATGCATAAATCATAAAATTTCTGAATGACATCACTGATTTGCAATGTTCCTTATTGACATCTAGCTTCAGTTCATATTCAGTGACTGTATGTGGTGAGTTGATTTAATAAAAAGTATTGGAATTAGTGATAGTAGCTTCAGTTCATATTCTGTGATTGTATGTGGTGAGTTGATATAATAAACAGTATTGGGATTAGTGATAGCAAGTATTGATTAATTCTCTTTATTATTATTATTTCAATTGAATTATCTTTGCAGACCAGCATACAAAGGGAAACCTGTTCACATTGTTTCTGCATTCTCCTTTGATGGCCTTTTGTTATGTATGTAACATCATTGACATCCCCATCACCTTATGGGACAAGTGCCAAGGACAAGTGGACAAGTTTATGGCAGAAGCAAGCAAATTATTTGTCAGGTCCAGGTCCCTAGGTAAGCTTAAGCTAATGTATACACTCAGTGTCTTGCCTGCTTTAGATCACTGTGAGAAGTAGGTATAGTAAACCTCTGTACATAGGTTCACCTTTTAAAATTGGGTTTTTAACAAATTCCATGAACCGAAAAACGTCATTGTTATTATTATTTGTTATTATTAGTATTAATATTATTAATATTATTAAAGCTGTACCAATTAATTGGCCATACTCATAATCGGGTTTATTATTAGAATGATCGGTATCGGCAGAAATAATTGGAAATTCATGCACTCATCCTAATCACAGCAGCCAACCAGCCAATGAGGCCTCATGTGGATGTTGAACTTCCAGCATACATATTAGCAGATAACTAGGCAGATTAGATAGCTAGTGAAATTTCCAACTACTACGAAACTATGACTCAATATAGTTAATCTGTTCTTTAGCCAGTCCTGCAATGCTGCTAATCAGTAAATAGTGGTCGCACGCTGAAGCAGATGAATGCTGACATACAAATAATATGCAGCATTGATATTGGCATGCCAGTGCCAGTAACGTTACCCCTGGATACACCTGCTGCTGAGCTGCTTCAGCACATGACTTGCAGCATGGTGCATGCATCCATCCAGCCACATGGACAACTTAGTAATAACTTACTTGATTTAAAACATTGTTTCAAGAGCACAAATCAACTGGATTATTAATATTGACTAGCGATTTTACACTATTAAATATACTACCAAGCCTGTTCTTAATGTCGAACTCAAAACATTCAAGTTTAGTCTGGAATTACTTCGAAGTAAATGCAGTCGATGAGTCCAAAACAAACTGCACACTTTGCAAAGCATGCATTTCCAGAGGTGGAAAGGATTCTAAAACCTGTATGAGATCAAAATCTTGTCCAGCACTTGCACTGCAAGCACATCAATGAGTATGGCCTGTTTTTAACAGATAAAAAAAGAAAAGGATGCTGTGCAGTTAACCTCAGCTGCTGCAGCAACTCCTCGTACTCTGGATATTGATGCCATGCTGTACCAGAAGCAGCCATTTGCAGTTGACGACCTGAGAGCTATTATTTGGCACAAAGCTATTGCAGAGTTCATGGCAGTAGATGTACAAACATTTTCTGTTGTTGAAGACATTTGATTTTGATGTCTGATGGCCAAGGCAGAACTGCACTATAAAATTCCAAGTTAGAAGTACTTTTTCACATCTTTGATACCTGACATGCATAAGGTGATACACAGCAAGGTGCGTGATTTAGTTTCTGCCCAGTCTGACCTTAGTTTGACCTCTGATGCATGGTCAGACCCATCCATCATCATAGCCTTTTTAAGTCTTAGGCATACTGGCTGATGGAAGACTTTCAGCGGAAACAGTTGATTTTAGCAGCGATGCCTCTCAATAAATCACACGCAGGAGAATATTTGGTGAGCAAACTGGACAAATTATGTGAGGAATACAACATTCCCAAAACTCGTATCCATGTTCTGATGCATGAGAGAGGTGCAAACATGGTTAAAGCAATGTGTCTGGCTGAAATCGACAGCATCAGCTGTTTTGCACACATGCTGTAGCTCGTTGTCATTGATGGCATTCTGTCACAATGAGCTGTCAAACATGTTTTGGAGATCTCATGATTCATAGTCAGCAAGTTCAAGCAATCCATCCTGGCACAACAGCAGCTTGAAGAGCAGCAGGAAAAATTTGGCGTTGCCCATAAGAAACTTGTCCAGGATGTCCAGACACTGGAATTCTACATATAATATGTTGGTTTCGTTATGTGAACAAAAACAAGTCTTGGGGGCTTACGCTACTCTCTATGACCTGCCTAGCCTAACAGCCCAACAATGGGTCTTAATTAACACTATTTTGGACGCGTTAGGCCCATTCACGGACATTACCAAGGAAGTAAGTGATAGCCAAACATCAGAATCCATCATTCTTCCTATGCTCAAAATGCTCCAGATGTTGCTGGCTTGAGAGCATGAAGCGAGTCAAGGTATTCAGACAATGCGCCGTGATATGTTGACATCACTGAACACACGCTTTGCTGACATTGCCAGCAACAAGAAGCTTGTCTTGGCAACCATCTTGGATCCACGATTCAAACAGTGCTTATTCAGCGAAGAATTACTTGTGACCAGATCCAAAGAATGGCTTAGAGCAGAATGCATCGTAGTTGCTAACAAGCAGAAGGAACCCCCGACCAAAAATGAAAAACTGAAACTGAAACAAACATCATGGACCATTAGCGTTGCTTGTCTGGGATTTGTTTTCTCTGGCCTGTGATGAACCTGTCCATACCATCAACAAAACAACCCACGTGGATGACGCTGTTGATGCAATGCTTGAATTGTATCTGGCCAGCCCTCTGCTGCCACGAGAAGAAGACGTACGGCTGGTGGAACACTCACAGGTTTCAATTCCCCTACTTGACCATATTAGCTAGATGCTTTTTGTCTGCACCAGCTTCAAGTGTTCTGAGCGAGCATCTGTTTATTGGCACTAGCGAGATTTTTTCAGATCATTGTCGATTGTTACTTGGCGAGAAGGGAGAAATTTTACTGTTGCTTAAGTACAACCTACCTCAGTTAGGCTTTCAGTATTAGCTGCAGCCAGCGTACAGTGACGTCAGACTTTTGTCTTAAAGCATGCCTATTATTAATTTTAATTATTATTGGGCTATCATTATTAACAGTTTTTAGTCATTTATGGAAATCAAGTAATGGCAGCCTGCATCATTGAACGTAAGTTAAAAGACTAGCTTAATTGGCAAACCATAAGTTTTATCAGTGTTATTTTTCAAGTTTTTCAAGTGTTATGTTTGTGTGATCATTGTTTAAATAATATGTACTTCTTATCCGGTTCTCTTTTTATTTAGTTATCGAACTTCAAATTCACTTGCTGCATAAACAACCTTGTTATAACTCACACGGCAAAATACCTGCATGCATTACACTAATAAGTTTATGTTTCTGAACCAGTCATTGTTTTAAAACAAATAATAATGAAATAATCAATATCATAATCAGTATCGGCAATTTTAATAATCGGCTATATGCGGTATTTGCATAATCGGCAAAAAGTGACATCTGTACAGCTTTAATATTGTTTTGTGTACTGCTTTTCAATTGAGTTTTGGTATAATAAATGTTCAAAATCTGTATGCCCTCTTTACAGGAAGCACTCTTTATTTGAAATGCCTCTCAATGTAGTACAAAGGAGAGCATATCACAATCAGAGCCTTCAAGTGAAGCTGCCAATTTCACTAAGATCTTTCAGGTTTGTTCACTGGATGCTGATTCGTCCAATATCATTGCTGTTACTGAACTTTAAATCTGCTTCTCAAACCTGCTCAACAAAATTTGAGTAAATTTATTAGGAAGCATCCTATCAGAAAGGGCTTTCAAGAGGCCAGTCCTGTATCAAATATGGTCACTGTACCTAAAACAAACCCTCAAAACATTTGAACTACTTCACAGAGACCTTTGAACAAAATTTGACCAAAGGACTAGGTTCACTTTTGACTGAAATCAGTCCTAAGTCATATTTTCATGATATTTGTCAGAATGTGTCATCTACTTCATAGAACAGTTTCATATATACTAGTGACATGTACTGTTTTTGTAATGCGGCATATACATAGATGTGCAAGATGTTCATATTTTCTTTCCATTATGCTACTTTAAACTGATAATATTTCATATTAGTTGTATTATTCTAAAAGTTTCTTTGAGATGGCAAATATTTTCTTTTTCATTATACTGCTTTTTACATCTGGCAGCATCAGTTCTCATTTGTAGCATTGGGAAATGTTTTCTAGGTGAAATTATTTAGTTTGTACCAAAGATTTATTTTAGTAATGTACTGTAGTTAGTGTGCTATTTTTAGATTAGCTAAAGATATTGAAATTATTATGAAAAAAATAGCAGTAGTGTATCTTTACCTCCATATCAGAAATGTTCACATTAAAATTCCATAATTCATTTTCATTATTGAACTGTTAGTAGTTATTTTCATTGCTGCAGATTCTGTGGAGAATATGCATGAATGCTAATATTTATCAACAGTTACAAAGTATAATGTGTGTGTGTGTGTGTGGGTATGAGAGTGAAAGAGAGAGATGGAAGTAAATAGTTCTTCGGCTATTTTTTTTTATGAACTCCCTTGCTGCTTTGGGAGTTAGTGCCCCTTTATGCAACACTAAAAGAAGGGTAGGATGATTAGAATTGGTATATATTTCAGGGAAGTAAATAATAGGAAGGACATCCAAATAGCATTATTCATTAGTGAAATTAGTTTTTATTGAAGCAATGAATCATCCCCCATTAGAAACACATGTACACATGCACCTTGAACATTTGATGTTTCAAGAAGATAAAATTAATGCGCCAAATAATTATGCTTCTTCTTAACTGCATAGCATTTCTTAAATAATGTATATGACTAGCTGCTGTCTCCAATTTGTGCTGAGCCTGGATACAAATAATATAAAAAGTATTAAACACTGGTACCAGACACTAAAAATGTTTGCAAATGGTTTGACTATATCTGAACAATGGAATACATTGTACACCTAATTATTTTTTTTATTTTAGAGATATATGTACTGTAGAGTTCTTTCATGGTCCCTTCTCAAACTGTAATAGAATCATGTACTGATCCAGAGAGTATATACCATGGTGAGTCAATACCATTGTGAGACAAGTACTGACCCTTTGAGTCAATATTGTGGCAAGTCAAGTACTGACCCTGTGAGTAATATACCATGGCCAGTCACGTACTGACCCTTCCAGTCAATACCATGGCAAGTCAAGTACTTATCCTTTGAGTCAATACCATCATTGAGATTGCATCCATACATTGAAACCCCACTATAACACAATGGTTTGGATCCACAAATTGTGATTGTGCTGTATACTGTATTGTGCAGTATCCAACCAGGTTAGTTAACTGAAAATTATTACATGTGTACCCTATTAGCTGCACATATGTGGTGGTGGGGGGACATTAAACTATGGACCTTTGCACTTTAGTGATGCAGTTACCAACTTGATGCATATTTAGATGAGCAGTACTTAAAAGTTATTACATATGTAATATTTGTATTTGGCAGAGAACTATTCATGGGTACATGCACATAAATGTATAAGAATATTGGCAACAAAATTGTAAATAGTTGGAATAGATGTACTTACCAACCAATCTCACTGTAGCAGTTATAGTAATTGCATTAAAAAGCATAATTTCAATAATTTTTCTGTTAGATCCGTTAAATTCCAAATAGGTAATTTCTTGATCACACTGACTTATGAATGAAACACTTATATTTTCTGAAACATTCATATTTACTGGACGGGTCCAAAGGATCTGATTTTTGACCCAGCATTCAAATGCATCAACCAGTCATTAGAAGTTTTCTATTTAAGCATGAAAAATATTTTAACAGAAATTGATACAGTAGGTCATGGGAATAGACACTGTAACATACTTAATGTGAAGAATTCAGCAAGTGTGTACAACTGCCTGAATCCAGATCTCCATAAAACAGCAGAATTATTCTCTAAGAGGTTGAGGAAAAAAACATAAAATAAACATAATATTCATTGAAACTTGTTCATGACTATGACTTTGCATTACTGCAGAGGAAAAAGCAGAGTTGTCTTTTGAATATAATATAAAATCCCTCCATCCCTGCAATTAACTAGTTCTGTTCCAGTCAGTGTTAGTATTGCATTAACTAGTGTTCTGTGTGTATGGGAGTGGTTTGAAACAGCTGTTTGCATTTTTTACTAAAAAATAAAATGAAGTAGGTAGTGGTGGTGATGATAGTTGATTTAGCAGGCATTGGTGGACAGTCGTTTTCACTTAAATAAGTATCTAAATTAATTGATTTATAAATTTGGGTTACAGTTTTTGTTAAACCACCACTCAGTTTGTGTGTATATACCACATAACTGGACAAACATCTGTTGGCTATTACTTATCAAAGGCTTGTGCAATGATTTTCTATGTTAGATGCATTGGAGACAAATGCAAAGAATAATACTCAGTGGCTTTATTTTTAATGGTTCTGTAATAGATAAAAAATTATCAGCTTTTTAAGGAGTTAATATCATAAAAGATAAGTAGGATGCAGTGATATGATATTTCCAGTGATCTGCCTAGAAATGTTTGATAGCAGGGTAATTGCCAAGTAGCATCACATAATTTTTCAAAACCTTGAGTTATCATCATATACATGAAAAAATTAATATTAAGAAAACATAAAAAAGTACATAAATTTAAATAGTATTCTTAATTTCATGGCATGATTTGATGTCATTACTCAGTATTTGAATTTAAATAAACCATGGAACTATCCAAGTCACATTTATTCCAAATGTCATATAATGTGTTTTTCAGTTCATTTGAGGCAGTTGTGAACATTGTAGAAATTGTGGGGTTTTATGCTTTAATCTGCACTTCTGACAAAATGTTGACATTTATTAATGCAGTAATATATTGATTAAATGATATCAACCTTAATTTATAAGATAATAACTCCCAATTCCTATCTCTTTGTTTTTTCTCAGAATAATATTTAAAATATAAAAAAAGGAATCAATCCAACACTTTTTATTTACATTCAAAACAGCTAAAATTGAATGTAAAAATTCCTTCATTTCTTATTTGGATAGAGGGTAAAGACATTTGCAAAGCAGCACCACCTAAATTAAGGTTTATTAAGCAAAATATTGTTTTTGTCTTGCAGAGAGTATGTTATGTAGATATAAGAGTAACTCATGGGTAAGATGGAATTTTAATTTGCAAAACTTTCCTTTTGTCATGTTTCTGAAAATAATAAGAATTAGAACAATCATAACTCCAGGAATAGCAATAATGAAAACCACTACTATAAAATAAAAATTATAGATTGCAGTAATGAGGTAGAATTGTACACCATCTCTCCACATCCATCCTTTCCTTCATTTTGTCCACTGGTAACTAATTAGATCTAACTCAGAAGATCTGCCATCAGATTCACCAATTTCCAACCAAGTATATGAAATCTTCCATTCATTGTTGAAACTTGTCTTTCATTTTTTTTAAGAGTTTTCTCTGGGGAAATCCCACTATCTGAATCGGAAGAGCCAATCTTTGTTCTTTGTTTGCAGGCCAAATTTGATAGCTAGGCAGGGGGTAAATTTACATTTTTTGGAAGTTGTTGTAACCATTTTTAAAAAATGATCATCAGGAATGTGTTTAACTTAAAAGTAATATCTGTTGCATTTTTGAGCTGATAATGGAAATTAAATATGTATAACACTGCTAGAAGACTGCCTCATTGTTGGCTGATTACATGACCGTGTGAGTATTAAGACAAAACAAGCATCAAATGTCACCCGTTTTCAGTCTGGTCAAGGCAGATTCAAAAGATATTGCCTCTGTGAGTCAGTAATTATCCTGGATTATTTTAATAGCATTCCCAATAAATGGTAAGAGCTGGTGTCATTTGAGTGATGTGTCTTTGAATTAGGAGACATGATATTTATTTAACAGACACAGTTTTAAAGGTTACTGGAATACATAAAAGAGTATTTGCACAAATGCATACATATAGTATTGGTATGTTCTAAACATCAGGCCTAGTATGGTACAAATGCCTAGAAAATCAGAATCTTGATTATTTTCTTAAAGAAAACAGCGTATCTGACCACAAATTTAACTCAGATTCATGTTTATTTTGCAGATTGGTGAAATGTTTGTAAAATTTTGGGAGGCATTCCATGATCATGCTATATCCAGATTTGTGTTATTAGGAAATGTATTCTAGTGGAGTTTCCCTGTAGTTATTAGCAGATTATGCAGTGGTTGTATATGTGTACAGTGTATTTGGGTAGTTGTATAGTAATCAGTTAAGTGCAAAACTGGATGTGTTGACATGAAAGAAAGCAAGATTTCACAACATTCTCTATGGACAGATTGATATAGTATAGTTACTGTAATATTACATGTATAATTTATATAGATTTCTTGATTTCTAAACCAGAAATATAATGTTGATTGGAGTCTCAAGCCCATTACCCAGTTATGAAGTATGCTTATTGTTACCTTTCCTTTACATCACACCACCTGCACATTTATGGACATCTTATATACACATATTTATTGAACTGAAGCCTAAGAACAAAATGACCATTTTCTTGTAAGTGGCAAGTCTCTTTTAGAATAATGAGTTAGACTAGAATCATACTCAGTTTGATTCAAAAAATATAATTGTTACTCCACTGTGTTCAGTAGTTGTGTATTCATTGCACTTAGCCAAGTATAGTCAGTATCATTCCTCTCCTTTAGCCTTAAAAGTCTGCACAAGAATTTTGTATTTTATTTCCAGTAAGTTGACAGCTCAACAAATTCTCATTTTGATAAAAAGAAGAGTTTGCAAAAATTACTTACATGTACATATTGCATCTTTGCACAAGTAGATATATATTAAGTATAGCAGCAGAGAGGGTGAACAGACCATAGAATTCCGACAAAACAAATAAAACAAACAAATAAATCATCTCGTAGAAAGGTCCAGATTTTACAAATGAACTTTCCTTGAGATGTTTATTTTTG
Organism: Sinohyriopsis cumingii; assembly: GCA_028554795.2. NCBI lineage: Eukaryota > Metazoa > Mollusca > Bivalvia > Unionida > Unionidae > Sinohyriopsis > Sinohyriopsis cumingii. The sequence goes on from CM068840.1 coordinate 29,399,440, forward strand.
CAATGACCGATTGTACTAATAAAACCTCAGTTTGAAATAGTAGCTGAAAAAATAAAGTACTCTACGTGTTTATTTATTTCTTGTTTATTTTTTTGACGACCAACGTTGGTAGGTACCCTCTCTGCTGCTCCCCCTGCTACCCAAATATTTTATCAATACCCACACGATATCTTGTTCTTGGATCATGTAAATTTATTGTTATAAATCCATGCGGGGTAGCTTGCGCTCGTGAGAAGAAATTTTTGAATTTAATTATATCCATGTCACCACCACACCAAGTTTGATGAATATTTCGCAACGTGTGTGTGTCTACGCCATTAAACACAACTAAAATGTTGCAGTTGTCTCTGATCACTTTTGGTATTTGTGTATATCGTTGAGTAACAGATCACGTCTGTATTTTTATGTCTCCCTCGGGAAAATATTCTGGCTGGATTTGATTGTTTATCTAGCATCACATCGTCGTATACAACTAAATTATTAATAAATCCGTCTATGGAATCTACGGATGGTGCTTCATCTATATCGGTTATAAACTCTATAACATCATTATCTTCATCCAGTAATCGCGCGTTTTCATTGAAATCTTTAAGTACATCATAACATCGTTGATCATCAACGGATGGTGCTACTAAATACAACTTATCCCATTTCAACCATCTCATTATCAGATTAAGTAATAATTGCGTCTTACCCGATCCAGATGGTCCTATGATAATCATTCTGATGGAGTTCGGTAGCGCAGGATGGTGTTTAACTGGCTCTCGCTGCCGAGTTGCTGAGAAATCAATTATATCCATATATATTATAACATGAATTTATATTGTTTACGCTGTAGAGTTAAAACTCCAACTACTGATTTAGCCACGGTTACAACAAAAAATAAAAAAATAGCATACGGTGGAAAATGTTCTATATGCGGTAGAAAGAAATTTTCATTTTTACCTAATAAGCGCGGTGGTGATATTGCTAATTTGATGTCAAAGTTTCCAGGTGCTCCATGGGCTAAATATAGCGGAGAAAAACATCTACCAGGATATAATTATTGCGGTCCTGGTACCAGACTTGATATCAGGCTCGATGATCAAGATCAACCAAAACCAGGCGAGGAACCAATAAATGCTATTGATCGAGCTTGTCATGCTCATGATGTAGCTTATAAAAGTCAAAATCTACAAGATAGGCATATTGCAGATGTAAAATTAATTCATTCATTAAATTCTATAAAAAATAAAAATATTAGAGAATCATTAGCTAATTGGTTAGTAAGATCCTCGATGAAAGGTAAATTAGCGATTGGGGCTGGTAATTAATAATGGAATCAATTTATTATTCGCCGAGAGGATACTGGAGAGGCAAAGCAGCAATTGGTAAACTTGCTGATGCAGCGGCGGTTAAACATTCTACTGCTAAAACGTGGTTATCTAAACAAGCAATATGGCAAATTTATCTACCACGTCCTAAACAAATTCAGTACTCGTATTTCGATGTCAGTGTTCCTAATGAAGTTCATCAAGCTGATATTCTGTTTTTACCGCATGATACTGTGCGTGGAAAAACGTACAAGTACGCGCTAACCGTAGTTGATGTTGCAAGTAGATATAAAGAAGCAGAGCCGCTATCAGCGAAAACATCATCTGAAGTAGCCGATGCGTTTGAACGAATTTATCAACGAGGACTCGGACCACGAGGTGGTCTACGATGGCCACAGCTACTACAGGTTGATCCTGGCAAGGAATTTCTTGGTCCAGTATCATCGTTGATGAAACAACATAATACCAAAATACGACGAGGTCATACTGCAATTCATCGTGATCAAGCAATTGTTGAGCGATTTAATCGAACACTTGCTGAACGGTTATTTGGATATCAATACGCGAGGGAATTTATTCAGGATAAAAGATCTCGCGAATGGGTTGCAAGATTACCAGGCGTGATAGCTGCATTAAATAATGAGATTACACGAACAACCAACATGAAACCCATTAGCGCGGTCACAAAAAAAAATATACCAACACAACGGAAAGATGCTGGAAAACAAAAAATATTAGGTGATGTCACAGTCAGATATTTATATGAGCCTGGTGAACTTGAAGGTGGTAAAGCGAGAGCAACTGATCCTATTTGGAGTGTTACCACACACAAAATATCTACCGTGACAAGATCCACTGGAAGAAATGCAGGCGTTTCCAGACCTGCAATCTACAGATTAGATTCGGCCGCTCCTCAACGTGGATTTACACGTGAACAACTACAAATAATTCCCGAGGATACACAACTACCACCGCGATCACTCCGGTGATTTCGATCACTTAACTAGCGCCTCTACGTCGATTACACTCAAGACAGGTTAACATGGTATTTTCTCGTGTATGACCACGACTATTATCTTTTCTATCTACGGTGAATTGTCTTGAATCATTACTCGAATATCGCCATAACATTATACAATTACAACTGGTGCAATGATTGTTCTGCTGCTGTTTTAACTTAATAATAAATTCAACATCAAGATCAAAGTCGCGTTTATTTTTTTTATCAGATTGTTTGTATCCGATTAATTTTTTTCTTATTATATCATCATCGATGATGTTAAATTTATCAACGATTTCAGGAATTATAATTCTACGTAATTGAGATATATTTCTGACCCTCGATACCGCTAAATAAACTAAATTTGACCACTCGATGCGATCGTCTACAATCCAGACTCGTGTATCAGAAATAGTTAATCCCTGAGACGAGTGGATTGTCATGGCGTATCCCAACACCCATGGAGATTTGTCAGCGCGTAATGCATCTTTGACCACACTGATATCAACGGCGACAATATCATTTAATACGAGATTCTGTTTCCTTGACTCTGTCAAGGGTCCTGGAATATCAACATTAATATTCTGTTTTCGTGTATCTGATGGTCTATAACACAACGGAACGGGTAGTTCTGAATATTGTTCTTTATGTAGTTGAAATAACTGCTGTTGTAAAGCGTCTCTGATTATTTTTCTACTTGCTACGATCAAATCGTTGGGTCTCCATGAGTTCAAAAAATCACTCATTGATGTCTCTGAGATCACTCCACGTATTATTTCACACTGAATTTTGTTTGATTGTAATCTGATTAATTTTTTAAACTCCTTCAAATTTGCATCAAGAGCTCTATGATCATCATCTATTTCTTCGTAATAATCAACGAAATTTTTTAACCAATCATGTGGAGATGGTCCAACAAAAGGCGGCGGTTGACCATGATCGCCACACATTATTATGGCGGTATTTTTCGTCAACAACCAATCAAGAAACATTTTTAATGTATCCAATGACACCGTGCATATCTCATCCCAAATAATTATTTTAGGTATATATTTTTCTCCCATTCGCTCAGGAGTCCATGTATCTCCGCGCCACCGGAAGAAACTATGATACGTGCACGATTGTACTTGCCGCTGTTTCATCTCACGTGCAAGTCTATGTGTGGGTGTCAGCACGATTATATCTGAATTTCTAAAAACATTAATCGTTCGAGTTGTTTTACCGCATCCACCAGGTCCATTGAGATATACTGTCTTATATCTGGTTATTGGATCACTCAACGATGGTGCCTTCGACATTTCTGATATTTTATTACCCTCACGATAAAAATCTCTCATTGGAACATCTGCTGATTCTACATAATTGTGTAATAGTTCCTTTTTTATTCTCCACGAACCCCATCGTTCATCATTACTTGTAAATTTCATAACAGGTTCTAAATATTTACTTGAAATATAAAACGAATCTGTTGCGACTCTGACTGCGGTCTCAGGAAATCTATTAATCATCGATAATAAATTTATAGAAACATAAGCCAACATGGAAGATCTTAGATGAGTATATTGCGGGGATACGTCATTTATGTAACTAACGATCGTACCTAATTTTGTTCCGTCGGATAAATAAACACTCTCTCGATTTACAAATGTATTTTTCGCCGTTGTATCAGCGATTATAAAATCGTACTCGGCATCATCTAAAATTAATCGTGCGTGATGTCTTTTATAATCATATGCACCACCTTGAGTAAATTTACCTATAATTTTTCTACCGAGATCTTTTGCGGTTTTGAGTTTATTAGGAATATCATCTTCGGAAATATCCTTAAACTCGCTAATAACTTCAGAATCTGACATGGGCAACCAAACTTTGGTCTGTGCATGATATGATATAATTGCCTCACTGACCACCAACGATGTCAGTATCATACAATCTAGCATATATCGTAACAAAACTATAGGTGCCCAACGTTTTTCACAAAAATGTCTGCCAAACCAAACATAACAAATCTTGTGAAGATTTTCGTTAAACTCGAACGACTCAATACAGGCGAATCCAGTCAGATCAAAATCAGGTAATGGTCCATTAATTGCCACTCGCGTCATCTCGTTTGTAGGGTGACCAAATCTTTCAAAGTACGTAGAACAATCTCCGTATCCCAGAAAACTTCCTGGATAACATGCAACCATATCAACCGAAATAACATCATTGTAATTGTATTTGGTATTCCATAATCCGCCATGTCCATATTCGACGCAACTTGCGCGTACGTCCTCGAGTAAATCAAATCGTGTTGGTTTCCATGAATTTCGTTCTCTGGCGAAATGAGCCGCAACAGATGGAACGGTAAAACAATTAGTTAGTAATTTGTCAGTATTTTCCGCGTGCTTGCACTGTAAAAACGTCGCAAGATTTTTCATCTCGTCATGGAGGGATTCTGTGCGATATATTTCACCGTTCGGTTTGACAAACTGATCAAATTCACCCTCCTCATTACTTTTAAATAACCATACCGATACAGGATCGGTTTTACTTATTTCGTTGATAAAATCAAACATACTATCTGCCCCAGAATTATCTGCCACAGAATTATCTGTGTGATAAAATCTAACAGTTCGATCACGTGGAAATATTGTTACTGCGTTAGTCCATGCGTGCGCGTTATGATCGATAATATTTATTGGAGCTCCCTTCGATTTATATTTCGACTGGTACAGTACTTCTCCCGTTATTGTCGCCACAGTTATTGGAAATTTTAATATTTTTCCTAACTCAGCAACATCTTTTATTGTAGCACCGGTATCCTTAACTGAATCAGCCCACGAGTTTATTTTTTCACGCCTTAAATCGGTTAATCCATTTCCACGCATCGCGTTTGTAAAGTGTTCTATTACTCGTTCAGCTACACAATTTAACCTTGAAAATTTCATCGGCGCTAGTTTATCAACGTTGGGTTTTTTATTTATCTCATAGATTCCATAAATAACTGCTGTTACAGGATATGCTCGCTCATAATACGGTTTATCAATACCAGTCAATAGACCAGGTCTGGAATTTTTACTTAATATGATAGTTTTATTATTACCAAGGACAGGATCATATTTGTCACGGATAATCCAACTATCTGTTTCTGTTAATACAATAAATTTTACTCTGAAGAAATATTTTTGATTGCCCTCGTATTCAGCGATGTAGTTAATGATAGTTGCCGCTCGTTTGTCATTCATTGTAGCGTCCGTGACAAAGTCAGTGTTGCGTATAATCTTGAACGTTGACCATGTATGAGATGCACCATCCGTGTAAAATTCTTTCTTGGCGTCGTGAATTTTCGAGATCAAACTTTTATTTTTCGGATCAACCAGATCTCGCACTGGCAAGTCAGAAGATAATCTGTCAAGGTTGAATTTATGCTTAACAGGCCTAGTTTGGGATAATCTCTCAAACTCGTTCATATAATTAAAACAAATATTTAAATAAAGAAAATTATATATATATATACAATGTCCCAATGCAGATGGTTGATGATCGGCTCAGTAAATCGATGCAACAAATCCTGTAGAAAGGAATTTTGTTGGATGCACTCACAAAACATACGACGAGGAAGTCTAGGACCAATACCATGTCTACGGTGTGGTATTGGAGTGCGAGGAAAGACAGAATTATGTGGGAAGTGCGGCGGAAAACGGTTCAGAGAACTTAAAAGATATTATGACAAAAAAAATAATAGCGGTGAAAACGCTATAAAATCCTTGAGGGATTATATATCAAGATTTCAGACAAACAATGATTTAAACATATAATATTATTATAATGGAGCAAAATATATTTGTCCCACATCCTGTCATAACAAACTATGAATCAAATATTAATGGTATCATCAGACACTGCAAGTTGAAGAAACAAGTTGGTTATATTACTAATGCTGGTTATCTAATGTTCACATGCGGGGGGGAAAAGAAACATTATCTATGTCATAGATTTACGTATGAATGTTTCTTCGGAGTGATCAATGACGGTCTTGTTATTGATCATATTGACGGGGACACTCAAAACAATAATTTATCCAATTTACAAGCTATCTCTCACAGCGAGAATAATACACGTGGAAATACAGGAAGATGTAAGACAATCGGAAAGAGGGCGGTAATTTCCTCAAACATAGAAACTGGCAAAGAAATTATGTTTCGTTCAATATCTTCTGCTGCGAAATATTTTGATATTCACCCGCAATCAGTACAAAGAGTGGCAGAAAATATATATAAAACAGCTTTATCGAAAAAATATAAACAGAAAATTATCTTTAAGTATCTATAACTATCATCACCACATTATTAACTATCATCACCACATTATTAACTATCATCACCACATTATTAACTATCATCACCACATTGAATTATTTTTTTAATTTATGTCACAGTAGGTCCTCCATACACTACTGAATTTTTGATTATATGAGGGGAGATTACTTTGTAATATATAGTTTTCTTCGTAGATGGTTGGTTTTTTATGATCGTAATTAGTCAGTTTAACTAATTACATCGTAACTAATTACATCGTAACTAATTACTCGTAGAAGTATTATTTATGTTTTTTAAATATTTCCCCATCATACAACACATGATAATGTTATTGATCCGTAGGAAGCTGTGTGTGAAACAGAAACCGTTGCTCATTGTAATCGACCTGCAGTTGTGTGTTCACTGAACTTACATTCTGGAAAGTTCTTTGACTGGTGCATTAATGCCACTGTTATTATTGATTCTCAGTCTACTTAGGAAAACCGCTACAAATACAGAAACTATTATTATTGATTCTCAGTCTACTTGGGAAATCCGCTACAAATACAGAAACTATTATTCAGAAACTGTTATAAATACAGAAACTGTTATTATTCAGAAACTGTTATAAATACAGAAACTGTTATTATTCAGAAACTGTTATAAATACAGAAACTGTTATAAATACAGAAACTGTTATTATTCAGAAACTGTTATTATTCAGAAACCGCTACAAATACAGAAACTGTTAAATACAGAAACTGTTATTATTCAGAAACTGCTGTTTGCTGTAAATATTGGTTCCTTAGCTATATATTAACTTCCGAAACATATGTTCGTAACAATGTTTGATAGCTCGATCAGTATGGTATTGGACTGTGACGCTCGCGGTCCAGGATCGAATCCCCATGGCTGACAATTTGTCGGTGGTGCGCATAATTGCGATTTTTATAATAGTGGGGGGAACCGCAAAAAACCCCCCGCTCAGCAAAATTCCCAACCACAATATTGACTTGTGGTTGATACATATTTTCGTATCACCCACTGGATTAATTATTGTGGGTGTGATTTTGCTGAGCGTACATGTTTGTACTGTCCTTAGTTAGTGCCGTTTCATTCATAATCTGAGCTCGCTAATACACTCGATAGGGGCTCTTCATTCATTGTATATAACCATTTCATTGTATATATGTTATATGTATATCCTCTAAACTTGGTAGATTGCGGTGGCAAGCTACGAGTTTAATGAGGACTGTGCTGTCCTCCCTCTTGGGCCTCTAGACCGTTGTTTGGCGGGTTAGGGGCTCTCGTAGAGGGAATATTTGCCTAATGAACTTGGTAGATTGCGGTGGCAAGCTACGAGTTCTTGGTTGTGCTGTCCCTGAAACATCCCGACGAACTCGCTAATACACTCGATAGGTGTTCTAGCGATATTTTTTTTTATTTTAAAGATTCATATATTATAAAATGAACCATGAAAATATCAATGATGTAATTGTCGCTATTAAAAAATTGAAAAAAGATGGAATTAATATATCTGATGAACTTAATCCTGAAAAAATAGTTTCTGATTTTGAGATTTTACAAGAACGTAAAACCATGGGGACACACACACTATCATCTGAATACAGGCTCATGAAACGGATTCAATCGGCAATGTTTCAGTCGCTAGCTACCGTAGAAGATGATCATGTGAAGGAGTTCGTTCCTCTTTCTACCGCCGTAGAAAGAATTAAGTCGTTATTATCCCACGAGTATGAGGCAAAGAAAACGATTAGTACTCGCATAAGACTATTAAGAAAAATTATGTTAGATCGTGAAACGATCCAAGGTAACTTCGTTACTGGTGAAACGATCCAAGGTAACTTCGTTACTGGTGAAACGATCCAGAGTAACCTCATTACTGGTGATAATGAAAATGAAAGTTTTGGTAACTGGGGTCCATGTCAACGCTGACCACGTGTATTGGTAGTCAAAATCAAGAAAGTTCTAACCTTGTCAAATTGTTCCTAATAAATTTTATTTATTATAAATTTTATTTATTAATAATATTATTTTTACTGAGGATTTATTTTTTTTTTACTAAAATCAAGAAAAATGCACGAATTACTTGATTCTGACGGGGTAGTTGGTAGTCAAAATCAAAGAAAAATGCACGAATTACTTGATTTCTGACGGGGTAGTTGGTAGTCAAAATCAGGAAAATTGAGCAATTTCGTTGTATTTTAGTAAAAAAAAAAATAAAAATCTCAGTAAAAATAATATTATTAATAAATAAAATTAATTTATAATAAATAAAATTTGTTAGGAACAATTTGACAAGGTTAGAATTTCTTATTTCTGACGGGGTAGTTGGTAGTCAAAATCAAGTAATTCGTGCATTTTTATGTTTCTGAGGGGGTAGTTGATAGTCAAAATCAAGTAATTCGTGCATTTTTATGTTTCTGAGGGGGTAGTTGGTAGTCAAAATCAAGTAATTTGTACAATTTCAGTAAAAATCAGGAAAATTAATAAATATTATTTTTTTTGTGATAGAAATTTTAATTTTACTTTCATCGACCAGCTTTTTTAGTTGCCTAGGCCGATTAATTTGTACCAAACACAAATTTGTGCCAGTAATAATAAAATATTTTTTTAAGTTGATCGAATTTGATTCTGAAGATCTACAACAAAAGTCCTTAGACAGAAATCCTTACGACGGAAGTCCTTAGACAGAAATCCTTACGACGGAAATCTTTACGACAAAAGTCTTTACGACTTTACATACAGATTTATTACAAGCTCTTCTTCACGTATGTCAATCAAGCGATTAAGGTGGTCTGTGAGTTTAAAATTGATTCGTGTTAACATATTATTGTGACACCGTAAATACACAGGATTAGTTGGTTCTTGCACGATTAAATTTCCAGGGGGAACTTGTGGTGTGAACGTGTACAGGATGTATCCTTGTTGAGCCTGATTTGATCTTCCGAGATCTATTTGATAGCTGCCATCGATTACGTCACAAACCAGATTGACCGCGACCGTCGGTGTTATATTAACGATCCCCGGGGATATGTGTCTTCCGCCGCCATGTGGATCATTATCATATCTGAGAACAGTTGGATATGGTGCTAGTTTTTTCCACGCATCGAGTATTTTAGGAAAAAACTCATCAATGACATCATTGACAGATTTTCTTAACTCGGTTACACTATACCCGGGAAATTTAAAATTTGGTACATCGGCTTCTGTTAATTTTTATTTTTCTAACCATTTATATGCATCAAATTTTTTAAATGATTCTAAACTAACCATCGCTTGAACTATTCGGTTATTAAAATATTCCATATCTGATATAAGCTGATTTAATATTTCCACACGCGTGATAATTTTTTCACGCGATGACGCTGATATGTCAAAAATATGTTCGTTAAAATATTGATTCAGTTGATCTAGTTGTTTTTTACATTCTTGATTGATTTCCTGAAAATATTTAATAATATCATTTCGATGAAGACCAAAAACATGTCCTGTTTCCCCCTCCCGACTTAGAAAAATCCATACCTCAATATCGTCGTGAAAGACAAAATGGCTAAATATTAATTTATTTTTAAAAATACGTAGTTTTTCCCCGTATGATGGATTAATTTCATGATATGATTGCCTATCCGTGACATAATCAGACTTTTTCGGTTCTGGTGGTCCTTCATACACCCTGGGAATTTCAGGCCATCCTAACACGGATCTGATTGAAGATTTATAAATATCAACGGCATAATCAGGCGAGTTTATTTCAACCGTCGAGGACAACGTCGGCTCATGAACATTAATTGATATTTTTGATTCTTTTCCTGTTATTGATTTTATTCTACGCGCAAATTCCTCACTGATCTCTTTAATCTCATAACTGCCGGTTGGTATTCCAACAACAACCCAGTCAGGTGTTCCATCGGGTTTGTTGTTGTTAGTAGATACGAGCGAATTATTTGCTGGTGTACCATTAAATGATTTTGATCTGATATTTGGCCAGCTGTAATATACTCGTAATTGTGCTAGTGCTATTTCTTTTACTGGAATTGCAGTAGGAAAATTAACACTAAATTCAGGATTAATTGAACTTACTGAGATCATCGTTATCTTTGGCGGGGTTGTGTTGGTCACGATCTGCTGGAGTAATTCTGTCATTATTGATACTTGTATCTTTAATACCTTCATCGTATATTTTGGTCATCATTGAAAATTCGAAATCAGATATAATTCCATCACTGAGACTCGCTGATAACAACGAGGATAATTTCGAGTATGTTACCGTCGCTGTATGTAATTTTATTTTGTAATCGGATAATTTTTCGTTCGTACAAGTACATATTTTTTTTGTGATGATACCAAGCACACCTGCAATAGTTGTTGCTGCTGAAATACAGATAGTTACAGCTACTGGTGCCATCGTTGTCAACGCTGATAATATTACACCGGTTCCAGCAACAACAGCGGATACTGAATAAACAATCACATCAACGATAACCAATCGTCGTCGATATTTTTTTACTTTTACTGTATATTGATCAACTTGATCTTTTAGCGCCGCCTGCCATTCACGTGCTTGATTGTATCTGTATTGTGCACCGTCCATATATATTTTTATGCAGTAACCAATTGAGGTGTTTCAGCTACAAATTCCAAACACCACCAGAAGGATGTTGCGGTTAATTTCTTATCAGCTGCTTCCAGAATAAATATTTCCTCGGCTCCGATATTTAATACAACAGATACAACCCCGGAAAACCTGTCGGTGGAATGACGCCATGGAAACGTTGTAAATATTTCAAATTTTGCAGCACTAAACACAGACAGCCTGTACACGCCAGTGCTTGTTGCGGTATATTTGATGGTATTATTTTGTTTTGACCATGTTGCAAATCCCGATGATACCGTGCATACGATGTTTGTGATATGCCCGGGAGTTATTTCAGCTGGAATTTTAATCAGATTGGTTTTATTGATAATCTCAGGAATTCCCGCTACGATGTCTAGTTGTGTTCGTTTGATCGTGTCTAGGTTACTTTTGATATCAACGAGTTTCATGTCAATGACGGAAGGAGTTCCAAAGAACTTATTTATGGCATCATCGGTTTTCTGAAAATTTCTTCGAAGCCTTGTAAAACCGGTTACGTGAACATCATATTCGGCCCGCAGCGTGGATAGTTTTCCATCCACGTCGTCGACGTATAGTTTGTTTGCGACGTCGTTGTCAGATTTTGGAGCTGTTACAGCTACTATTTTGTTCCCGTTCATGCTAAGTTCACCTGTCATTGTGTCACCGGTGTTTCTCACGCGATTAGCAACACTTTTTGCAATTTCATCTCTGATGGTTTTAAGTGACATACTTGAATCTCTGATTCTACCACCGTCAGTAAACACGGGAATATTATCCGTAACTGCACCAAGTACTCGCCGGACTATATCATTCCATTTGATATTGCTGGTTTTTAGTTTACCATATCGATCTTGAAAAATAACAACTTCATCTGGGTCAACTCCAGCAAGGTTCATAATATCAGCGAGGTCATCTTTAGTCGCATACTTTGACAGATCAACGTCGGATTTTATTTTCTTACTAGTAGAAGATCTTCCGTAGATGTCAACCATTATAATAAGATCCGTTGTTTAAAACGCCTTACGCGCAACAAATCGGTTGCTTGTATAATCGTGCACGACTTTATGTGGCGGCCTGGATGATTTTGATATAGCATCGAGTACATTAATTACTTCACGGCCGCATATTGGCGGATCTGTCATTGTTTGTGTGGGTAGCATTGAATACCAAACTTTGGAACTTCTAGTTGTTGCGTGAAGTGGTGCGACATACTTGATAAATTCAACAGGTGGAGCTAACCCGTACGAATCAAAATAAACAATTCCACGCGGATCAACCGCGTATGATACCCAATGAGTACCAGGTCCGGAACGTTTGTCAAGATTAATAATACCTGTTTCTAGTTTGTTTGGTTGTTTCGGTAATTGATCTCGCATAAAAACACCTCTAAAGGCGGATATTTTTAATTTTTTAGCGGCATCAAGTAAATCAAAATTTGATGCTGGAACGTTTAACGAAATGACCCTGGAAGCCTTAGGCCTCTCCCCCAACGAGATCCCGGTAATCTTAGACCGCGTCCCTTTTTTTTGTTATATCGTCCACCAGTAACTTTTTCGAAAATATTTTTACCCGCCGCTCCAGCAACACCTCCAGCAGCACCTAACGCAACTGCTTTTGCTACGGCTGGAGCAGCCGCAGCTAGTAATGCCGGAATGGCCGCAAGAAATGGGAATATACCACCCGTTTTAACCATGTCTTTGATGGCGCTCGGGGAGAGATGGAATTGAACTCCAGTTTTTGATTCCAGAGCTTTATTGAAATGTTTAATCTGATTATTTGTCAACGATAATTTGTTTGGACCACCACTAATCTGATCTCGTTTTAGTGATATTTTAGTTCCGCATTTGTTGGCGGTTTTTGATTGAAGCTTTTTTACCTGACCCGGGGTCAGAGTAACATTAACATGACCATACGACATTTTTATATAAATAATATTTTTCTAAATAACACGATTAAAGATTTTCCACCGGTGCATCAACGACTCTCATTCGACCACTGCCACCTTCAAGTAACATGGCCTTGTCGCTAAGTATGACCGCGATCGCTCTGTAGAAGCCGGGAACAATTGGTGGACCGGGTATATCAGGAGGAGGGTTAGTAACATGAGCTCGAAAGTGTATATCAACAACAGATTGTTTTGGATAAATCAAGATGTTCTAGTGAAAAATAATAAATCGGATATAGACCTGTAAAATCTAGTTGTGATATTTGCAACCCGGTATCTATATTTTGATCACGTCCCATGAATGACATTAAACGATGATATGCGCGCGCTACATGATTTTGATCAAAATTTAGTTGTATATCCTCGGCTGGTTCTTGATGTCCATTTATCCGTAAGGAAACTTCATTAACTCCAAGGTTGTCAAATATCATATGTGAACGTTCTTGATTATTCGTCCGAGCATTATCTTGTAGTGCAATAAAAATATGTCATGGTGCAGAAACACCCTGTTGTGATGCTATATGCCATGTAAATAAACCATTAATATTGCTTTGAGCAGCATCTGTGGTTACTGTTAACCATGATAGCAACGATTTACCGCCTTGATCCATAAAAGATAGTAATTTTTGTTCCTCAGTAATAGATGGAGTCATTACTGGCATCCACAATGAAAGTTTTGATATATTTACTTTACCATCAGCAACACCAACACCTCGCCAGATTGCATCATTATCATCACCCTTTCTTACGAGCACAATTGTGTGTTTAGCTCCAAAGATGACCTTTCTAACATTTCTGCAAAATCCAAAGATGTGAGATAATGGAATTGCACACGAAAAATTTCTATTATCTCCCGACAGCGCTGCTCGGCGTGTTGCAAATCCCAGGTTGTAAGTCACATTAACGCTTTTTATAATATCAAAAGCAGCAGCTGGTCTGTCTTCATGTTCAAAATCAACCGGTTGTGCATCGGCAGTATTTTGATCTGCTCGTAACTTAATATACTGAACATGATCAGCGTGGTTAGTAATATCCTTAGCAAACATCATTGTTGGACCAGCTGATCTTGTAAAGTCGTCAGAATATCTTGCCAGACCAATTATTGTTGTAGCAACGTCGACATCATTCTGAATTGATTCAATATTTTTTCCATCAATCATGTATGTGGCGCCACTAAATAATGCCATGATCCCGTTGTTGACAAAACCAACATGCAAATTAGCAGCATATGGCATATTAGCTACAACATTCGTTACAAGTCTACCTTCTACTTCAATAAACGCTTCAGCGGGCAAGAAATATCTACTTGTATCATGAACCTGTAATTCGAATCTCCCCCGCTGATTTGGTAGTCTTGCATCATAGGAATAAAATTGATAATCACGTACTGACTCGTACTTAAGGACAGGTGCCTCCATATCAAATGCTGGGTCTGATTCGTGCCTGAACATTTTTATTATAGTTACCATTTTTCCAAATGATGATCATTGTCGACGAAGACCACTTCCTGCTATTAAATTTGCTGTTATATTTTTTTCTGCTTCTTCAGATATCGCCGCTAGTTTTTGATTTGCAGCCTGATTTATTATTTTACTTACGTCTGCAGGCATCACCTCAGTACTTGCCAGTTTCACCGGTGGTTGTTGTTTTCGTCGCAATAATCGTGCTAGTCTTTCTTTGATCGCCGAGAACGCCTTACCAGCAACATTGACAATTGCACCAGGAGCTTTATCACGAACAATATCAATAGCCTTCATCGATAATTGTTTTGCAACAGGTGCTACTTTTGGAGCTATCCTCGTGAATAATCCTCGAATGACATCACCAAGTCCATTTCCGTAAATAACACTATAGATTGGTAATCGTGAGTTTACCGCTCTAACCTGTGTGGGTTTACGATGATTATCATGCACAATCATCTTACTTTATTTACCATTTATCTAACAACTAGTCATCAACGAGCTCATCAATAAGTTCTCGGTAAACGTCAATATCCATGATACCACCTTGAAATAGTCGCCGACAAATATCAGCTGCTTCATTGGTTATTTCTGGTGAATTATTTCCAGCTCGTTTTCCTCCTATGAGGACTTCTAACCGTGATACGTCATTGATGATATTATCAGGACATAAACCACGTCCTGTTTTAGGTTCATCTTGAGATGTTTTAAATACTGGTGGTTGCATTACCGGAGTAAGTACTTCAGTGGTGGCCGGGGGTGATCCAGATGGTGAACCTGTCGGTGTAAATGTTACAACCGGTGAAGAAATTTTCTTCGAGGGGAGTAATTTAATTAGCTCTTTAGTCCTTTTAATTTCCGACTTCAACCTTTGCTGCGGCGAAGAAGATTGTTGTTGTTCTATTTGTTGCAGAGGTGGAGGAAGCTGATACTGGTAGGACTCTCCTTGTTCTAGTTGTTCCCATCTCTCTCTATAAAGTCTTTTTACTTCTTCATTAAGTCTTTCGTATTCTAGACCTCTAGCTTGTTTTTTGTTGTAATATACGCGATATATCCATTTAATGAAATTATCATCATTTGTTTTTTCATGACGGGGTTTTAAAATACTAGATTTATTAGATATATTATCTAATATCATCTCAGGTAATCTCTCTCTTTCAGTTTTTCTAATTTCCTCAACAACTCCTTCGTTAAATCTTGCAATTAATTCTATGTCTTCTCCTGCTGGTTTGGATTTAGATGCAAGTTTTTTTCTCACATCGGCGACTTCAGTACGAAGTTCTCCAATACCTTCAAGTATTTCCTCACCAACAGGTGGAGGTTGAGCTGCAGCTATGTCAGTTGGAAGGTCTCGTAAAATCTTCTTTGCCTGTTTAGTTCTTCTTGCTATTTTTTCTGATACCGGAAGAAGATCTTCTTTGATGACAGTTGCAACTTTCTCAGTAGCTGCAGTGACGGGCTTAAACAGTTTTTTAGTGTCTTCTTCATACTCAACTTTTGCTTCTTGCTGCACTTGTAGATTTTTTCTAAATGAGTCTTTGACAGGAAGAAATTTTTTAATTGCTTCTAATCGTTCTCGAGCTGTTCTTGCAGTATGAGATTCTGGATGTATCATTTTATTATAACATAATAATTTAATTAATATCAGCAGAAGAGGAGCAGCAGAGAGGGTACCTACCAACGTTGGTCGTCAAAAAAATAAACAAGAAATAAATAAACACGTAGAGTACTTTATTTTTTCAGCTACTATTTCAAACTGAGGTTTTATTAGTACAATCGGTCATTGCAAAAATAAACATCTCAAGGAAAGTTCATTTGTAAAATCTGGACCTTTCTACGAGATGATTTATTTGTTTGTTTTATTTGTTTTGTCGGAATTCTATGGTCTGTTCACCCTCTCTGCTGCTAGTATACTATGTCCACAGAACTTATCTGATTGGCTTCCTTTGGATACATTTCTGGCTTCCAGTAGAGAACAGAAATACATAAATGCAAATATTTTTTTTTATTATTATATTTCAAATTTATTTATTAAAAAGAATCTCTCTTTTCGCATAAATAAATTAAAATTACTTGCAAATATTTAATCATAAATCTCAGCCACTTTAGTATATGAATAAAATAGTGTAAAGCACATGGATCGAATTGATCAATATTTCTTGATCAAACTGTGATTAAATGCTCATATTTTTGTAATTTTGTGATTCCTTCATGGTCATCTGAAGATCATTGAGGAACAAATTTATTTTTTTTAATACAGAGTACATTTACAGCTGACTCGGATCCTGCACATTATATTACAGAATATCCTGTTGGGTGATGCATACATTTTATGGTAAATGTCTACCTAATGGGGATATTTCTGGCTAAACTTGCTGGGCCCCGAGTGGCCTAGTGGTCTGAATCGCTCTCGACTACAGATCACTGCCATATCACATCTGTCTGTGTGGGTTCAAGTCTTGGATTTGGCTAATGTGGGTATGTGAGAAAGCTTGCCAGTAGCTTCTCGAGGGTCAGTGGTTCTTTTCGGGGATTTCCTGGGTTCTTCCTCCACCATTAATACTGGCCGCCATGCATAGTCTGTTGTGTGCTGAAAAATGGCATTAAACCCTGCAACAACAACAACAACTGGCTAAACTTGCACAGAATATCCTGTTGGGTGATGCATACATTTTATGGTAAATATCTACCAGATGGGGATATTTCTGGCTAATCTTGCACAGAATTTCTGTTAACCAGTTTCAGAAATTGTGACCTGATTTTTGGATAAAAATTGTGTTGAATTTACAACTAACAATGTTATGATCTCACAGGTCTTAGTATAAAGATTTGGGTCAGATTTTATGAAAATGTCTTCAGAGAAAGATTACGGTTGATTTGCCAAAGGATATGATTTCAGATTTTATAGCAGCATGTTTATTAAATATATTGAAAAAGGATTTCATTGTTGAGTGATATCATCCAATTTATGCAGTATTTGATTGTTTTACAAGAATTGCTAAAAGTTGTTTATCCTCACCATATTTCTTCTTGCAAAATGAGGTCACCCCTTGAAAATACACTCACACCAACACACTCAGTCGTTTGACATCTAAAATTTATCCCACCCAGTTCACTCACAGACTTTGTCAGAATGGGTGTATAATGTTCTTTGTGCACTGTTCTTGTTACTGCTATTTGTATGAAACATTTTTGTTTTAATGAAATTCTTTGGAGATAATTTTCTTGCAGGGTGTGTCAGTCATTTTTAAGCACCTTATTGTATTAGTTTTGGGACTTACATTTCAAGGCTACAGTGCTGTTCCTAAGTTCTTTTGTTACATGTTCCATTTTCACATGATGTACAGTCAATGACACAGCCTGTTATTTTAATTTTGTCTTTCAGATCATTCCTTTATGCAGTTTATTGGAGATGACTTCTTGAGGTTGCTGATGCTGAGATTTGTCTTCTGTTACATTGTTCTCATTCTGCACAGAGGGTTCAAGGTAACCTTTTTAATTTTTCTAAATTGATTATTTTATAATACACACACAACACTGAACTGCTTAGACCCTAGATTGTGTTTCACAGAACAGGTCAAGATCTGTTTTTTTTGTCCTGCTTACAATTTCAAACAGTTGTGGATGCAACATTTGGCTGTAGTTCAGGGTCTACTCAGTACACAGTTGAATGGTTTTATCCGCTTATTTACATCATATTTGTGGCTTTAAATATTGCTGATCAGGCCTGTGCCCCAGAGAAAGTAGTACATGCCTACACCAGATATGCAGATACTACAAACTGGCTAAACTTTAAAGTTTTGATTCTCCACTCTCGAGTTGTGAGTGTCTCATTGAAATAGTTATTATTATAGTTGTCTGTTGTCTTCAAACTTGGCATCAGATATTTTATAAGAATTTAATATTTTCTATGTTTTACGTTTTCCAGTGACATTCATTGAGTTTCTTTGAAAGTACCCCTGACCACTTTTTAAAATGGATAGCCTGAGTGGTGTAAAAAATGCACAAAACATAGTCTTTTCATTTATTTATTTATAATTTCTATCACGATTATCAGCATTGGTTCGCAGACATTGTCATGTTGTTTACATTTTAAAGAAATGGGAGTTTCTTTAGTAACACAGGATCCATATTTGTATGAACAGGTCAATATTTTTCAGGCAACATTAGAGATGTAGTTCATTGTCTTCATTAAGTTCCAAATAATTACATCGATTTCCTTAACTTTATGAGTTACATCCTCTGGAACCTACTGTATACAAATAATAATTAAAATGCTTGGTAATATTTTTTCTTATAAATATTAAACTTGCAAATACTAAAGGGGTGCAGTTGAGTTTTTACTTTCTTTGTATGTGCAGTTACAAGAACATCACCCTTTCATTGAAAATGGAATTTTCCAGGAAGCTAAATAATACATCAAAAACTCTCACTTTAATTTAAAAAATGTAACCCAATGACTTTGTTAGGGACCCCTTCCCAACAGATTAGAAATAATAAATTAATTAAATAAATAACTTTTATGTACTTTTTTTAAACTGCATTTTTTGTTTTAAATTGCAAGGGGAAGGAGGGTAGGCAAATACTACAAACTGGTGAAGTTATAATAACAGCTCGACTTAAATGAAAATTTTTACTGAAAGGATACACTTATATAAGGTTTAGTTATTTTCAGTTTACAACATTGTGATATTAATAATAGTGAGCTCTTTCGGTTTCTCTTGTCGATGCAATATATAGGTATTAATTTTCAAGTGGCATTGGCAGCATCCAAAATGTCAGGGCACTGTATTAAATATTTTGAAAATCTATCTTGTTCATCGGTTGCTGTATTCTGCTGAAACTTTGAGATAAGATTACTAAATGTCGAAACTTGGTTCTGCAATGGGCTAGGGCTTCATGTCTCACTCAAGACACCAAGCCATCATTGCACCATTCCAGGTAAGACACTATGTTCCATGGAACCATTTGTTAATGGTGAGGGATCACATTGATATGGGTTGAATTAGAATTCAGATTAGGTCAGTTTTGTGCATTCATGTAACCAAAGGTAGTATTTGCCTGAGCTAAAGAATCTGTTTTGCTCTGTCATTTTAATGGTATACGGCTCATGAAGTTATGTATCAAAACAATAATATCATTCAGAACAATGTTATCAAGCATAAATGAAGAAAATTATAGTTAGGTCCAGTTTTGCTTTGCATTGTAATTCACATTTTCCTTTACATTAAAACAAAATAAAAGAACAGACATCAGATTGGGCACTACTGTACATTCTGAATGCAAGTTTCACTATTTCTTAGGGACCAAGCTTTTACCCAATGTCTCACCCACCGCTACCAACAGAGGAGATTCTGGAACACCCCACCTTGTGCAAACTTGTCCTTGACCTTGCCACCATTTTGGATTGCCGCTCACTGTTTGCAGAACCTGGAGAAGGAGACATACATGGTACTTCATAGATCAGCATGAATTTTTTTTGTGAAGAGTTATGTCCCATCTATGTGGTGCTCTTGCATGATGTAGCAAGAGTTTCTGGCATGGTATCCCATGATCCCAAGCAGAGTGCTGATGAACTGTGTTATTAATTTATCAGATAAACATAACCTTTTGCTACTGTGCATTTATTTAATTACAGGAACTAACAGTGACATTTGTCTGTGAGCAAACAGCTGTAAATACTTGGAGATATATACAGCTGTGCCAATCCTTCTGATTTCTTTTGTCAAAGACCACACAATTATGATCACTTCTGTCAGATTCTGATTTTCCAGAAAGAAATTTTTTAATGTAATTTAACCGCAGCTTAAACGCCAGTATCACTAGACAACTGAAGGACTTGTAATGTCTTATTGAAATTCTTTGCAAAGACTCTCAAAGCAATTTGATCACAAATGTATTTGAGTATGTAAGGTTATGCCCTTCTTCACCCAAGAAAGATAATGATGTTGAATGAAAAGCAGCCAAAAAGAAGATTTTATCTGGATAGAAAAAATGGTGTCCTCCAAAAATTCCAAACAGAATACTCAGATCAACAACATTGGATGAATACTGTTCTTTTGGACTAGTCTACGACATGATGGGGAAAATTAAATGCTGCTAGCATGTTTTAACCCAAAGATACTTTGAATAATTTAAGTTTAATGCTAAAGTGAATTATTGAATACAGATTTGAAGTAAGCCTGTTGGTTTTTTTAAAATCTGATTTGTTTCCAAATCAGTTGTGGTTGGCATTTTTGTATTATATATATATTACATGTGTGGATTCCTGAACAGAATAACACAGTATGTGCTTAGTAAGAACACAAAAGATTTTCATATTGCTAGGCTGATTATGTTGCCCTTCATCCTGGTAACAGGGTCAGTACTTGACTCACCATGGTATTGACACAAAGGGTCAGTACTTGATTCATCATGGTATTGACTCACAGGGTCAGTACTTGACTCACCATGGTATTGACTCAAAGGGTCAGTACTTGTCTCACCATGGTAATGACTCACAGAGTCAGTAGTTGACTCACCATGGTATATACTCTCTGAATCAGTACACGAGTCTAGTACAGTTTGAGAAGGGACCATGAAAGAACTCTACAATACATATATCTCTAAAATAAAAAAGATAATTAGGTGTACAATGTATTCCATTGTTCAGCTATATTTAAATCATTTGTAAACATTTTTAGTTTCTGGTACCAGTGTTTAATATTTTTTATATTATTTGTATTTGACAGCAAGCAAAACTATTTGTTGAAAGTAACAAAACTCAGTCATATATAAGAAAACAATTTAAAGTATTTATTAAGTGGGTTTTTTAAAGTTCTGACTTATGTACAGAACAAAATAGTACATTCCAGTAATAAGGTTAGTTTTTTTGAGCCTTTGATAAAGGTACAAGTTGATTTTGCAAGGTAGAATCCTTTGGAACCAACAAGTAATGTTTCATGTGGTAACTTTCACAGGTCAACAAATTCTGCTGCAAGGTGCTGACAGATATATAATGGATAATTAACAGACTGGATTATATATAATCAATTTATAAAATTATAAAATTAACAGACTGTGTCTTAATATATGCCAGGTAATTAAAAGTCTGTGTCACAGATATATGCAAGATAATTACCAGACTTGCATTTTTTTACTCTGTAAGTAGCAGTATAATGAAGGATGTTTGACCTTAGACTTTCGTTTATACACTCTACCATATATACTTGTGTACAAGTCATGTCCAACTGACGACAACATTAACTCACATCTGCCATTTCATAATGTACCGTATTTGCCGGCCTATCAGACAATACTTTTTGACCAGAAAATCTTAGCTTTGAGTTATACTCTGATTTGACTTATATATGGATTATGACATCCGAATTGCTTTATCGTAGTTTTTGGTATGGTAAATAATTCTCCAAAATTATGAAAAATGATGTGTAAAAAATATTTCATTTTGAGGAAGAGATTGTGTGTGAAAAATATAGGATCCCACATTGAGTATTGTAAACATTTACATGATCTTCAGAATAATTAATTAACATACATCAGATGTAATTGCGCTAAAGCAGTATGCACCAGTAATGTACATTGTTTGTAATATACGTTGTTTAAATTTGGTTACATGTATGTGCATTAGAATTGACAAGATAGAAGATGAATAATCATGACAAAGACAGATTCCATCACAGTTTTCTTCTTGCACCTAAAGATCAAAAAAAAAAATTATGCCACATTGACAGATAGAGAGACGGGGAAAGAGAGATGTCTTCACAATTGTAAAT
This sequence comes from Sinohyriopsis cumingii, assembly GCA_028554795.2. Lineage (NCBI taxonomy): Eukaryota > Metazoa > Mollusca > Bivalvia > Unionida > Unionidae > Sinohyriopsis > Sinohyriopsis cumingii. Next base: position 29,421,849 of record CM068840.1, read on the forward strand.
CTGTATTGTTCACTTAACTAATAACTGATCTTGCTATTATGTACAAGTGCAATACCAAATTCCATTATCAACTAAAACCACTTGATAAGCAGTTCCTTCTAGTTATCCATTATCCAAGAATCCCATGGCTTTAGTGGTATTTACATGCTAATTAAGTATGCTACCACTGTATTCAGTCATTCCAAACTAACACCTGTTTGATGTCAAGATTTGGCAAATTTGCTAACAATAGGGAAATTAGGCACCCATGGGTATTATGAATACTGTACCATATAATGAAAGGAAATACCAGGTGGTTACTCATGTAAATTTCTCATCCAATGATATCATTAGAACTTATCGATGGTAGCCTAGTGGTTAGAGCATCCGCCCCAGATGCAGGAGGTCATGGGTTCTAACCGTGGCTGAGTCATACCAAAGACTTCTAAAAATGGTTTGCTAGGCGCTCAGCATTAAGAGGTTAGTGTTAGGACTGGGTGGCCTGGTGTCAAGATAATGTGACTGGGAAGGACTTCATGCTACGGCATGATGCCCCAGTGCTAGACATCACTTTAAAACTGCCACACTGCAGACATCACTGTGATATGACTGGAAAATTGTTAAAGCTACATTAAAAATCTAAATCACACACTTTGACAAAGGCTTCAGCTAAACAGGAGCAATAAGTTAAAATTAAGACCGCCCTAAAATGCGAAGAGCTGATCCATCGATTTCGATCTCTCTCTCTCTCTCTCTCTTTCATATATCAGACTATATTTTATTTCTCTTTCTCTCATATTTCGGACTATATTTTATTTTGATCATGAGGTGTAAGAAGAAAAATGCATTCCTCTCTCTTTATCTCTCTTTGCCAAAAAGCTGGAAAAAGCATTTCAGCATTAATGATGCAGTTTCCATATTACTGGTAATCTGAAATAGCATAAAGTGATACTTTTAATATTTATGAAACTAGAAGTTATTATAGTTAAATTACACACAGCATCGTGAGTTTTATCCTATCTGTAACTCACCAAATTTTCAGGTCAGCATCATTATATGTGGCTAAAATTCCACAATACATTTAAAATACTTTGAAACAAATTAGGTACTCTTTGTTACATTTAGTGATCCTGACTGGAAAGGTTACTGAGTTACTGATAGGATAAAATTTGTGATACTGTGTGGAACAGAGTGAAAATGACAATCCAAGGTGTTGACTGGCCTTGTCTTATACTCAGCATCGACTTATATATGGATGAAATACGGTACCAGAAAATCAGGGTCTCTATTCTACTGATTGATCCTAACAAACAGCCAGACCTGCTGGCCCGTTGTTGGATGGCAGATCTGAGTTTGTGCAGTTTGCAGTTAGACTTGACTTACTAAGAGAGTAGAGATAGTATAATGAAAACTCTTTACAGTGACATTCATTACAATTGAATACTCAGGTTTGGATATAAAAAAATAATGATATCAAATGTGTTAATGGCAAATTTGTTATTTATGTCAGAATATTCAACTTCTGATTCCAGTAATTTCCTTGTAACAAACATGCATGTTTCATATATATGCTGTTCTTTACAATGTCAGCATCATTCCTGGAGATTAGTCATTTTCAGGGAATATGTTAAAATATAATATGATGACATTTTAATTTTAGAAAAAATGGATTTTAAATGTAGGAAAATATTGACTTGAAAATAATTATGATCATGTTAACAATGACAAAAATATGTATAGTTCAGACTATTCATTCTCAATTATACATACTGGTATAATGACAATAGTGAAACAAGATAATGCATTTATGTTAGAATTATTTATTTATTGATTGATTTATTTATTCACTAAATGAATGATGCGTATATGCTTGTAAAAAAGCAATGCATCTTCTAGTCAAATAAGAGTTTCCTACATTGTGCATCATTTTATAATGTTGGGCTGAAGATAGTTCTCTGGCTGGCATGTTTAAATTCACATCACATGTAAGAACCCAGATTTATGTACGACCAGTTCTCAGTGGATTGACATATGCAGTTTTGTGATATCAGCTATAAAGTTGCATGCAGTTCAATTACATGTGCTGCGGTAAAAGTCCTTTACCATATACATGCTAATAAGTTGAGTTCAAGTGCAAACTGCATAGACCCAGATCTGCTGTTGCATAATGTGCAGTTAGCTGTGAGTAATTAGTAGATTAAACAACACTGACCCTTGTCTGCAGGCACATTATGCTATGGCAGATCGTCATTCTTGTTTGCACATTGACTCGACTTATAAGGGAGAATAAATGGTACATGAATGATTTGTACATAATTGATTTTCTAATTAATCATGTAACGATCATGCATCGTTTTGCTATGTTCAAACATTTGCCACCAATACTCTGGACAGACTTTAAACCATCAAGCTTGGTATTGGACCTCCCAACTTTTCTGTCATCAACTGCCAAATGTTTTGATATTTTGAGAACTATGCATGATTCCTATTATAATTTATTCCATTTCACTTTAGCTGTAGGAGATTCTTTAAACAAAAAGCACTTGTGACAATAACAGCTTTCTTCCTTTTCAATACATATCTTGTTATTTAATGTTTTATTATAAAACTTTTCCCCACTATATATTTTTTCTTTCCTGCATTTTATGGTTGTATTGACTTTTTACAGTATTTTTGAATGTAACAATTGCTCACTTTATTCATGTTTATACCATTAAAATGCAGATAGAAAGGAAGTGGTGAATCTCAAAGTGAGGCATAGCCAAGCATTGTTTATAAGCTGCAATAACTACTATTGAATTTTAACACACTTTAAGGATGTCAATCATTGGGTATACATGCAAGGTTGCTTGAGATTTTGACCCAGTTCAAAGTTTGGTCTTGAAGTTTTGACTGTTGAGCTTTTGTCATAAGATATATTATAACTATAAGTGTTTCTTTTTATTTTTTGGGGAAAATTACTCATGAATGATGGTAATTATATCTACAAGGATAGAGACCAGTCATATCGCACCTTTATTATGTTTCTGAATGATAAAGCATTAGGAAACCATGTTAAATATAAAGTAATCTATTTTAATGATTTCCTTTCTATCATCAATATGGTAACAGGGAATCAACTTTAGTTGGAATACTTGGCATATTCATTGAAATATTGCTGAAAGTTACATTTATGTTCATAAATAGAATGAGATAATGTATGGATGGATGGATGGATGGATACCAGTTCAGCAAAGGCAAAATGGAAATAACTGTACTCAAAAGGAAAAAAGAAGGAAATAAACAAAAGCGGGTTTATAACGTAAATTATTATTGACTAAAATAAAAATAATAGTATGGCATGAAGGCCCATTTTGGTAATCTATATTGGCATGTGCACAGTATATTACTGTTGTGAGTCTATGCTCTTAAAATAAGTAACAGGAAAGAGTTAAAAGCAACAAACTTTGTAAAAATTCAACAAATAACTTATTTCCCTAGAATACAAAGTGAAAATGAAACAAAATAACTTATGGTATTGCAAATGAAATGTGAAAATAATTCTAGAATTTCAGATGAGCCCTGATAATTTAAAGTTCTGACTAAACTTTAGTGGTAGAAATCCAAATTAAGTCCAGCACTGAAAGTGTTGATGTGTCTGTGATGACCTGTATAATGCTGATGTGCCAAGTCTTTTGTTGGATCACAATAATACAGTCTGAGAATATATCCTTTTTTTTGTATTTCACTATAAACCCAAGTCTCTATTTTGAAAAATGTTATCAGAGACTTTTGTATTTCCAGAGAAAAATCACTTGAATAATTTGAAGTAATAAATTCCAGCCCAAATGAACTACATTAATACAAATTTATTCTCTTAGATCTTAAAGTTTGAGTAACAGACTTTCAGAAAAACATCAGTTATATGACAAACTAAGACGCAAAACAAAATCCTGGATGAGGTCAAAAGTACATTATCTTAGAAGGAATAGAAAGATCTTGATTAGAAAATCCTGCACCAAAATCACGATAAAACATAATCATCGCATAGCCTAGCTGTAAAAAAAATACAATACATATTAAATGTACACAACATTACGGTGTGTATTATTATTCTTTCAGTCCATTTAAAATGCCTCCAGTAGTATATTGATAACTTTTATAGCTTTAATTTCTTTTAATAGATTGGAAGAATAATAGATAGTTCCAAGAAGTTAAAATAGCCTACAAATTGAAAAGAAGGTTAGACTTGAAACAGCTGAAACCTTTCGCTATATGCATTGACTTGCAAAGGGTTAAAATCTCATGCAACCTGTGCATTCTATGACACTGAATGATTTACCACCTAAGTTAAATTAAGACAGCAAGGATGCAGATATTTTATTGAATGTTACTTTGAGATTGATAAACTTGTTTCATCATGATGGAAAAATGTAGTTTAGCTATTGGCCAAGTGCTGTTGAAGTCTTTGAAAAAGTGAGTAATCACACTTTGTCACCATGGATGTTGAACTGGGGAAAGTGAATGTCTACTGTTCTTACACATCAGGAAATGAAAAGAAAGAAATGGAACAAATATAGATTGACACGTGTGTAGACCTCCTTGCATACAGTTTTGCAGACTTTAAGAGTTTTGATAGAGGATTTCATAATTGAGAATCTGCTTTCACACTCTACCATTTCTATGTTAAATATTTTCAGTCATTACAGTTTCATATGTGACTGAATCTGTCATTAAATGCAGATTGTAACTAACATCTACTGGCATCTCACACCCGCCCTGTGATATCCATTTAGAGAGGAAATTAACAGCTTCCTGACATCTACTATCGCAGTTACATCTTTAATAATATATTAGTACGCAGATATTAAAAATAAAACAATCACATTTATGGAGTAGTTTGAGTAGGTTTAATGGGAAAGTTTGTTAAAAAAGCAAACATTCTAAGAGGTCTTTGCCATTTGGATTTGCATTCACAGTACATCATTTGTTATGTGTATTAATGAAATCTGCTTCTTGATAATTGTGATGAAATTGCTGATGAATGAAATTTATTAAAAAATGTATAAGCTTTTAACTTAAGGCTATTCCAGTAAAACATACTTGGGATCCATGGAAGGCACATTCCGTGTGGAGAAGTCATGGATAAATGCAGTTTAGAGTTTTCTTAATGGATAATCTACTGATTGAAATTGAGTGTTTTGGTTTTTTTCCCTTTTGTCTTGTTTAAAATTGAGTTTAAGAGATGTAGAAATAAATACATGAATTTATAATAGCAATGATTCACAAGTTAACACAGTACATAACTGGTTCATTTTTATATCTTTAAAAAAGTCATATAAATTGTAGGTTTTATTTATGGAATAAAATCGGGACATTGAAAGAGTGTAATTCACAAATCACCAATGGTCGTTACCTTTGCAGTCTTTACCTTTGCAGATTCATTGCTAATGTTTGAGTCACTCCACATGGAATGATAGAAAACATATTCATTGGTTAAAAGATATGGTTGGCAGAGCTTGGGGATTCATTGATTTTACATGTGTGCTGACTTGATTGTTTGAAGATGTGTGCTGTAAATCAAAATGTCATTTGAACGTGTAGAAATATATGAGATTTTCAAACTTTTTGGTTATGTGTATTGACACTTTTTATGATATATTGAAGAGCAAGATCTGTTCTACTAGTATCAACAACAACACATACAATGTCTGTCTTGCTTACATCAAATGTTATATGACAGTAGTCCTGATGAAGAGTTGATTCCTTGCCCTTTTTTCTGTCTGGCTTGAACTATAATCTTTTAATGAGTTTTGTATTTATGTAATAACTGTGTCACTCATCTTTGCAATTGTTGTCCAGTTATGGTGAAACATGGATAAGGGTTGTTCCAGTAAAACATACCAGGGCCAGGGAAGGCACTTTTAAATGGGCGGTACTCACCTATAGATGCAATTTAAAATTTTCTTACCATTTTAATATGAACACTTTGAAATCAAAATACCCTGGCATATAGTTTTAAAAACCTGCCTTCCCTGGGGTACCATGTATGTTTTAATGGAACAGCTAGCATATTTGTATTTTCTTTTACCAATCTAAATGAAGATGATTATTATAAATCAGTTTTTCAAAAGTTGTCTGAAAGACTTTAATGGAACAGTTTTTGACAATAGTGTACTTTTCATTTTTGTAACATAAAGTATAAATTTGTCTTAAGATACTGCAGTTACAAATGGAGATAACAGTTAATGTCTTCTGGAATAGTCTAAGGGACATAACAAAATTTAGATAATGATGTAAAATGTCAGATTAATATCCTAAGCTACATTCCTTGTTATGAATATTTTATACCTATCACTGACAAACATTTTGACCTTTACACATGTAGTTATTTAGCATTTGTCTTGCTTGTGAATGACAAGAAAGTGGCATAAGCGGCATTATCAAGAGTGTTAAGATGCTCTGTTACAGCGTTTGAAGTCACTGAAAAATTGCAATAATAATAGTTGGATCGATGAGTAATGTCTAATACATATATATACATTTCATGGGATGTGACTCATAATTAACATGTTACTTGGCTATGCCAAAACAAGAAATCATTTATCGTTGAGAAGCCACAAAATATGGATCAAATGTTTTTTCTGTTACAAATCTGAATTTCAGTGTTTTGGGCTTAGGGGGATTACAGCATATTGTCTATTCTGTCTTACAAGTATAGTTTGTTTTGCTGAAAATAGTAACAAACCTTATTGTCCTGCAATAATTAATAACAAAGTATAGGTCCAGTTTTATGTCAAGGGAAGTAACTCAAATTTAACGAAATAAGAAAGAGTGTATGTGATTTGGATTTTTAACATTGCTGTTGCTTTAACAATTTTTCAGTCATATCAAGAATAGATACCCTCTGGAGCAAACAATTCATGACTCCTTAGCTTTTGACCTCATCACAGGGTCTTCATCAGAGGCATGAAGTCTAGACTGGAGTCACTTGATTGCAAGTATGTTGTTCACATCACAAAATCCTTTTGTACATTGGTGGAAGTTTCCAAACTGCAATCACAGTTCGATGGTGGTGTCCCTTCCATGACTGCACTAGTTTCCTTTATTTTTCTCATTAGGGTGCTATTTTCTCTACTGAGTACTTTGATTTTATCCTAAAAAATAGTGTGCCTCAGTTCATTGCAATGTTAGCCAACTGTCAGGGATTCACTGTTGGTGTATAATTGTTCTTTAACTTGTTTCAAGGCTTCTAGCAGTTACCCTAATGTACTCTTTTTCACAATTACCATACTGGAGTTTATAGGTGACTGAATACTCCTTATACAAATGTGTTCGATCTTTGGGTTATACTAAAGTGAATGGATGGTGTCATAGGAATTATAAATCACATAAGCTCCATGTTTTCAAAAGTTTTTTTGTAATCAGAGTCCAACAGTATATGGTACATGGACTGGTACAACTTTTTCTCCTGTCTGCTTCAGATGTACATTGGTTCCTCATTCCGTTTTAGGAAACACCAACATTCAGACGTTATAACCGTTGCCCCATAAAGATTTCTCAATATGGTTGACTTCCATCACATAGGCTTCCTCAGCGTTAATAGTGTTGTTTAATGATGCAGCAGAGTTCTCACCAGTGATCTCTTGTGTTCAGTGTCATAAATTTGTTGATATAAAAATGCATCTATTTTTACTTGATTAATTATAAATGGCTATAGCAGGTTACAGTATTTATTCCAGAACTCAAATTTAGGTAAATGCTTAGACCTGAAAGTAGTTATCCCCCTTTTCAATTTTGTTTCCATTTTGGCAATACTTGAAACAAAAATAAAATATGATTTTAAAAGGAATAGTTTCTCAAATAATGTTTCAGACATTAATGTAAATTTTCAAGTGATATATTTAAAGATTTATTATATATTTTATGATGAGATATAAAAATGTATTAATTTGACAAATATTTTTGTTGCCAATGGCTATAAAATTGGTGTATACACTGGGGCAGTATCATCTGTGGACCATTTTTCCCATTCAGAAAATATATCTGGTCTTAGATATGTTATATTTACATATTTTAGCATAATTAATTTTTCTTCTCTCTCTTTCTCCCCACCCCTTCTTCACCTGAGGACTAAGGGATGTAAAATAGGCTCAGTCAGTGCATTCTTTTTGTATGTTGTAAATGGAAACTTTTTGATGCAGAACCATGGTAGTTCTATATTTTGCATGCTGGACTTGCAACTGAAAGGGTATGGGTTTATTTCATACCATTGGATCAGCCTTGTCAGCTACCATTGTGTGTCCTTGGGCAAGGAACCTTACTCCAGTTTCCTCTGCATTAAATAACATACCTGTATTGCTGTGCCAGAAAACTAAACAAAATGAAACAGAACCCTCTCTCTCTTAATCCTGATGGAGAAACAGAGCCTCAGATATGCTAATGTGGTACATTTTTATAAGCATTTTGGTTCCATATTAAAATTTGTCTGGGTAAACTCCAAAACAGCAAGAAATAGTTTTCAAGAATTAACATTTCAAATAGTTACAATGTGAATCATGCAAATTATTGACTAAACTTGCATGACAAATGTTTAAAGATTTTAGGACTAAGCAATGGATTAAATAATATAAAAAATATTGTTTAATTAAAAATATTTACTTCCTCCTGGCTGAAATTCATGTTTGAAAATGATGGGGATAAATTAGTGTTGATTTGCAAACCAAAACAAATAACTCAAAATTTGGGTGCATTGTTTGTTACTGAACTAGACTGTAACCATGCTAATGCCACAGAATTCATGTTTGAATGCAGAATTAAACAAAGTAAATAAGCAAAATTCTGAAATCATTAAAAAGTTTATTGATGTTATTTTCTGAGACTGTTGAGTCCAACCAGTCTTTGATGATTCCATCCAACCCCAATAGTGCTTGCTGAATCAATACATGAAAGTTGTTTTAATAGACTTTTATGAAATTCACTCAAAAGTATCCAAGAATAAATATTTTTACCAAAATTTTTTTGCAGTTTTATGCACTCATGATAAAATAGCTGGAAATGTTCAAATTTAGTACCGCTCCGGTGGCCTAGTGGTTAGAGCTTCCGCCTCGGATGTGGGAGGTCGTGGGTTCGATCCCCGGCCGAGTCATACCAGAGACTTAAAAAATGGTACTAACAGCTGCCTCGCTTGGCGTTCAGCATTAAGAGGTTAGTGTTAGGACTGGTCGGCCTGGTGTCAGGATAATGTGACTGGGTGGGACATCATGCTACATGTCTGCGGCATGATGCCCCAGTGCTAGACATCACTATAAACTGCCACATTGCAGACATCGTAGCGATATGACTGAAAAATTGTTAAAGCTACGTTAAAAATCAAAATCACATCACATCACATCACATCACATCAAATTTAGTGATGCTAATGAAATTCAAATCTCATTTCTTAAACTTTGTGCCCAGCAGCAAAGCTTTCAAGCTACTTGTGTTGAACTCGTGATTATCTGATTCAAAGGGACTTTACTGTACCCAAGTGTTTAATTACATAAAGGAATTTGTTTTCTATAGGCTCTATCAATTGTACTCTCAAGAATTTAGTCACTAGTCCCCCATTCTCTCCAAACCTTAAACAACCATATTGTTTCCAAAGGTTTGTCTCAGTCTAGGCTCTTTGAACCAATATGCTTGTGATCTAATAATAAGAAATCTAAATTCTGGACACAATGTCTGCTTCTGGAACCAATAAAGAAGCTGTTCCCATTTTTCTAACTGTACAATTTAATTTGAGTAAAACACATACATTACTACAGCTTTCCTCTTTTGTCTAACACAACCTGTATCAGTACATCCTGAAATATGGTTATGGGACAGATCCTGGAAACAAGGTACTTTCTCATGATGTATTAATATAATAAATGGAGATAACGAGCAAACAAGAATAAAAGTTGTTTATATATGGAAATGGTCACTAATTTGACAATCCACAATGGATGCAATATATGTAGGATATACATATTTAAAAAGTTGCAGTCCTAAATTATTATATAAGATTAGATCTGCTATCTATCAGTGTAATAATAGAGATACACATATGCACATAATTAAACTTCATAATCTAACGGTTTTTGTCTCGAAATATACTTTGAAGAATCTACATATTTTGGAATATATGTAAGGAAATATCTCACTGGTGAAGTGGAAATATTTTGTATTAGCAAGATTGGCAGTATGACTTGTGACAGTATAATACTTTCTGTTTCACTATTGTAATATATCCTTATATCTGTTGAATTTTTTTATATCCTCTATGAATTTCATTGCTGATTTATGCATATTAAATAAAATAAATGCATATGAGTTGAACTAATGAAAAAACAAATATATATGCTTATTATGCAGAATTGATAGTGTTTTGTTTCAGTTGTTACCTTTTTGTATTTATCAGCAATTTTCACTAAATTCCTCAGGAAGCTGTGGGTTTTTGTTGATGTTCATTTGCTTGGTCTGTGATCTTTGTATAATTGTCTTATTAATGTTTGCATTTACACTGAATATTGGTGTATTAATTTAGAGCTTGCTTTTTTAACCTTGCTTTTCTGAGGTTTGCTTTTATGTGTATTTTGTTTTTAAACTTTGTGTTCAGTTTAACCACCGATCCACTCCAAGATTGACTTGATAATCATTGATCCACTTTTAGATTGGCATGATAACCATTGAACTATGAGACAGGCATGATAACCACTGATCCACTCTCAGATTGTCATTATAACTATTGAACTATGAGACAGACATGATAACCACTGATCCACTCTCAGATTGTCATTATAACTATTGAACTGTGAGACAGACATTATTACCACTGAATCGCTGTGGTGTAGGTTTAACATTAATACATATATCATATAAATTCAAAATGCTTTAAGTAAATATGTAAATTCAGAATAACTTAGACATTTTTGAAAAACTTGGATGTGTACACATATATTATTGCTATTTCCTCAGTTTTGATTATACAGATTGCTGCCATATTCATCCAGTGAACGAAGACTGGTAATCACATAATGCAGTAAATATGTCTGTCATTTGTCTGTTTCTTGTGAACAAGCTTATGATAACACAGTTTGTATGTCACAATTACAGTACCTCTTGTGAATTTACACACCAATAAAAGAGTGCTAAATCTTGTGTCCAATCAACATGATCTCAACAAAAAAAGTTATTCATTTTTGGGGTCAGAAGAATAAAACATTTGTTCAGGATCTAAAGTTGCTTGTCATAAATTGAGTCACATAAGAGGATGTGAGAAACTATGTCAGAATATATTTATTATGATATGTTGCTTTTAATATAATTTAAGGACACCTGTTGGCATTGATAAAGGAAGCCATGGTATATTATTAATTTGTGTCATTTTGTTTTTATGTATTGATATATCTGTGATACAGTATATTTTCTGATTTTTATTTTAATTTCCATTAAAATTTCATAATTATTTTTTATTTGTTATTTTCTCTTGAAGAAAACTAAAACTTTGCGTCCATTTTATTTTTGTTTTTCAGTTGATTTAGTTGATTATACTGGAATTAAACATAAGCATTGTATCTACTCTTCAAAACAAAGTGTCATGTGATTGATCATTGTTTGAATCTATCATATTATTATGCATTTGTCTTCTACAGCTTTTACAATTGAAATTGAGTGCATACATAACAAAATAGATAACACAAGTTCTATGTCAGTTTTAAGTCTAATGTAAGATGTATCCCATTTATTCTTTGATAAGTTTATTACATTACTGTACTTTGATATTCTGCAAGATGTTGTGGTTTGAAAAGTCTCTATAATCATTGCATTTGTCACTTGTTACCAGGTACATGTATAAGTATGTAGTTGACAAAAGTGGTTGAACTTGGTTAAAATACCCCATTGTTTAGTACCAGATTTCTTCCTTTTGATATCAGTAATTCCAATATTATTTTCTTTCAATCATATTGTGTCACTAATGGATTGAATTCCAAAGTCATTACTTTTAGATCTGAAGGAATGTGTGTGAAAGAATAGATGTACATGTCAGGTATTTTCTTTGGACAGAATTCTAATGATGCCAGTTTTGGAGTAAATATTTTGTCATAACATATTGAAAACCACCAGTTGAAAGGAGGAGTAGACCATGTTCACCAGCTGAATGCTTCTAATACATGACATTCTGGGAATTTATCAGAATTATTCAAAAAAGAGCCATCAGATGACATATTTAGTATGTAACATGCTCATAACTGAACAGCATGGACCCAGATCTGCCATCACAAGATGTTCCAGCAGATCATGGTTGAGACCATTCTCATACAAATTCCACTTTAAAAACAAACATATATAGTAGCATCTTGATGGCTGATTGACTCATAATTCCAGTATGTACAGCAGTTGAAAGTTTTACTTTGTATGCCTGCTCACCTGTTTTATTGCAATTGTATAATAACTGTATTGTGACATGTCTTTTGTTATTTTTATATGTTTTGACATTTTCGAATGAGCAATCTCTAACTAATAAAATGTTTCTTTAAAGGAAATCAATCTTGTGCTTCTTACTAAGTGCTTGATAGTTTTTAGGACACCCTATTTTAACACGTTATTTGGGTATGGATATGTTATTTGGGTATGGATATGTTATTTGAGTATGGATATGTTTAGAGAATGTGTTCGATGTTGAAGTTCAGTAAAACAATACATTTTATCATGCATTTCTGTTTCTAACATCAATGACTAGCCAACCAGGAAACACCAGCTAAAGATATTCGATTGTTAATTTAGGCTGAATACCAGTGAAAAGTCAAACTATATCAGATAGCCAGTCTGTTGTGTTAGACTGATCCTGATATCAACTGATCAACAAAGCGTCATTGTTTATCTGTTTATAAACTTGGAGTATAGCCATGATATTTGTTTTACACATTCATCCTGTGGTCTAGTTGGTCCTAAATGACAGCTATATGCTATTCCGAGAGCCATTATGGAGTTTTAATGAAAAACTTCTTGTGTGTCTTGGTAGGTTCTGAATAAAAATCGTGACGGTTTGATACATAATATGGCAAAATGATGTCCATCTTGAAGTCTTGTCTTTACTACTTTTGAATGGATGGTCATAGTAACATGTTGCAGGGATCACACTGGACTTTGCCCATGTCACAGATTGTAAATTTGTTCATTTTTGGAAAGAAAATATACCATCAGGTGATCTTATTAACGACAACATTGTGGGTGTTAAAGTTCGTTTATACAATATTGGGTTTTGAGTAAAGAAACTGAAAGGCAGCATGAAGGAAGTAGCAACTTGGATATAGCATGTACTGGAATCTTATCTTTTGTTACATAACCAAATTCTTCATTCGTATTGACAAACCATCTTAACAGGGCTTTGCTATATCAAAATCCGCTTTTGCCGACATCTCATCTGGCCTAAGTCCTGTAAGCTGTGATGCACTCAAATAGTCTTGCTACTGGACTACTCTGAAGGTGGGAGCAGGAATGGCTACAGTCGACCAAATGATGACTAATCCTTTTTGGGGAGAAAAATGTACCAGTTTTGCTGAAACTTTAAAGAAAACTGATTACCTTTGAAGCACCAATTGTTCTATATAAATACTTAGCAAATAGAAAGAACATTCAGTCTCAATCAATGTTCCACAATTATTTGATGTTGCTACTGCAATAACAAATGAGTATTTGTTTGATGCCAAAACATTTAAACAAATTGTTCGCCAAAACCTCTTAACTGAATTTGACCAAATTTGAGTGTGTCCAGACGTTGAGGAATTCAAAAGGATGCCAGTGTGATCAGCCACTTAAGCTTCTACTCAGAAAATGCCAAACAGAACTGAACAAAATTTGACAGCTTTCTTGCATGGATATCTCTCACATTTTGTACATTTAACACAACATCTGCCATTAATATGACCACCATTGCTAAAAGTAGAAAACACATACATTTCTCCTATCCAGCTGAACTAAATATTTTCATATCTGAAAGCATCCTGGCCTGAAGGGTTGTTGGATTTGTTCAACACATGCTGATTTGATGATACTTGACATGAAGCATCCTGCCATGAAGATCTTTCAAATTTATACTTTAAAATGACTTTTCAATCGCTTGACAGAAATTTACCAAATTTGAACGAATTTACCAACGAGGACCCTAACGATGGCTACCACTATTACAGGTTGATCCTGGCAAGGAATTTCTTGGTGCAGTATCATCGTTGGTGAAACAACACAACGTTGAAATCAAACGAAGGCATACTGCAATTCATCGTAATCAGGCAATCATTGATTTCCTTTGCATATTGATATCCAAATAACCGCTCATCAAGTGTTCGATTAAATCGTTCAACGATTGCCTGATCATGATGAATTCCTGTATGCCCTCGATAGTGCGTGATCGTGAATAAAGGCATTAATACTTAGCACATACACTCGCATGGAGGCCCGGTGATGCACAAACACACACACATGTATATATTTGTGTGTGTACGTGATTTGCAGCCTTTTTAAAATTTTATGGCCTAATTCCCTTAGTGTATAGTTAAATATTAGTTTCTATATCAACAACATGTGTCTGAAATGTTTGCGTGTACAAAACTACGAAAATGTATACTTCAGGAACGCAAGGAATCCATGTTCATTCATTAGGAGGTAATTGTGGGATATCGTCTTGTAATCGTCACATAACATATTAAACATTATGTCTGGTTGTTTCGTCCCTTCTATTATAACTGAGAATGTACCATTCATCGGAGGTCATTTTAGGTAACGTCAGAGTAATGGGTGTATAGATCATTGCTTAATGGCCCATCAGTTCATTAAATTAGACAAAAGAAGTTCATCGAGTTCGAACGTATTCTCAGGTCACAGTCAACACGACACCTCGCAGAGGGACTTGGCAAGTTCTTTTATTTTTTTTTTTTTTTTGGCAATATCAATTCAGTGAAAGCTGTATATAACAACAGTTCATTGCATCAGAAGCTCGTCGTATTTGATGCTAATAATATGTCGTAAAATTGTCTTGCAACATTTGATAAAGACTTCCAGCACAGCTTGAAAGATCTAATTATTAAGACACCAAAGTTCAAGCGTGTTTTACCATTGTTCTACAAAAACAAATAAATAGCTTTATGTAAATAGACAATTAACGATCTAGATAATCAGCCTATTGGTAATTGAGCATTAAAGATCCATTTATTCAGTTTATGCACAGAATTAAATATCTATTTTTGAATCCTTTGGAATAATTACTCAGATAGTGAAATATAGCTTTTACGGCCTAATTGATTGGAAGCTATAAAATGTATCATTTTCTGATTTACGAAAACAGCTTGGTCTGTTAAACGGCGTCAACACTATATTTGCTATTGTAATCCCAATGCGTGTCAAGAGAGATATCTTGGTTGAACTATTGTTATAACTGAATAGTACACAACTAAATGCTATAATCTGTCACGCGTTTGCGTTCTGGACCAGATTCGACATCATCCTACATGATCATCCTTAGCAATTGATCATATGAAATTGATTTTCCATAAATTAAAAAACAACCAACGCAGAATAAAATGGGACAAATATACCGAAGGACAGCCTATTTGGTGCAATTATTCCGCTTAAACAACAGTAAGGTGTTTGCCGGTATTGTAAACTAAACCATTAGACAAAACACCAGGAAATCATTGCAATAAAGAAAACGTGGACTAAACGAAAGATGCGACAAATATTTTATTATGATGACATACATTTGGCATTTGAATGGAGGAAACATGTTACATATATAATAGCATCACCCATGTTTTGCCCACATGCTAGAAGGGTGATAAATATAATGTGCACACAAAATTAATATAACTTGATTACAGAAAGGTTTGTACTTTTGTATTAGTTTTGATGATATCAAACCATACTTGAGAAAATGAATAGCTATCAAATTCAAACATTTTGTTCCGTAAACGTCGAACTCGATTTAGACGTTACATTCAAAAGCAAAATTGATGGCATATTATATAAACAGCTAGGGACAACAGAACACGTTCTGTCAGAACGAAGGGAAAGGACATTGAAAGAGTAATACAGATATATGTTGCTGCAAAATAAATCTAATTTAAAAAATCCCATTGTTACCTTAAAGGTTCAGACACCAAACGATTGTTACATGCTACAGACGTTAAGATAAACCCAAAAGATATTCTCCTCAGAGAGCACTGAACATAACTTTGCTGGTTTGGTTGCCCAATAATACCATAACCATTTCTGACTTTGAAGAGGAATATATATATATATATATATATATATATATATATATATATATATATATATATATATATATATATATATATATATAGTCACAAACAAAATTTAGGCGGGCTCATAGTACGAGTTAAATGGATAGAATGAATAGAACTAGAAAGGAAAGTCATTTAAGATTGTAATGTTGTTCTATTTCTGAATTTATCTTGGTATAAACTGGCACTTGCTGAATCACACATCAAATAACGTCCGAAGGGCATTCTGTAAGCTGTGTGAGTCGGCAACTGACTGTTTATACTACAGCAAACTCAAAAAAAGCAACGATATACTTTTTTAATCGCAACTCTCGATAATTTAAATTGAGGCTATCTAAGGTTTTTAACATTCCACAGCCTGGTATTAATCTTTTATCTAAACTGGCACATGTGATCTGAGTAGAAGTTCAATATTCAAAGGATGTGTTGTTTTGTTTGACATTGAAAAGCAAAATTGATGGCATATTATATAAACAGCTAGGGCACAACAGAACACGTTCTGTCAGAACGAAGGGACAGGACATTGAAAGAGTAATACATATATACCCCAATCCCCATATCCATTTAGCTATAGTTTTAAATCATTTGTAGAGAGCTTCAGTGAAAGTGATGTAGCTCCAATGTTCTTGTAATATTTTGAAATTTCCTGCTTATTTTTTCAAATCTAGTCAAAGAAAAAAATGTTTATATCCAGAAAAACAGCGAAGATGTTTTATTTGATTTTTTGAAAGCAATTCAATTTTCTAAAGAAGAAAAAAAAACTTATAGTTTTTATTTTGTTTTAAAGGCATGCAGTGTGTATGTCTTCTAGTTCAGTGTTTACGTTAGTTACTTTGCTCGTTTCTCTATTTATAGAAGTTAGTATAAAGTAGTTCTCCGTACAGTTTATACAGAAATAAATGCAGTTAGGTCTGATCACATGATTATGTTCTGACCAGTGGAAATCTTACCTTCATTTATCAACTGATGTAACTTCAATTATTTGTGCATATTTAATGTACCTAATGCAGATAAAAGCAGTATTGTACATACAACAGTTGTCATGATTCCTGTAATTTAGGGCGAACTAACACACGTTTGAGACTTAATTTAGTTGTCTTCCAATTTAAACGTACAAGAAAACAACAGTATGCAACGAAGTAGGTAAGAAAATACGTATAGCGCCTGAGAAGGCATCTATTGCTAAATTCAAAACTATCATTATCAGCTTAATCCCCGAATCGTCTATACTGGGATTTTGAAAGTGTCATTTTACCAATATGAACTTACAAAATAGAATAGCACATTCACTAAGAATAAAATCGGTTCGTCGTGTAACATCGAGACTGTGTATACACTGCAGTAGAATGCATACACTATTCAGTGACATTTACAAGAAATAACGAAACTGTTTACAGTGAAGTTTATCCCAAAGACACCGCTAAAATTATGCTCACCAAAGAGGATAATAACTATTTTAATACAACAAGAATATGCCAATGTATTGAAAAGATAAATATTAACGAGAGCTACAAGCGACAAGGGTAATGACGAAGTTACCGCTTTCAACAGCAAACTAAGAGATACTGATTATTCTATTAGTAAATGCAGAGGTCATGCTTGGATTGAGTATGTGATATACATACAAAATGCAAACTAATATTTGTCTACAATTTATCACGCTATGAATAATTCATCCGATAATCAAGATTTAAGTAAAATACAATTTAGATCACGACGTGATGATGATACAAATTAATGGTTTCCTCTCCTGATGATGTTGTGGTTGATTTTCTTTACGGATATTACATCCATATTACGGTAGCACACACGGATCACCAAACTATAGTTTGCAGAGGTAAGGCCTCTATTTAAACGTTTTTATAAAATCGTGTAAAATTAGCATGTTTAATTTATGAAGACACTAAAGAAATATTTTGCAAAAGGAAAATATAAAAGTTTGTCAGGTATACAAAATGGAAATTAAGGATTATATTCAAGACTACTGTTACATCATGACATTGAAGAGTATGGAATTATTTCGGAACATGTTATATATTTGGACTTGTGATTGGACATATATGATTATTTTGGATTTAGCTCACAACTCTGTAAGTGTCTCTTAAACGTTCATATTGTAACAAAGAATTATTCTGGATTTAGCTCACAACTCAAGTGTCTCATAAATGTTCATATTGTAACAAAGACAAATAAAACCTGGTCAATTTTACTTGAATTGTTGGTTTCTCGTACTTTTTCTTACATAGTTTAAGACATATAATAGTAGCATCACTGTATATGTTCACAAAAATCATAACTGAAAATATTTTGTCTAAAATAAAGGAATTGATTATGAAGAGTATCACACTGTTCATCATAAAACTGGCAAATAGAAACTCCATAAGATATAAGACCTGAGTTTTTATTTTGTTTTTGACTGCACCCGTTACTTAGTGGTTACGGGGCATCAAGTGGCCGAGTGGTCTAAAGCGCTCTTCGTTACTGATCACTGCCATCTCACCTCTGTCTGCGTGGGTTCGAGTCTTGACTTCGGCCAATGTGGGTATGTAAGAAAGCTTGCCCGTAGCTTCTCGTGGTTCGGTGGTTCTTTCCGGGGTTTTCCCGGATTCTTCCTCCACCATTAATACTGGCCGCCATGTATAGCCTATCGTGTGCTGAAAAATGGCGTTAAACCCCACAGCAACAAAAACAACAACCTAGTGGTTAGAGCGTCCGCGTGATATTTAAAAAAAAACAGAGATACCGTGCAAGCTATTAACGTTCTCTTATCGAGTTTATCCTAAGGGAGCCTTACACGATTTACCTGTAGATGTATCTTTGGTTATTCAGAACAGAACGCTCTTCATTTATACCTATATATATATACCACAATAAATGACATAAAAAACAAGAAATTCTGTTTTATATGATGCACAAAACAGAAGCAGACATGGTGCGAAGAGATATTAACTCTCGTATAGAGTTTGTCCTAAAAAAAGCCTCATGCAACGTGTTTGTAACTGCATCTTTCGAACCTTTTTTCTTTATACCTACAAATTATACAAACAACAAGAAAATAAATGTTGAATTAATTTTTCGAAAGCAGAAATGTTGTGGAAGGTATTGTCTCTCCTCAAGAATTTATCCATATGGAGCCTAACATATCCTACCTGTAAATAATGTTACAAATAGCCATTTTTTTCGCTTTTTTTCTTCTTTCTTTTTCTTATTACTATAACAAACTTTTATTTCAAACGTACACAAATACTCAATATTCAATCTTCTTCTTCATTTGGACTCTCCTCAAGGACCTCAAAATTTGTCTAACAGAAGACAATATTTGGGTGAAAAACAAATGATTTCCCGTGTTACTTAAATGGACGCCGTCAGATCCCAGATAGAGACGGCGGAATCCCCTCAACACACAAAATGTGACAAATGGTATATGTTCTAACTCCTGAGATAACTGGAAATTTATGCGACAGACAATACGTCCATACTGTCCAGGACTGACAAGTCTAGGTCTGCTTCGAGGTAACATCCCACCAACACACAGCGAATCCGAAACAATTTAAACGAAAAACAAGGTCACAAATCAAATGAACAATCATATCCGGATGCACATATCCAACAACATTATTCCCTCCAATTTGCAAAATACAACAGGTATATAATGAAGATCAGGTAGCCGATACAAAAGCCTGGAAACTCTAGCTATATATCGACCATCGAAAGTAACCCTCCAGCTAGATGGTAAATGGCATAAAGCTGGAAGATTTCTCTTTACTTAAGCAAGCCACCAAAAATTATAAGCTGCATCATCAACATTTTGAAGTCAGACCGGATATGATATAAACTACTATCATATCTAAAATGTTTTCATTCACGTCGGCTTGAATGACCAGATAACCCAATTACTCTGAATAGTGCGAACGAACCTAATTCGAACTTTGGGACCCATAGAGAAAATCATAAATAATACATTTAATTCTCTTGCTATATTTTCTTACTATATTATCCTTTACATTTCTATTAATATTACCTACAAACATGCAACCGCCATCCATCAATATATGCATTAAACATCTTATTTAGTTATTATTTGCAAATTGATAGAATTACTTTCAAAATTGCCTTCAAAACAAAATAACTTTTTAATTTGTTTTAATTTTTATCCTTACCCAATACGAATTATTTTTAGAAAATAACTCTAAATACCTGTCCTATATTACTTTTAAAAAATTAGATGAATAATAACAATTTCAAAATATGATCTAGATAGTGCCAGTCCTTACAAAGAAAAAGTGCAATACCAACACATACAAGCACAATTACCACCACACCAGGAGAAAAAGACTTTGGTAAATCACTTATCAAAAAGAAATATAACACTAACCAGGGGATGGGAGCAGAAACATGATCGATGGACTTGAGTCCAGAGAAAAGAAAGTACGATCATAAGTGTATGCATGGGAGGTTCGAGGTCAAGAAAATACTCACAAGCTTTAGTGAGTCGAACGTACTGGCATGAGTGTAGAAACTGACCTACTTTCCGGGTAGGGAGGAAGTATAGCTAAGAAACCAACATGCAGGGACAACTCACAAAATATGATTAAACGAACCAAAGATTAACCCTGACAAATTTATTTCAAAAAGAAAAATACATACTATGTATAATTATTTTTCAATTCATATACAAATACACTCTTTTATGGTGGACAAGGAATACATCAAATAAAAGATTACCTTCAGAAAATGCACAAATGGCTGACACTTCAAACTCTTTACCAGCTATGTGCTGGGACGGAGTAATGTTTACCAACATAAAGAAAGGTCGCAGGTTCAGACCACGGCCGAGTCATTCCATAAACATAATTTAAAAAATGTTACTAATAGCTGCCTCTCTAGGCGATCATGATTAAAAGGTTAGTGTTAGGGCTGCCTGGGGTCAGGATAACGTGACTTGGTGGGACATGATGCCCCAGTGCTAAACATCACTATAAACTGCCACACTGCAGACATTGTAGCAATATGATTGTAAAATTGTTAAAGCTACGTTAAGAAATCACACACACAGACACATACACACAACTATTTTGTGTTTTATTATATTTAAACTTGTTTATCATCCCATATACTAAGTTGTGAATTCCAACCTTGTGATCTTGTTTTAGTTTGCTTGAAATGTATTCTTTATAATATCAGCCTCTGTTATACTATGTTTTTGCACCATCTGCAACATATCTTCTGACTGAATCAGGAGATTTCATGGCTTGTAGCTGTTACATATTTTGCTTGTCGAATAAATTGTTGTTGCTTTGGTTTGTCTCTAAAACTGTCACCACCCACCCATCCATCCCGCCCATATGTAATTAGGTAATCTCACATATTAAGGACGTTATACTCTGTATTAAGATGATGTTAGACGTATCACACTTGTTGAAAATATTACAATTGAACTCATTCTACTCATTCGCGTTTCTACTAAAATGAGGTAATATATAAACTGTGATAGATGTTCTGTGTTGAACTTGTCCAGCTAACACAAATATCATGAATACTTATAATCTAACATAACATTGCAATACCTTCTGTTAAACCAATGAATAAAATATATTGAACCTATTTTTCCTCATTTGTTATCATTAACTACATCCACGGACACCACTTCGTTGAGTACAAAACAGTATATAATGCATAGTCAAAATGAAGTTTTTTAGCATTTTGCACAACATCGCCGATTTGAAAGAGAAATACAATTCATTTAGTGCATGGAACATACATACAGAAATGTATATGTGTGTGCGTTATCATCTTTGAACCAATGGTATACTTTATCTTAGGAACTTATGAAAACTTACTTGATACGGAAGTAACCAAATAAAAACTGAGTATGAGTAAAAGGTGTGTGTGTGTGTGTGATTGGGATTTTTAACGTAGCTTTAACAATTTTCCAGTCATATCACTACGATGTCTGCAGATTGGCAGTTTATAGTGATGTATAGAACTGGTGCATCATGGCTCAGACATGTATTATGATGTCCCAACTAGTCACACTATCCTGACACCAGGCCGACCAGTCCTAACACTAACCTCTCAATGCTGAGCGCCTATTGACGCAGCTGTTAGTACCATTTTTTAAAGTCTTTGGTATGAATCGGTCTGGTTTTCGAACCCACGACCTCCCGATCCAGAGAGGGACGCTCTAACCACTAGGCCACCGGAGCGGTAGTAAATGGTATGAAATAGAAATTGTTAGTTATTTGTTACAATAACATGCAACTTGTCACACATTACAAACGCAATTCTGTTTTGCAGGAATGGCTTATATCTAAATGTAGGATAACGAGACAAGGAAGCAACGAATCTTCCTAAACTCCTGAGGAATACATAAAATCAATTTGTTCAAGTACCCAATAATAGACTTTGACTTGCAGTGTTGTAAAGCGTATATTTTTATACACTGTTGTGACATAATGGTTAACATGTAAACAATTTCATTAATATATTAAATGCTTTATTTTTTAGTCCTGAAAATAGCAGCAAAACAAATCATCGAAATTGCACAAATTAGTCAACGCCATGGAATCTGCTAAAGAACAGTCATCGCTGCAAAGCTTAGAAAATTGTCTGCATGAAACATCAAAAATTAACGATCGACTTAGGAATAGACACGACATGGAAGAAGAGAAAGTTTAGTACAGAAAATTTTAGTAAAAACAAGACGTATTAGCATAACGAACAGAGTTGAAATGGATAATATCGTTGAATATTTATGTTACATTTCAGATAACAAAATCAGAAAAGAACATAACCGAAGGAACCAATTGGATGCTTGGTATGATCTACATACCAGCTGCTCAGGGAAACTTCGTATACATATTTGGTTAACTAAGATTAAGCAAAAATGAGCTTGTAAAAATGTAGAATATAACGACAAAATGTGATTTTGTTTTTGTTTTTCTTGTTCTTGTTGTCTGTACATGTCTTTTCTGTTTTCTTTGGGTTTTCCCATGCTTTGGAATCAGTTTTAAATCCACCAATAACAAAATCAAAGAACACCAAAGAACAATTTGGATAAATAGAGGAAATGGTCAGCCACATGACCAACCACGACAGAATAACTGAATTTTAATTTGAATTTGCTATGACTCTATTGCAAGGATTATATCACATTCGATCAGGTTTATTTGGTGCCTGAAGCCAATTTATAAATAAATGTAAAAGCCTAATCGTTTATAAAGATAGTAATTGCATACTTGTACAACTGCCCAAGTAACACCGCCAAAATAGTGCACGATGAATTAAGGTAAACAAAATGAAATATATATGGTATTCATAAGACGATGAGAAACAATCAAACAATTCGTGCTACATTGGTGACGAAATAGAAGATTTTAATGATATTGATAAATAACACGGAAGACATACGGAAAATGTAACATTAATTTGGTGACGAAATAGAAGATTTTAATGATATTGATAAATAACACGGAAGACATACGGAAAATGTAACATTAATTTGGGTTGATAGGTTCTTGCACGCTGACAAGAAGATACTTAAAATGGAAACCTTGAGATTTGCCGATAGCTTTTGATTCATGAGACAACCCTGTATGGTATCTAAGAATTTAAACGATGACATGTTCTTTGTTGAAACATATCGAATTGTACACAAAAGCAATTAAACCGACGTTCAAAACTAAGAGTGTAGCGATATACCTACTTTTCACCTTGGATATAGTTTTACGGAGAGTTTGACTATAAGGTAGATGTGAAATTTGTATACAAATATGCAAGAGACATGTGTGGTGATGGATAGGGATAATGGGTGCATCAAACCAATATCCAGATTCGTTATTGTCTCATTAAATATGGTGGTGGAAACCATTTTGAAACTAGTTTAGTAAAAATGGAAAGACTAAATACACATATAAAATAATGTATATATTTCCACCATAATTGATACGCTTCAGCATAGTTTTTAACCCTTTTTTAGAACCTTTACATGGTCCATCTGAGCTTGTATAAAGTACAGCACAATTTAAATACACACAGGAACATACGATTACAGAGGGATAGCCAAAACTAGATTCAAGAGTCACTCATAACCACATTATAAAGGTAACACGAAGATAACATCACCCACAAAAAGATATTCTAATTTCACTTTTGAATCTGCTATGTATTATTTAAAACTCTTCGTAACACATACATCATTGTTGTAATCACCCTCTCCAAAATTAATGGGCTCATTGATCTTCTAGCATCATCTGGAAAAGCAGAATTATACCGTGCAACGGCGCCTTGTTTCCATCTTGTGCTTTGAATCAGACTGTTTAAAGGATGTTTTGTATACATCTTGTATATCGAAGGTGCAGGTTACATAATTAGCAGACAGGGCGAATAGAACTTTTGCTGAAACGTGATTTTGAAAACTAAGACCTCAAACGAAAAAAAAAAAGAAAAAAAAAATAAGATCAATAACGCCAAACCAAGGCCTCTAACTTTACCGAGAGTTTCTCTCCCAGGGTCTCTCTGGAGTTAGTTTGTTTTTGTCGATAGTGTTTTTTAAAAGTATGCGCGGTTTCGTGTACCCACCGGAGGTTTCATTGAGGTCGCGCCCTCTCTGCTATAATTAAATCAACCAAATATTTTATCAAGTCCTACACGATATCTTGTTCTAGGATCGTGCACATTTATCGTGATAAATCCGTGTGGAGTAGATTGTGCTTTTGAAAAGACGTTTTTGAAATTAATCTTGTCCATGTCCCCCCTACACCAAGTCTGTTGAATATTACGCAGAGTATGTGTACCAACTCCATTACAAACAACTAAAATATTACAGTATCTCTGATCACTTTAGGTATTTATGCATATCCTTGAGTAACATAAATCACATCAGTATTTTTATGTCTATCTCGAGAAAATATTCTTGCTGGATTTGTTTGTTTGTCCAGCATTATGTCGTCGTATATCACGAGATTATTAATAAATCCATCTAATTGATCTATGGACGGTGCTTCATCAATATCAGTTATAAAATTACTAATGTGGTCACATCTTCATTTAACAATTTTGCATTTTCATTAAAAATTAAAGCACATCGTAACACCGCTGATCATCAACTGACGGAGCTAGGAATTATACCTTGTCCCATTGAACCATCTCATTATAAGATTAAGCAGCACTTGTGTTTTACCTGATCCTGATGGACATATTATAATCATTCTGATAGAATTAGGTAATGCTGAAATATGTTTTACTGGCTCTTTCTTTTCTTGTCGCTAAGAAATCAATGATATCCATGTTGCAGAAATATTATAAATATACATGAATACATATTGCTTACGTCGTAGAGTTAATACTCCAACCACTGATTTAGCCACGGTTACAACACAAAAATGGAAAAAATTACATATGGTGGAAAATTTGCAATATGTAACAGATTTCTTTTTTCGTTTTTCTAAAATTCAACATAAGGATGGTGGTGATATTGCTACATTAATGTCAACATTTCCAGGAACTGCATGGGCTAAAAACCCAGGAGAAAAACATTTTCCTGGGTATAATTATTGTGGTCCTGGTACCAGACTTGATATCCGACTTGATACACAAGATTAACCAAGATATGGAGAGTATCCTATAAATATCATTGATAAAGCATGTCACGCTCATATTATAAAAGTAAAGACCAGCAACAAAGACATATTGAAGATGTGAAATTAATTTATGCATTAAATTCCATTAAAGATTATCTTTTAAAGAAAAAAAAAACTGCAGCAAATGTTACAAGTTCTGCTGCTGAAAAATGGTTAGCACGACAAGCAATATGGCAAATTTAGCTACCACCACCTAAAACAATGCAGCATGCAGATTTTGATGTCAGCACTCCCAATGAAGTTCATCAGGCTGATATTTTATTTTTACCGCATGATACCATTAAAATTGGAATACGTTAATTGAAATGCTAATACGAGTTGAATGTCGTTGACTTTGCAAGTAGGTATAAGGAAGCAGAGCCACTATCAGCTAAAACAGCTGCTGAAGTTGTATCTGCTTTTGAACGAATTTATCAACGAGGACCTTTGCGATGGTCACAAATATTACAGGTTTATCCTGGCAAAGACTGTCTTGGTGGAGTATCGTCTCTGATGAAAAGATATAATGTCGAAATCAGACTAGGATATATCGCAATCCATCGTGATCAGGCAATTGTTGAACGATTTAATCGAACACTTGATGAGCGGTTATTTGGAAATCAATATGCAAAGGAAATAATTTATAAAGATGCGTGATCTCGTGAATGGGTTGCAAGATCACCAAGTGTCATAGCTGCATTAAATAATGAAATTATTCGTGCAACTTCTATGAAACCCATTAATGCGATTACAAAAACATATGCCAATACAACGACATGACTTTTCAAAACAACCAGTATTAGGTAATGATACTGTCAGGTATTTATAAGAACCTGGTGAACTTGAAGGCGGTACAAAGGAGTGACTGATCCTATTTGGAGTGTAACGACACATAATATATTCAGCATGGTAAGATCCACGGGAAGACCTGCAATCAAAATATTTGATTCAACTCCTCCTCAACGTGGATTTGGACGCGAGAAATTACAAGTAATTCCTGAAAACACATAATTACCACCGCATTTACTTTTGTAAACTAGTATTACATTTTCGCGTGTATGACCAAACTTACTATTAATTCTGTCTAAGGTAAATTGTCTTAGATTATTAAGAATATTGATCCACAACATTACTGCGTTACAGCTCGCACAATGCTTATGTTGTTGTTGTTTCAGCGTCATGATAAATTCAGCATCGAGATCAAAGTCACGTTCATTTTTTTACATTGTTTATAACTAATTTTTTTCTTATTATATCATTGTTAATAACATCGCCAACGACAACTTTGTTGTTGTCTCCAGTGGTTTCTGTAAAGTCTATGACCATTCTCCGCAGCTGAGATATTCTTCTGACTCGAGACACTGAGAGATAAACTAAATTTGACCATTCGTTACGATTATCGACGATCCAAACAATTGTATCAGAGATGGTTAATCCTTGTTATGAATGAACTGTCATTGCGTATCCTAGAGTCCACGGAGTTTTGTCCATGATCAATACGCTCTCAAGAACACTGGCAGGAACTAAGACAATATCATTTAACTCAAGATTTCGTTGCTCTGATGATCCTGGTATATCAACGTCGATGTTCTGCCGTCGTGTATCTGCTGGTCGATAATATAATGGTACGGCTAGATTTGGAAAAGTTTCTTTATGTAGCATAGATAATTGTTGTTGAAGTGTATCATTATTTTTCTACTTGCAACTATTAAGTCATTTGGTCTCCATAAATTCTAAAAATTGTTAATAGCAGTTTCCGAAATTATTTCACGCATTATTTCACACTGATCTTTATTCGATTGTAATCTGATTAATTTCTTAAACTCTTTTAATTCTGAATCAAACGCTCTATGATCGTTAGTTATTTCTTCATAATAATCTACAAAATTCCTCAGCCATTCGTGTGGAGACTGTCCTACAAAATGTGGCGTTCGACTGTGATTGCCGCTCATTATTACAGCAGTATTCGTTTTCAATAACTAATCAAGAAATGTTTTTAACGTTTCTAACGACACTGTACATATTTCATCCCAAACGATAATATTTGGAATGTATTTTACGTCCTTTCCATCAGGAGTCCATTTATCTCCTTTCCATCGAAAGAATTTGTTATAAGTGCCTGATTTAATCTGTCTAACTTTCATTTCTCTTGCATGTCTGTGTGTGGGGGTTAAAACTATCATATCGAAATTCCGAAATAATTCAATCACACGAGTTGTTTTACCTCAACTACCTGGTCCAATAAGATAAACTGGTAATTGTCTAGCTACGGGATTATACACTGACGGTGCTGATGACAACTTTGATATTTGATTATATTTGTAATAAATATCTTTGATTTCAACATCAGCGGATTCAGAATAATCAAGTATATTTTATTGTTTTATTCCCCATTCGCCCCATGATGCATACGTGTCGATATTCAATTTTGCCAACAATCCTGAATTTTTTTATTGATATAAAACGAATCCGTAGCGACTATGACAGCAAACATAGAAGCCATATTTATCAGTAATAATAGATTTATCGAAACGTACGCGAGCATTGAAGATCTTAAATGAGTAAACTGCGGTGACTCACCATCAATACAACCCACAATTGTACCTAATTTAGTTCCGTCCGATAAGTTAGCATTACTTCGACTTATAAATGTAGATTTTTTTCGTTGTATCAGCAATAATAAAATCTAGTTCAGCATCATCTATAATTAATCTTGTACAATGTCGTCTATGATCATATGATCCTTCTTGGGTATATTTACCGATTATTTTTCTGCCAAGATCTTTTGCGATTTTATTCTCAAAATCAGTTATATCAGGATTTTCATTATCAGAATATTTCTTTTGTTGTGGTAACCAAACTTCTTTCTGCGGACGATATGATATAATTGCTTCACTTACTGTTAGAAATATCGGTATTTTTACATCGAGCATATACCGTAATAATACTCTTGGTGCCCAATGTTTTTCTGTAAAATGTTTGCCAAACCAGTAATAGCAAATTGGAGGAAGACCTTTGGCAAACTTAAATGACTCGATACAAGCGAATCCAGTCAAGTCAATATATCGATACTCTGGTCATTTCGTGTGTGATATTACCAAATCGCTCAAAATGCTTAGAACACTCTCCCATACCAAGAAAACCTGGAATAACATGCAACTATATCAACCGAGATAATATCTTAATGATCGTATTTACTATTCCATAATCCACCGTGTCCATATTCGACACAACTCGATATTACATCATTGA
This sequence comes from Sinohyriopsis cumingii, assembly GCA_028554795.2. Lineage (NCBI taxonomy): Eukaryota > Metazoa > Mollusca > Bivalvia > Unionida > Unionidae > Sinohyriopsis > Sinohyriopsis cumingii. The sequence continues at coordinate 29,450,998 of CM068840.1, forward strand.
GAAAATCAAACCGAGTTGGTTTCCATGAATTTTTCTCTCTAGCAAAACGAGCATCAACTGGCGTAATCGTAAAACAATTGCTAAGTAATTGTTCAGCTACATCGATATATTTTAACGCAAGATTTTTCGTTTCTTCGTGGAGAGATTATGTGCGATAAATAACGCCATTAGGTCGTACAAACATAGTTTCCATCGCCAGAACATTAAAATAACCATACTGATACAGAATCGTTTTTACTTATTTCGCTGATAAAATCAAATATATCATTATTATAAAATTTAACAGTTCGATTTCGTGGAAACAGTTTTACTGCATTAGTCCACGCATGCGCATTATGATCAATAATTTCATTCGAAGCTCCTTTTGATTTATACTTTCATTCGTAGAAACTCGCCGGTTATCGTTTTTACCGTTATTGGAAATTTTAGTTTCTTTCCTATCTGAGCGACATCTTGACAGACGCACCGGTATCCTTAACTATTTCTCCCCACTCATTTATTATTTTACGTCTTTAATCCTTTAGATCCTTTAGACCGTTTCTACGAGTTGAAACGGTAAAATGTCCCGCAATTTAGTCTTGAACATTTCATTGGTTTTAAATTATTAACGCTGGGTTTATCATTTATCGGATATAATGCGTATACAAATGCTGTTACAGGATACGCTCGTTCATAATACGGTTTGTAAATACCAGTCAACATTTCTGGTTTGGAATTTTTACTCTGTATGGCAATTGTTTCATTATGAAGGACAGGAGCATATTTGTCACGGATAATCCAGGTGTTATTGTCTGTTTCTGCTAATACAACAAACTTTACTCTAAAACATTTCATCGATTGTCGAGATAATTAATGATCGTTTTCGCTCGTTTGTCGTCTATCGTAGCAACGACATCTTTGTCATTGCGTTTGATTTTGAATGTTGACCACACATAAGATGGTTCTGCGACTCCTTTTAACTAAGCTTGCGTAAACGAATTCTGCGGATATCATTTGCAAAGCGTGCGTAATGTAAGTCTAGGAACAAAACCGTGTCTGAAATGCGATGTTGGAGTTACAGGTGAAACGCGGCTGTGCGTGCAATGTCGTGGTAAAAAATACGGAGAGCTGAAAAGATATTATGATAAAAAATATTGACAGTGACAAAGTTATAAAAAGTGTAGAAGATTATTTGACAAGATTTTCAAAGTAATGGTTTAGACAAATAATTAATTGAACAAATAATATTGTATATCTGGAGCAAAATACGTTTGTAAAGCATCCAACCATTAAACATTACGAAGCAAGGCCCTGTCGACTAAAAAACCCATTCGGTGATGTCATTAATCCTGGTTATCTCATATTCAGAATCGGGAGAAATAAAATATGTCTTTGCCATAGGTTCATATTTGCATGTTTCAATGGATTGATCGAAGACGTTCTTGTGATCTATCATATCAACGGTAATAAAAATCGATAATAATTTATCTAATCTGAGATCTATCACGCAGAGTCAGAATTCTGATTGTGGTTGCACTAGAAGATATGAGAAAACAAGAAACTGGCGAAGAAATAATATTCCCGTCGATGTATGCAGCTGCCAAATATTTCGATGCTCAATCAAAATTAGTACAATTTGTAGCAAATACAATAGAAAAAATGAGCGTTTTCTTTGAAGAAATATAAACAAAAATAATTTTCCATTGTTTTTGGGAGAGATAACTGTCAAGCTATGATGTCTCTGGTAGAGTAATTAAGTTGTTATCTTGATTATATATTACTAACTATTTATTTAATTTTTTCTCATCATTCAGAAATTTATCAATCATTATACAACTGTCAACTTATCATTTCAAACTGATTTATGATGACCGGTTGCCGGTAGGACACTAAAAGATCATCGTGCAAGGGTTTGCAGACGAAAATAAAGGTTGCTAGTATGGAAAGTATGGAAATCTGCTCATAGCCCAATTTTTATATACTACTTCTCCTTTTCTTTAAGTCAATGACCTGAAGGAAGAGAGATAACTCTGTAGTATATGTTTCTCCGCAGATCGTAATTCATCGTGTAATCGTAATTAATTTAATTAACTATCTTTGCCATAATTTATATCAGTGAAGAAACATAATTGTATAATAGTTCATATTAGTAGAAGGCAATTTATGGATTCTAACTTACAAACGAAATCAAGGCAGAAAAACATGCGCTACTGTACAATATAATAGGTCTGTTACAGACAAATAAACCTGATTTTGTCAAGGCAGAAATATATATACAATTAATTTATACAGTTTTGAAAAATAGAAAATAAATCCACGCTGTAATTTTACTCAGTACTGTACGTAGCAATCTTTATAATAATTTATTAAACGTATCTCTGTAAGATATCTCTGTAGCTCATTGTTAAATCATAGAACTCTCATTGACAACTGTCGACGGTTGCGATATGTCGCGATTTTTCTATACAAGATTGGGGTCCATAAACCCAATCTCGATTTTCAAAAGAAAAAAACACACCTTCCCCGCCACGTGGTGTGTGATCTTTTGCACTATCCTGGGGTTGATTATGGGGGGGGGGGGCTGGTGCAAAAATATGTTGAACGTAGAGAAGGCTCTGTATATGTTGTCCAGTCCTTAGAATTAAGATTATATGTTGTGCCGTTATTATAATAAAGATTATATGTTGTGCCGTCCTTAGAATTAAGATTATTATATCTAAAAGCTCTATTAGACGTATTTAGAATTAAGTATATATACGCTGTAAATATGCTTATACAATGCAGTAAATATATGCTTCTATATACAATCCTGTAGATATGCTTCCTCAAAAACGGTCAATGATGACCTAATATATTTTATTTTAAATATATATTTTATAACATATATACAATAAAATGAATTTTGAAAATAATAATGAAAATAATAATGCTATTATTTCTGCAATTAAAAAATTAAAACAAGATGTTATAAAATTTAACTTGATCCAGAGAAAAGTATTTCTGATTTTGAATCACTACAAAATCGTAAATTTGAAGGTGGATATACACTATCAGCCGAAGATCGATTGAATGAAACCATTTGTCAAATTATGTTACAATCTTTATCAACAGTGAAAGATATAGAAGTTGAAAAATTAGTCGCTCTTTCGATCGCAATTGAGAACATTAGATTAATATTATCTAACGAATACGAAACAAAAACAACAATCAATACACGCGTAAGACAACTGAAAAAGATTATATCGGATCGTGAAAACTAAAACGCTGTCACTTATGAAAGTGATTGTAACGTCACATGTGAGAGTGATAAGCGAGAATCAGGAAAAAAATATTCTGTTATAATATATTTTGTTGTTGTTGTTGTTGTTGTAGGGCTTAACGCCATTTTTCAGCACGCGATTGGCTATACATGGCGGCCAGTATTAATGGTGGAGGAAGAACCCGGGAAAACCCCGGAAAGAATCACCGACCCACGAGAAGCTACTGGCAGGCTTTCTCACATACCCACATTAGCCGAATCCGAGACTCGAACCCACGCAGACAGAGGTGAGATGGCAGTGATCCGTAACGGAGAGCGCTTTAGACCACTCGGCCACTCGGGGCCCCTATAATATATTTTGTAATTTTTTTATGCTGCTTTTCCGAGCTTTTAGTGAAAGTTAGTAAAAATTCATTGCTTTTTCACCGAGTTTAGTCGATTTGTCAGTATAAAAAAGCAGTGAAATTTCAGATTTTTGAAGGATGAAAACACCATCGATTCTCTAAATGATTTATCGATAAACCAATAAATTGTTATGAAACATAGTCCAAAGCAATGCTTTTTTTACTGAAATATATTTGATTTTGATTGTTGCTTGAGCTTATAAAAGGAAAATTTAACGATTTATCGATAAATCATTCAGAGAATCGATTGGGTTTTCACCCAGTCAAATTATAAAATCTGACTGATTTTGGTTATTTTTTTAAATATTATATGCCCAATGAAATTATAGAATCTGACTGATTTATCTGAAATCTCATCGAGAATCAGTAAAAAGAAATTTCTGTCGCAATATATTTAGTATTTTTTTACAGAATAAATGAAATTAGATTTTTATTCCAAATTAGACAATATCTTTAAAGCTGATCAAATTTAATACAGGAATTTGCATAATTCGGAATCTAATCTCTATCACACGTGATCATATAAATATATTCTCTCCACAGTTCATCTAATTGTTCCTGCGTCAACAAAATAATCTTTGTTGCCGTATTCATCAATAACTATATTAACAATAAATTGTTCTGTGTTGACTGGAGACTGTGACATTATTGTTCTGATGGCGTTTTCAAGTACATCCACCTTGTCGTGTATGAAAACTCTCATATGCTGGTACATTATATAATATACATCTTGATTGTAATAACTGTAAATCACTCTGCAAAAATATCTTCATGATCAAAAATTATACGGACAATATTTTTATTATAAAAATTTTTACTTCTTTCTGATATATTTTATTTTTTACTGATTTTTGTTAGAATTTCTTTTTTTCCTAAGGAAAGTAGTCAAAATTCATCGGTTTTTTTACCCATTTTAGTCATATTTGTTAAGGAAACTCTATCAAATTTCGTAATTATTGAGGGTGAATACCCCAGCGATTTTGTATTTGGTTTTGATCATTTTTCGATAAATTCTTTTTTTTAACTCGAAAATCAGTCGAAAAACTGACAAAAAGCAAATGAAAAACATCATTTTTAGGTGAGTGCTTTACAAGAATGTGTCGAAAAATTATCGATTTATTGATAAATCAGTTAGAGAATCGCTGGGGTTTTCACCTTCAAGAATCACGAAATCTGATAGATTTTCCTCCACAATTTTATATAAAAAATAATAATTTTGACATCAGAATAAAATAAATCTGAGGTTGAAAATCGTTAGGACCTTACGTATACGTTTATATTAAGAAAGTTTCCACGCAGGTCATTTAAGTGTCCGGATTGGTCAGTAAGTTTGAAAAGTATTCTTGATAATAAATTATTAAGATAACGTAGATAAACAGGATTGATTGGTTTTTGTACGATTAAATATCCAGGAAGCACTTGCGGAGTAAATGTATATAAAATATATCCTTGATGAGCTTGATTTGATTTTTCAAGATCTGTTTGAAACCTGCCATCAGTTACATCACATGCAAGATTGACTGCAATAGCTGAAGTTATATTAACGATTCCTGGTGAAATATGACGACCTTCACCGTACGGATTTTTCTTATGTCCTAGAAGAGATGCTGGTGGGGTTATTTGTTTCCATAACTCAACGATTTGGGGAAAATATTCATTGATCATATCATTGAGTGATTTCTTTAGTTCGTCAGTCATAAATTATGGTATCACAAAGTTTAATATATCTTTTTCAGCTAATTTATAATGATTAGCAAACAAGTTTTAAAAATAGTTATTTTTTGTCAACCCTAGCTCTACCTTCAATAGTCATAAAAACTGTACCTCGATTTATAATTTAAAGTTCTGATACAACTTGATTTAAATGTTGTATTGTTTCAATGATTTGTTTTTTTAGCTCGTCATTAGGATACTCTTGAATATGTTTTTTGAATAACTGACCTAGAGTTGCGGATACAGTTTGATGTTCACCTTAAATTTGATTAGCTATTACTCTAATCATATCCTCATTAATATAATATTTATCATTTTTGTGATTTATTTCTTTGATGAAACTAACGATGTAACGGGTACTAGTCCAATGATGCTCATTTTTATATTCTGGTTCGTTTGTTGTAAATTCATCTCGTTTACGTTCTGGTATTCCTTCAAACTCTGGCGGGATTTCAGGTCAACCTAAAACAGATCTAATTGATGACTGACAAATATCTACAACGTAATCTGGATAATTTATCTCTATCGCGGGTGATAATGTTGGTTCGTCAACTGTTATAGCTATTTTTGATTCTTTTCCAGTTCTAGATTTGATTCTGCATTGAAACGCATCATTGATTTGTTCGATTTGATATGTATTGTAGGAATAGCGACAACCTGCCAATCAGGTGTTTCATCATCTTTATTTTTATTTGCAAATACAAGCGAATTATTCGCCTGTAATCCACCAAATGATTTTTCTGATATTTGGCCAACTGTAATGTACTCGTAATTGTGCTAGTGCGATTTCCTTCACTGAATTTGCTGTTGGAAAGTTAACACTAAATTTTGGATTAGTTGAGCTCACTGATATCATTGTAGTTTTTGACGGAGTTGTGTTCGTTACGATTTGTTGAAGCAGCTCTTCTGACGATGTCAATGGAGTTGACATTATGTTTATTTAAATCCTGATTTTCTAAATCAATTACAGTTATTGCTTCCTTGTAGATTTTGATCATATCCGTGAACTCAGAATCTGATATTTGTCCATCACTAAGTCTTGTTGATAATAACAAGGATAATTTGGAGTATATTAACGTGTGTAATTTTATTATATAACCATGCAATTTTGTATTTGTGCACGTACATATTTGTTTTGCAAGGATATTAAGAATACCGGCTATTATTGCTGCAGCTGAAACACACATTGTTACAAGTGCTGGCGATGTTATTGTTAGTGTTGATAACATTACGCAGGTTCCAGCAATAATAGCAGACGCTGAATAAACAGTTATATAAACAATAACTACACGTCTGCGATATTTCTTTACTTTTACTATATACCCGTCAACAATATTTTGTAATTTTGTTTGCCATTCAAGTGCTTCATTGTATCTCTAATGTTGCGCTGCAACATCACGTTGAACGTTGATCTGAATTCTAGTTGTATTTTAATTAGGTGGGAATTTAATTACTAATTCAAGGCACCAATAATAAATCAAACCGAGGTTTTTTTTCCTCAGGGCCCACAATAAATGTTACCTCGTCGTTTTGATTTAATATTACTAACATAAATCCAGGAGATCCAGTTTAGTGGATAACGCCGTGAAATCGTGGTAGATATTGTAAATGTTACAACACCAAGTACTGAAAGCCTGTATATACCAGTAACCTCAGCGCGATGTTTAATGGTTTCATTGAGTGGTGACCATACTGCTTGGTCAGACGCTACTGTGTATACTATGTTGGTAATCTGCCAGTGGGGAATTTTAATCAGTTCAATTTTTAAACGATATCAGGAATCTCACTTAAAACATCTTCTAGTTTTTACTAATCGTTTCAATTTCTGATATAGCCGTTTTAATCTCGCCGAGGTTTGCGCCAGCAGTCAACGGGGGTGCCAAAGAAATCATCTGCGATTTTATTAGGTTTTTGAAAATTTCTGCGAGTATTTAAGAACATATTTACGTGAACGTCATACGCGTGGATAATTTAGTATCTACTATATTATAACCAACGTAAAAATATTTTCTTTTTTGTTGTTCCGGCATCTTCATAAGATGTTGGATCTCTTAAAACAACTAATTTGTTTCCGTTCATGCTGAGTTCAGCGGTTGATTTTAAACGACTAGCAACACATTTTGTATTTTCATTTTTAATAGTTGCGATTGATATACCTGAGTGCCTGATTTTACCGTCATTAGTAAATACCGGAATGTTATCCGCAGTAGCACCAAGAACTCTATCAGCTATATTATTCCATTTGATGTTGCTTGTCTTTAAAACACCGTATTTATCCTTAAAAATAACGATCTCATCTCGATCACTTCCAGAGAGGTTCATAATATCGGCAAGTTCGTCTTTAGTTGCGTAATTCGACAAATCAATGTCATCTTTTTTTCTTGCCCTTAATGGTATCACTAAGAGAAGATCTTCCTTAAATATCAACCATTATACTTTAAGATCTGTTTAAAACGACTCGGTTGCTTGTATAATCGTGCACGACTTTATGAGGTGGTAATGTTGAGTAAAGCAATTGATTCACGACATTATATTGGCAGATCGGTTATTGTTTGTGTTGGTAATATTGAATACCAGACTGGACTATTTTTTATTGTGTTTGTATACTTTAAAAATTCAATTGGTGGTACCAACCCATACGAATCATAATAAACACTTCCACGTTGATCTATTGCGTATGCAACCCAGTGAGTTCCTGGAACAGAACTATTATCGAGATTAATAATGTCTGTTTCAAAATTGTTTGGCTTTTTTGGTAATTGGTCACGCATAAAAACACATCTAAATATTTTTTTATTTAATATTTTAGCAGCATCGAGTGAATCAAAATTTGACATAGGCAAAATTAGCGAAGTGTTCCTGGAAGTCTCAGACCTTTTCCTTACCGATGAGGGGTTCTTGGTAATCTTAGACCCCTTCCGTTTTTTATATATCCGTTTTCTGTTATTTTATCAACAAGCATACTACCAACCTTTCAGGTAGTACCGCTTGAAACACCAAGTGCAGCTGTTTTTGCAATAGTTGGAGCTTCAGCGGCTATTAACACCGGTAAATCTGCAACAAGTGGAAATATTTCACCAACTTTAACTATATCTTTGATAGCGCTCGGAAAAAGATGAAGTTGAACTCCGGATGTTGATTCTAAAGCCTTATTAAACTGTTTAAGTTGAGTCTTGGTTGATGATACTTTGTTTGGACCCCCACCAGAAATCTGATTCTTTTTTAGTGATATTTTTGTTCCGCATTTGCATGCAAGTTTTGATTGAGTTAGAGTGGCATTAACGTGACTATACTACATTTTGATAATATGATGAGTGATTTAAAAACATGTTTTCTACTGGTGCGTCAATAACTTTCATTCTTCCACCAACACCTTCAAGTAACATTGCTTTGTCGCTGAGTATAAACCCCAGTACCTGGATTTACGCGAGCTCGAAAATGGACATCAGCAACAGACTGTTTACTTAAATCAAGATGATCCCAAGAAAAGTAATAGATCGGATACCGATTTATAAAATCTATCTATGATATTTGCAAACCGGTATCTATATTTTGATCACGTCCCATAAATGTCATCAAATGATGATACGCACGTGCTACATGATTATTTTCAAAATTTAATAATATATATCCAGCTGGTTCTTCATGCCCATTTATTTTTCATGAAACCTCACTAACTCGAAGATCGTCAAATATCAGATGACTATGATTCTGTGAGTTTAATCGCTCAGAATTCTGAAAAGTAATAAAACATATACCGTGGTGCAGAAACACCCTGTTGTTATGCTATATGCCATGTAAATAAACCAGCAATATTACTCTGAACACTATCTGTGGTCGTTGTCAACCATGATAACAATGATTTACCACCTGAATCCATAAAAGAAAGTAATATTTGTTCTTCAGCAATTGATGGAGTCATTACTGGCATCCGCAGTGAAAGTTTTGTCAGTATTACTTTACCAGCATCGCCTGGATCTCGCCAGATAGCATCATTATCATCACCTTTTATAACAAGTACAACTGTATGTTTAGCCCCGAAGAAAACTTTTCTAATATTTCTGCAAATTCCAGTGACATTGGAATCGCGCATGAAAATCTTTTACGATCACCCTTCAAGTTTCATTGTCGTTCTATTATACATTGATTATAATCAGGATCGTTAGAATCATCCTTCGCAAACTTCAATGACGGACCGGCTGATCTTGTCTAATCATTAGTATATCTTGCTAAACCTATTATCGTCGTAGCAACATCAACGTCTTTCTGAATCGTTTCAATTGTTTTCCGTCAATCATATTGGTAGCGCTGTTAAATAACGTCATAATACCATTGTTGACAAAACCGATACTATAATCAGGATCGTATACAGTATCATCTGTTTTTATAGTTTCACCTTCTACTTCAACAAATGCTTCAGCCGGTTAAAGATATCTGCTTGTATATTGAACTTGCAATTCGATTAGACCACGCTGATTTGGTAAACGTGCATCATAAGAAGAAAGAAAACTGATACTTGCGTACGGATTCATCTTTGAGAATTGGTGCATCTATATCGAACGCTGGATCGGATATACGCTTAAACATGTTATTATAATTGTTATCGTCTAACACGAAGACCACTTCCTGAAAAAAAATTGTATTTACCAGCATAACTGTCTTATTTAACTTTACATGAACAACTTCATTAACAGCCAATTCTGTAAGATTCTCATTTGCATCCTGATTTATTATTTTACTGACATTTGCAGGCATAACTTCAGTACTGGGTAATTTTACTGGTTGTGGTTTTCGTCTAATTAACCGTGCTAGTGTATCTTTGATTGTGGAAAACGCTTTACCGGCAAGATTACCAATAGCGCCAATGCCTTTATCATGAACAGCCTCAATAGCCTTTATCCCAAATTGTTTTACAATCGGTATTGCTTTTGGGGCTATCCTTCTAAATAAACCCTGAACAACATCACCGAGTCCATCTCCGTAAATCGCTCTGTAAGTTAGTAATCGCGAATTTACTACTCTAATCATGATTGGTCAATGTTGAGCATGATGTATAATCATTTTATTTATTACTTATTTATCTAATCACTGTGATAATCATCAGCAATTTTATCGATGAGAGAACGATAAATATTGATATCCATAATACCACCAGTAAATAATCTTCCACAAATATCAGATATTTCATTAATTATTTCCGGCGAATTATTCCCTGCGCGTTTCCCTCCAATCCGAATTTCTAATATATCTATGTCAGAAAGAATATTGTCAGGACAATTAAGGAGACCACTTCCTCGAGTGGAAAAAAACCCACTTCCAGTGTCTCCTTCCTCCTCACTTGTTGTTTCCGCTATTTTCTTAAATAGTCTTAAAGGCGATCTCTCTACGTTTGCTTTTTTAAGTGGCTCTCTATAGACTTTCCAAGTTCCAACATCGACTTTGCTGCGGTGAAGAAAATTGTTGTTCTTCTATTTGTTGCTGCGGTGGAGGAAGTTGATATGAAGGCTCTTGCTGTGGATGTTGTGGTTTTGATTGTTTCAGTTCCTCATTATAAAGTCTTTATATTTCACTAACAAAACTTTCATATTTTGGATCATTATTCTGGCTTGTTTTGTTTTATAATATTTGCGACATACCCACCTGACGAAATTATCATTACTCGTAGTATCATGATCGGTTTTTAAATATTCAGTCTTTTAAAAATTAGCTTCCAATGTCACACGAGGTAAATCTTTCTCTTTAATATTTTCAAGTTCTTCAACAACACCTCTAAAAATTTTAATCAGTTCAGTATTTTCTTTTATTACGTTTGGTTTAGGTGCAAGATCATTTTTTATTTGACCAATAACTTCAAATATTTCTTCACCTACAGGAGGAGGCTGAGCAGCAGTTATTTCATTTGTTTGTTTAGTTCTTCTTGCTATCTTTTCACTTTGCTCAGCAGTTTGTAATACTGCTGTAAGAATGCATTTAGTAGCTTCTGCAACTCTTTCAGTAACTTTTGTAACTGGTTTAAATAACTTTTCTGTACCTTCTGCACATTCAACTTGAGCTTCTTGCCATTCTTGTAATTTTCGCCGGACAGAATCACGGACGGAAACACATTTCTTTATTGCGTCTAATCTTTCTCGACCTAACCTAGCTGTGTAAGATTCAGCACAAGGTGCCATTATTTATATAATAATGATCTAATTATAGCAGCAGAGAGGGCGCGACCTCACTGAAACATCCGGTGGGTAAACGAAACCGCGCTTACTTTAAAAAAAAAAAACACTAACAACAAAAATAAAGTAACAAACAAAACTTGACCCCGCAGAGAGACTCTGGGAGAGAAACTCTCGGTAAAGTCAGAGGCGTTGATTTGGCGTTATTGACCTTATTTATTTCATTTTTTTCGCATGAGGTCTTAATTTTCAAATTAACGTTTAAGCAAAAGTACTATTTCACCAATCTTTGGCTCTAGTTACTTTTTCCATATTAAGATGGAATTTCGTCTTGATTATTTTTTGTAGTATGAAATCTTTCCACACCTGAATTCAATTTTTGTTCTTACTAATCTTCTTACATAAAATGACCACATAAACCAATACCTTACTGATGTCGAGCTCAGAACTCCTATATTTAGACCTCCCCATTTAAGCGATCACTATTTTCAGTCACGTTGGTAGCGAAATTTCATTTTATATAACACCATTAGGTGACACATATAAATGATATCTGAGCGATTTATACATATATACTAAACCTTGAGGTGACACATGAACCATTCAGCAACAGGTCACCCAAAGGTTGATTATATGTATGAACGTACATCATTTTACCTTCCGGTGACAGTAAACGGGCGACAATAAACAAGCAAAATATATCTTTGATGCTAATCATTTATTTTATTTTTACATTTTTCGTCTCTTTTCATATTCCGTTCATTATTCCCTATAAATATCTCTATACAGACACAAACATAACTCGTACATATCCTTAATACGTTAAAATTCGTTTGTATCCATCGTTGTATTTGGAATATATGGATGTATCACTGGCCATTTACGTAACTTACGTAAAAATCTATTGTACGGACTTGTATTCCCACTTGTTCTTGAAATGTGCAGTTTGTTTTCTTTATGTTTGTCCGCGTTTATATATATTGCACAAATTTGTAATTGTATAATCAACTGGGAGATAGAAAGCATATCCATAAATCTGGGTTTGGTTTTCACTAGAAACGAAATTAGAACGAACAGAGAATGTACTTTATGCCATTGAAATTGTCTTTAAATGTTAAATAGAACCCGAACGAACGATCGTCATAAACGTGCCTTTTCTTTGAGAAATTTGAAACGTTCTTGAATCCTTGCAAATAAATAAAGAAATTATTTCAGATTTATGTCAAATTTTCCATTTCATGTAGTTAATTCTAAAACATTTACTTCCTATACTTAGTCATCGCGTGGTTTAAATTGAACTTAGATTTAAAAAGTTTAAATTGATAGTAGACTGAAACAATAATGAACACATTGCGTTTCCCTTTTGGGATGCAGTAATGACACAAATCAAATGCATGCGTACTGCATAGCGCAGCTCGGACTAAAACTGATTTTGCTGGTAAGTCGCCAAATCCCTAATCATTCTGCTAACTGAAACAGATACTAAACAGATGTTGTGCTTCATTTGACACGTAGATTATAAACTAAATTCCTCATACCTGCAATTTTACCTATTCTCTTTTAAATAAATACACGCTGATAGTTAATACTGTCTTTTTTATTTAGTTTTCCAAATAAAATTCCGTCGTTTGTTTGCTGATTCATTTGTTTGTTGCTTCTGTTTTGATTTTTTTTTTGTTTTGATTTTGTTGGTTTTCATTTCTTTTTCTTGCTATTACCACGTGCTTTTATTCACATATCCATGCATGCACTTCATTTACTCATTAATATAGAATAATCTGTTAAAAGAGAGTATAAGCGGAATAATTCCTTTCTTTTATGCACAGCGAATAAATAAAAGAAGCAAACAAGCAATATCAATCGGTAAATATTTTATAGAGAAATCCACCTAGCTATCCGAGTCCATTCAGAGAAGATTCAAAGGTAACCGCAGCATGACGACATTATCGTAACTGGCACTGTCAGTAGACAACAGTCTTCTGGGATTACTGATGTCCAGTATTTTATTGAGATTGAAGACGCTTGGAAAACACATATACAAGTTTATCATGACCATAGATTTAGACCACTTGTCGCGAATGTTAAAAGTAGAATTTTAAAAATAAAATATAATGTTGTTAAGAATAGTTACGACATCATTCATGATTTGGTTTTATATTTTCGGAACTCATATATGAGAATACACAAAAAGTATTGACTTGTAAATAAAACAAAACACCCTTTGCTTAAAACAAACCAAAAGTATATAAAATGACTGGTATATAATCCATTTGTTTCATTGAATGGGTTATAAAGTTGCTGCAATTGCATTTCACAGTGTATATCAAGTAAAGCAAATCTAGATTACTTTCAATGTGATTTATTTTCCCTTTTCTCCACTGTTCGCCTTTATATATTTTTTTAAATATCTGTTTTATGGAATAAATTATTGCTTGTTTATTTTATGGGATAAATTATTGCCCTTTTATGGGATACATTATTCATTTTATTGTGCCATTATGTCTGTTGTATATGTATAACATCTAGATTTATTTTGTGAACCAAGCTTCTAGCTAATTTCCCTGTGAAATTTACCTGTATTTATAGCAACCAGCATTCTGCTGATTCTTTCATGAAAATTTCCTCTCCAAGTGCTTGTTTAAGTACGCTAAATTTGCTAAATTTTTACAAGAAAGAATTATAAGTAGACGGCCGTTTTTGCGAGCACACAAAGCCATTCTCAGTTGAAAGCAGGTTGCAATATTTTGTGTGGCTCCATTCTCTGGATATTAATCTATCAAAACTATTAAAACTATCCGTCAATCAAGTGATATCACAAACGGCTACAAGACTCGCACTACCATGTTTCGTAAGCATTTGTCCTAAGGCTACAACGTAGGGTGTTTTTTCAGAGGTTATATTAATGAGCGAGATGAAAGCTAAGCTCATTTCATCGTTATACTGGGCTCGACCTTACATCGATTTCTGTACATGTACTAAATTGATATAAAGTAAGTTATTTATTTGGCAGAACAAAACGGATACTGTAGTTGGAAAGCTCGCATACAGGTAAATGCTATATGATAAATCATTAGGCATAAAATAGATGTTGTGAACTGATTTCTGTCTGTCTCTCTTTATCTCTTTTACATTTTGTTAGCATATATATATATATATATATATATATATATATATATATATATATATATATATATATATATATAGTTTCTAACTAATCTTGGTTTCAATACGCTCTTCTTGTAGAAAATATTTCATCATTCAGCTATTCAGAATAATATTATCGTGTGAACGAATTACACGCTCACGCGTGTTATCGAGGTGTGGGGTTGGGGAATTGCGTATAGTCAGGAGTGGGTAGTACGGTTATTGCAATAGCTGCTTTTGCATCTATTCAACAATCACTTCCAGGACGAGTGTCTCTCTAATGTTCTAATGTTCTGGCATGCAAGATGGCTGTATTAGTTGCCGGCACATATGCCTGGTGATTAAAGATGGTGAGAGGGGTGGGAGTGGCTATGAATGGAAGGTGGAGAGGATGGGTTTCACGTCGGAGAAAGCGAGACTTACTAATTACATTTTTCTATTTTTTCACCACATATCTGACATGACATTGTTACATTGTAAAGCACACATTTACAATGATAGCATGGAAATCCCGTTTCTTCCGTGCGATGTAACTGAAGATTTGGCAATACTGATACGGAAGTGTGTGAAAGTTTGTAAAATGAACATGTAGTAGAAATTCTAATGCATGGGTCAGTAAAGATACTAATAATACTAATTATGCAAAACAGGTGCTGAAAATAAACCTAGCATGTGATTGGATGGGTGACTATAAGCAAAATAAATGATGACATGACACAGAGTAACTTTAATCCAGTACACAATCAGAATAAAATGATTGAAACTGCATATTGGTCGACTGAGACGTATTTATAATGAAAAAGAAAATATATTTTAGCCAAAATCTATCAGGAAAAATAACCTACTTGGTAGTTTATGTGGGTATTTATATATTTTTTTTTTCTGAAAAGAATATTATTCATCATTGAAATTACAAAACAATTAATTTCATTACGCAGACGTGGTTAATAGAATTTAAATCTATACTCTATATCATTTACCAGTCATCTTGTGGACTGCAATTGCAAATATGTGAAATCTGCTAACAACGCGCAGTAGATCAAGGCAGACATGATTAATAGTACTGACAAGTAGGAATGCGAAGAGACAGGCAGACTTCATCAATCGTACTGACATGCACTAAACGCAGTGAGACATAATGAAATAATAATGATAAGTTTATGACAAAGCATTTCCATTCTCAACCTCTGCAAATAGCTGAATGTCATGTATACTTTTATTATTATTATTATTATTAATATTATAAAAGTGTTGTTTTATTTGAAAATAAATTTGCAATACAACTGGAAACGACTGAAGTGTAGAGTGAATTATAAAGATGCATGAATATACTTTTTACATTAGCTAAAATGTCTCTTAAAAAGGAAAAAAAAGCTAAGTTGCATTATCACCTTTCTCTGGCGATTTCAAGTTTCAGCTTGAGTGAATGAGCTATAGTGAGCTGGCTATTAAGACAATTGATTCAACATAAGATGGGTGGGAGTATGATTTTCCCCATCGCACCAACACCTTTTGCTGGTGGTGGTGGTGGTGGGGTTTCCATGGTATATCATTGAGAAAGAAAATTTACTTTGTGGCCCCTGTATAATATTCAACGTATTACTGCGCCGTAAAACACCAAACAAACAAAAAGTAAATAAAGAAGAAAGCCCGACAATGTAATCGCATTGCAGCAAGAGCTAACGTAGTTGCAATAATAGAACTAGTGATATCAGTAACATCATTCTTATTAATTTATAATGTCAAAAAGAGTATACAATAAGTGGTTGACGTTACTGGAGAACTTTGTTTTACGAAGACTTATTCGCCGACACACTTTGAAGGAAGAATTGATAAAATATACAAATCTGGTATAGCTCGTTAATACAAATACGTTAACGCTCTTACACGGTTCCTTTTCTTTTATTAGGTAAGTAAACTGAAAACAATGCTGTGTGTAATATACTCTAATCGCTGTTTGAAATGTTTGCTGCCTTGAAAATAACCAAAGGAAAGAAAAAAATATAAACATAGGTTCAATTCTTCTATTAGACAAACATCGTAGATTGAGACACCTTACACAAATTAGTATTACAATGACACAAAAAAACAAATAAACACCAACACATATCTTAGCTAAAGACATGAAATGACCTGGTGTCGCTACTATAAACAATATATTGTAATTTTAAAAAAATAATTGCACTAAGGTTATTTAAGCGCAAGTGTTCCACTCTCTGCTCTCTGCAAACAGTCCGTTGCATATATATATATATATATATATATATATATATATATATATATATATATATATATAGAGAGAGAGAGAGAGAGAGAGAGAGAGAGATATGAGGATGGAAACTATTTATGGGATGGGTATATGGGTTGGTGAGTGAAGGTCATGCAATTAGTTCTATGTTCGAGCCTTCGTAAGGAACAAATCAAATGTTGTCCCTAACTTGCATGCAAATATTCTTTCTTTCTTAGTGTATAATAATATCATTCTCTATTATTAAGCATCCTCACGTAATATCCAGAGATGGATGTAAGGCCACTCAATGCGGTATTGGGCATCCCATTTTAAGTACGATAAAAAGTTTCGTCAGCTTTCTATTGGTTGGCTCTGAAAATCAAGACATGATTTGTGACTGGAAAAATAATGGGTAAATGTGGCCTGGTGTCTTAAATCATGTTTGTATTATGGATAATCCTAAACATCTTTAAATCCATTTCTTTACAAACCGAAGCCGTCTTATAAATTTCATTCAATGACGATATTTGTCACCAGTTCTTCGAACAGTGTTAAGATGCATTTATATTAGGTTTTGTTATAGTTATGAAGCCGTATGTTTAATAATTAATTCTTGCTTTATTGATCTCACTATAAATATCCCAAATCTAGTTAAGAAATGGTAAAAGTAATTTGTAACTCTATCTTGATATGGACTTTTTTTGATTAAGTATATCTTTAATTTCCTTTTCATTTTCAAATATTATCTTGGACATGATTTTATTAGTATTATTATTATTTTCTAAATTAAGTAAGTGCTTTTTTCCTTTCTGGTTTATCTATACATCTTGTTGTTACTTTTAGCATCACTCATTTACTTTTTCTTATTTCCTATTGTTTTCAGTAGTTATTTTAGTACAGATTGTAGTCTGTAAATCTGATACAAGGCAAATAATAGAGATGACGTCTCTCTCTCTCTCTCTCTCTCTCTCTCTCTCTCAATAAAAATGCATAAGGGATAATACGTAAAAGTCGGTGAACCTGAACTTGCACCAAGTAGATTTTCGTAACAGTTAGGTGTACACTTTCTATGGGATTTTAATACAGTGTTTTCAATACCAATGATAGAAAGCTGCATTAGTCTGTCAAGACTGTAAGCTACATTTTAGTGTAGGAGGAAGATACATCCTGTACTCTATGTAATGCTAGGTATGTTGATATATTTCTTTCTACCTATTTCATAAAACCTGTTAGTAAGGGTCTAAAAACAAATAATTGTATAATAAAATGTCGAACTCCCTCTGGATCTATGAATAGCCTACGTACAATAGGGTTAACCTAACCAACGGAAAGGGAAATTATAGCAATATAGGAAGGATTTTTTATTTATTTCGGTCCTAATGTAAATACAATCACTGTGACTTAGAGCAACTGTAAAACATTGAAGTGTTTGAACAAATTCTTGCTGGTTTCTCATTTCCCTTAGGTTATATTTCTCATTCGTTTGAATATGTTGCGCGTTCACTGAACAAGTACTTAATTATGTTGAATTTGCAGTGCTCGACTTTCTTCAGTTAAACTGTGTCGTACATTTATTTAATTAATATAAATGAATATATACGTTCAGAAAATGCAAGAGGCAACCTATCATTTCCAAAGGAGATTGTGATTACTTGCAAAAGATTAAGAACAATATTTTGTAGCGGACACAATGGAAAGAATTGTGCTGTTTCCTTCATCTAGTTCGTTCCGTTAAGACACAGCAGTTTGCAGTCAGTCTTAACAGCGTTTGAAATACAAGTATGTGTATTTGTATGTGTTAAGAATAAAATATGTGTAGAGTACTCCTATGTTACGTATTTAGGCTCTAATAAACAGTAACTAAAGAAAGAGTTAATATACCTGCTTTGAACAAAATTGGCAAATGATTTATTTCCTTGAAAGAAAAAAAAACACTGTACAAATGAACAAAAATAAGAACTTACGGTTTAAGAATCAAATCCAAAATCACCCAAGAATAATCCATGAATTAAATTTTAGAAGTCCTGGTAACGAAAAGCTCTAATGAATTAAAGTTCGACTCCCGATGAAAAATCCAAAAATGGAAGGCGATGATGTATAATGTAGCCTTTATTGTACAAATGTGTCTACAGTTCTTTTTAAATGCACAAACAATATACTGGTGTTTGTATTTCCGAATAAAATTCAAATAAATGTCTTTGTTGAAGAATTCTGTTTGAACACTCAAATATTTCCAGGAAAAAGAATTATCCTTTAGAATCCAAATGCTTTGAATAAAAAAAATGAACATCAAACTGGTCACAAACATACGAACACCTTGACATCAAGTGTTTTAAGCCCAAACTAAGAAAAATCTCTATAAACAAAGGTTATACAGTACCTCGAGACGCAAAACAAATTCCTGGATGAGGGTCACGTGACCACACTCTAGAATGATTTAGAAGGTATCTACAAGTCTAATGGCACGTAGTCTAATACAGCCTCGATTTCGCCATTATCATTCACACATTAAAAATGAATTACAAAAAGAAGTTATTTACTTGGCCCTCAATCAATGACAGGAACAAGGTCAAAAACAGAAAAAGAGTTTCTATTATTAGGCGTCCAAGATACGAGTCAGGTCAAACTGAACTTTCAGGAAAATATCAAATTCCTAGTAAACAAAATTACATTACATTGACAAGTAATGGGAAAAAATAAAACTTACAAACAATTCAATTAAAACAAAGAGAAAGATTTATATGATAAAGCTTTCTTTTTACCATATATTAACGATACATGGGGTTACAATGAACTCATACATTACATAAAGTGTACATAAAATAATACATTTATATACACGGGAAAGTCCATATGATATTACATTATCTTTCTGTTTGGTGTGCCAGATGTCAATATCAGATTCCTGTAACAACAACATTCACCTTAGTAGTCTTTGATTTTTATTTTTCATCATGCCGATGAAAGTTATGGGGTTATGTCACTAAATACAATAATCGAAGGAGTTGAACTAATGCAGCCTCGAAAATGGTGTAATGCCATTATCAAAGCTAAACATTCCTTCTTGACTGTTGAATAATTTTTTTGGTGCTTATTTAATTTCTTAGAAAAATAGCACACTGGATGATGAATACTATTTTCGTCTTCTTGAATCAACGGTGCTCCAACCCAAATATCAATTGCATCAAGAGACTGTCTAAATGATTGGCTGAAATTTGGAGTTGTAAGAACTGGCGCGATTTTAAGTATGGCTTTTAACTTGTCAAAAGCCTCCTGAAATTGTTCAGTCCAAAGGAACTTGTTTTTCTTACTCAATACATTTGTCAATGATTCAACAATTTTAGAAACTTTTAACAAAATCTTTGATAGTATCCAGCCATACCCAAATATTGCATCAGTTGCTTTTTATATACAGTCACATAGAATTCAGCCTGGACCTTAGCACCTATAGGTTTAACTTGTCCATGTCACACGATATGCGCTAGAGAAGTTACACAAGCGCGGCAGAACTCACTCGTGAATATATTTATTTTCAAACTAGCATCTGTGAATCTGTCAAAGAATTTCCGAATTGTCACTAAATGATCTTTTCCAGATGTTGTTGAAGATGATATCATCGATGTAAGCATCACAATTTCTTGGACCAGAGGCGATCATATTCATGAGACGTTGAAAAGTACTTGGCAACTCTTTCATTCCAAACGGCATTACTTTATATTCATATACCCATCTGGAGTCACGAATGCGGAAATTTCCTTTGCACTTTCCGTTAGTGGAATTTGCCAAAATCCTTTCAGAAGATCAAATTTGGTGTTATACCTGGCATTTCAAATCTCATCAATATAGTCTTCAATTCTTGGCAATAAAACTTAATCTGTTTTTGTCACACTATTCACCTTCTTATAATCAGTACACATAAGGGGAAAATTTTATCTGGTTTTGAAACAAGTATGCATGGTGAACTCCAGTCACTTTTACTGGGCTATGTAAAATCATTCTTCAGCAAATACTGAATTTCTTTTTTCAAGTATTCCTGTTTGAGAGCATTCATCCTGTACGGGTGTTGTTTCACGGGTTCGGAATTTTACAATTTCAGCGTCATGAAACATTTTGTTCGTTCTTGTAGGAACATCTGGAAATAAGTATTTATATTCAAATAATAACTGTTGCGTTCATTTCGTTCTTGCGCTTGCAAATGTGAAAGTTTTTGGTCTAGATTTTTCATAATTTCTGAATCCTAAAGAGTTGTCACTCCAATATCAGTAAAATCCGACGATATTCCTTCACTTAAATCTTCACTGAGTGGGATAGGTACAACTAAATAAAATGCATGTTTAACCTAGCTATCGCTCTCAATATAATGGTACTCGTATAATTTTAAATCCCAGTAGCACAAATATTATAATTTAACTAGTTCATTTCCTTCTTAACTTTATAAGGGCCGTAATATCTAAACTGAAGAAAATTTTGAAGAATGAGCAAGAGAGACAGAACTCAATAACCAGACTCAAACGTTTTATCCATTGCAGTTCTTTAAAAGAGTAATTTCACTTTTGACTTGAATTTCTGAATGCCAAATAATTCAAGCATAATAGGCTGGAAAGTTCCAGACCTAAAATTTGACCCTTGACCCGATTGGACAGATTTGGGAAGACCAAACTGAATAAAAACCTTTATCAAATCTTTTACTATTGTTTTAGATTTAATATTCAACAAAGTAATTGCCTCTGGAAAGTTGACGCACACATATTGGTCAACAGGTATTAGTTACCTCATTTGGTCTTAGGTAAGAGACCAATTCATTCTATTATAATTCTACTAATGGTTCGTCAAATAAATGAATAGGTTGCGGATGAGCCTTAGGTATCTTCTGATTGGGTTTTCCTACCATTTTACAAGTGGATTATCCACAACTTTGTCTCCAGCTAGGTCTTTGCTTAGTAATAAGTGATCGCCCTCAACGGGTAAAACAGACACTATGCCGACAAAGACGGATGACAAATTTACACAATGGAGAGGACTGTTAACAAAGCCGCACTCTACTCTCTGAATAAGAACACTCTCATTATAAGAAGACTTTTCAGAGAAAGGCAAAGTACCTGACAATAAAAAACACTGAGAAGAGCATGTGTCCCTTAAAAGTTTAATAGGGATAGATTGGTCGAATCTCTCAGGAGTGATAAAGAACCCTTCGATATGAATGGTTCATAATTATCAATATTAAAATGAGACTGGGTTTTATAAGACCCTACAAATGTATTGCTTCCAATACATGACCGTAACCATAACCACTTATAAAAGAGCATTTGGAATATGTCTGTCCTGATTCTGATGCCTATTTTCCAATTTCTAGCAATCCGAAATAAAGGGTCCTTTCTTCTTGCATTAGATACACGTAAGAAGAGACAAGGATCTTTAGTCAAGCTTATCCGAAGCCGGAGTTTTAAACGTTGTTCCAATTTGTGATTAGAAGGGCTTGTATTTGGCTGCAACGCTTTTCACCCAGAATACGGTTGGCTGGAAGTCTTATTTACAAAACGAATTTTATGAGTTAAAGAATACTCAGCAGCAGCACGAGCAGCATCTTCCAAGGTTTCTACGTGATGCTCGTCAGTATAAGTCTTAATGTCACTATTGACAATGTTCTTGAACTCTTCAAGTATTACAAGTTGATTGAGACTTTCATAATCTTGTTCAACTTTTTTGGCTAAGCACCTTCTATCACATAACTGCTCGTTTTCTCGAGCAAATTCGATAAGAGTTTGTCCAGCTTCATTTTTATAGTTTCTGAACTTTTGCGGATAAGCTTCGGGGGCTAACTCATAGCCCATTAAGATGCATTCTTTAACCGTATCACAGTCATCACTTTTTTGAACGGACAGTGAATTGTATTATCACTAGCCTCACCAGTGAGTACACATTTCAATGAGTCCAGTTCTCTCTTAGCCACTTAACACTCTCAGCAATTATTTCAAAACGAAGAAAATATCAGTCAAATTCTTCTTCCAGAAAAGTAGGTACTAACTGGATATTTCTTACATCAAACGTATGGAAGGTTTTCCCTTTGAAAGCTCTATTTCATTTATTCGAATTTGCAATTCCCTCTCTTTCTCTTTCTTCCTGATCTGATTGCATTTACATTTGTTCTTTTGTAATTGCGTTTGTCTTTTTTACTCTCTTTCTTCCGCTTGTAAATGCATTTGGTTTTCTTTCTGTCTTTTCTGCCTTTCTTTCACCTCTTTCTCAGACTGTAACTGCATTTGGTTTTCTCACTACTCACACTCTTTTTGCAACTTCATTCGTCTTACATTTCTTTTTGAAACTGAATTCGTCTTGCTTCCATCTCTCGTTCAATACGTAACTTTTCTTTCTGAAATTGAACCGGTCTTATCTCTAATTTCAACTTTATTTGTTGTACTTCCATTTTCAGAATTTCCAATCACTGATGATATTATAGTAAAAGCTTGCCAATTTCACTAAAGATTTCAAAATTGTAAAATAATACTTGGGATTTTTAAAAGATTTCAAAAACTAGGAAAATTACAATTTAAAATTTAAAAAAGCAAGGAAGAGGCCCCACTTATTATGTAACGTGTTTAGACTCTAATACACAGTAACAAAAGAAAAGAACACGCTTTGAAAAATGTAACAATTAATTTATTTCCCTGTAAAAACACAGCAAAAATGAAGAAAAAAAACACTAAATTTTATTTAAAAAATTCTTACCTGTATGATAGTAGTATTTGTATTAAATTATTAATTCTCTCTAGTAGTATCAATCATTTTCTTTATAATTCAGGGTTAACACTTTCCGTTCTGTCTGGTGTATATTTATAATTATATAATTAATTCTGTATACCTTGATCTCTTTCATAGGAATTAGGAATGACTGTGAAGATACATGAGAATTAATTACTAGGTCGTCATGTGTGTTACTGCTACACACGAGTGCATATAACACCGATTAAGTAACATCATATTTTGGTGATGTGTGCTTAGTCGTGAGGGAGCATGGGCTTGTGTGTGCAGGCAAGGCGATGGGTGCCGTTTACCCACGGACCTGGGTTCGAATCTCCGTAGAGTATAAATTAAAAATTCTCTAACCTGTATGATAGTATTATTTGTATTATATATATATATATATATATATATATATATATATATATATATATATATATATATATATATATATATATATATATATATATATATATATATATATATATAGGGAGGAAGGGTGGGTGAATTTAACTATTTTGAGTTCCAAGCCGAGAACGTAATGTCCATAATCATTTTCATTTTTTTTATTAACGTTCGGTACTTTTGTAACAAAGACAAAAAGAAGGAAACAACAAGTTTACATCTAAGTCAGTTTTGGTAAACAAACTAACCAGGTCTTCAGTTCTTATATTCAGATTGCAATTAAGACCGAGGTTCCATTCGCATTTTAACTTTTTTAAGTTTAGGCGGTTTTCTCTGGCACTAAGCAAGCGTTTTAATTCAGAATTGCAGAAGCCCTTTTACCGTATTACATATACTTCTACTCTAGTTATTTGGTTTAGCTCTCGCGTTTTGTAAGGTCACTTTTTCAATCCCCAATCTAGTGTACTTTTTGGGAAAGTGAAATCTGTACCATTTAGTTGTTAATGTACCAAAACGTGTACAAAATTACATATGCAAATAACGACCTTAAGAAACTGGAAGCGAAACCAGCGTATACTCAATTGGAATAGATATGATAAAGCGCGCTGGCAAAATGGACTACTGTGTATGAGAAATTTTCATTTGCGGTCTGTATCCAGTTCAGTGGTTGTTGATGTGCATCATCAAGACGCTTAATCAACACCAGATTTTATTGGTGAAAGCCAGATTTACGCTCTGAAGTTTGTTTTTCCTTTCTTTGTTTTTCTGATGTGTGTGTGTGTGTGTGTGTGTGTGTGTGTGTGTGTGTTTCCGCAATACATAAGGATAACGTACTTAGAAAGATGGACTCAAATATTTGAGATTTTAATTTTCTAGCTGATTACTGGTTTGCATCATACACGCACAACAGCAGTTCGTGGTCAAATTACGTTAAGATGCCTTGACAATAAAGTTCATTTAGTTTCGTTCTGGAAAATCGATGTAAGGTATCTTGACTAATGACACAACACTGAATCCGGTAAAACCTGGTCATTTTAAATTAAGTTTTTTAGGTATACAAACATTCATAGTCCTGGAACGTTTTCTAAAAGCAAATTAGCAATAATATATCTTTTTGCGGTCTGTGCTTACCACTTTTAAAAATATTATTTGGCAGGGATTCTTCAAATTGCAAAAATATAACTGAATTATTTTTTATATTTTATTTAGGTGATTAAACATGAGTTACTTTGTGATTCAGGATGTTTCATTATCAAACAAATCATTTTCCCGGTATCTGCTAGTCAATGTGTCGCTATACCTATTTATTTATATACACATTTCTATCATGTTTCGAGACTTTTGTTGATATTCAGTGTATTAATCATAAGATTAGACGCAAAAAACAATTTACCTATGTCAATCACTGTCTTCAAAAGCATATGTTGCGTTTTCTGAAAATGATTGCATTTGAATAATAAAAAAACGAGGACAAACCTTTCATTTTTGTACTATGCAGTGATCTAGAGACTGTTCTCCAAAAACTTTGCTTTTCTCTTTTAAGTTGTCAATACTGTTTTCTATTGAATAAAAGAGAATGATTTTCACTGCCTAGCAAATTTTCCGTCAATATAAGAGAAAATATATTAATGATTTTTTGTGACAACAATAAGATGAAATAACAGATCGTCATCTCAACTATTAATATCATACATACTACGGGATCGTGCTTCGTGGTTAATCATTAGAGTCCATCTTAGGTATTGGTGACTACAAAGGTTAGAAATTGATGTTTTCCAAGGAAGACGATTACCATGACAGTTACCCCATTTATAACATTCGTTATCATTCTGAAACCTGATGTCTTTGTCTAAGCCAATAATCTTATGTAACGTCATTATGAATTCATAATTCGTATCCATTTAGAATAAGGTGGATTAATATAGTTAGGTTTGAAATAATATGGAAATATGTTCTAAATTTATTTTTAAGGGCTCATTAAATGACGTGAATCGAAATGAGTTGTACTGCCTGTTATTTGAGTGTTGAATCCAAGATCGGTAATGCCTTTGCAAGCTATGGTTGCTTCTTGGCAAGACATCCATGGAAATTCATTATTGCCTGCGTTCTTATAAATGGTCTGCTTGGAATAGGAATGATACGTCTTACGTCTGAAAACGATACAGCAACCGTTTATACACCAATGAACAGCCAGGCCAAACAAGACAGCAATAAAGTCCGTACTCTTTTTCCTGACGTGAGCGGTGTCAGTTTTGTTGCCATTCAGCGAGCAGACGAAGGGTTAGAAGCTGACGTAATTGTTCGCGCGCCTTCTGGAAACGTGATGGAAAAGACAATATTAGAAGAGGTGAAACAGTTATATGATTATATCGTATCAATAAATGTTGACTATGATGGTGAAAATATAAGCCTAAGTAACATCTGTGCAAGAGATGTTAGAGGTTGTGTTGTTGCTGGCGACTTCTTCTTTTCACCTGAATTCATCATCGCTGTTACCAACGGTAATGTGACATACCCCGTTTTTCATCATCCAAAAGGAGGTATGATATTTTATGAAAACCGAGTTGGAGATATCCGAGTCAATGGTACATTTTTGACGTCGGCAGGGATGCTCTCTTTGAAGTTTTATTTTCGAAGTAATGGAAAAAAATATAAAGAGATGTATAAAATCTGGAAGGAGAAATTCACTTTAGAGATGAAGTCGTTTTCTTCAAAACAGATTGAGATCGCATTTTCACATTCTTATTCACTTGGTGATGAACTCTCCAACACCATCTCAGGTGACATAGCTTTGTTTGCAATTACCTTCACCCTCATGATAACTTACGCATGTTTTGCCACTCTAACGGCCCGGTGGGACTGTGTAAGTCAAAGATCACATCTTGGCTACCCAGGAGTCATTGCAGCCGGTATGTCAATTGTGTCTTCGTTTGGCCTAGTAAGTGCATGTGGAGTGGAATTTGTCAGCATTGTTGGAGTAATGCCATTCTTAATCATTGGTAAGTAGATCTCTCTCTCTGTCTCAACATTTTCAGTGTATTAAAGGGCTTCATATCTTGTTTGTTATATCAGGGTATATATACTTACACTTGTGTCTGCCGGAGCGATTGAAATGTACTCAAAATACTAGCGATAAATTTACGACATTAGTAAAATGGACCCAAATACATTTGAAATTTTGTTCACAAAATAATAAGACCCTGAGAGAAGTTGATAAATTAATATTTATAGGGTGCTGCATTTGTATGGGAAAATGTCAACGAGTTTTTTGGATGGAATACTGCACGACCTTGGGAATACAGTATAATCCATCTGATAAAACGAGTTCATATTGTCCCATATAAATGCAGTTACCTATTAAGTATATGCTCATTTTTCTTATTCTACCAAAGGCGTAATGATACAAACAAAATACTCTACAAGAAACAATGTAACTGAATGTATGCCGTTTTCCAAACTAAATACACAAGCGCATATTCATCATTACGCAACAACAAGACTATTAATGCGTACATAACTCCACCCAGATAAATTTGAATTTAGTCTCGCTCTAGACATAACGTTTGAATGAAAATGCTGTTTTGGTGTACTTAAAATTAAAATTTAGGTTCATATTGTGAATAAATGTGCGTTGCAACAACTTTTCCATTTGATCTGGAATAAATAAGTTTTGGTATGTTTATCGATTCCACGAAATTTTGTGATTATGGACTGGATTCATCCGTGCAAATTCTACATGAAATACATTGGATGGAAATAGCGGGGAAGAAGCGTGCTGACATCTGCAAGTATGTTTCTGTTCTCTCATTGAATTTTTGAAATCATAATGTGGGAAAAATATGAAGTTATTCAATTACAGTTAGCAAAAAAGACGCTATGGAATTTAATGTTGATTTCATTTTGAGTGCAGTAAGACGGAAATAATTGCATCTGGAAAATAGTCGAAATACAGTACAATTTCGAAATGTGTAATCAAGCTTGAGTACCCTTGATATGGCTCATGTAATTCGGATTTTCAGAACTAAGAAAAAAACACAGGATTTAAAACTGTACGTATATTTTTACCATTCTTATTACCAGCTAAAAAAGCCAGTTTGTGTCAAAAACGTTAACGCGGAAGGTAGCAAAGCAGCTGGTATGTGGCAGTCCATGAAACATCTGCTTTAGTTCATTCAGAAACAAATTTATTCAACCAAAACGTAAACCTCATTCTATGTGAGTGTACGTGATTTATTTACAAAATGTGCTAGCCATATGCGTCTATTGTTTGTTTACAATAGAAAGTAGCATCTTTATATGGTACATAATTAGAACAAAGACAAACATTGTGTTTGATGCTGGCCACTTTCCTGACTTTGTATTGAACATAAATGGTATTAGTGAACCAAATATTTGCTATGTATTTACAGCGGAACTATTTGGAAAAAGTCTATAGAGTAAACGTGATAAAAAGTGAGCAATGAGACATAAAATACAGAATTTTTTTGAGGCTGCAACTACCATAAATATGGTTGTTATATACTGAGCAGATTAAACCTAAATAATGTATGTAGAGCAATATAACTGTTCGAACAAAATATATCAAGTAAAAGGTGCTAACTAAAGAAACACTGAGACGAGATGCATCATAAAACAACGAGACTGTATAAGTCATATAACTTTGTAAGAGATTACTGTGGATGCGGCCGCCTAAAAACCGAACAAATGGAGAAAACAAAACATAACAAAAGAACAAACAAACAAAAAACACAACAATAAACAAGCATATCATTAACAAGATAGCATACAACAATTATATACAGGGAGGTATGATGGTTGGAGGAGGGGAACACTTTCTACATTAAAAGAAAACACGTTCGCACACCAGAAGAAAATTGGCTCAATTGACGCCAAAGTCCCTTGCAGAGAGAATCTCTCCGCGCGCAGCCGGTGCGATTGGCTGGGCAGAACACGTGATTAAAAACTTTAAATATATTGACAATGTGTTACACAACAAATCTGACGGGAATTTGTAGACTCAATCACACCTCCCATAAATGTTCTTACGCGAGGGTAAATAGTTTTATGAGTGCAATATAAAGTTGAGCGCGATTCAGTATCGTAAAATACTGAACGATTCTAACAATGAATAGTTAACGGAGAAAACAAATGAGCTTATAATAATTGTTTATATTACACACAAATTTAAGTTGAGCAACTCATTTCATAATTATATAAAGAAATATAGATTAGAGTAATTTGGGTTATATGACTTGCCTGATTCCAAAAAATGTATAAATGGTTCATGTTAGAAAGCAAGAAAACAGTAGAAAAACGAGAGATAGACAAAGAACAAGAGAAAACAAACAGATGTAAAGCAGTGATTGACTTGTGGAATACAGCGAAAAGATTTAAGACCAGCAACAAGCGTAAACATGTATACTTATAAAGCTTTCATTTGCATCAAAATTTTGACTAATATTTGTGGTCATTTCTGTTAATGCAGTATAAAAAGGTAAACATAGTGCTTTTCTTTGCATGGGTGAAATGATTATTTAGTTTTACTCTCCGCTTTGTAGCAATGAAAATCCATACTTCGTGATAAAACCCAAACATTTTGTAATTCCGTGGTTTTAAAAGAAGCAAAACAAATAAGTTCTCACGCACGCATTTGTCTTTTCTCGATTTCAATCAGTAACTTTTAATTATTTTTCTCTTCCTCATTTCATTATTTTCCTAATGCTTGATCCTTCTTCTTAGTCGTCGTGATTGCTTGTTTCATCAGTGTTAACGTTTTTACCATTACAGCCGCCATATATATTTCAAATATAGCATATTAATGGTAGAAACTTCCCCTTACTATCAACGTTATTAGTTTTATTAACACTACCACTGATGAAGCGAGTAATAATGATACTGATACTACTATTACTACGATATTATTCCATTATTATTATTATTATTATTATTATTATTATTATTATTATTCAGGGATTGGTGTAGACGACATGTTTATCTTACTATCTGGCTTGTCAGACGCCCAAGGAAAGAAAACCGTAGAGGAAAAGATAGCAGAGACAATGAGAAAGGGTGGTGTAGCTATCACTATTACATCCTTAACAAACCTTCTAGCCTTTATAGCTGGAGCCACTTCAACCTTTTTAGGAGTGAGAAATTTTTGTATCTATACAGGTAAGATTATAGTACAAGTAATAATTCGAACATCTAGTTTAACTGATATATTATGTTTTTGTTTTCAGGAAATTGGCTCTATTTAGATACGAATTTGTCAAACAAAGACTATGCCATAATATAGGCGGCTGCTAATAAAGAGACAAGTGAAATGTTTTTTCTTTCTTTTCTTCACACCAATATATAATAATACTTCTTAATGCTAGCATGTGTCCGATCTCCAATGATAATGAGACACACACAATCGAGTCAGGAATGCAAACAGTAAGTAAAATATGGAATAAATAAAGCAGATTTGACACCAAATGATCATTTTTATTCACAGGTACTGCTGTGATGTTTTGTTATCTGAACCAGACGACCTTATTTGTTGCTTGCTTGACTTTGCACGAAAAACGAGTGGCAGCCAGACGACACTTCTTCGCATGCATCAAGGTCATGTCCAAGGATGAAGCTAAAGAGGCCAAAAGGTCCAAGGGAAACATTTTATGTTGCACTGGCTCCGCACCTAGATCACGCAAGGATGTCGAGAGTTTCTTGGACAAACTTCCCGGCTGGCTCTTACCAAGGATTGTTCTAAACTTACCGATGAAAATTATAATCCTTATTTTATTCGCAGTATATTTGGCTGCATCAATATATGGAATCACGATACTAAAACAAGGACTGGAGTTAAAACATTTAGTGTCAGAATCGTCATACTATTACAGATTCAGGGATTGGTCGGATAGTCATTTCCAATCTTCAACACCAGTTTCTTTTGTTATATCAAGCACAATTTCATACTTTGATGTAGACAATCAAAATAAAATCCGTTCACTGTTAGATAATGTAAAGAAAGACACAGAAATTCAAAATTCAACAGAGATTAATTGGCTGTCAGCGTATCAGCGGTCTTCATTTTACGACAATTCATCTGAAGCAAGTTTTGTATTCAACCTGAAAAATCGCTTTTTTAAAAGTCCATTTTTCAAAAGGTTCGAAAACGACGTTTCCTTCGACGATACAAATACAACAATATCTGCCTCGCGATTTTATGTATTTTCTGTTGATCAAAAATCCACAATTGCTCAAGGAAACTTGATGTTGAGGATGCGTGACGTTGCGTCGCTATCACCTCTTCCAGTATTTGCCTTCGCACCATCATTTATATACTTCGAACAATATGTTGAGATTCTTCCTCAGACTATCCAGACTGTGGAAATCGCTGTAGCGGCTGTGTTTTTCGTGACAGTTCTCTTCATGCCACACCCAGTTCTTCTTATTTTTCTTACAATTACAGTCGCCATGGTAATGGTCGGGATTTTTGGTTTCCTTGACTATTGTGGTCTGACTTTGAGCTCAATAACCATGGTACACATTGTCATGAGCATAGGCTTTTCTGTTGATTTCACCTCTCATATTTGTCATGGATATATGATATCTACTGGAGACACAAGGGCTGACAGGGTTCGTATAACACTGGTACGATCTGGGGCACCAATCTTTCACGGTGCTACTTCTTCTTTATTGGGAATTATCATTCTCCTTAAGACATCCTCTTACATATTTATGTCATTTTTCAAGATTATGCTGCTTGTAATAACGTTCGGAATAGCACACGCGGTTCTGTTTTTGCCCGTTATATTCTCTTTCATTGGGCCACATCAGAAAGGCAATAGAGATATAAAAGCTGTTGATTTGAGAAAAGAAAGAGAGGTGAATTTCAAAAACCATTGCAATACATAATGCAATCTGAGAAAACGTAATGAGGAAAAATGTTGTGTTAAGTACCAGAATAGCAAAATGTACAGCAAACGACAAAATTAAGCAGATTATGATGAGAAAATTAAACAAAAAAAACGGAGTAGGAAACGTGGTTTTAGAAGAAGAAACAATAGAGATCAGATACAGAAATGACTAGGAAGGAGCAAATGCGAAATAAACGTGTGAATTAAAGTTAAAGGTAAAGGTTGTAACATAATTTATGTAAATAAATTTGGGGTTTATTTGATGTCGATGCGTTTTATATCTACGTCATAAAACTTTACACAAGGCTTTTCATGCTTATATATCTATCTGTCTATATGATTCATCTATATTTGTCTGCCATTCTCTCCGTCCGACACATTGTCAAATAGTCTGCGCGTCTGTTCTGTTTGTTCTGCTTATAAAAACGTCCATTCGAGAGAGAGAGAGAGAGAGAGAGAGAGAGAGAGAGAGAGACTTGTCAAGCAACTTTATCTGCCCTTCCATTCTGGACAACTTGTATTGGTCTCTGCGGATTTCATATGTAGTTCCATTGAGTTTCTCTGGTTTAATATGAGTCCCTTTAATTTATTCCTGATTACAACATATTTTAAATGCATGTATCAGCATAAAGGTAATGACCTAATTGTTCTCTAAATGGAATAGTCTGTGGTTGTCGTCAGCAATAAAAGCAAGAAATAGCGTTTACATAATGCCACATAAGAGAGACTGGTTGATAATTCATCAGTCTTAATTGCTCATTAAATTACTAGGGATTTCATCAGAACTTCAATAAATAAGATGTTAAGTGGCACTATGCGAAGATTAGTGGTTGTTTGTTTTACCAATAAGCGCCATACACTATTCAAGTCAGTGAATATCACGTTGTTTCCCTTGTGCTGCTACCATTTTAGTGAAAAAGCAAGTTCTAAATTGTGAGAATCCATTTATTAGAAATGATATTACATTAACATATGCTAAATACTTATGATGGTTTCTGTGTTACTTCTTCTACTTCAAGGCATATATTATTATTTGCTTTCGGTGCACCACTTTCAGATATCCAGGATAAACGATAGTGAAGATAACTTTAGACGTGCCTCACTAACTACTTTCTAAACTTTGAGTGACTCTAGTTGACCGATCTAATACAGTTTAAAATAGTTCAGTCATTCGTAACTTCTCGGTCATTTGTTGTTTTGCAATTAGCAGAAATGAGCTGAATGATGTGTGGATTAATATTTGAGGTCAGGCCTGAATGTTCAAATTCGGACTTGTGAATGGGATATATTAATTGTGAAATTGTTTATATAAACAAAATTTCTAGTTTGTGACAATGTTTACTTGTTGAAACGCAATTACTGTCTTATGTGTTGCATCCTTAGCACTCGTTTTTAGTTCATAGTTTGGATAATTTATGCCTGCTTAGAATTTGATACACCTTTCAATATCATGATAGTTTTACGTTAAACACTCTCCATAAATTAGTTACAAAAGCAAGGAATAAAATATTTTCTTTTAAAAACACGAGTAACTGTCAGATACTGATGAGAATACAACCTTTCCTAGTAATTACCGATATTTAGCTTGTATCATAATCACGTATATTGTTTTACAAATCATTTTTGGAAAACAAATATTAGCCTTACAGACTGATCTGGCCGTAGCAACATCGTTTTAAAATTAATGATATGTACATGTTGCAAGCATCAACGTCGAGTTACGAGTTATGGGCTTTTTTTCCATTGGACATTCAATCAGGTGGAATCGTACAAGACTTACGTTAATTCACATTGAATGGTTTAAATCATGTGAGTTTTTCTACGACGTTGGAAAAGGAAAGTTTGTGACGTAATAGTAGTGATCACATATGTGTTTTAGCTTTCTCGCCTGTTCATAAGTATCATGTATCAGTCAGTTTTTTCTTCTTATTTCTTGTGTTCTTGTTGTAACATGAAGACTTCACACGTATTTTAAGCTGTATTCAGATAGTATTTAATTTGGAAGACATTTGTTTGAATCTTTCATTGGAAATAGAAAGTACACCTTGGACTATATTTTTTGGAACTGTTGTGAATTATTAAAAGGAGATCTGGACGACGCCATCTTGCAACATCAGGGCTGTTCGCAGACCAGCACATTTTTGGGGTCTGAAATTTATTTTTAACATTTCATTATGCTGGGCCTTAATTTAACGTTTTCGGGATTAATTTGGAACCACTTCATAATGCTGTAAGTTCCATTTAAAGTTTCATTTTATAAAATTAATAATTAAATTGTTTGCAGAGTTTTACAAAACTTATTGGTTTTCCTTCTTTCTGACCATAAAGTCGTAAGAATTGTAAGATTAATCTAGTGGTTTACATATCTCCTCATCAGAGCAAACATTTCACAACAACCATTGCGGTTAATATTATTGACAGCGCGTGTACATATGGTTATCTAACTTCCAGTCGTCCATCAACCCATACGAATAACGAACGATTATTGTATGTATGTATGTATGTATGTATGTATATATGTATGTGTTGTGATATGACTTGGATTTTTAACTTAGCTTTAACAATTTTTCAATCATATCGGTACGATGTCTGCAATGTGGAAGTTTATAGTGATGTCTAGCGCTGGGGCATCATGCCGCAGACATGTAGCATGATGTCCCGCCCAGTCACATTATCCTGACACCAGGCCGACCAGTCCTACCACTAACCTCTTAATGCTGAGCGCCAAGCGAGGCAGCTGTTAGTACCATTTTTGTAATTCTTTGATATGACTCTGCCGGGGATCGAATCCACGACCCCCGCTCCAGAGAGGGACGCTCTAACCACTAGGCCACCGGAGCGGTCATGTATGTATGCATGTATGTATGTATGTATGTATGTATGTATGTATGCATGCATGTATGTTTTATTTAATTACGTTTCTATACAGGTACATGCGTAGCTACGTATTTTATGTACAAAAAGTTCTTCTGCTACTCTGTTATATGGATGCATATAAGTATCAATATATAGACGTATGCATGCACCTATCTATACTTGTATCTTTGTCGCTATGTATTTCTGCTTAATAATAATAATAATAATAATAATAATAATAATAATGATAATAATAATAATGATAATAATAATAATGAAGACTGTGTATAGCGCCTAATCGTTAGAAGCTCTACGAGCTTTACAACATTAGACAACACCTATAACATAAAATAACATATATTATGATATGACTACAAAAACAAACACCATGAAATTAGAAAACATTAAAAAAATATGCTGAAAATATTTAAGGTAGGAAACATTATTAGGTCTTTACGTTTGTTTTCGCAGTCGAAATAATTGAGTTTTGAGAGCACTCAATATATATGGCAAGGTAGCAAGTCATCTATTGAACTACTGTAGGTGAATGCAATCCTGAACTTCTTGGAAAGTTTTGTGGAGCAGAACAGCAGCAAACTGTTGCGGATATGACTTTTACTAAAAAGTATATCTCTTGGATTTTCAAAAAGAGCCGTATTGGGAGCTGAACTCACTCTTTTTGGGCGTTTTAAGAAGTTAATTTTAAAAACTGAGGCCTTTAAAAATGTTGAGATCTTGTGTTAAAAACACAGATCCTTGGTCAGCGATGGGTCATGAGGACTACGCCTTAATAAAGGTTCTCCACGGGAGTAGCAGTATGTGTTATAAAATAATTGACTTATCATGAATGTGCTGACAGGTGATGTGCATAAATGTTTTAATAATAGTAGTGAGCACTTGTACTCTGTCTATGGAATCTCGTACAGAGCAACTAGCTCTACAACTATGAAAGACAATTAAGAAATATCCCTCCGTCCGCATTGTAATCAAACAGTAAATTCAAAAGCTTTAGAAGGGAAGAAAAGGAATTTCCAGAAGGTGAGGTAGAATTGTTCAAGCCAGTCAAAGAGGCTACAAAAGGATTTCTTCCTTCATAGGAACCAATTGATAAAGCAAATGAAAAAATACTGGAAAGAAGTAAAAATAAATCGAGAAATATTCAGCGTGAACTGCGTGAAATGGCTTCCGCTCAACCACAATTACAATCTATATTTGAGGATATCGACCAATCTTGTGCAGAAATAGATGATGTAAAGAATCTTGTTACACCAGTACGTTATAAAAAGCCACATGCCCAATTTACCAACAAAGGACGTAAATACTTCAGGATAGCCCCACAGCGTTTATTACAACAGGATATTCATTTTGTAATGCTTTGCTAGATCCGGAGACCGCTGATGTTATAGGAAACCAATTTGTTTCTTTTTGTGTTTCAAACGTACAATGGAATAAAACAAATACAGAGTAAACAACATTAGGCTAAATTTAATTAAACGAGAAATAAATCAAAGAGGCTACTGAAAACCTATTTTTTTTAAAAAAATATTTGGCACCCAAAAAGTGCAGTTATGAAACCCCGTTTTTGAAAGGAGAAGGTTGCTGCGCACCAGACAATAGAGATCCAAGAGCATTTCATTTGGCGGAGGACGAAGAAGCAACCATAATCAGCCTTGTCACTCGCAGGGTAGGCCTTGTCTTAAGAAACGTAAAGGTGATGTTACCATTAATCCGCCGGAGATACACGATAAACTTTGTCCCAATAAAGATTTCGTTGACGTTTATTGAATATAAATTTTGATATGCAAGCAATGTTTGGTTGCGACTGACGATAACATCGTTCTATTTACAGATGGAAGAAGAATCAGAGACTCAAACATATCAGTCGCAAAGGTCAATAAACATGTTGCTAAAGCCGGTGCTACAGTGACCGGTGAACTCCACAACGACGGAAATAAAACTGTTCTTCTGAGTGAACCAGCGTCTGATGATGACGCTGCAACGAAGAAATACGTGGAAGACAATGACAAAACACTTGATAATAAATTAGCCACGTTGTGAGCTGAGTATGGTGTTTATGTGAGCGCGTTTGCGTGTCATCGCAGAAGTTTTAAGCAACTTGATAAAATCGCCGTTGAATTCCTTGCGAGTCCAATGCACGTCGACGTAAAGCTCGCTGAAGATCACACAATAACTCGGTGATCTAACCAACGTTCAAATTTCAATCGTCGTGAACTTCGAAACTTTCGCAGATATATCCAGAGGAATTTCTGACGTCGTTGAGTACGTCCGAAAGATTAAAACTGTTGTAATTCATACGGTAACACTCACGGTGGAATCTGGCTCAGCAATGTGGTAACAGATATTGACAGGCCATAATATGACCAAGCATATACTGTGACGGCCGGTGTTTACGCGGTTTTTATGTTAAACGTACTTAATATTGATGCTGTTCAACCGATCCGAGCTGATATCTTAGTCACAGAATATTTCAAGAACGCGCAGTAATGGATTGACAGAATTTACGCGCAGAGTGAATACACTAATGGGCCGAAAGTGTTAGACAAAAGGAAGCCAAATAAAAATGATCGCTAAATTTTGTACAATTTCGGCAACCATCAAACGAAAGGCGCCCGGATAGTGATAGTCGACCACAATGCCCATGCGTGGACGGAAAGCATGAAAAAATTCAAGCCTCAAAAACTACAAGATTTTATAACGGTAATAGTGTAGAGTCTATTTATAATATTAGCGTAACTGATATAGCAACAGTCTGGCTGTATCAGAGTGATAAAATATCAGACTGTGGTTTTGATCATTTAAGGCTACTGTCTGGCAAACTTTATCGCCCAGAATCTCTTCATGAGCAGATGACGCTGGTGGCAATAAAATATACAGACGACATAAATGCCGTCGATGAACTGAATGATTGTTGTACAATCTGATCTGTCTGTGCTCACTTTTGCCGATAAAGTCATGGAGCCCAAGATCAAGAAACTTTATTGAGGATATATAGCACTTCTGTGTTGAATTCAGACACTGTGGCCCCTACAACACAAAATACAATCCCAATGATATAATTTCTGTTTATATGGCAGGATGTTTTCATAATAGTTTTCATGGAAAGGGGGAAGGGTTAGAGAACAAAGAGCAACGTTTTAGCCTACTCATTATCAAGGGGAACTATATGTTTTGCAGTACCTCAAATAAGGTATTGTCGACCTTTCCAGTTTCTCTTGCAAACTGCGTTCTTCAAGAAACAATATAAATTATTTCTTTTTTCGCAATCTTCTAGTAAGTTTCAAATAATTCCCTTATTTTTCTTTGTCCAAATTTGCTTTCCACTTCTTCTTGCATGCACAACTTATGCTAGAACTAGGATTGAACTGTTTCTAAATCTCCAAGAAAATTGCTTAATTCATAACGACATGCAGTGGAAGATGGAAAAAATGATATTACTCGCATACTGTTGACATAATAAAAGCATCCTTTGGATCATGCTCTGTCATACTGTGATTACAATATATCATTCTTTGTTCCTTTATCAGATTACTAAGAAGTTAAAAATGGTACAAATACGAGAATAACAATGACAGGACATACAGTTTATAAATATGTCACAAACTCATAATATATAAACAGGAATATAAATATTTTTATTCAGATATATTATGAACATATGCATCAAGTTTAATATCAAAATATACCCCTCATATTTATATTTTTGTAAACGTGATAAGCATATGAGTAGTAATGTTAGGACACGAAATTTTGTATTTGTAATCCAATCTGCCTCATAAGTATGGTACACAGCCGGCTAGAAAAAAAGCATGACTGATCTTTAAAGATTCGTTCGTTCTTTGCTACCGTGGGCAACCAATATGTGGTCATTCACATATCCTTTTAAAGAGGACTTTGATTTTTTTCAACATGGCTTCAGAGTTGGATAGTCACACAAATAGTGGCATGAAAGGCTGATTTACGACCAATTATTACAGTGAGAAAATGTTTAGAACATCAACTTAAAACCGAACTTGCAGCCCTACCGCCATACCGACGCCACGGTAACACCCAGCAAAACAGTACGTTATCCTACGTATGTATCGAGCATGAAGACTAATGAGACTTCAAAGGCTTGTCAAAACTCGTTGTATTGCTAAAGATTCACTGTAAATGTTAGTGGAACTAGCTTCTGGTTTGCGACCTATTAGTACGTTCAGTCAGGTCAACCTTACAACCGTACACATGTTACACTAACACCTGGAGTACCTCTCCATCAGAGACGACTACACACAAGCATACACATATGCACATATAAAGAGAGGAACAGAGGGACAAATACATAGCACAGCACACCAATCCAAAAAGAACAAGATAATTCAAGAAAGTTGATTTTATTTTCATTTTATTTCTTTTACACCAACACACTCTTCTAGGTGTAAGAATTTTGGTATACAAATTTAATAATTTCAACTACAAATATATATTTATCCGAATAGTGCCTTAAAGTTTCTGGAAATCTCTATATAACTAAAATAAAAAAAAACCCCAACAATTACCGTAATATCTGGAGCACTGCCAGTTCCGATCCAAGTATTAAAAAGGATATACTTTTTTGAGGTAACAAAGTTTTACAATTCAATGAGACTTAATTTTCTGAGCTCACGAGAGAGAGAATTTTTTTTTTATCGATGAACTCTTTGTTTTAGTGGACTCGACTGGAACCAAGTTGTGCATCCTTTCTCAGGATAATGAATCTTAATATTTGAATGTTTGAATGTTGATATCTTTCATAAAGTTAATTTTACAGTGTCAGTAAACAAGCTCCGTGGTGTAGACTAGCAGCTTAAATGTTTTATGAAAGGTTTACATCAGATCATTGTTTTAAGAATATTCTTTACTATTTCATTTATATACATTCATCCTTTTGTCATTTTGATTCTCAAGCATGATTAAATAAATTTGTTTGGTCTTGAGATACGGATTAATGGCATTAGATGGCAAAAGTTAGAGTTGGAATTATACAAGGTGACGTCGCATAGAAAACTGATATTTTTTAAATATCTTGATGAAAGTCCCTTTTTCATGTAATCCAAAATGATTCAGTCACATCCCCCGGGTGATTTTAAAGCAACCAACCCCTGGCTTAAACCATTGAAATGGACCGTTAGAAAGAGAGAATAATTGTGTACCTACGGTCTATCAGGTGAACCCAGAGCTACAAATATGGTTACCAGCATTGTTTGACAACATAGATTATACCCAAATTTGGTAAAATTTAAATTCGCATGCAAAATAGTTAAAAAAGCTATTAAAATAGTGTCGATAAATAAAATAAAGACGCAGAGTTTTGATGCATAATGTTTGAAACATTTTAAGGATGCTCATTTAAGTACCTTTGATAGTACATTGTTGGTTATGTCACACTCAGCTGCCAATTAGAGACTAAAAGGTTTGAATAAAAGTTTGCTGTATGTACTTTTCAGTACTATTCTCGCTTTCACAACGTAATTCCTGTTGCATTTACAATTAAAATAGTAGGTTCTTTTAGTGTTCCGAGTGCATAGAATGTTGTTACAGTAACCAATGAGATACTCCAGTTATGTATAAAGTTGTGCAGATTATGTATACTGTGGTTCTGCAGCGCATCAAATAAGGTCACGTAATGTTCAAGGATATTATTTTTCCTAGCCTTTCGTGCATTAAGTATCGAAGTCTTTAATACTGTCAAGAAAAAATATTAAATATATATTTAACTGTTATCTATGTGTTTCTAGTAGTTAATCCTTGATGTTCATCATAAATCTCTGTTTGCTCTATTTGTGACTGAAAGCCAACATCTCTTGAGTTCCGTACACATCTGACAGCCGAAAAATACAGGCATCACCACTATTTTTATATTAATCTAGAGGGTTCATCCAGCAGAAGTGATTAATATCCTTGACATCAATAAAGTTTCATATCCATTTGACATTAGGCCAAGAAATTCAACTGACTGTCAAACTTGAGAAACAAATCAATGAAAAAAGTTTGACCTCACGAATAATCGAACCGTATACCGTTCATATACTCAGGAAGTTGCTGTAAGTCTTTATCAAGGAGCATACTTACTGGCTGTAATATGAAATTACCTCTATGGCCGCAAACAAACGTGTAAACATGACAATAATTAGATCCTTTGTCATGCGATGAGCTGCAC
This sequence comes from Sinohyriopsis cumingii, assembly GCA_028554795.2. Classification (NCBI taxonomy): domain Eukaryota; kingdom Metazoa; phylum Mollusca; class Bivalvia; order Unionida; family Unionidae; genus Sinohyriopsis; species Sinohyriopsis cumingii. The sequence continues at coordinate 29,491,987 of CM068840.1, forward strand.
ACCAAATAGCCAATATTTAGAACATGAATATTAAACTCCTTTCTAGCTCTGACAATCAACACTCAATTAAATCTGCTTCTATATATACGTATGCTTGATAATGCTGGAATTTGAACTGGCAGAACGCTAGCTATTCCAAAAGGCGCGCATGAATACATTTCTGCCCTTAGTAATAGTGAAACTGGCCGTGGGATAATACCTGTCTACATATTACACAAGAAAGCGAGAAACTATTCTTCACATATCAGTTTCGTGGATGTCACGCAGGAGACAGGCATTGTTGATGTGCATTGCCAATGATAGAAAGCCTCTCAAACTACTTTTGGGCTGAACACGTGACCAACGAAGATGATTTAAAAAGAGCCGCTCGAGAAATAGTCAAAGGCAGAAAGGATGATAAGACTGCGTTTCTAAGGACACAACATTATAAACGTTGACATTTACTGGAAAATGTAATGTTAAATATGTTTCAACTTGTTCAGACAAGAAGCGTATATGTTATAAAATAGTTTGACAAAACTTTAGAGATTCGAATGGTGAAGTATTTAGCTCAAAATAATAGCAAGATAAGAAGTAATTTTGAGATGCAAAACAATACCTTAAACTGTCTACATTCCACACTTTAGGCAGGACATATTTACAATTAAGAATGTACTTTATAAGTTGATCCAGTTGTTAAAAGCTGAAACATTTGAAGAAAGAGAGAGAGAGTGTTTGCAGTGCGAATTCTACGAGAAATTGCTATCTCTAATTAACAAACACGATGAAATATATTAAGTTGAAAAATATCTTGAATATCAAAAGGATGAATGTTAAAAATCATGTACCTATGAAATAGAAAGAATTTCCATTGACATTGGGGAATGATTTGAATATATTGTGTCATTAGAAATGCATTAAATAAGAGTGCAAAAATAACAGTCTGAAGAAAAAAATAGATTTTACAATTTGGTATATGTTCTAACGTTAACTAGATCAATAATGGGTTTAAGCACTCACAACATGATAGTTTTCATTGATTCATAAACTAAGAGAACTATGAAAGTATACTCAATCCCTTCTCAGATAAATTGAGATATTGTTCAAATGAAAACTTAGGGTCATGCAGCTACAAAACAATGTTCCAGAAAGATAATAAATAACATTAAGAAATGTGACTCTGACTCGAATTACATCTAAAATATAAGTTAAACATGTATGCAGCCTGAAGATCTGTAAGCAACAAAGAGGATGCCATCTACGCAGTAAGTTCTTTTTATCTATTTTATTTTAACTTAAATGTTATATTATATAGTAATTGAACTTTAAGAATACATCTAAATGGTAAATGAACTTTATTTATTGTTAAGGAACGCAACGCATGCCAGTGGGTAATTACATGAGATGTCCCATTCGTTGTAAAATTTTACAAAAGACGCAGACAAAATATGATAAAGTGGGAAACAAAACATGAAAAATAAACAATAATAGTTGTAAACAATTTCTAAAGTTAATGAAATCAAATTTATCTTATATTGAACGTAAAGAACTGATTCAAAGTTATGCTTCTTATACGGAACACAGATTTGGGACAGTCAAACTGTTTTGTTACAGCAAAATACAAAACGTGAAGAACAAACATTAACCAAAAATGTATTTCGGCATATTTGTAAATACTCAAAAGTGAAGACCATTCTGTTTAAGTTTCTTTCATTCTTAGCAATATTTACCTAAACAGAATAAATTATATTGTTTACTGTAATGGACAACTCCTCAGAAAAACTAATACGAAACAGAAATTTCTAATTTTTACTTCACTTTCACAACCGGATATAATTTATTAAATACATATAGAACAAATCTTCTGTGAATATGTATAGCAGATGTGTAGATCTGACGAATGTAGGTTGATGACAGCCGAAAGGCTTAAAAATACTTTTTTGTCTATTCTAGTCACATGTTATGAATAAATTAATTATATCAAGTCAGAAATATATGCTCCTTGTTGTTCAATACCTTTAGACGCATTTAAAAAAAAAGAGAAACAACCTACCTAAATACAGACAGATGTGGCGCATTAATATTATATTAGACCAGATTCCTACATCTCAGGTCATGATGTGGGTAAAGTTTGCCATAGTAATACCCGTGCTGGATGGGACAAAGATAGTAAGGAAACGGTCCTCATAATCTGATATTGCCTCATAGTTTACTGACTGGGCCAGTGTGATCAAAATGTAGTTTATCTCACGACCTAAAAACGAAGTACCAACGTTATATATACACACACACACATCTATCTATCTATCTATCTATCTATCTATCTATCTATCTATCTATCTATCTATATATATATATATATATATATATATATATATATATATATATATATATATATATATATATATATATATATATATATATATATATATATATATATGAGCTACATCATTTCTTAGATTTCTATAATCTAATATAATATATCTGAGTCTCGAAATTATTTAGCAGTCTATGTTTAGCACATTTATTTAAGTAAATTATTTAGCAGTCTATTTTTAGCACATTTAATTAAGGCGTGACTCTAGAAACGCTTTGGCAGATCTCGATAAGTTTAACCGCATATAATCTGTTGTGAGTAAAATACATATCGTGAAATGCAAGGTACACATCACTTCCACAAGTGGTTAAAATAACTTAGAAATGAATAACATTCAATGATGGTTTCTTATTTATAATTTAAATGATTTCCTCTTGATCTTCATATCCATCAAACATTCAACAAAAAAGATATTTCAAATGCAGTGTTGCTGGGGATTCTTTGTAGATTAGTATATGTGTACCAACTTGCCGTTATTAGAGTTTTGTCCTAGTAGGTTGCGTATTCTTCCAAATGTAGAGAAATTATGTACTTACCGCTATTTTAAATAAGAAGATTATGTGAACATATCAAGAATGATCTTAAGGAATGAATAACTAAACCTACCTGAATTAATATACCAATGATATTTATAAATAATGCCCGAAACCAGCTAGAAAGGCCCCACGAGCCTAGAACACTCAAAGGCACGAGCACGGCTCAAATAGACCGTCTTGGAAACAGATCCAGTGATGAAGTTACTGTAGGTGATAAGGACGGTGAAACAAAGACCAAAGAAATGAATATGAATAATGGCCTTGTTGCTTATCTCTTCGTCAGTGGAATCGGCTGATGAAAATGAAATACCAAGAAAAGCTGACAATTTTTTTTCAGTGTTTTTACAAACGCATCTTGCCATCATTGTGCCCTTTGCAGCTCATACGAAGAACTCTGTCTTAGGTTGAATCTTAATTGTATGTACCTAGCCGAACGAATGGTCCTGTTATTACATTTAAAGCGCCAGAAAAGTCCTAGAGTGGTTGCAGCATGTAGGGATATTGTAGGAAGTGTACTTGACGGACCCGCTTTGAACACTTTCCTGGTCAGTTCATCAGTTCGATTCCTTCTATCACACCTTTTTCATTTCGAATCGTGCTCACAGCACTATATGACAGTCTATAACCGGATAGACTGATGTTAAGAATTGTATCTACTACACTTGAAATATTATCGAATACACCATCTTCAAATATATTACGACCGTGCTTAGTGAATAAAATGACTTCACCGTATCGAAGAGGATGGGACATTGTATGAGGCAAAAAGTTATTTCCGGATTCGTCTCTAAATGTTGAGTTGATCCGGGCCCTGTCGATGAGGGACTTGGTGTTTTCTGGTATATATAAGTACTGGACGTCATTATTCAAATTTAATCGAAAGTAAAGGCCTAGACCTAGCACTCCATTTATCAATATCGAGAACACTATGAATTTCCATGGATGGGCTGCCACTTTCTTTCCATATATAGTGTAGAAAGATTCCTGAAGTTGTTTAACTCTTTTTTTCTTGCTGATCCTGAAAGTAATTTCAAATATAAAATAAATGCAACGGTTTTGCATAAAAGAAAATTGGTATCGTGTGTACGTTTAAGGTTATGTGAGCTATACTCAGTGTGGCTATAGTCAGTAAAGCAATTTTCGTCATTATTCCTGCGTGGGTACGGTTTCTATTTGATATATGCCGACTCTAGGACAATAGGGTTGCGATTTTCTGTCCGGCAGGATAGAACGTTTTGACTTGTATGTTGCTCAGAGAGGTGTTAGTATTTGTTAAGTGAAGAAACATGAATATCTGTACAAAATCCAGATTCTCTTTTGGACGTTTACTGCCGTATCACAACTAAGGTCCCGTGTAGCAGCTTGTTCTGAGACATCATTAATATAACAATTACGTCAACAGTGCCGGCAAACGTATTCTGAAATGTGGTTTTAGCGTAGTTATTACCAATTACTCATTTAATGTAAGATCACGTGTATTAGCTTGTTTAGAGATGTTAGTGATATGCCACTTACCTCAACAGTTGTTACAAATTAATCATGTAACTTCCTGATCGTGTAACAAAATTGACCATAGACTGTTCTCTGAGCCGGCCTCTGCCGGAACCCTCGAGACTTGCGTGAAATCTTAAAAGTCATTGTCGTTCTCCAGTAATCGTTTGCACATAGTGCACTGTGTATACTACTTGAATTCCTATTTAAAAAGAGATATAAATATGTCCCCAAAATGTACGTGCAGTGTTTGCTGACATAATTTGCCATATTCGTAGAACATATATTTCTACTGAGCGAGCAAGCCGGTTGGTGAGAAAAAATTATACAAAGAACAAGTAACTTAAATCCCAACATAGTGAAAAGACGAAACTTTAACTACGTGAGATACAAATGATCTTTCTATGGTAATTGCATTTATTTGAGAGACTCAACCTACTGACATCTTGTATATTTGAAAGCTGGTTAATTTACCATAACAAGGTGTTTACTTAAAGAAATGTTTGGGTGATTTAATATTTTTCTCTCTTTCTGATTTCTGTACACACAGATTAGTTCGATGTGTTAAATATACTCAACACCGATAAAACTGGTCTGTTTCCCTTAGTTTAAGCATGATATGGTGACGTCAAATTAATGGTGGTTTCTATGAAGCCGAGGCCGAAGCTCAAAAATGACATCATATTGTTTCTTTCGGAAGCTGAATGATATTTTGTCCAAACATATTGATAAATGTAAATACAAAATTGTACTAAATAATAGCGTAAACATTTAAATACTGCAAGATTTAAATTGTATGTTCTCATCAACTTGCAAAATATGTGGATGAAATTAAATTACATAAATGAGCGTCTGGACATGATCCTATGTTTGAAGAGTATCGTACGTCAAACAAATCCAAACGAACGGTAAGTACCATTTCGGTCGCGTTACACATTTGACTGGTAACTTACTTTTCGAAGGCAGAAGTTCCACCAGACTCCATACCTTGTCAGTGTGTACTTACAGTGGAACACATTCGTTTTTAGTGTATCTCTAACACAGTGGTTCGCAACCAAAATCACATAATGTCAGAAAACGAAGGCACTGATTTGACACATTAAAGCGTTCACCTCGACCGGTGTGCATATCCTGCCAATATCCAGCGACCGAGGAACACATTCTTCTCTAGTGTGTTGACTTCCGCGTTGTGAGAGGAAGTATGTTGATGCGCAACCGAAAAATAAATTGTATGAGAATGAACTAGCGAAAATCTTTCTTTCTGAAAGAACGAGGCTTGAATAACAAATTTCGATCAGACATTGTATGGATTTTGCAAGACTTATCTTTATCTTTTTGATATTATTGTATGCAGCTTGCATATGATTCTTAATATTCTATATGTTTGTACTTCTTGTTTGCAAAGGTTTATCTTATATGGGGTTCTATGGAAATCTTCATTTATATATTGTTTCTAATTTTACTTGTAGCTGTCATCATATGATGTGGCACTGTGTCACTAAATCTACTAAAGACATTGTTTTGAAACACTACCATATCCGAGAAGGCTCCATGCCATTTCTGCTGTGAAATGGCACTGGTACATTTTGTATCCAAGCAGTACAATGGGTCCCGAAAAGGCACCAAGTGAATTTTGCGACCATATCTAGTCGAGCTGTGACACCTGTCCGTTTGGTAAAAAAAAGCATTGTTTCTTTATTCTCTGGTTCCCAAGTGTGATTTGCGATCCAAAATTGTTTTTAATAATGCCTGATGTTTTCAAGCCAGTACAGTTTTATACAAGTACAGAAACGTTCCCACGAATATTAATTTTTACATATATGATGACCACAATGAACGTTGTTAGATTGAATATCAACTTCACTGTATCAAAATGGAAAGAGGTATATTAATTCATCAAGAATTAATAATTGGCAAAGCCTTTACATGTAATTGACTGGCTGTAAAAGGCCAGCAATCTTTTCAGAATAGATATGGTTTTGCAACGGTGCAGTATATTTCCAGAATCAGGTTAAATGGGAACACTTCCTCCAGGCCTTTTCAAAAATAGATAGTGGCCTAGAAATGGCTCGGCACGATACAGATTCGAAATTGAACTAGGTTGATTCAAAACGGTGCTGACAGCGACACGGACACCAACAAGTAGGAAATCAATTTTCTTTTCAGAAGTTTATGATTCTTCGATAATACTTTATCTAAATACCATTGTAAATCAGGAAAACTCGTACACTTTTGCAAAATTGATTAAACGATACAAGTGGATTTGGCATTTGCAAATCATCTAGGAAGAGCTTACTTTCATCTTTATAAGACATTTTAAGACTTCTTTAGTAACAAAACAAGCCAACACACGTAAAGAACGTCTAATTTAGCTTGAGACGACTGTATATGTGAGTTAGCGAAAGTAAAGCATACATGTAAAATACATTCCATAAATCATTCAGAAATAAATAGAAGAGGAACTGTAGAATGAATTTGCATTTGCTAACGACACTGACATTCAGAAAGAAAACTTGTATCGCAAGCTTCAGGTATCCATTAGCTTTGCTGGAAAATGTTTATGTATTTTCAATGCTTTGTGTAGTATATATAACTTAAATTGTTTTAATTACAACCGTAAGAATTAGAATACTAAAGGGAATTTGTCTAATAAATATTTGCTTCATTTCAAAATGAGAGTGAACAGAATAAATCAATGAAAGGCCTCCAATATTTATTGATATAATTTGAGGTTTTAATATCGTAAATACACATTGCAACATTCAGTTCATTTGAGCTCATATTTTGCTTCCCATTGTTGCGTACTAAATCAATAGCATGTAAAAAATAGGTCCGGCACGGTCCTGTGTCAAAGAAAATGTGGAACAGTGGTTTCAGCATGATCATACGTGGATTGTCTTTAAGTGTAACTATGTCTTAGTTTGCGACCAGATGTTTTTGATCAACGAGTCTGATCCAACAGTCCCTGTACTACATATTTTACCTCTCTTCTCTATTGACTTGCCTTCTACATAACTATTCAGAAATAAACTTTGAAGTCCTCCAGTTAGAAAGACCATTAACGTATAACGTAAAATGAAGACAAGAATATAGAATGTTATTTCAGGAGCACTCTACAACAAGACTTTATATGTTCAAACTAATTGTTCCAGATTTATTAACACATTTAACCGGACATTATACACAAATGCTCAGGTATAATTTCATCGCATAATAGTTAGGTCATGCACTGGGCGAATTCACAAGGATGCATCAAAACTAAAATTAGAGCTCCAGTGCTAGACATGAAGATTTGACAGCAGCCGCTAAATTGTCATTTTATGGTAACATATGTTATTGCCATAACCGCTAATTGTATCAACCAATCAGATGAAGTCTTATATCTTCGCGTTTGGAGACTGCGTAGAGGAGATAAAGAACATTTACGTGTACATAACGATTTGATTCACGTTCAGATGTTTGAAAGCTGCTTTTCCGTTGGCTAATTCAGTGGTCACCAGAACATGGGTCTTAAACGGCCATCGTCAGATCTTCACGTATGATAGCGGATATCTGATTTTAATCAGATTGACGATATTATGATTGCCATCGTCACAAGAAATTTGAACATTGATGTGTCTGCTTATATGTGACCAAGAAAAACACGTGATGTCTTTAAACATTACAATGATTTTAGAAGTAATACGAATATCAAATAAATCTGTAGAAAATGCAAATTAGGTAAACAAATGAAAACTTTCAGATCCTACAAATAAATTGAATACTATTCAGTTGACCTGATAAAAGATATACACAATGCGAAGTGCGCAAAGAGTGTGTGAATTGGATAATGCCACATCTTTAAATTCATACCGTTAAAACTATATCATAACGGAGAAAAAAATAAAGGTGAACAAGAAAGCAGAATGAAATTATTTGATAGCGTTAAAAAGTTGCGACAAGAGGACTGAAGTACAATCTTAAGGAAAAAAAATCATCCTAATTTTGTTATGAATAAATGGTACCATGATACATGGCTTCAAATCTTCATTGTAAATGACCAAAACACCATAAAATAAAATCTCATTTCATTCCAGTTTAATCTAGAATTGAGATTAAAAGAACTAACAGGAAGAATTTAAACATAGTGTTCTGAAATTGGACATAGGAATATTTTAATGAACATATGAAAGAGTAGGGAAAAAATGGGATTGATATTTACTTTCTGTTATCACCTTATAAATAAGATAATATGTAGGAAGCTTAAATGCTTGTGAAAAGCAACTACACTCGTAATGAAAGCAGGTAACATAAATGTATTTTGTGCATAATCCCACAAAACACCAAACTGATGCTGTTGTAGGGATTAACGCCATTTTTCAGCACACGATAGGCTATACATGGCGGCCAATATTAATGGTGGAGGAATAACCCGGGGAAACTCCGGAAAGAACCACCGACCCTCGAGAAGCTACCGGCAAGCTTTCCCACATACCCATATTGACTTAATCCGAGACTCGAACCCACACAGACAGAGGTGAGCTGGCAGTGATCCGTAACGGAGAGCGCTTTAGACCACTCGGCCACTCGGGGACCCCAGCAAACTGTAATGCAATGGGTAAATAATAGGATGTTTGAAACGGTACACACACAATGTGGTTAGTAAATAAGTCAAGATGCACATTGGTGTTTCGGTAGGATAGCATATTGAACATTTCATGTACATAATAGTTCAGTTCAACAGAGAGAGAGATATTCCAAAAGATCAAAGACAATCTGCTTGCAATATGATAACAAATAAACTACTAAATAGCTGTTTCCACTATAACTTTCCATACATTGAAATATTTTTAAAGACCATACTAACTTACAATGAAAATATACTTGTGACAGATATAAACAATATTGTCATAGATGTTCAATAATACATTGAATAATGTTTTTCACAATGTTTGCTGCTGACAGTGGTATAGATTAAACGATTCACTGTATTTATTTATCAGTTTTGAAACCATCGAAACAACCTATTTTCATTACTAGGTCAATAACGTAACAAGATTATAATTTCATTCCCCCCAACACCATAGTCCATTTTAACGTTTGATGTGTGTTTTAGAAAATTGTTCTTAAAGCACACATGATTGTTTTAATCACACAATTTAATAGGGCCATTAAGGTTTTAGCTGTATCATGAACAAGAGAAATATAATCTGTAACATATATTTTGTTCTGGTCTTGTGCAGAGAAATATACTGTGTTAAAAGTGTTCTGATTCCATTTTGTGTACCCATGATGCAGATCAAATATTATATAATGTTTTGCCTAAGTTTATTCTATCGTCAACTGTTCTTTCACTACTATTGTAAGAGAGTTTCAGGCTTGTCTCCATATTGAAATTCAATTCCTTGATGGATTCTTTCTCACTTCTTCTGTTTTCCCCACTGTAATACAATTGCATTATTAATAATCTTCGTTTCTCCATAATCATATATTACAGATGAAATCATCTCCTGTGGTGTTGGTTTATAAACCTATTGTACGTTAAATATTGGTAGTGTCATCGTTTTTCACGGTCTCATTTCATTTGCTATCAGATACGAAATTAAAGTTATTAATGATCAGTGGGGTGAACCGATTCTGCTTAGGACAGGAAAAAATTGTCTCTCCTTAAATTTGGTTGGAATAGCTACACAATTTGAAAGGGGTTCTAAATATTATTTCATTAAAACGGTACAAAGACTCGCTACTCATCAACTAATTTAGGTTAGTATTGTTGCATTATACTTCGTTGTGACAAGGTTTTGTGAATTCTCTGTTACTTTTAGCGTCAGAGTTGTATGCCCAAGCAATGTGTGATTCTTATACAAAGAAAAAAAAAATAAAGCATGAAAGTTACTCTTTATCTTGAATTTTTGTATGGATGGTATACGTAATCACACTCACACAAGTACATCATCGAACCATGGTGGACGGCATTTTGGTTTTACATGATTCGGCAATCACTGAGTAGCAAATCTTCGCGAATAGAAATAGATCACCGAGGAAAGAAACGTTTGAGTTTCTTTTTAATCATAAAGTCATTGTACTTAAAGGCACAATATTGCAGAGTGTCTTTAATTTTTAATTCTAAAGATCACGAAAATAATGAAACGCGTCAACTTATAAGCTAAATTAATTCACAAAACCACGAGTTTGTGAAGATTCAATTAGATAATTGATAAATAAACAAGAGAAAATGAATTGTGGGGGCCCGCTTTAATTGTAACTTGTAGTTCACGAACTGTTACGGAAACCCCACGTGACCACAAAAACGGACATGTCATCTTCGTCCAATGGGCGGGTTATGAGTCACCTGCTTTTAATTTAAATATCTACTATAAACAAAAATGGCGAACCTACTAGAGAGTCAACAACATGCAACAGAGTCAAGTCGCCCGCGCTTGCATCTTTCCGAGAAGAAAAGTCGAAAAGCCGTCAGAGAAACCGAACGGGATCTATCAAGGATTCATCTTGGGGACCTGTTTTTTCGATGGAAAGCATTCATATAAGAGTTAGGACTGGCAGCAGACACTGAAATGCGAAGTTGTTGTTGGACTGGTAGGCTGATGTTTGCGTATAAAGTGTCAATTGTCAATATCGTGTTCCTGTCTTTGAAATCATACTGTTTTTTATTACAATCTTTGCACAAGGACTCCATTATGTTGTAAAATTCCCAACATAAATGTGATCGGCTGATCGATATTTTACTCGGTGATTGTATGGTGTGTATTATATATCTTAGGGTGGAATTTGTGTTGATAACAGCGGGCTCATAATGGTCATTTGTATATAAGTCCATTAGGCTACCTTCGTGAGACAGTTTATTTAAATTCCGTTAGGGAAGTTAGATACATATAAAAGCATTATCAATATGTATACCCTCTCTCTCCCTCACACACATAAACACACACACACACACACACACACACACATCTTGGGTTAATGTGACAAGCACAATACTTGCATAAAAGCCTAATAACCTTATCATGTAAACGTGTAGAGCAAATAATACATGTTTAATGTTGAACTGTTCATAGAGTTTTTTGTATCTGAATGTAGAACTGATCCTGTACAGTTTTGATCTCATGATTACAATAGGCTGGATGCTAAGATTTTATTGTACGTCTTTCAACTACTAGTAAATTTATTATCAAGCATTGTATTTACTACAATTACAAAATGATCTCTAGTCATTATAGGAAAGGATGATGTAGTGCTACCATAATTTATGGCTGGCAGGTTGTTATTGTATCAGTTAAAGTTTTGAGCTGCAGTCAAGTTAGTTTTATTGATGTGAATTTGTTTTAGATCTATTATTTTGTATTCTTGCTAATGAAGTATTTCAGTTCTAAGTATTTAACACAAAGAAACAGATCTAAAACATAAATTAAAATAAAAATGAATATTTAATTCGTATTTTTAGTTACGAAATTGCAAAGAATATAGCAAAAGATGAACCCATTCATACAGAACCTATGGCCAGTACCTCTTTATGCTTCCCATAAACACCTGGCCAAGTGCTTTTCCAACATACAGAGAGAAGAAGACACCTTCAGTACCTGCTATTTAATCAGGAAGGTAAAAATTACAAATTTCTTGCAGATTTGTTTTGGCGGGGTTGTCTTACAATTGTCATTCTAATGAAAACAATGATGTAACAAATGCAATGCTGATAAAGGACATTATTATAATGTACCAGCAGGTTGAGTTCCCACTTCATATTTTTCTTAGTTTTAAAAAAAATGCCTTTAACTACACGTTCTCAGAAGCGGGGTGGGGTACTTCAATTGTGCCACCTGATGCATGGAAAAGGCATAATTCGAACTGTCATTGTTTTGGTTATGCAAAAGTGTTCCAGTATACTGTGCTGGCTAACTCAACAATCACAGCTGTTCCCCCCACTCAATACTTAGTTGACCAGATATTGTATATTTTGAAATTGTGTCTACATACCCCATATGATCTGTATGTAGTTTCCCATTTATAGCTATGTTCCACATGCAAATCATGCTAACACCCTCTTCCCATCTATCCACTTAGCTCATGATGAATGCACATATGATATATTTAATTTTAAAACAAAATACTGCGATAACAGATTTGAATTGTTTTAGGACACCACTGGAATTTAATTTAAACGTTATTTATTCGGACTGGTGATAGAACTTAGCTGGGATTTAATTAACAACACTATAAGTTCATTTTAAAGTTTCATTTTTTATTCTTGGGAATTAAATGATGTGTAGATTTTTACCAAACGTTTTAGTTTTCATTATTTACTATTATAAAACGTTTGGAACTGGAAAACTGTTTTTTTCTCTATTATTGCTTGCTCTTCGTGCACGTTTAACTTTTTTGTCTACCTTCTTCTCATGGTTGTCAAACAAATTTTAAAAAATCGCCATATTACAATGGTCTCAAGACATCATGAACCAGATTTCATTTTCGTGCAAGACTGCTAGCATTTATGATCAATTTTTGGTGAGTTTTCAGTCCTTGTATTTGAAACAGATATATGTAAACGTTTGATACTGTATATTTTTGTATGAAATCAAAATTGCAGTACATAATTATTATCTTCTGATTTCTTTTTATGTTCATTTTATCCATATATATATATATATATATATATATATATATATATATATATATATACACACATAGATACATATATACATACATACATCACCATATCGTCTAAGTATGTAGTCTATTAAAAGTAATTTATTTGAAATGTAAGAGTATTGTGGAATATTCAAGGAACATTTCACTGAGCAATCCTACTACTTTAACTATTACAATGTAGCTTTGTAGCCTTCGCTTGATGGTATAAATCAAGCTGTCTTGTAATCTATCAATTTGGGGTCACCATGATACAAATACCATCTTTAGCTGCTGTAAGTAATGACAGTGGCATTCTTTTAGAGCATCTGGAGTAGTGTCCTACTTCACATCACCAATATACATGAATAGACCGCTTTAAATGTTTTCATCTAAACATAAGAATAAATTAATGTATATATTTACCATTTGAAGATTTATAGCACTTTCCCAGGGGACTGACACACGTTTTAAGGATATGTGGGGCTCATGGAACTTTCTCAGGACGTTTGGGGAAGTTGTTGTCATCATCATGATTACTAGCTGATACCTGTTCATGAAATCATGTTGCCATCTGAAAGAATGGGAACAAATGCATTCGGTTTCACATAGTACTTTGTAGATAGAACAAATAAGAAAAAAATCCCCATCAACAACTCCTTCTTGGAAACTGGTCATAAGGCTCTAATATTGGGTGAAAAGTTAATATGGGTTAGCATGGGAATGTTTGTCACACAAACTAAGAAAATAAAAGTTTCTTTAAAACAAGAATCATCGATGTTAAAACAAACAAAAACACGGCAGATGTTCCATCAACCCTTGCAAGGAAAATAAAACATATTCCCGTATCAGGGAGCTTATACAGAAAACCCTCATCTGTAGACTTGAGGGCAAACAGGATATGAGGAGGAGAAGAGAACTAAAGGAAGATGATCCCAGGAAAATTTGTTGAAACCTGGCGGCTCAAGAACCACCATCAACTCTAGTTGTGTTGAAAAGAAAGATCTCTCGATTTTAGTTTTATGTAATATACGAAACAGTATCTGATATATGGAGGTGTCTGCTATGCAGGTTGTACTTATAATGTCCTACAAGTAATGTATAATGCTTCATCTGCAATAGCTGAAAACATTTTATATTGATTATTTATGACCTTCCTGTCCACGTTGTTTACAGGCAGAAATAGACTGGTATTAAAATAAATCTGAATGAAAGCACTATTGCGTGATGCAATATTATGTGCAGTTACAAGAAAACAAAGAATGAGGTCAACTGTATTCATTTATAAGTACATTCGTACATGCAAGAAAGTGTTTAAGTCATGCAATTCTAGAGGGGATGAAGCTGGTGTATTGTGTATCCTGATATTTGTCATGTATCTGCCAGAAACAGCAAGAGGGAATTACATGTCTCTGTCCTTACCCGAGCCTTCCATATTGCTGTAGTATGAACTGCCTATAGGCAATATATCTGTATTTGTTCATCACGTCAACTGCATCGTTGAGGACAAGAACATCCAGTCTGTACATCCTGGCCAAGGCAAGTACAGCCTCATACAGGATAAGAACTTGAAAATCCTGAAAAATTATTCCAATTTGTAATATAATATTTCTAAAATGTGAAAATGAATATGTTTTAAATATAATAGGTACATGCACTTACTCAAATGTTGTTCATCTTCGATCAGCAAATTTCACTGTAAAATATACATGGATCAAAACTGCATATGGTTTTAATTTTGACATAAGCACTGAGAGTTCCATGGCAACTAGAACTGATTTTAAGTGTAGTTTATGTTAAGATGGACAGCTCAAAGTTTTTTGGGAGCATTTCTAGCAGTCAGAGACTCCTGCATAGGGATCAAATAGGAATAGCTGATTGCAGATGAAGATAATATTAACATACGAATTTCATCCTTGTATCATCATCAGCTTAGATTTGTTTAGCGTAGTGAGGTACCCACACTGAAACTATGTAATGAAAACAATCTACTCAATGAATATCAATTGTAAATACAAAAAGTCCTTATCATTTACTTATGTATGCATGTCTGTTTTTGGACGGCTTACAATTTTCAAATTCATTCACAGTGGTTGCAAAAACATAATCTAAGCATAAGCCTCATCTGGTAAGCAATCCCGCTAAAAGTCTTAAAAGTTCTTAAGTTAAATAAACTCTTAAGCATGTTAAGAATAATGAATTAAGAGACAGTACGCATTCTAAACTAAACGATTATTTTACAAGACTTAAATGGATACATGAATTTTGTACAGGCCCAATTTTTTTTAATAACTGCAATCTAGTCAGGTCCAATCGCTGAACCCCAAAGTAAGATTGCATAGATTTTTTGTTACTATTTTGTATTTTTTTAAAAAATAAAAATAATAAATTTATTTCTTAAATTGGAAAAAGAGCAAGTCAACCTTAACAGCATTGAATTTTTGTATGCCATTAGCTTAGATCACTACTACCTATATATGAAATGATTTTAGCTTATCTTTCTTGAGGCGCTCATACCTTGGTATTTATCGATTTTAACTTTATCTCCGAACCCACTGTATATATTGTGTTTGGAAGAAGGAAACAGAGTTGGCATTTCTAATGTCAACTGGAATAGTATTCCAGAGCAAAGTTCCAGAGTACTGGAAACAGTTTTTGAATAATTCCTTTTTTGGTATGGGAATTTTATACTGTTTGGGAGACATGGATTGCATGTGAGGAGTATTATCCGGTACAGTGATTGTAAATATTCAGGAGCACTATTATAGGATATCATGTACATTAAGTTGGCTTTTCTCAACCGGATTTGGTCTATCATAGGCAGTAATTTTAACTTTCTAGTTAATTTGTCATTGCATTCTTTCTGGATTGATTTTATCCTGAATGCTATTGTTTGAATATGTGCTAGCTTTGTTATACTGTTATCATTTGAATTACTCCACACTGTGTTAGAGAAGTCTAAATAAGGTTGTATGTAACTGTTATAAAATAGTTTTCTGTACCTTTCAGGGCGAAAATGTATTATGCTACTGAAAAGCCATAAAGTTGAATTAACTTTTACTGACATGTTTGATATGTTCAGTCCATGAGAGATTATTATCTGCCAAAACACAAAGTAGTCTACCAATACAAACTATTTCCAAATTTGTAGCCTTCCTTGTCAGATATAGTTCATCACTACCAGAATTTGTTCTTTTTTGCCATGTTGAGATAAGTAATATTTTATTTTTATCAGTATTTACGACCATGTCATTGCATGTACACCAGTTATCCAGTTTGTTTAGGACATCCTGTAAAGACATTTTTAGTTCGTGCTTTGTGTTTTGGACATCTGACAATGCTGCGTAATCTGCATAGAGATTTGCAGATGAAATTGAGTCCCTTTGTAAAAAGTGGTAGGCCATTAGTAAATAATATCAGCAGTAATGGACCTAGAATTGAACCTTATGGGGTAAAACACTAAAGATTAGACAAACAAAATTCATTCACTTCTGCTAAATGACACCGAAGTTACTGATGACACTGACATTGCAAATGTTTTTAATAAGTTTTACACCAAATTTACCATTAAGTTAAAATAACCAGTAATCAAAAACAACTTTAATGAACTGAAAAATCCTTTAGGAGGTGTGTTTCTCTACCCCACAGGTATAAAAAAAAACTTTGTTAAAAATTGTCTCAGTAAATTTGATACCAAGAAAGCTACAGGACTTGATCAGATTGGACCACAACTCATTAAATCTTCTGCCTCTGCTATTGCAGAGAGAACAACATTCAAAATCTATTTAAATATTCCAACCTCATCTATCCCCAATATACGGAAAACTGCAAAAGTAATGCCTATTCATAGGTTCTACGGATGATGCTGATAACTGCCAGCCAATTAGAACATTACCAAAACTTGTCAAAACTGATTTAAAACATGTCCATGACCCGTTCATATCGTATTTAACGAAACACTTGCTGTTACAACCTAATCAATCAGGGTTTAGGCAGAAGCATTGATGTGAAACTGACTTGATCTAACTGATAAATGGCTTCAAGCACTCTATCAAAATCAAATAATATGATTTGTATTTGTAGATTTCAGGAACGTTTATGACATGGTGGATCATGAAATACATTTGAAGAAACTGAAACTTTACCAGCATGATTCAAGCAAAATTGGATGGTTGACTTCATACTTAAGTGAGTGAACACAACAGGTTTATATAAACAGTGTTCTCTCTGCACCTGGAACAATTAGATATGTAGTACCAATGAGTTCACTGAAGACGTTCCAAATGGAGTTTTGGTTTCTGGTTTTGTTTTCAAGCATTGATTGATAAAAAAATTAAGTCTTTTTAATTATAATTCTTATGCTATTTCCCCCTACTTTATATTGTGCATGGTTTCACAAAGTCTTTGATTGATCTCGTGTCTTCATATTATCTAGGATTTTAGAAGTATTATCAATTGGTTGGATTTCATACTTTACTCGATGTACTTTCAGTGGTACATGCTTAGAGACTACATCCATAACTAAGTCTGTCGACACCCTCAGAGCTTCATCTGTTTCATCAAAACTTTGGATAATATTCAATGGAACTTTATACAGGTCATTTTGAAATTGTTCTTTACTTCAATTTTGGAAAGATCTGTAAGTGATAGTATTGTGTGTATTTTCCCTATTTCTCTTGCATGTAACCTTTCTTGTCGAAACACGTAGGATAGTGGTCACTAAGACCAACATTTGGTGCATTAACATAAGCCATATTGTCTAGCAGGTTGGTATAAATGTGATCAATAAGATTGCTTGATATTTATGTTACCCTCGTGGGCTCATTTACCAGCTCGACTAAGCCTAATGATTCAATAAATTCCATCCGGTTACTTATTATTTTAGTACTGAGTATGTCTTTATTTACATTGCCGAGTATATATGTTTCTTTCTCCTGTGCATGAACATTTTTTACATCTATTCAAAACGTTATCATTCCTAATTGCTTTGGAGGAAGGTGGCCTATAAAAGGAATCAACTAGGAATCATTTTGCATTCTGTTGTGAAATTTCCACCCAAATACTCTCAATTTCATATGACTCTAAATCAGGTCGCCATTCTGCATTTTCTTCTGTCCTAATGTATATAAGACCTCCCCTGCTGTCTCTCTGTTCCCATGTAATGTTTATTGTAGCCTTGGCAGTGACACGGATTATCAGTGTAGCTAGCAACTAATTTAGATTCAGTGAGCCCTAAAACATGTATATCATTTTCCTTGGAAGACAAAATTAACTTAATCTGTTCTATTTTGTCCACTATACCTTGTACATTTAAGTGACCCATGTTAAAACCTTTGTATTTAGTTTCATATCAGTTATATTTATGTCATCATGCAATGGGGTAATCTATGAGACTGTGTCAATAAGATCGAGGCTGACGACACCATTATCAGAATAAAGTGCACTCAGCTTCATCCGTTACAAAATAGACCTGTCATTTGTTAGTATAATCAAATCTGATCTTGAAACATATATCGGTATTAATTCTTCATGAACAAACCTGAAACCTCTCCAGCGCCCAATCGTTTTCTATTTATTTAGCAGAGTGTTTTACTTCAGTCCAAGGAATGAGATCAAGAGCACACTAACGTTCCATTTCTTAAACTTGTGGCACTTCAACAGCGTCAAATTGACAGCCAAACACCTAGTAATTTCTTGAACATTCACTGTGTGTTAGTCTTCTTAAGTTGCACCGATGTCGATATAAAGCTTTAAGCAGTATTAGATACAGCCGAAATCGATAATGAATAAATGTCGAGTTTGCTAACAAACGGCATGTTAACAACGATGCATGGTCGTTCATTTTTCAACCAGGTATGCTTTTAAGTTTCATCTTTACAGTTGTCATTGGTGAAACGTAGGAGGCAATAGCAGTGTAGCAAGTTACCTGAACCTCTTCCCCAATAACTACTCAATTTAAAAATGGACTGGGGGTATATATTTGTGTCATTTTTTCCAGTGTTTGATTATATTTACTTAATGTCAAGTCATAGGTGGTATGCTCCGTCATATTTCACCCTCGTCGCTTTCCAATTTGTCTAACATTGCTTGACTTTCTGACCCTATCTCTCACTGTCCAGCAATCAAAGGTGAAGTAAATAAACGCTGAACAATCAGTTCGTCATTATGTCTGGTATTTCCATAATCTTGACACATATAGACACTTGGAGGCCACGAGAGAGTAATATACGTGATTCTCAACCTTTTATATAAGTGCTGGCACGTGGCAAGGTGTTGATGATAAAACCAAAGAAGTATTACAAAAGTAATTGCAATGGCTTTTAAATTTTTTGATTATTTGGGCCTAACGAAAGGCCTTATCCAAAAGCATAAGATGAAGAATCTTATATACCAAGACAAGATTTAGCTAGTAAATTAAAATATTAAATGCATTTGACCGTGATTGATATACAGCAGAATTATACTCTGAAAGCACTATTGCCTACCCGATTATGATGACCGATCAGATATAATCAGATATGATGCCAAAAGAAAACTCAAATCGGGCACTACATTCACAGGTGTTGATAACATATCCAGTAGCGGAGTCAATGCGTCAATCCTTTACTTTTACATGTGAGTTTGGGACCCGTAATCATAATTATCCGATTGGCATGTTTAACACTAGAAAAGAATTGATGCTTGATTAGCCGATATATTTAGTTTACAAAATCCGGTCCCTAAAATAACTCCTGTAGGAGCATAGCATTCTGCATAATTAAATACACTAAGAAACTGCTGCTGTTTTAATGAGAAAAGACGTATATTAGGAAGAAGTAGTGAAACACATATTACGGCTAAAATTTTAATTAGGTAGGACAATACCTTATTTAGGTTGATCCTAGATTTTAAGCCACAAAAATGTTGATTGAAAGAGGTGATTGGTATACTAAAATGACAACATCAATGAGAAGATATAATCCTTGGGCCAGAGTAAAAAAACACCAAGAAATATGTAGAACCACAACATCACCAGAATAGTACCAATGCCACGTATTTGGACTGGTTTACATCGACAATGTGGTCAAAACCAATTCAGTGTAGTTGCCATTATATTTTCAGCATGTTACTGATAACATACTAGGGTGGCATAATTTTGTACTATAATGATAAACTTTGATATGAAATTAATTTATAGGACAAATGATCAATGCGATTAACCACCAATTTATTCATGGCGTACACTTATTGTAATTAAATAAATCAATAAATTGTGGATATTGAAGTAATTGCATTTTTAATAATTCCAAGCAAATGTACTAGGCATTTTAAAAACGATCTAGTATAAATTGATAGTTAAATTTAGATTTTGAAACATTTACAGAGTTACTGCCTTTGAATAGCTTAGCACACCCACGTGATGCAATCAGTTGATATGGTGAACATAGGGATATCATAATCATGTAAATAAATTGTTGAAATAACGCTTGATTGTTATATTAACTAGTCAATAGAGACAGAAAGATATACTGCTTGCAATTTTATATCAATGATGGTAAAATATGTTAAGCAATATGTGTATGAAATGTGAAATATCAAAGTTTCAACATATCCTTTTAGTTTGTAGTTTGAGTACTTGATATATTTAATTACATATTTATGTTTGCTTTTTTGTTTGGTTATTACGCTGTACTCTAGTACCATCTGAAATATTTCTATATTTTAACCATTTATGAGTTTGTGGATCTCACGATTGTTATTCAGACTATCACTGTTCAAACTTTTTACACGCTGCTATTTTAAATATATGTTATAGTCAAGATGCTTATAAGAAAAACAAAGTGAGTTTACATCTAGGCGTATGAATGATTAATAGAAGACATAACAACACAGAAAAACAATTTTTAACACCAGATTACTACCACTTAAACTACAAGTCAAGAAAAATAAAACCCATGACGTCATTAGCGTTCAGTCAACCTAACGTCTAAGTCCAATTCTGATTAGTCTTATAGAGGAGTTCTCAGACTGGGATTGTAAATGACATAGAAAACCATTACCTATCCAAAATAATGCCATTAATCTTAACAGATCTCCTAATATGTTCACGAAATATTATTTTGCTATTTATAACATTCTTGATAAATGTTTACGTTTGCAATTTGTACAATAATACCCGGCCATGTGATATTTTGAATGTGTGACAGGCAGCCATCAGAAGGGCATCAGGGGAGCGTATGAAGGATACACTGCAAAAACATCTGTAGCATCACTCAGTCTGAACTTCAGTATCAAAGAATAAGTAGAGCACTGCCACCATGGTTACTATACTCCTTAGGCATCTTCGCACCTATATTTCAGACATCATTTAAACAAAATGCCCAACAGTTAAAACTGATGTGCATAAATAACGTATCACGTTTCGTAGCTATAGATCAACTACCATTTCAAGCAAGGGAAACCTTTTCCAGTAGAATTTTGCGTAACCCCGTTTATTTGTTGGTATAGTATTGCAAAAACAATACCCTTTTTAATGGCAATCTCTCTTAGGACCTAAAACATGGTCGATTTGACCATTTTCCATAAATTGGAATACTATATTTAGTCCTACCACGTAAAACGTGAACCGTGATATTCATGATAAGGACCGAGCAAATTCTTCCTACCCGCACGCCGGCGCTGACAAATGTGTTTGGAGGGGACTGATAGGAGAACCAGAAGTCACGTTTTTAATTTCTTTAGTCGATCTACTTTTAACGATGTTTTCTTTCTAGAAGTAGAATGAAGCGAATGCTTTCCCAAAAACTGGTAACATACATTTCAGCTGATTGAAATGCGGCGGTGGCATAAGAGGTATGACAATGTAGGTTTTAAAAGGCGAGAAGTGATTTAATCACTTTTGATGCCATTATTGTCATCTCCTGTTGAAACTTGCACCTTGGAAATCTAAATATCTTTTTCATAAAACAAATACTAATGGCGTAGCTGTTCTTCACCTGAACCGAGTGAATGCAATAATAAAAGCGAATTTACAACAGATATGGAATGAAATAGGAAAACTAAAATACCAATTTAAATACATTCAGAAACGATTCTTGTAGCAAAATGAAAGATAATGAATTGATCGTAATTGTATTGCTTGAAGAAATATAAATAAATAAACTGAAATTCGATGAAATTAAATAAATTAGGAAAACAAAATAACGTTATGCAATGTATTGACCGTTTAGAAAGAAACAAATCCACTCATTATAATGTTACGTAATTGCAACGTTAGGCAACGGAAGCCTTGTCCAGTACAATTCTTGGCAATACTGTTCATTTTGTTGCTATATTCTTGCCCAAACAACATCGATACAGTATCGTTTAAAAGCTCTCTGCCTCATAACCTAACAGGTGGTAGATTGGACAATTTTCCATAACGTCTACTAATACTTAATCCTACTGTGTAAGACGTGAACCGTGATATTTATCATAGGGACAGACCAACGTGCTCCTACCAGAACAATGGTGATGAGTAGCGTATTCAGGCGTTCACTGAAAGGGCAACCAGTAGCATCGTTTCATTTGCTTGAGGCGATCTATTTTCACTTATATTGTTATCAAGACGGAATACAATCCTGGTATAATGAAGGATGAGTTTTCAAAAACCGTTCATAGACTTTTCGGCTGGTGGAAATGCGATGTTAGAAGAGGAATGACGATGTAGGTTAAAAGGCATATAATCGATGGAATCGCTACCGTCAGAGTTAGTGCTATATATTGCTGCACCAGGCACCTTGCGAGTTTAAAGTTCTTTGTCATGAAAAATGATAACAGTGTAGCTGTGCTTGACATGAACTAAGTGAATCAAATAATTGAAGCGATATTGGAACAGATATGGAATCAAAGAGACCAAAGCAAATACTTAAATGGAAGAATTCAGAAACAAATCTATGGCAAAATGAAAGACATTGTCGTGTAAGTATTGTTATAAAACAATGTAAATGATAACTAAAATTGAATCAAATGAGAATAAATTAAGATAAAAACATAATATGAATCGTCTAGAGCGTTTGGAAAGGAAAACAAGGATCAGCAAATAGAAGGTATACCCAATTTTTTCCCAGCGCCCTTTCAGCTGTGCAAAGATTTCTTGTTATTACCACCAATGTTTATATTAGATGACATAATGTATTGGTAGTACACAGCTCAATCCATTGAGATGCTGGAAACGATCAGAGATATGACACAATAAAATTAAATAACATCCATGCACACATTTTGTCGCACACTAAAACACGTGAAAAATGTTTAAATAGGCTTGTATGCATCCAACCGTATTCATTTTACATTTTGCGAGAAAGTAAAATTTGGCTTATTCGCGACTGAGTGAATTTCACAAACGGTGTAGTAGTCAAATTTTGCAACTTGATTCTCCAACGAAAATAAGTGACTGACGATCATATCCGGGGGCATCTTCCTTTCCGGAATATTTCGGTTTATTTTACATTAAGGCCATTCATTATTGTCACTAATAAGGCCACAGAAAAAAGCAAATCCCAGGGTGTCTCCAGTTACAAAAATATGACACGGTCATTACCTAAATTGCAAAATGCAAACTTTTACATTTATGAAGAATGTTAAAAATAGTAAAATGACATTTAGTGGAAACGTATGGTACTATATTAATACGTTAAAGGCATTATTTATGATATGTAACACTATCTGTTAAGCTTGAAATGAAAGTCTGAGAATGTGCCAAAAAGATAAACAGATTTTGCTATGGACTCAAACGTTCGGTTGACTCAAAGCTAAGGGCTACTTAGTCTCATGGGTTTGATTTTTCGTGACTCACAAGGAGATTAAATAGTTTTTAGTAGTTGTCTAATGCCAGGTATTCCTTTTCTATGTTGATATCGCTTTTAATAGTCATTCATACACAAAGTGGCAAACTCAATTCGGTCGTATTAACAATATCTTGACGTTGACATAAATTTGGAAGAAGATTATGTGTAAACGTTTCATGAGCGATACCCTGCTGCAATCATGTCTTACAATCGAGTTCAATTACGTTACTAATTTTAAGGACATAAACTTAAACAGGGCACGAAACAAAAACCTTACTATCTGGTTAGACGCAATCTACTATAGTTCAGTATAGGAGACGTGTGCCTCTTCAAAATAAGTGTTTCTGGAAGTATCAATCAATAACAAATCAAAAAAGATATCTAATAATAAACGGGAACTCGGATGAATGAATCTGAATTTTTCCAAATCAACGAGTTCCATGAACTCGCATATGGTTAAGAGACTATACTATAATGTCACAGCCAAGCAAAATAAGGAAACATAAATATGTAAATAAATACATCATGAACTCGGAATACAAACTACCAGGATATATTGAGATTTTGTTATTTTTGACATTTCACTCCGACATTGCTTTACATCTTTTACTATTATTGATTTGGAATTGCTAGCAGATATCTTTTTTGTATTTCTATGTACAAGTCAACATATCAATAAATCTTTATTTCATCAATTTATGGATATGATTGTGGTCTCTCCACGTTTAATATTTAATTACTTGCACTATATGTGGCTAAAAAGTGAATTAAGTCAGTAAGTTTGTAAAGTTGTCGATATCTTGCCTTATCTAATAATCTATCCAAGATCTTGTATAAGTCCTAATTCACACTACATTACGTCGGAGTTATTGAAAAAGTCATTTCTTTAATTGTTGATTTTACGCACTTATCGTACGTCTTATAAACTAATTCTCATATGAAAGTTTATCATTAAAGCACAAAAGGGCGCTAACCTAGTATGTTATCAGTAACACACTGACATTTTAATGGCAACACATTGGATCGGTTTACATCATATTGCCGATGTAAACCAATCCAACATCATGTAGCATGTTCTGGTGTTGTTGTGATTATACATATATTTGATATGTCTGATTCTAGCCCAAGGTTTGGGACTTCTGATAAATGTTGCATAGCACTATACCAATCACTTCTTTCCATTAAGATGTTTTTTTATATTTTAAAACTAAGATGAACTTAGAAATTAGTTTCACACGTAATTAAAACATTATTGGTAAAATGAATTACACTAGTGCTTCCTAATATTTAATACTATCAGTGCATCTGCCGGAACTTCTTTTAATATTAGTTTGGTTTATTTTTGTAGAATAGGAAGCTTCTTTAAGACTCACTGTTGGAGCTAGGTCTTGTAAATTACGTATATATGTAAATCGTGCATCAATTCCATTTCTTGTGTTAAACATGCCAATCGTATACCTATCACCACTTTTCCCAAAATCATCTGTAAAAGTAAACAATGCATTGTGTTGAATCCATTAATACAGTCGATTTATATAATCCATTGCAGCATATTGTCGTTGTTATAAATTACTTAACTCTGGATTAATGACCTTTGACCATTCCTTCCCATGAGCTGGGTTAGGTTGACATAGCTTTGCCATTTACAAATTGGTAGGTACACTTTGCTAAAGGGTATTATTAACATTCCACCATAGTCCATTGTTTGGCAAAACAATGATGGTCTGGATCTAATAAATATTCTATTTTAGCGTTGGGACTAAATTATTATCAATATGTGCAGTATTAGTTGCATTAACTTCTCTTTGAATAACTGTTGCGCTATAAACCCATGACTTAATATAGAACAAGCCCTAGCATTTAGCACCAAATGACCATACGCTAGACGAGCCTACCAAATCACGTGACCTGACGATATTTTTTTTAACTCCGACCATCATTTAGTATTTCGTAAAACATGTTTTAATTAAAATGATATGTTTATTTAAAGTAATTTGTATTAGATTTAAAAATGTAAAATAAAAAATGTGCAGACATTATGCTGCAGGGCACCAATATGTATATTTGTAGTTTGAATTTGTATTGTAAAACCTTACGTCTTTTGCTTCAGTAAATACTATTAAACAAATTGAAGCTGTTTGAAAACGTATTGATGTAAAATAAAATTTGCTCCAAAATGTACATAAGTATTTAGCATGTAATCTTTTCCATGTTCACATTATCTGACATATTTGTGTGCTAATTTGGATGGAACTGAATTAAAAAATAACAATAAAGTCGTAAATAATTACTGCTTAAAAGTATGATGTTGTACATAATAAGGTTATAAATCTAGTATCTTCCTCAGATGGGATTTTAATCAATGATGTATCTTGATGTATAAGTATAAGTGCATGCTTAATTTAAGGGAAGATAATTATTTGAAATCCTTGGTTTTGTGTTTATTATCTATTGCATTATTGTATCCTCACCGCTCTTTTAGCCCAGTGAAAAAGTAAAACTTGATTCAAGTGTCTGAAAGATTGAGACAATACATAATTATTTATTTGACATTAACGTGTAAATTTGCAAACTTAAAATTATGTAGTTTGGGTTTCAGTGCTTTCTATACAGTACACAATAATCTACATCAAAGCCCGATCGCTTTGGGGGGGGGGGGTCTCCATTCGTATTTCGTACTTATTCTTCTAGCTATCAACGGAATATGCTTTTCTACATATTGTACAATCTATATTCAGATGATCTTATACACGACCACAAACCTTTATCTATCCAAGTTTCGTCTGTTTTTTAGGGAATGAAATAAATCTAATTTCTCAATTTAAACGATCTGAATATCAAGTGTCATAATTCATCAATTTGTTTGTACCCTTATCGATCGAGAAATCAAAAAATTATTGCAATGCTTGTAAATACTTATCATAATTAATTCATTATTGCCACAAGCAGCTTGTCGGAGGAAATCGACGGACTTAATCAGTGCCTGGAGGTGTGTCTAATTTACGCTCGAGGATTATTTAATTGATCAGCGTGAATGACAAGTGGTAATAGGTCCATTTGTAACATGGGATAATATACTGTATGATACAATACCCCGATCATGGCACCAGCAAGTTTGTTTTTTGCCATATAACGTTTTAATTTGTTGCTGTGGACATCCAGCCAATTGGCATGGGTTGTGAGGTAGTGTTCAAGTGTTCATATAACATACGCGCTTTTAATCCGTTTCTGAGAGAAAAGAAACTTTGGCGCATTAACTCCACTGTTGGATATGTTCTCAATCCATGTGACTGCACTACCAGATGTGCGTTTATTGTAGGCATCATTTCTAACTACGGGATAGGTCATCATAATCAAGTCGGTAATAGTGACTTCAGAGTGTAATTTTGCTGTACAACAATCAAGGTCTAATTTATCTAATGATTTAACTTTATTATCTACGTAATGTCTTTCTATATTATATTCTTCGTCTGTTTGTTTTGGATTAGGTTTTCGTTAGGCCATAGCAATACAAACTTTACAAACCAGCGAAAACACTTATCTAATGCTTATTTGATTTACTCATCAACACTTTGCCAAGAGCCGACAATTATGCCGATAACTATCTTGGCCTCC
Source organism: Sinohyriopsis cumingii (assembly GCA_028554795.2). Lineage (NCBI taxonomy): Eukaryota > Metazoa > Mollusca > Bivalvia > Unionida > Unionidae > Sinohyriopsis > Sinohyriopsis cumingii. The sequence goes on from CM068840.1 coordinate 29,519,412, forward strand.
ATCGTTTACATGTGTCAAGATACTAGACATAATGACATCAACTGCTTGTTTTATACTTCACCTTTGATTGATGGACAGTCAATGATAAGGTCAGTAAGGCAGATAGTTAAGGTGAGAAAACAAAATCAAGGCGAGGAGCGCTAAAGATGGCGGGACGTACGGCAGTACTGACGTGACAGTAGTAAGTCAGTTCAATCAAAAGCTGGATTAATGGCTCGAATGATCAACAGAAGCGAATGCGGCTCAGTCCTCACCTATTTAATTTGAGTATTTATTGGGTGAGTTAAACTAAATTGTCACATTGCTATCGCCTGTTAAGTTCTTCCAAATAAATAAGGGGAATATGAAACTTCAACGCATATCTAGCTGAAATACTGTTAGACAACGAGGTCCATAACTCGCACAAAATACTCGATAAGTATTGATCATCGAATTCGGTTGAATAAGGCTTTATTATGGATGTTGATGCAATTAAACAAGAAGAAAATGCAATGAATGTTAAATTATTCACCAAGCTTTTTGCTGTCGGTTTGACGCTGATAAAGTGCCATAGTTTTAAGAAAGGAACTTCCGCTGCTGTTGTCATCTTCTGACAAATGAGAGTGGATGTAACTATATAAGGATATGCAATCTGGTCACGGGAACCTCAGGCAACCTTTCTTGTGTAAACGGCAGGAGACCTCCCAAAGCTGAATTGAAGTTTGTATCTTCTTGAAGAAGAACACTGGTTACAGCTGCAGTAGAAGTCGTATTCAATGTACTATATCTCCAATTATATGAGGTATCATCGGCAAGCGCACCACAATACACTCTCTTCATGTTATTAGCCATACGTATGGTACTTGAACTGTACCACATTAATAAGCCGTAGGAATACTGTTTCGCCCATGACATAACGTATCCAATTTCAACCGATCGGTAGAGCCCCTTATCGTGTTGATTTTGTAACGCGTAATTTGATTGTTTGAATATTTTAATTGCTTTTAAATCTCTCCTGCACTATCAATAAAAACACAAGAATAAACGGTAGCAATTCTATTTCTCCCATTACATAACGCTTCCGATTTAATCCGATCAGAAGAGAGACCCCTCGCTATGGTTAATTCTGTAACGCGCATTTTGATTGTTTAAATATTTTAATTGCTTTTAAATCTCTCCTATAATATCAATAAAAACATATTCTCCTGTGATATCACTTGTTCTCATGACAACTAACGCAAGATACTGGCAAAGCTAGAGTCAAGTAGTGTTAAAAGTGATATTCCTACCGAAGTCCAATGTGTATCTGGACTTATTTACTTACCAAATTGTGTGTGTTTCATTTCAAACATCATATAACCTACTCTTTTCATTTCAGTTTGGTGTTTTGTGTTTTTAATCTCCAGAAAAGATTTATGTAGCCTGCATTCATGACGGGAATAGTCGCGTTCGACAGCTTTAATTTGCTAAAATTATGATATTATATTTAAGTGTGGTTCGACATCATAGAAACGTTTATACAAATTCTGCTTTTTGTTTCCAAATCAAAATGTACTCTTTCAAAATATCCATTAAAAGAGTCATAGATCCTCCTGCAGATAATTTTAGTTTAATTTTGTTTGTTAGTTTTTCATATCTCAATTCTAGATTGAAGTGGAATTGAAAGAAATGGTCATTTTTAATATGGGTTTTGGTCTATTACAATAAAGATGTGAAGCCAGGCATCACGGTACTATTTGTTTAACACAAAACTGGGATGAATTTACATTTCTTGTGATTGTACTTTAGTTCTCTTTTCAAGTTTTCAATTGCTTAAGTCGATCTACTTTTGCCGATGTTCCTTTCCAGAGGGAAAAAAAATCCTGTTACAATAAAGTGGATCCTTTTCCAAAAACCGGTAACAAATATTTCAGCTGGTTAAAATGCGCTGTTGGTAGAAGAGGAATGACGATGTAGGTTATAAGGCATGGAAGCGATCTAATCACATTTGAAACCATTATTGTCATATCCTGTTGCACCAGGCACCTTGCAAATTTAAATTTCTTTGTCATGAAAAAGTAATAATTTTGTAGCTGAGCTTCACATGAACCGAGTGAATGCAATAATATAAGCAAATTTACAAGCAAATACTAAAAGAGGTGATTGCGACGCAAGTCACGCATTCTCAACATTACGTTTCCTTGAGTCATTGTGGATTTGTGATCAACAGAAAATAGATAAAATTGCTAGTCTGATATTGTTATATTTTTACCGTCAGAGGAAACATCGTTTTCGAACACATTAAAGAATGGACTTTTCAAAAAACGATTTTTCAGATTAGATACAAAACTTGCTTCAGATGAGTTGTCGTAAAATGAAGACCGCTGATATGCTGACAGCCAATTAATCTATGTAGAAATGTGAGTTTCTATGTCTTTTTATATTATATAATAGTGAACGGATTTTATTTTATTTGTCTACATCAAGGTATGAAATTGTGCTAGATATAACAAAAGAAACTGGTGTTGAAGATTGGAAATGACTATCCAACCAATCCTTGAATTTGTAATAATATGATGATTCTGACACTAAATGTTTTAACTTCAGTCCTTGTTTTAGTATCATGATTACATATATTGATGCAGCCAAATATAATGCGAATACAATAAGGATTATAAATTCATCGGTAATTTTTAAAACAATCCTTGGTAAGAGCCAGCCGGGAATTTCGTCTAAGAAACTCTCGACATCCTTGCGTGATCTAGGTTGGTAGCCAGTGCAACATACAATGGTTCCTGTGGACCTTTCAGATTCTTTAGCTTTGTACTTGGATATAACTTTGGTGCATGCGAAGAAGAGTCGTCTGGCTGCCACTCGTTTCTCATGCAACAAATAATGTCGTCTGGTTCAGATAACAAAACAGCACAGCAGTACCTGTGAACAAAAATGACCATTTTGAGTAAAATCTGCATGATGTATTTATTCCAGCATTCCATACATTACTTAATGTTTACATTTCTGACTCGATTTGGTGTGTCTGATTATCATTGGAGATTGGACACATGCTATCATTAAGAAGTATTATTCTAATTCATGTGGGGGAAAAACATTTCGCTTGTTTCTTTATTATCAGCCGCCATTATTATGGCAGTCTTTGTTGTGACAAATTCATGCCACAATAGAGCTTCTTTCCTGAAAACCAAACCTAATATATGAGTTAAACAATTAGTTTGAATTAGTTGTGTAGGTACACATTATTTCTTGTACTATAACCTTACGATATATAAATATAAAAATGTCTTACTCCCAAAAAGATGAAGTGGCTCCAGCTATAAAGACTGGAAGGTTAGTTAAGGATGTTATAGCGATGGCTACACCACCCTTTCCCATTGATTCTGCTATATTTCTTCTACGGTTTCCTTTACCTGGGAGTCTGTCAAGCCGGATAGTAATCTAAACATATCATCTACACCTTTACTTAACTAATAATAATAATGATAATAATAATAATAATAATAATAGAAGAAGAAGAAGATGAATATCGTAGTAACAGTATGAGCAGTAGCCGTAGTAATCGCAGCAATAACGTTGATAGCGAGGTGAAGTTTACACCCTTAATGTGATATATTGTGCCTATATATGGCGGTTGTAATAATAAAAACTGTAACAAAGATGACAGAAACAATTTTTTTCGCTTTATGGCTGATGGAATTACGAGATTTAACAAGTCAATGACTGCTTTCTCTATGTTTAATTTTTTCTGGTTCTTTGTCAAATCTTTTTATTTTACTAGTTCCTTTCTTTCTAAATGAACCATTTATGCATTTATTGGAATCGAGCAAGTCATAGAACCCAAACTACTCCAAAATATTTTTCTGTCTATTGTTGTGAAAAGATTTGTTCAACTTAAACTCGTATGTGATAAAACAAATATTAAGTATAAACTGCTTTCTGCATGTTATTATTGTGTGAAAATAATAAAATTTTATACGTATTTGGGTCCATTTTAAGGAGGTTGAAAATGGATCGTTCGTATTACGAGTATATATATCAACCTCACCAGCAGACACAAGTGTGGTACATACACCCTGATATTACAAACAAGATATGAAGCCCTTTAATACACTGAAATAGCTGAAGAGATAGATCTATTTACCAATGGTTAAGAATGGCATAACTCAAACGGTACTGACAAATTCCTCTCCACATGCGCTTACTAGGCAAAACGAAGATACAATTGACATCCTGGCTGCAATGACTCCATGGTAGCGAAGATGTGATCTTTAATCTACACAGTTCCACCGGGCTGTTAGAAAGGCAACACATGTCTAAGTTACCATGAGGGCTAAAGAAATTGAAAATAAAGTTATGTCATCCTAGATGGTGTTAGAGAGTTCATCACCGAGTGAGTCAGAACGTGAAATGCGATCTCATCCTGTTTTCAAGAAAACTGCTTCATCTTTGAAGTGAATTTATCCTTCCAGATTTATACATATCTTCATATTTTGCTCCATCACTTCGGAAATAAAACTTCAAAGACGTCATCCCTGCCGAAGTTAAAATAGGAGCATTGACTCGGACATCTCCCACTCGGTTTTCATACATACATACATACATACATACATACATACATTCATAAAACATCTCTGGAGAAAACATGAGGATGCGTGAAAATATAGAATTATATTATGATACATTGAGAAAGAATATTTTCATGCAGGTTAGGAACTACATTTAATTTTTTCCTATTACGAATCAAATCAAACATTGAATGCTGACTATATATATATATATATATATATATATATATATATATATATATATATATATATATATATATATATATATATATATATACCACATACATTAAAAATAACATGGCATTTAAAGCAAATTGATATACCAATAGTATTGGTATATCAAAATGTGATCCGCCCATGGCGCAATAATACGAATATATAAAAATTCTTTCAACCGCATGCCTATAGATCAATGAATAATTTATTTTCCTTCTTTTATCATAAATGAGATATGCAATTAACAATAACGACTATTAATAGTCCCTGTTTTCTAAATGATATTAAAATAGTACAAAATGTCATCGGAATCCGTTCTTTTTTCCATTCCCCTCTCATGCATAAATGACAACATAAGCACATATCTGGAGTGAGAGAGAAAAACATATTGCGCTGGACAAAAACATAAAAACTGAACTTGTACCACGTAACCTACAGTAATCTGTTTTCTGTAATCATATCATTATATTTTTTTTATGTTATAGGTGTTGGCTAATTTTGTAAATCGCTTAGAGCTGCTAAAGATTAGGCGTTATACAAAGTCGTCATATTATTATTATTATTATTATCTGGTTCGTCGTAACGGTATGTTTACGCTTTCCTTGTGATCTATCTAAAGTGTTCATAATGTCAATGATACATAGTTGCAATCGCCAGTCGACACACACTGGGCCTACATGTTTAATTTGTCGGTTACGAGGCGCACATACTGTATTGTGTCTTAATCCTCTGTTGTTGTTTCTAAAACCTATGATAACGTTCTAAATACGAAAGCTGGCAATTTTCGCTTGCGTCATAGGACGATGTCTCTGGACCTATGAATGATGGTAATATTACTCAAGCCGACCAGATGAGAGAGAGAGAAAGAGAGAGACAGAGAGACAGAATTTTATAGTCTTTAGAAATGTTAATTAATGCAGAATAATGACTTAGATGAACTGTCAATATATTAAAATATTTTAATTACCTCTTGTTGGTTCGTCATTTCACTTCGTTTCTATCCACGATTATTCCATACCCCAGTACGATAGTACAGGTGTAGTGTATAAGAAGCTAACAGTGTTTGCAGTGCACTACTTTCTTCATAAACAACCATATTTCATGTTTAAGTCATGGGTGTATCTTATATTGATTTAATAAAGGTGAACACAAAATAGAAACTGAAAAAGAAAACTTATCAATTTACATTTTGTAGCGGACACACTCGCAGGGATGTGAGGAATTCATTCACTCTGACCATACACAGTTGCCAGGAGTATATCGTAACTCCATTTAAAGTGCAAATATGTGTATTTGTCTGTGATTTAACAAAATACATGTATAGTATGTACGCTGTATCAATGATATACCACTCATTGTATAAATTTTACAGTAAAAGGAAACTCGGGCAGGCCTCTTATCCTTTTAATGAAACATTTATACATCTCATGGTATATCATTGATACAGTGTACATATTAAACATATTCTCTCTCTCTCTCTTTATATATATATATATATATATATATATATATATATATATATATATATATATATAGCACAGTCAGCAGAAAGAGCGGATCATTTATACTAAAATAACCTTAGCGCATTTATTGGTTTAAGACCAGATCATTTCATGTCTTTATTAAAAGATATGTGTTGATGTTAATGAGGTCTTTACTGTCAATGTAATACTAATTGGGATTAAATCTGTCAATCTACATTGTTGTTCGAATATAATAATTGTATCTATGCTTGTAATTTTCTTTTTGCTTTTCATTATTTTCAAGGCAGCAAACTTTGCAAACAACGATTCGAGTATATTGCTAACACTATAGTTTTCAATTTACAGACCAACGCAAACAAACGTAATTATGAGCTTTCACGTGCTTATATTAATGATTTATTCCAGATATGTATTGATCATTTCTTCGTTCAAACTTTGCCGGTAAATAAAAACAATGTATAAAATATGTGTAACTCCAGTAATATCAAACATTAATTGTATACTCTATTAAACATTATAGACCCTTATTTTAATTAATACCAATGCCGCTTCTATTACCACTGCATCTATTATCACTACCATTATTGATACTGCTACTACGTGTGCTCTTGTTGCGATGCGATTATAATGTCGGGTTTTCTTCTTCTTTGGCCTTTGGTGTTTTATGTTACAGTAATAAGTTGAAGATGATGTAGGGGCAACAAAGTATATACCATGGAAATACAAAATAAGTGATAGGACAATAGTGAAAATCAAACCACCACCATTCTTGTGTTGAGACAAATATCCTTAATACCAGCTTACTGTAGCTAATTTACTCAAGCTAAAACTTGAAATAACCAGACAAATGAGATAATACAACTTAGATGTTTTGCTCTTTAAGAGACATCTTAGGTATTGTAAAAAGGTATATTCATGTGTCTCTTCACTTCTTTATACACTTCAGTCGCTTCTTGTTGCGTTGCAAATTTATTTTCAAATAAAAAAACAACCAACATTAAACATAATAATAATAATAATAATAATAATAATAATAATAATAATAATAATAATTAAAGTATACAAACGATTCGTCTATTTCCAGAGGTTGCGAATGGAAACGCTTTGTCATAAACTTATGACTATTATTTCATTATGTCTCATCACGTTCTCTGCATGTCAGTACTATTGATCAAGTCTGTATGTCTCATCGCATTCCCTGCTTTTCATTACTATTCATTAGGTCTGACCACAAGATGACTCGTAAATGATACAGTGTATAGATTTAAATTATATTAACAACAATGTAATTAATTTGTTTGTATCTTCAATGATGACTAATATTCTTATTTTCAGAAAATGATATAAATTCCCACATAAACTACAAAGTATATCTAGCATATCATTTTTACTGATAGATTGTAGCTAATTTATATTTTCTGTTTCCTTATAAATTAGTCTCAGTCGACAAATATGCTGTTTCAATCATTTTAGTCTGAGTGTGTACTTGATTAAAGCTACCCTGTTTAATGTCGGATCCGATAGCATGCAAGGTTACCTATCAGCACCTGTTTTGCATAATGTTTATAATTAATATCTTTACTGACCCATGCATTACCAACCACTATTACATGGTCATTTCACAAACTTACACACACTTCCGTATCAGCATTGCCAAATCTTTAGTCACGTTGCAGAAACGGGATTTCCATACTATATTTGGACCTATGAGCTTTACAATATAGCTATGTCATGTCAGATATATAGTGAACAAATAGATACATGCCATCAGTAAGTCTCACTTTCTCCGACGTGAAACGCATCCTCTCCATCTTCCTTTCAACTACTCCCACCCCCTAGCACCATCTTTAATCAGAAGGCATATCTGCCACAAACGCAAACTAATACAGCCATATTTCATCTCGCTCAGTAATATAACTTCTGAACAAACACTACACGCTTTTGCCTTAGGACAAATGCTTATCATATGTGGTAGTGCGCATGTTGCAGCGGCCTGTGACATCGCTTGATTGATGGGTGTTCTTGATAGATTAATGTCCAGAAAACGGAACCACACACAATATTGCAACCTGCTTTCAACTGAAAATAGCTTTGTGTGCTCGTTAAAGAGACGAACTGCCTATAGTTCTTTTTTATACACTTAAGCCATATTAGCGATCATAAACAAGCACTTGGAGAGGAAATTGTCGTGAAAGAATTAGCAGAATGCTGGTTTCTATAAATACAGGTACATTTTACAGGGAAATTAGCTAGAAGCGTGGCTCACAAAATAAATCCAGATGGTATAACAGACTTAATGGCACAATAAATGGAATAATTTATCCCAAAAATCAAAAGGGCAATAATTTATCCCTAAAGACAAAAGGGCAATAATTTATCCCAAAAATCAAAAGGGCAATAATTTATCCCATAAGACAAAAGGGCAATAATTTATCCCATAAGACAAAAGGGCAATAATTTATCCCAAAAATCAAAAGGGCAATAATTTATCCCATAAGACAAAAGGGCAATAATTTATCCCAAAAATCAAAAGGGCAATAATTTATCCCATAAGACAAATACTAATAAACAACACATTAAAGGCGAACAGAAAATGGAAAATAAATTATGTTGAAAGTAATCTGGGTTTGCTTTACTTGATATACGCTTTGAATCGCAATTGCAGCAACTTTATAATCCATTCAGTGAAGCAAATGGATCATGTACCAGTCCTGTTATATAATTTTGGAATGTTTTAAGCAAGGGGTTTCTCGTTTTATCTACAAGTCAGTATTGTTAAAATATTCTCATATATGAGTTATTAAAATTTTAAACCAAATCATGAATGATGTCGAAAGTTGCCTAATCAACATTATTATATATTGTTTAACAATTCTACTGTTAATATTCTCGACACATGGTCTAAATCTATGGCCATGATAAACTTGTGTACGTTTATTTCCAATCGTCTTCATACGCGTTGAAATAATGGACATTAGTGATCACAGTAGACTAATGACCACTTACAGTGCGAGTTACTATAATGTAGTCATGAAGCGGTTACCTCTGAATCTTCTTTGCATGGACTCGGACACCTAAGTTGATTTCTCTATAAAATACAAATTCATATTGCTTGTTTGTTTCTTTTATTTAATCGATGTGGACAATATAAACGAAATATTCGGTTTATGAGCCCATTTATCAGATAATTATATGCTATTGAGTAAGTGAAGTTCGCACATTGGTAGATCAAATAAAGGCACGAGGCAATAACATGAAAAAGAAACGAACATCCCCAAATCTAAACACAACAAACAAGCAAATCCGCCGAAAAGCAAAGGAATATTATCTGGAATACCGGAAAACTAAATTAAAAAAGACAGTATAAACTATTAGCAATCACTATAAAGAAATACATGCATTTATTTATTACGAAGTGCAAAGTGTATAGGTGAAAGTGCAGGTAAGCTAAATTTAGTTTATATGCTATGAGGCAAATGAAGCACACCATCTGATTAGCATTTGCTTCAATTAAGATAGTGATTAGCGATTTATCGACTTATCGGCAAAAACATTTTTAGTCCGATTTGCGCTATACACTACTTGTACAAATCATTTTTGTCAATAATACATTCCAAAAGAGAAACGTACGTTGTTCATTAGTGTTTCACTTTATTTGGATTCTAAATTATTTCAATCTCTCTAAGTTCAATTTAAAACACGCGATGAATAAGTATTGTAGGTAAACCCTTTAGAATTGACTATATGATAAGGAAAATTTAACATAAATCTGAAATAATTCCTTTGCACTTTTGCAAGGATTCATGAACGTTTCAAATTGCTCAAAAGAAAAGACACGTTTAGGGCCGCTGTTCTCTTGGATTCTATATAACATTTACAGACAATGTGAACGACATAAAGTATGTTTTCTGGTCGTTTCAATTTCGTTTCCAGTGACAAATAAAATCAAATTTAAGGATATGCATTCTATCTCCCAGTTGCTTACACAATTATAAATTTGTGTGATATTTAAACGCAGACAAAAGAAAGGAAACAAATACACTGAAGCAATATAATGGTTGATTGAAAGTATACATGCACATTTCAAGAACAAGTGATAATCAAGGCCCTACAAAAGTTTCTTACGTAAGTTATGTAAATGACCAGTAAAACGAACATATATACCATATACAACGATGGATACAATATGTATTCCCATACTATGCATCTGAATTAGCAAGTTACGGCGAAATCTTTTTATTTTGAATATGTAAGGACATGTACGGATCTTGATTGTGCCTGTACTGCGAATTATGTAGAGAATATTGAAACCTATATGAAAAGAGACGAAAAGTTTTAAAATTAAAAAAAAAGACAAACATAAAAATATTCTTTTGTTTGTTTACTGACTCCCATTTACTGTCGTCAGAAGATAAAATGATGTACGTTCATACATATAATCCGCCTTTGTGGTCGAGTGGTTCATGTGTCGCCTAAACGTTTAGTATATACATACATCATTCAGATATCTTTTATATTTGTCACTTAATGGTTTTATATAAAAATAATTTTCGCTACCAGCGAGACTAAAATAAACTGATCGCATAAATGTTGCTGACTAAATATGCTGGCTATGTAGTCAGTATCCATAAGATAATGGTTTATGTGATTTTTTATGTAAGTGCGCGTCTGTATTAGCCGTGTAAAGTATAATTTTTAAATGGGAATCTAATTACCGTCCATTATCCGGAACAACGTAGTGGCTTGAATTAAAACTATATATAATGTTTTGATCTTGAAGGTAAACGTGGTTCTTAAGATATAGATCCGTATGATATATATTTTGTCTTTTTATTGTGTACATTATTCATTATGTATATGAAGCTTAGATGATTATACATAATTTTATTATATGCACGTCTGTGAATCAGTGGATTTTCCATTTAAAATATTTTTTATTACTTACTGCAGTAAATTGTGAATGGGGTCACTGGAGGCTGGGTTGTCTAAAGTGATCACTTATATTAGATCACTGATATTAACTTCCGTCCACATCCATTCTAGTCACGACTCAACCGACGTGAGCATTAGACCATCAACTAGATGTCAGAGTGGATGCATATATATGGGGTCAATTTAAAACGAAAAACTCAGATGCATGTTGATGCTATCACATGCACGTTTACAATTTTATAAAATTACACTCTGAGAAGATATAGCAGAGCTTTGCGCACTAACTCAGTCAACTATGCCCTTTTCCGGCATAAAGCATTAATGCTAAAACATTCATAAAATTGGCTTGTACAAAAAAAGAATACCAATACGGAAATAACTGAAATCAGTTGAGTGATATAGAATGCAGAACACGTATCAGAATAGCTTCACACTTTTAGCTTACAGAGCACAAAAACCTCGACAAGCAGAAAAATTTAATTTGATCTAGAGAGCAAAAAAGTGCCACAAGAGCGGACATACAATCGAGTGCAAGTCAACATGCACATGCAATGATATCAATCATACTTTTTCATAGTGGAAGTGGAAAAATGAAGATTAGTGAGAACGAAAGTGAATTCAGGTGTGGAAAGATATCATACTACAAAATATAATCAAGACGGCATTACATCTTAATATGGAGAAACAGTAACTAGAGCCAAAGAGTGTTGAAATAGTAATAAATAAAACGATGAAGGTAGTGTAAGATTAACCTAAGTACCATACAATATGTAATCTGCACCTTAGGTACACAAGATGGATACAAAGCATCTGTTAAACAGTCTGATTCAAAGCCCAAGATGGAAACAAGGAGCCCGTTGCACGGTCTAATTCTGCTTTTCCAGATAATGCTAGAAGATCAGTGAGCCCATTAATATTGGCGAAGGTGATCACAACAATGATGTATGTGTTTCTAATACTTTTCAATAATACGTATCAGATTCAAAAGTAAAATTAAGATATGCTTTTGTTGGTGATGTTATCTTTCTGTTACCTTAGTGATGTGGATATGAATGACAATTGTATCTAGTTTTGCTATTTCTCTGTAATCGTATGATGCTGGATGTATTTACGTTGTGCTGTACTTTATATGGACTCAGCAGATGGGCTTTGTACAGCTTCTAATATGCAAACGTTATCCATGTATTCTGAAATTTATTAGTAATGGTAAAATTAGATACATTTGTATATGTGTGTATTTAATCCTTCCCTTTTTCACTAAACTAGTTTAAAAATAGTTTCTACCACTGTTTTTTATGAGACAACTAACGAATCTGGATATTGGTTTGATGCACCCATCATCTCCACCATCATCACACATGTGTCTTGCATATTTGTATACAAATTTCACACATACCTTATAGTCAGACTCTCAGTAAAATATATCCAAGTTAATTTTGTATAATGACGCAACTGACTTCGATCAAACCATTAAACCAATTTGTTCTTTCATCTACTCATATCTGATCTGTATTATGGTTGGGGAGTATATCTAAAAAGGCAACAAAAATAGACTTTCATTGTATGGATAAATGGATCAACGTCTTTCGGAAAAATAACTAGGATATTTGATGAAAAAGTACCAAGTACAATACGAGACTTCAAATTTTGCTAACGCGGCATACAAAGAAAGACCGATGAAAATTATTTGAAAACTACCTTAATATTTCATGTACAAGGAACAATCATAACGTATCGGAAAATATAAATCAGAAAATAGAGAAGACAGTGGAATGTCAAGGTAAGCAGAATATGGAATAATGTTCAATAAATAATTGTGCACTGGTTGATTTCATCATTTATGTATTTGTATATCATCATCGCTATGACAACTCACTTTTTAGCGGTAATCGCTTGTCATGAAATTAAGTCTTTCTGGAAAACAAACCAGATAGTATTCTTCAAAGTTGATGAACATTCAAATTTGCCATTATGAAATTGTGTCGCCTTCACGACATTATGCATTTTGGATATAAATAAAGTATTTTAACTGATCTACCGGGTCAGACAAATAAAAGAAGCACATGGCAAACGAGATTAATGTCTAAATCTTTGAGATTAAGTTTTTAATTTTCATCCATATATGGTAAAATTCAATTGATGAGACACAAGACATGTCGAACTTTTTATCAGAAATAAAACACTGTTTCTATGATTTTAAAAGACAGAAAATAGAAAGTATCAATTTTGACTTTGCCACCTCCAGCATGGTAACAGTTTCATGTGTTATATATCCATAGGGCAACTGGATAACGTCTGTAAGGGACTTCTACTTATGTGAGAATTTATTCGCATTTTAATGCGATTCCAACATTATTAGGATTTATTGCAAAAGAGTTCGTGGAGAAGTTGATCAATAGCAGAGTTTTAAAATATATGATGTTATAGTAAAGTATGGCGATAGCAAGTTGATCCGTATAAATGACAGATTAAGCACAGAAATAACGACAATGAAATCAACCATTACAAAAGAATATAAAAAATCCCATTAAATGAGAAACACAACAGTGATATCAGAGACATAAACAAGATTCTTTTGGAGAAAAAAATAGCAACAATAAATAAAATATAAGACATGGACAACAAAACACCCACCAAGCAAAGAACAAATAACACAACAACGAACGACACAGTATATGCATTGCAAACGTGGAAATCTATAGGAAGATATAGAAAGAGTCAGTTGAGTGTTTTAAAAGTCTGCTATTGATTAATTACTCCATTAACGAGTTAACAACAAATCCTAATAATGTTGGAAGTTCATTAAAATGCCAAGGAATGATAACACATGTAGAAGTCCCCAAAATACTATATCCAACAGCCCTTATTATACATACCGGTATAACACATGAAATCGTTAGCACGCTGATCGACGCTAATTCAAAAATGAAAATTTGTGTTTCTTTCTTTAAAATCATGAAAACAAGTTTTATTTCTGATACGAAGTCCAACATGTCTTGTGCTTTATAAATTAAAATTTTACCCTATTGTTTAAAGTTTTAAAATTTAATCTCAAAGATTTAGACATTATCCTCGCTTTCCATGTGCTGCTGTTATTTGTATGAACCGGAGCATCTATACTTTGGTATTCTGTAGGGATAATTGTCTTCCCTAAAAGTGTATAACTATTCTTAGAAATGTTCTGAAATTTATGTCACTCAACTATCAGCTGCTTTATCATTATCATATACACATGCTCCTGCTGCATCCGGTCAATTATGAGAAATTTCCATCACTTGATCTAGATGGAAATTAAGTTGCAAGGAATCTAGTGACAGATGGATACTCGTAATCTACTAAAATATCTCAAAATAATTGTGGATATAAAATCCACATAATACGTTTGGATGGAGATTAATGATTCTTGCATACGATATCAATACATGCTATATCACTTTCATGTCTAAGCAAAACTCACAAGAAATCAACAAACATCATAAAATGTATACAGGTATGTCTACGTATCTAGGTTAGTAAATACGCGTGAAGCAAGGATTATTTGGACCTCGTTTCATTTTTCTACAGGCAATAAAGATAACAAAAATACTGGCAAAGTTGACCGTATATGTGATAGTTATTTTTTTTAAGAATGTCTATAAGTTTGGAACTCCTGGCACATACTTTTATCAGATGTTTTAAATCTTTTGTTTATAATTGTTAATTGTAGAGGTAGTCTCAAATTTGTTTTCGGTGTACATCCATATGGTCTATTGTAAGAAGTCGAGAACGTAAATATGTGTATGATATATAAATATATGTTGACATACGTTTTAATAGATACTTGTAATAAAGATTTGTAGCAACTAATTTTACAAGTTTCGGGCTTTCTTTCCATTGGACAGTCGGAACGTGGTATCGTACAAGACTTACGTTAATTCCCATTGTATGGTATTAATCATGTGAGTTTGTCTATTTATGATGATGGATAAGGAAAGTTTTTCACGTTGTAGTAGTGATCATACCTGTTTTAGCTTTTTCGCCTGTACATAAGTATCGGGTCAAGTCAGTTTTCATATTCTTATTTATTGTGTTCTTCTTGTAACGTCAGGTCTTCACATGTATGTCAGATAGTATTTAAGTGGAATGACATTTGTTTGAATTATTCATTGGAAATATAAAGTGCTCCTTGGACTATATTAATATTTTGAAACTATTGTAAATTATTCAAAGGAGATCTGGACGGTGCAACCTGGTAAAATCTGGACTCTTCCCCGGACGAGTACATTATTGGGCCTGAAATTTATTCTTAACATTCCATCATTCTGGACTTGAACAGCAGTATGGAGAGCTGAAATGACTATTTTGTAGCGTTTTTAAGTGTCCGTTTCTAAAATCGAGATCTTGAACAATAATCATATATTGTATTCAAAACGCGACGGCACCATGAGGAAAGTGGCTTTGTAAGGATTGCCTTCGGGAGTAGCTTGGTGTTTAATAGAATAATTTAATTAACATGGATGTGAGGACAGGTGATGTGTAATTAAATCGTTGTTTTGATAATAATAGTGAGCGACCATGTTCTGTCTACGGAACCTCGTATAGTTAAACTAAATCAACATCGATGAAAGACAATATAGAAATATCTCCCCTCCAGCCAATCAGTTAAACAGCTACTTCAAAAGCGTTTGGAGGCACAATAAGAATTTACAGAAGGTGGTCTTAAGAAACAAAAATGTGATGTAACCATTTTCGTTGACGTTTAGGGAATATAAACTCTGAATGGTGGAAGACGATACGGCTACAATTCTCTTGACATTATCACTGAAGAAACTACTATTTATCAGCTTATATTTAAAACTGGCGTCATGGACATACATGTTTATCAGGCACTTATCAATGATATTAATGATCATCACTACAGCGACTAACGACGATAGAATTAGATCGGTGATAATAAAATAACATAATCATGCACAATCTTGGACCTGAAATGGTCAGGGTGACAAATTCATGATTACCAGTATATACAGATATATATGGAGCTGGAATTTCTATTCAGAATATTAGCACCAAAGCAATCCCGATTTTAAAACTATTAGTAATGAAAACTATTGACGTTGTTCTTTACAAAGCTATTGGCGCCGTTGGTGATGTTGGTAGTAAGGAATTATCAGTGATCGGAATCAGACTCGCACGATTAATACGATAAAAACTACACAATGCAAACCTTCCAACGCCAGTAGAACAGCCAACATCAATGTGGTGTCCTCAAGGGTCGGTAAAATAATAAATCAAGCTGGAAAGGAACTTCTAAAAGAATTTGCTGGGGTACCGTCATTGGCAAAACAACAAGTTGTCGAGAGATAAAGAATGTGGCCAAAAGTCTGATAGTACGAAGTTGTCTAGCTCGACGTCTTTTTAGATTATAGCAAATATAATAAAATGTTCAAGCGTACACCGGGTTCCGCATTTGACATGGACTGGGCAGTCCTAAAAGACGAATGTGTTCGCGATTATCAGTATTAGTCTTTTGATGAGCATGCACCTGGTACACATTGACAAATCGAGCTACATGTTTACGATATATGCAAATATTTCTTGCCCGCTGATGCATTCATTGAGATCGAATGTCAGTTTCTGAAAGCAGATAATAGAGCAAATGTAGTTGGAGATCGAGCTGGTTTTGTTAACAAATTGTGTTTTGGATCAATTTAACAGTGCCACGTATATGATTGATGGAAAGAACAATGATTCGAAAGTGTTGACGTTGCCTCGACGATACTGGGTCTGGCAATATACCCCGATGATTATTCACGGTCCACTGGTCCATCAACGGTGTTCACAAAGATATCACCGATTACCCGAGAACTGTAACATTGCCGTAAATGCCGCTGAAACTGAAGTCGCATCGACAAATGAACATTTCAACTAGAGATTCGAAGCACGTCGATCAATGTTAAACGATGATGAACACTTTTCATGTTTAATTCCACTATCACATATCAATATTAGAAATGTTCGTTTTCGTGCTAAACACATAGTTATACTTGTTTGAAAAGCCACCGACAACGATGCAATCTGACTCCGAAATGGGGATGATGATGGTAAAGTGAAGCTGACAAAACTCCTGTTGTGGATGCCAACATAACGCCATCGCTCAAGAACAGCGGCAGTCCTCTTTCATGGATAGCGGTGGCAAATAAATAATGTCATGATGATATCGATGATCACAGACAGCATTCAAGGTGACGTTGCTTGGTTATTCACATTGCATATAATATTAAATCTAGGAGTTTAATCACTACGACATACACTCATATTAATTTGATAACGGCTGTGTATATTCATAAGCGCGAAACCCTCTGGTGTTTGTCACGTTCGGGGATGGTCACGTTTCTCTGAGAATAGGCGGACATCAAGAGACATACGAAGAAGTATTACTGAAATTTTAGAACAATCACGTTGCACGCGCTAGTCATTGTTGGATGACATTTATGGTGCTTGATCAAAAAGTTGCTTCTGATATGCAGATACCTCAGCAAGATTATACAGTTTAATATCAGATCAATTATTTCTCTCTGGAACACTTTGATTCATTCATACAATCAGCCATTTTTATACATTTTGAGCTCGTGTAGCACTACCACCAGTTCCGCATGGTGCTTGTAGAGCACGCGCTGTAGTATTATCATACACAACGATGTATCTGCAAGGTGTTGGTGGTCATGCTATTGTACAAAATGTCATATCAAAAAGTCAGTGTTATCCTGATACCTGGTCGGATTAAAAAGATACATTCAGCATCAAAAAATATTGTGGAACAAGAATATTACTGAAATCCACGGTCTTGATGGTCCCAGGCGCTGACTGAAGGTCAGATTAAACGCGTAATGACGCAAAGAAATCAAAGAGTTGAGTAAGATTTTATCTTTCTCTGGGAGCGCGTTAGACGATGAATAAAAACTGGCGGTATATTTTATCTTCTTGCAGCTGTACCAATTTTCGCTGCAGCTCCAATTGTTGAAGAAAAATCAGCGATATATGTCTTTGGAACACCCGCCTGGCAGGTCATTGAAAAAAGCAAAGGGGCAAAATTAAATGACCTAATGAAAGAAATCTGAGTAATGTCCATGTCTAATTTGAGTTATTTGATGCTGATCGGCGATTGAACATAAAAAAACTATAAGGGAGTTTTTATGAGTGATTAGTTACAAGAACAACCAAACCGCTTTGAAACTGATATCATTAATCTCCATGGAAGTCCTGTTCCACGTTTTCACGAGGTTGTTTATTTTATTGCTCCACTTATTGTTGCCTATTTTGATTCACATGCATTGGAGCATACAATAGGTATTTTGAAATATACAGATCAATTTGCTCATCCGATTCGGTATTCAATATTTCCAACACAGACATTGAAATATCCACATATATAAGGTCCAGAAGCACTTGATGTACCTGACAACAACCCGATATTACAAAATGGCAGATATTTACGGAATATAACGTTTTGCTGGAAGTGTAAGGAAGGCTAAAGATGGCCCCAGTGATATTTATTTATCAGCGTATGCAATTAAAGATGAGACTCCTGATCTCATCAATCTCTCCGGGTTGACAAAGATGATGTTGTTTTTCAAGATCAATATGGAACGTTAAGGACGAGCAGTATTAAGTTGTTTGATATTATCAGGCGAGTTTTAGTTGCGACTGACGATAACATATAGATGGAGGAAGAATCTGAGACTCAAACATATCAGTCGCAAAGATCAATAAACATGTTGCTAAAACCGGTGCTACAATTACCGATGAACTCCACATTAACGGAAATAAAACTGTTCTTCTGAGTGAACCAATGTCTAACGCTGCAACGATGAAATACGTGGAAAACAATGACACCACACTTGATAATAAATTAGCCACGTTGTGAGCTGAAAATGATGTGTATGTGAGGGCGTTTGCGTGTCGTCGCTGCCGTTTTAATGACTTGATAAAATCACCGTTGATTTCTTTAGAAGTCCAATTGTGGTCGATGTAAAGCTCTCTGAAGTTGACACAAAACTCGATGATCTAACAAACGTTCACAATTCAATCGTCCTTAACTTCAAAACTATCGCAGATATATCCAGAGGAGTCTCTGACGTCGCTGAATACGTCAATCAGATTGACGTATGAGCAATTCGTATGGCCTTAATACACGATGGAGTCTGGCTCAGCAATGTGGTAACACGTATGGACAGGCCATATTACGAATAAGTACATCCTGTGAAGGCCAGTGTTTACGCGCTTGTTATGTGAACTGAACGTAATATTGATGGTCTTCAACCGATGAGAACTATCTTAGTCACAGAACATTTGATGAACGCGTAGTAATGGATTGACATAAATACGCACAGAGTGACTACACAAATGGGCCGAAAGGGCTAGAGAAAAGGAAGTCAAAGAAAAATGATCACCAGGTTCTGTACAAGTCTAGCAACTATCAAACAAAAGACGCCCGAATAGTGATAGTCGACCACACTGCCCATAAAAAAAATTATACCTAAAAAACTACCATATTTTTCAACGGTCGTAGTGTAGAGCGTATTTATAATATTAGCATAAATGATCCAGTATCAGAATGTATCCGAGTGATCAAAAATCAGATGGCGGTTTTTCTATTAATTCATACTACACTCTCGCAAACTTTATCGCCCATAATCTCTTTGAGCAGACGACGCTGGAGGCATTAAAATATACAGATGTCACAAATGCCGTCTTTGGCTTGAATGATTGTTTTACATTCTGATCTGTCGGTCCTCACTTTAGAAGGCAAAAAATCATGGCTCCCAACTCCAAGAGACTTTGTTGAGGATATACAGCGTTCATGTATTGAATTCGGACACTTTGGCCCTTACAACACAAAATACGATCACAATGATGTAAGTTATGTTTATATGGAAGATTGTTTTCATAATAATGTTCATGGAAAGGGCAAAGGGTAGTGAACCAAATCAACTCTTGAGGCCTACTCTATATTAAGGGAAATAATATTTTTTGCAGTTATTCAGATTCTCTTCTTGTTTTACTGATTTTATTATGGTCTTTAATTTTTCCTATTAAACTCCCTAACAATTTGAAAAACCAAAAACGGTATTGTGGTATGGAGAAGTTTTCCTTTTCTATTGCAAACTGTGTTGTTCAAGAAGTAATATAAATTATTTATTATTTCGCAATCTATTGTTAAATTTCAATTTATAGTCTTCTTTTGTTTTGTCTATATCTGCTTTCCACTTCTTCCTTACATGTACAAATTATGCTAGAACCAGGGTCGTACTGTTTGAAAATATTCAGTAAAATTGATTATGAGGTTATTTCATAACGACATGCAGTGGAATATGGAAAAATGCAATGACTGCCACACTATTGAAGTAAAAGCATCCTTTAGAACATGCGCTGCCATAATGTGTTTACAATATATCATTCTCTGTTCCTTTATCAGATTCATAAAAGGTTAAAGAATGTTACAAATACGAAAAAAGCAATGACATAACGTTCAGTTTATAAATCTGTTACAAACTCATAATACATAAACAGGAATATAAATGTATTTTATCGGATATTTTACGAACATATGTACAAAGCAGAATATCAAAAGGTACCCCTCATTATTTGTGTTTATGAAAACGAGATAAGCATATAAGTAGTAATGTTAGTCCACGAAGTTTTGCATTCCTGACCATTATCAATTATACTACTGTATAGATTAATCATATACCTATATAACAGTGTGAGCAGTTTAAACCGTTTAACCTTTGGTATAGAAGAGATGGTAGAGATAACGTCGGCCTCGCATATTTGTGTCAATGACAGTGATATTGACAAATGTGGAACGAATTTACCATGATGCAACCGTGCAAAAACTCATTTATCAACCTGTCGTAACTCTTGCTATTCCAGGATGCATAGGTGTATGGCTGAATATTTGTAATCCAACTTAACGGGTTATCTGCACGGAGCAACCTTTTTTCTTTGCGGCAATATCG
Source organism: Sinohyriopsis cumingii (assembly GCA_028554795.2). Classification (NCBI taxonomy): domain Eukaryota; kingdom Metazoa; phylum Mollusca; class Bivalvia; order Unionida; family Unionidae; genus Sinohyriopsis; species Sinohyriopsis cumingii. The sequence continues at coordinate 29,540,583 of CM068840.1, forward strand.
AGGAATATTATTTATACTGTAAATCAGAGGAAAAGGGGGAAAATCAATTTAGGTGTAACCATTATTTTTTCAGGAAACTTTTGCTATGCATTTGTAGTGTACGAATTACTTAGATGTTAGAAATCTCAGTTTGAACCTGGCAAAGCAGGTATATTAGTTTTCTTTCGGTTACATTTATTTAGAGGAGATTAACCTGTGTTCTTTTCAAATGGACATCTTCCTTAAAACCGCATAACGTTCGAAACGTAGATGACATTTGTTAACAAAGCCTCGTCAATGGACAATAAATTGGAAAAAGGTTGATAAGATTACAATCAATGGGTAAAACACAATATGCCTGATAAGTATGTTACACAGCAGGCTACATATGCATGAGCGACCATTAAAAGATTAGCTCGTTCTTTACTACCGTGGGTAATCAATATATGGTCATTCACATATGTTTTCGAAGAGGACTTTCATTTCTTCAACATAGGCTTTAGAGTTGAAAAGTCACACAAATAGTGTCATGAAAGGCTGATTTAATACCAATTATTACAGTCAGATAATGTCATCAACTTAAAACAAGGCCAGGCTTCCGGCCCTACCGCCATACCGATGCCACAGTAACACCCAGTAAACAGTACGTTATCCTACATATGTAGCGATCATGAAGACTAATAAGACTACAAAAGATTGTCAAAACTCATTAGATTGCTAACGATTCACTGCAAATTTTAGTGGAATGAGCTACTGGCTTGCGACCAATTAGTTCCTTCAGATCAGCCTTACAACCGTACAGATGATACGCTAACACCTTTAGAACCTCTCCATCAGAGACAAGTATATGCAGGATACATACAGGCACATACAAAGAGAAGAACAAAGGAACAAACATACAGCCCAGTACACCAATCCAAAAAGAACAAGATAATTCAAGCAAGTTGATTATGTTTTCATTTTATTTCGTTTAAACAAACACACTCATCCAGGTGTAAGAATGTTGGTATAACATTGTAATTATTCCAACTTCACAGATCTGTTTATCCGAATAATGCGTTTCTGGAAATCTCTATAACTAAAGGCATGAAAAAACACTTACCATAATATTTGGAGCTCTGTCAGTTCTGATCCCAGTATTATAAAAGATATACTTTTGTTGATGTAACAAAGTTTTACAATTCAATGAGACTTAATTTTTTGAGCTCGCGAGAGAGAGAATGTTTCATTTATCGATGAAATCTTTGTTTTAGTGGACTCGACTGGAACTTAGTTTGCATCCTTCCTCAGGATAATGAATCTTAATATTTGAATGTTTGAATGTTGATATGAAAGGATTACAGCTCGAATATTGTTTAGGGACATTCTTTACTATTTCATTTATATACATTTATCCTCTTGTCATTTTGGTGCTCAAGCATGAATAAATAAATTTGTTTGGTCTTGAGACACGGAAACATGGCATTAGATGGCGAAAGTTTTAGTTGATATTACTCAAGGTGAAATTGCATTTAAAAATGAGGTGTATTTTTGATATCTTTTAAAAAAAAAACGTCCCTTTCTCATGTAATTATAAATGATTCAGTCAGATCTCGGATGATAATAAAGCAACCATCATTTGGCCTAAGCAATTGAAATATGCCGTTAGAAAGAGTAAGGAATTTTCATCCTGCTGTCAATCAGAGCTATAGACATGGTAGCCATCATAGTTTGCCAACATAGAGTATATCGACATTTGGTAAAATATTAAAAGTACATTCAAAATAGATTTTTTTAAAAAAAAACATTGAAATATAATAGCTAAATAGAATAAAGACGCTGAGTTTTGATGCGAAGTGTTTGAAAAAAATAAGGATACTCATTTACGTGCCTTTCAAATTACTTTGTTTTATATGCTACATGAGGTTGCCCATAGGAGTCAAAAGGTTTGGATAAAAGTTTTTGCTGTAGGTCCTTTTCAGCGCCGTTCTCGCTTTAACAATCTTTTTTCGCAATAAGTTGTTCCTGTTACATTTTACAGTTTAAATAATTAGGTTCTTTCAGTGTTCTGAGTGTATAGAATGTTGTTATAGTACCCAATGAGGCAATCAAGTTATGTCTAAATTTGTGCAGATGATCTATACTGCGTTTGTCTTGCACATCAGATAAAGTTATATAATGTTCAACCACTGTTTTTTTCTACCCATTCGCGCATCAACTATCGAAGTCTTTAATATTACGAAGAAAAAATATTAAATATATATTTAACTGTTATATATGTATTTTGGTAGTTAATAATTGATCTTCATCATAAATCTCTCTTTCTGCTCTATATGTGACTGGATGCCGACATCTCTTGAGTTCCGGATACATCTGACACGCGAAAGGTACATAATTAACCACAATTGCTAAGATGAATCTAGATGGCTCGTTTGCCTTAACTCATCCAGGGTGTAGCGAAGCGTTTCATGCCCTTAACATCAATACAGTTTCATATCCATTTGACATTAGGCCAAGAAATTTAACTTACTGTTAAACTTGAGAAACGAATCAATGAAAAGAGTTTCACCCCACAAATAATCGAACCATATACTGTTCATATACTTAGCAAATCGCTATAGGTCTGATCATACTTACTGGCTGTAAAAGGAAATTACTTCCATGTTAGCAAACGAACGTGTAAACATGACAATAATTACATCTTTTGCACTGAGAGGAGGTACACACCAACCAGCTAATATTTAGAAAACGAATATTAAACTCTTTTCTAATTCTGACAATCAACACTGAAGTAGTTCTGCTTCAGCATATATGTATGCTATATTATACTGGGATTTGAACTGGCAGAACGCTAAATATTCCAGAAGTTGTGTTTGTAGTGATGATTTCTGCACTTATCAATACTGAAATTGGCCGTGGGATACTATCTGTCTACATCTTACTCATGAAAGCGAGAAAGCTATCTCCAACACATCAGTCTCGTGGATGGCGTGTTAAAGGCAGACACTGTCAATGTGCATTGCCAATGACAGAAAGCTTCTCAAAATACTCTTGGGCTGAAAACGTGACTGAAATAAATGATTTAGAAAGTGCCTTGAGAGCAATTGTCAAAGATAGAAAGGATGAAGATATCGCATTTCTAAGGAAACGACATCATACATGTTGAGACTTTCCTGGAAAAGTTAAATTGTTAAATATGTTTCAACTTACTCAGACAAGAAATGTGTATGCAATGTAATGTTATAATGTAATGTTGAAGTATTAACTAAAACCAATGAAGCAGAATAAGAAGTAACTTTCAAATACAAAACAATATCTTAAACATTCTACATTCCTAGCTTTAGGCAGGACATATTTAAAATCAAGCAAGTAATTTAAGTTAATCCATATGCTAAAGGCTGAAACATTAAAGAGAGAGGGCATGCAGTGCACATTCTACGAGCCATTGTTATCTTTCATCGACAGACACGATAAAATATATTAAGTTGAAAACTATCTTGAATATGTATCAAGAGGATGAAGGTTGAAACGTATGTACTTTTGAAATGGAAAGGATTTCGTCTGACATTTGGGAATGATCTGAATACAATGTGACATTTAAAAGGTCATCCAATAAGAGTGCGAAAACAACAATCTGACACAACATAACTAGCTTTTACAATTGTGGGGCAAAAATACTTAGATCATCAATAGGTTTAAGCACTCACAGCATGATAGTTTTCATTGATCAATGCACCAAGGGAAATATGAAAGTATATTCCAAGACTTCTCAGATAAATTGAGAAATATTACAAATGAAAACTTGTGATCATGCAGCTACAAGAAGATATTCTAGAAGAATAATAAATATATAAAATTCAAAAATATGAAGTTGATTCGAATTACGTCTAAGACAAAAGCTAAATATGTATGCAGTCTGAACAGCTATAATCAACAAAGCGGTATTTTCTTTTTATCTGTTTTATTTTTAACCTAAATGTGATATGTTCTAGTAACTGAACGTTAAGAATACAGATAAATGATAATTCAACTTTATTTATTGTTAAGGTACGTAATGTATGTCATTAGATATTTATATGAGATGTCTAACTAGTTGCAAAATGTTACAATGGACGCAGAGAAAAGGTGACAGAGTGTGAAAAATATCATGGAAAATAAACTACAAGAGTTGTAAACAATTTTGAAAGTTAATGAAATTAAATTGATACTACATTTGAGGAACGGAACAGATTGCAAATTAGCAACAACTGCATGTACATGCGGAAAAACAGTATTTTCAGATTCAGAGTATTTACACGAAACAATTTTCACTATTTTTTAAAATTACTCTGATTTAAACTTTTAAATAATAATAATAAATTAAAAATCTTACCATATTCATGTCACTCAAGTTGCATGGTTAATTTATTTTAACAAATGTTTAGCTAAATAAAGATTTACCAAACTAAAACGTATTTTTTTTCCATATAGAATTACGTAAAGAGTTTGTATTGCTGCACATTAAAGTTAACAATAATGGTTATATAAAAGATACAAAACACAGGTTGGCATGATCTTTAACAGAATGAATTTAGTTTATATACTTTACATTCACAAGTTCTCCAAAATTAGTTAAATCTCTTTGGTACGTTTACTGTCTATTTTTTTTTAAAAAGTGATTTTAAAAATATCTTTATTTGCTTATTATGAATTCAAATAAAGAACAACAGCGTATATATGCAAAATAAATTTACATAATTAGCAACAGTTTATCACTTATATATCATGAATGGAGATGCTTAAATTGAAGAAAGCAAATACTTCTCGATTATGGGCAAGAAGAACATACTCTCACAAAGTGTACCTGACTTTTGGCTTTGCTGTGCTTTGTAAAAGAAACTATGTTCATTGTTTTCTATTGTAGTCTATTCACTCACGACGTTTCGGCTCTTTCAATAGAGAAACCCTAAACACTGATCATGACATTTGGACCATCGAGTCATAAGATGGAAAATCACATGCACTTTGAGACCTGCATGCAATATGGTCGTCTTTCAATAAAATTAAAACAAATTTAAACAAATGAAATAACATATGTCATGTGTAGTTTATGGATGTTTTATTGAAAAACATTATACTTATCACTTATCCCAATCTTCAGCAAGCTGTATTATTTAATATATATCAAAACACATACAATTGCATTTACATTCAATTATATGTAAACGTTCCCGGACGAAATTGTCAATGGGAGCACAAATCACAAATATAAACATTTTCTCATTCTTCTAGGATCTCCGATTACAATAATTAGCACAACTGAAAATGCGCCTATCGTAGCTAGCATTATCTATACATATGGAAATGTTTGTAACCATGAAGCACGATGGCTTAATTATGAGTTACCTTCAGTAAGTTAACCTGATCTTTTAAAGATAAGGCAATTGGCTTTCCTCATATTAATCAACAAGTATGAACATTTAGCCATTTAAATTCATGAGTATATTTTAACAACAATGCTTTAAAGAAGCAGTCTTGTCTTGTTGTTGTTGTTGGTGGTGGTGTTCTAGGGTTTAACACCATTTTCAGCACAAGATAGGCTATACATGGCGGCCAGTATAACTGGCGGATGAAGAACCCTGGAAAACCCAGGGAAGAACCACCGACACACGAGAAGATACTGGCAGGCTTGCCCGCGTACCCACGCTAGCCGAGCCTTGGACTCGAACCCACGCAGACAGAGGTGAGATGGCAGTGATCCGGAACGGTGAGCGCTTTAGACCACTCGGACACTCCGAGCCCCCAGTCTTGTCTTAAAGACGTTGTTACTCCCATGAATAAAATGTTACAAAGTAATATTAAAGTTGCATGAATATACTGTCACAAAGCAATCTTAATGGATTGTTACACGCTTTGATATACTGTCACAAAGCAATGGTAATGCATTGTTACTCGCTTTGATATACTGTCACAAAGCAATCTTAATGCATTGTTACTCGCTTTGATATACTGTCACAAAGCAATCTTATAGACGTCGTTAAGGGACGGTCTACATATATTATGAACTTCAGAGATAGTGACAGGTGTAAGGTGAAGTTGTTTGCATTTGCAACATGCACAATAGAGATAATGTTTTCATACTTCTGTGTTACTGTCATTTACTGAGGATGAAATTTAATTGGATATTCCACTTTAGGAAATAATACTGGATCTAAGCACACACCTAATCAACACGTATGTACTATAATCAAAAAATATGCATGGATTAATCTACAATACAGTATCTTTAGCAGTTATTACAAATAGGGAAAAATATTTTGCCGCGCTAGGCTGTATCAGTTTCTGAAAATGCAATGAACGAATTAACAATGATATAAAAAGTAAAGAATATATGGGATCTTTTTTACAATTTACATTGAAGTAAAGGAAATGAAAATGATCATGTGCAACTAGCAGTTGTTTGATTGGTGCACGTGTTTAGCATCGCCAAGCCGTATACCAAACAACCCAAAATACACACATCAATAAATCACCAAGCTAAAGGTAATTAAAGTTCTTTAGCAATACCTAACATATACAAGGTCGAAATAAAATATCCGATATAACCAGTGAAGAAATCCTGGGAAAACGGTTTCCTTTAAAAAGTTAAATCTTTGCAAAATACGAAACAAATATGCAGAGCACCAATTTTCCGGCATTCATATAATGCCACAAATTAGACTCACAGACGTAGTTACTGGTATAGATATGCTGTCAAAAAGCATTTATTGATGCGCACACAAACCGATATAATTGCAGGATACTCTTATTTATATTGGCGTTCAAAGTATAGTTATTTCTTGAAAGGCAGAATTAACTATTCCAAATTTGTTGTCGACATTTCTGCTATGAATCAAATTTGGAATTATCGGATGTTTAGTATCATTAAAAGTGCTGTTCGTGGACACTGTGAAACTCTCGATAATTTTTGGTAAGTTGGGTGCCTTCATAATCAGTCCAAATATACTTATGATCATCGGCAGGAAGAACATTGCGTGAGCCGCGCTAAAAAAGAGAGTGAGTAAAGCGACTTTGAAAAAAGTACTGAAAACGTAGGATCTAACAGCAAGAAGAACTGGAAGCCCAAGTATGGACCCAAAGATCATAATACAAATTGGGGAGTTGGCCCTTGTGAGAGATGAATACACTCGAGACTGATTATCGATGGCCTCGACATAGTAAAAGGCAAAACAGCAGTGCACTGCCACCTCAACAGCGTATGCGGTTGTAAGTATAATGTAGAGAATGGATATGGTGGTCAAGGAAACACCCCAGAAGCAAAGGAATCCGAATGTACCTAACATAATGGAGAAGGCTGTCCATATGACAAGAAGACAAATTATTGGCTGAGGAATTAAAGCAAACGACATCAGTGCAAGTGCAATAATAGCTGTTATCAGTGGCCTTAGCATATTTGACTGAAGTTCTGTTGCAGATTCAATCCGATTTGAGAATGAGCTGTACGCAAAACCTGGCAAAATGTCCATCTTTTTAAACTGTTTCAGATGCTTGTAAAGGTCTATTGCTTGCTCAGATGTTTTCAAGTTCACCGTTCTTACGTAGACGCGGGAAGCCATTATGTTGTCGTTTCCATAATTTGAATAATACACATCGTTTTTATACTTTTGATGCTGTTGGATAAAATGGTTCAATGTCGTCAAATTGTGTTTCTCACTTGAATTGGTGTACATTTCGTATGCAGAGAACCAGTTTATAGTAAAGCTGTCATCGATGGCTTTGCTGTTCTTCATGGTACTAATAATATCTGAAACTTTCTGTTGAGTGTTTATGTCAGAATGGTTAACATAACCATCAATAAAGAACATTACAAATTCCTTTTTATCAAAATGCTCGAGAGTTATCTTATTGTATAGATATGAATAAGATTGAGGGGAGATCATTTTGCTATCTAGCATATCATACTTCAAATTAGTAGCTCCCCATATAGAAACTGCCAAATAACCTAAATAAAGTAAAACTGATACAGTCTTGAGAGGCAAGTAGAGAGCAAATCGTGACATGAACGCCCTCGGCACAGTTTGACAGTTTCCGTCCAATTCCTCGCTAGAAGATGGCTCCTTCCCGCTACAGCAGCAAATGAAACAACGAGACCTCCCTTTCTCTTTTAGTATATCAGGCGACTCTACTGGTATACATATACAGCAGTGCCTCTTCAGAGACACGCGTTTTTCGTGCAAGGCAAGACAAGCAGCAAAGAAGGTCATATGGTTAATGAAGACAAATCCCAACGTTAATGCTGAAATTAGATAATTAACAAAATTGAGCAATTATTCGAGCTTGTAAATTCAAAAGTTATACTTCTTATGCGGAAAACAGATTTGGGACAGTGAGACTGTTTTGGCACAGCACACTACAAAGAATGAAGAACAAACATTGACCAAAAATGTTTCGGCATATTTGTAAATACTTAGAATATATTATAAAGTGAAGAGCATTGTGTTTAAGTTTATTTAACTCTTAGCAATATTGACGTAAACAGAACAAATTATAGTGTTTACTTTAATGGACAAAGTTCTCAGAGATAATAACACGAAACAGATAGTTTTATTTTTAACTTCACTCTCACAGCCGGCTATGATTTGTTAAATACATATAGAACAAGGCTATTGTGAGTATGTATAACAGATGTTTTATCCCATTGTATAGATCTGACCAGTGTGGGTTGATGACAGCCTTACAAATATTTTTTGTTTATTTCATCCACATGCTATAAACGAATTATTTATATCAATTCAGAAATATATACTCACTGTTGTTTGAAACGTTTAGACACAGTTAAAAAATAAATAGAAACTACATACCTAGATACAAACAGAAGTGGCGCATTACGGGTATATTAGACCAGATTCCTACACCGTAGGTCATGATGTGGGTAAAGAGTGCCATAGTGATACCCGTGCTGGATGGGGCAAAGGTAGCCAAGAAACGGTCCTCATAATCTGATATTGTTTCATAGTTCACCGAGTGGGACAGTATAATCAAAATGTAGTCAATCTCTAGACCTGCAAACGACGTAATATATATATATATATATATATATATATATATATATATATATATATATATATATATATATATATATATATATATATATATATATATATATATATATATATATATATATATATATATATATATATATATATATGTATGTATGTATGTATGTATGTATGTATGTATGTATGTATGTATGAGCTACATCATTTATATGATTTCCATAATATAATAAACCTGAGTCTGGGAAATATTTAGCAGTGGATGTTTAAGCACAGTTAATTAAGTCGTGACTCTAGAATCACTTTTGCAGACCTCAGTAAGTTTAATAGCATATAAAATATGTTATGAGTAAATACATATCGTGAAATGCAAAGTATAAATCACTACCACAGGTGGTTAAGATATTTTAGCAATAAATGACATTCAATGATGTTTTCTTATTTATTATTTAAACGATTTCCTCTTTATCTTCATATCAATCAAACAGTCAACAAAAATATTTTTAGTGCAATTTTGCTCGGGCGCCTTTGTAGATTATTGTTTGTATACCAACTTGCCGTTGTTAGAGTTTTGTCCAAGTAGGTTACGTTTTCTTTCAATAGTAGAGAAACTGTGTGATTTCCGCTATTTTAACTAAGAAGATTACGTGAATATATCAAGAATGATCTTAAGGAATACATAAATAAACCTACCCAAAAGAATGTATGGCGTGCAACCGATGATATTTGTAAATAGCACCCCACACCAGCTCAAAAGGCCCCAAGACCCGAGAACACTCAAAGGCACCACTAGGAACCCAGCACGGCTCAAATGGACCCTTTTGGAAACACAGTCTCCAGATCCTGTGATGAAGTTGCTGTAGGTGATAAGGACGGTGAAACAAAGACCAAAGAAAGGAATATCAATGATGGCCTCGTTGCTTATCTCTTCGTCAGTGGAATCGGCTGATGAAAATGCAGTACCAAGAATATCTGACTTCAATTTTTTTAATGTTTTCACGAACGCATGTTGCCATCTTCTAGCCCTTTTCAGCTCATAGGAAGAATTCTGTCTGAGATTGAATCTTAACTTGATGTATCTAGCCGAAAGAAGGGTTCCGTTTTCCACATTAACATCACCCAGAAAAGTTATATTGTGGTTGGAGCATGTAGGGGTATTGCAGGAAGTGTACCTGACGGATCCGCTTTGAACACTTTCCTGGTATGGTGAGTTCGTCAGTTCTATTCCTTCTATCACACATTTTTCATTTCGAATCGCGCACACATCACTGTATGACAGTCTATCACCGGATAGGCTGATGTTAAGAATTGTATCTACTACATTTGAAATATTGTCGAAGACTCCATCTTCAAATATATTATGACCGTGCTTAGGGAATAAAATGACTTCACCGTATCGAAGTGGATGGGACATTGTGTGAGGCAAAAAGTTATTTCCAGATTCGTCTTTAAATATTGAGTCGATCCGGGCCCTGTCGATGAGGGACTTGGTGTTTTCTGGTATATATAAATACTGGACGTCATTATTCAAATTTAATCGAAAGTAAAGGCCAAGGCCTAGCACTCCATTTATTAATATGGAGAACAGTATGAATCTCCAGGGATGGGCTGCCACTTTCTTTCCATAGACAGTGTAGAAGGATTCCAAAAGCTGTTTAACTCTTGTTTTCTTGCTCATCCTGAAAGTAAGCACAATAATTTAAAATATAAAATAAATGCAACAGTTTTGCATAAAAGAAAATTGGTTTGATGAGTACGTTTAAGGTCAAGTGAGGTATACTCAGAACGGCTATAGTCACTAAAGCAATTTTCGTCATTAGTCCTGCATGGGTACGGTTTCTATTTGATATATGCCGACTCTAGGACAATAGGGTTGCAATTTACTATTTGGCATGATAGCACGTTTTGACTTGAATATTGCGAAATTGTTATTTTGTGCTCAGAGAAATGTTAGTATTTCTTAAGTAAACAAACATGAATATCATTTGAAAATCCAAATTCTCCTTTGGATGTTTACTGCCGTATCACAAAATAAGATCACGTGTATTAGCTTATTCAGAGACGTTAGTGATATACTACTTACCTCAACAGTGTCTGTAAACGTGTTATGGACAGTGATTTTATTAGTAGTTGTTACAAATTAATCATGTAACTTCCTGATCGTGTAAGTAAAATGACCGTAGACTGTTCTCTGAGCCAGCCTCTGCCAGAACACTCGAGACTTGCGTTAAATCTTCAAAGCCATTCTAGTTCTCCTCAAACGTTTTCACAAAGTGCACTGTGTATACTATTTGAAGTTCTAGATAAAAAGAGATATGAATATGTCCCCAAACTGTAAATGCGATGTTTGCCGACAGATAATTCGCGATATTTCTAGAACAAATATTTATATTGTGCGATCGACTCGGTTGGTGTGGAGAAGTGAACAGAACATTTTCAACCCGAGTGATATTGAACACAGCTTGAAAATATCGATGGTAATGAACATATATAAAGAAGGTTTCATTTGAAAAGAATGAAAATCGTGATTGTGTCCTTTATCTGTGAGAATATATCTCTGTTAATTGTAATCGAAAAACGCTTATACAAAGTTGTAGGAAAAACGTTCGACAGCTTTTTACAACATAACTTCTTCACTTGGAGAGTATTATTCACACGTATTTATATATTCCCCGTTGTTATGTTAGCATCCTTCCTAAATTCGGGGTAATCGACAGCATTGCTATTCTATACTGCTGCTTCCGATGATGCAAAAGTGACTTCATCATCGCATGTGTACTTGTATTTCTCTTCCTTGACAGCAGAAGAATGTTTTGCTCTTATATTGTGATGCACAGTTTGACATTTTACATTTTATGCCCGTTTGAGTGCGCAGGATGTAGTAAGAGTCCAAAATATATTTGCTGTTGTTTCATTAAATGAGTCCATTGCAAAGACTTTTATGATTTCTAAGATTGATGACAATGATTATGATTGGCATAATTAATGTAAGCTATCAATTATTCCAATATAATATTATGTATATATCTAAGTCTCATGCTGCATAATCAATGTGTTCAATAAAAATTTTAGCTTTTTCTACATGTCTGTCGTTCTCTTCTGTGTAAGTATGTGCTCTCCATTGAATGGTACAATCTGATTATATTACTCAAAGCAATAGGAAATACGTTTTAAAATAATTAACGACAGCATATTACAAAAGTACGTATGTAATTCGCAACAGAGTGATGCGATCATACTGAATAATGAAGATTATCAGATGATAATATGACCACATTCCCATACACCATAATAATACAAAGAACAATTTACTTAAAGCCGAACATAGTGAAAGGACGAAACTTTAACAAACGTGAGATACATATCATCTTTATATGGCAATGACATTTATTGGAGAGACTCAATTTATTTACGTCTCGAATATTTTTAAGCCGATTAATGAACTCTAATTTAGTGTTTTCTTAAAGAAATGTCTGGGCGATTGAAACATTTTCCGCTCTTCCTGATTTCTGTACACACCAAATCGTTCGATGTGTTAAATATACTCAACAGCGCGAAAATTGGTCTGTTCCCCTTAGTTTTAGCATGATATGGAGACGTCAAATAAATCGTGGTTTCTATGAAGCCGAAGCTCGAAACTGACATCACGTTGTTTCATACGGAGGCTGAAAGAAATAATTTCTAAACATTTCCAAAAAAGCAAACGCAAAATTTGTTTAATAATAGCGTAAACACTTTAATATTTCTAAACTTGGAAGGCTAATTTTCAAATTGTATGTTCTCATCAACTGTGGATGAAATTAAATTAAATGAATAAGCGTCTGGATATAATCATATCTTTGAAGAGTATCGTCCGTCGAACATGTCCGAGTGAACGGTGATTACCATTTGACTGGTAACTTACGTTTCAAAGGTAGAAGCTCGACCAGTTTCAAAGGTAGAAGCTCGACCAGACTGCACACCATGTCAGTGTCTACTTACAGTGGAACACATTCTTTTTGAGTGTATCTCTAACACAGTGTTTCACGACCAAACACCGTTTCAGTACTAGATAAGGTCAGAAAACGACGGCACTGATTTGACACATAAAGTATGCACCTCGACAAGTTTGCATATACTACCAGTATCCAGTGACCGAGGAACACATCCGTCTCTAGTGTGTTGACTTCAGAGTTGTCACATGAAATATTTGGATGCGTACTCTATACAAATGTTGTATGATGATGAACTAGCGAACATCTTTCTTTTTTAATGTAATCACTCTGGCATATCATAAATTTTAAGGATTTTGCATGAGTCACCTGTATATTTTTAATATTATTATATGCACCTTGCATGTTTTATCCAGTTTATCCTTAATGTTCTATAGTTGTGTACTTCATGTTAGAAAGGGTTTATCTTATATAGGGTTCTATGCAAATCTACATTTACACATTGTTTCTAATTTTACTTCGAGTGGCCGGTTACCCCCAAAACTACTGCAGAGCTTGTTGCAACCGAGCTGTATAAATGGTCCCGATAAGACACACAGGCAATTTTGCAATGATATCTGGTCCAGTTGTGACACCGGTCCGTTAGGTAAAAGAGTATTGTTTCTTTGTTTTCTCTGGTTCACAAGTGTGGTTAGCAAACGAAATAGTTTTTATTGTTGCCTCATGGTTCAAAACCAGTTCAGTTATAAACAAGCACAGAAACATTCCTACGTTTATTCATTTTTGTATATTTAAATGGTGACCACAAGGAACGCTTTTTGATTTAATACCACTTCTTCATTGTGTCAAAATGGAAAGATGTTATATCAATTAACAAATAATTAATAATTGGCAAAAGCCTATATATGTAACTAACTGTCCGTAAAAGGCCAGGAACTGTTTCAGAACGAGTATGGTCTCATAACGGTGCAGTATCTTTCTGGATCAGGTTGAATGGGAAAACTTCCTTGTTACCAAATGGCTCGTACCTTTCAGGACCACGTAAAGTCGCAAAAGAATCCCAGGGCCCTTTCAAGAATAGGTAGTGGTCTAGATATGGCTCGGCACGATCCAGTTTCGAAATGAAACTAGGTTGATTCAAAACGGTGCTGACAACACAAGTAAAGAACGTCTGCTTTAGTTTGTGAGTTAGCGGAATGTAATGTGACCAGGTAACACATTTGAAGACTATCGCATTTTATTCATTATGTGAACTCGATAAACTACCTTTTTGATTACGTAAAGCCAGAAAAGATCTTGAACTTGCTAAAACAATGTATATTATACGGCAAATTTTTTTATCAATTTTCAAGAATACTATAATTTATGATTTCTGATAGTTCCTCACATTGAAATTGTATCTTCTGAGAACATGTTACCTGAACTTTGAATGATTTTTCTTCTTGAATTTGTTATGGCAATTTTTAGTTTGTTTTATTGTTACAATTTATTTGGAGGGTCGGGGCCGATTAGTCAAATGCACTCACCTTTACCGATCACTGCCACCTTACCACTTTTTCCGTGGGTTCTAGTCTTATGCTCGGCCTATGTTTCTTTGTAAGAAAGCTTGCGTGTAGCTTCCCTTACGTCGGTGAATCTTTTCTGTCTTCTCACTCCTCCATGTATAACATATCACGTGCTTAAGATTGTGTTAAGCACATAACAAGACCATTTTAGTTTCCTTAGCACTATCTATGATTCATTTTGCTGATTTGCATTTGAAACCTATATAGAAATACCTGCTCGCATTTAATATAGCTTTATGAAGACTCCATGATCAGAATAACCACTTTTATGCGCATTTTAAAATAACATATTACCTACAATAAATAATACAATGGCTGTTCTACAAAAAATTACATATGCTTGGCATATTATATTTTGTGATGTCATATTTTATCCACATTTAATAAAATACTTGAATACAATGAGGGGAATCATTTTAATTTTTTTACTCTCTTGGGAATCATACTATCATTAGAATTTGATTTGTATTGATTACATGATGTAAACACACTGATTAATAGAAACACACTATTTTAATTTTGATAATTGTTATTTTAACCCTTTATTGGTACTCTTTTATAATGAACCCTACAATGACAGTGCAGACTTCATCCACTGTTGTATTTTATCTGTTCAACAGCAAAAGACCGTGACAAAGGCACTCTATAGAAGTCATTTTCAACAGATAATGAACAACTTGGTGTATGACATAGATATTAAGTTATCAAATGCATAAAGAGAATATTATCCATATTTGGGGGCGATATATAACCAATATTGTGATAGGTGTGGGCATTTTCACTAGACGTATATTCTTATTCCCAGGTCCATTATTGTCATGGCTTGTGTAAGATGACAATCTAGCATTATAAAGATGAGTATGATGTTATATACACATATCTTGATGTTACCCCATGCAACTGGGTTTTGCCTAAGCTTTCATTTAGTAAATGTTAATTAAAAATATGATTGGTTATTTACAATATTTGTTTATTTGATCTTTTCTTTTGCTCCTTGAATGTTATGTAGAATTTACATTATTTCACAAACGTTTGCACACTCAATCAGTGCACAAAGGTTTTTCTTATAAGCAGAGTTGAACTTTGAAAACATAGGGATTTCTCTTAATTAATATTGGATTCATCTCAACTTCTTAAATAGAGGCAGCCTAAAAATTCTATAAAAAAACAGGCCGATTCATGCTTATTAAAGACCCAGGCATAATATAAAGATCATATTTTAATATTTACAATACTAAAGAGTAGTTTTCTTTACGTTATAAGATTGACTGCATATCAACTGATATAATTTATTTGATAACTGGTAGTAAATGTAACATGCAATATATTGTAAATATCTAAGCATATGGATCATTATTTGTCTCTTCATTATGATTTTACTTATGCAATATTTATTAGAGACCTCTTCCTTAGATTCTTATGATAATGCATCTCATGTAAGCGTCATAGCAACGACTTCATTGATTTATAAATACGTGGACCTCATCCCTTTTTATTTTGTACTTCAAAAGGCTTACATTATTTGCAAAATTAGTAATACAAATTTATGTCGTATGTGTTGTGTTTTTTATTTCGTCTTCTTTCAAATTTCAATTCTCTACTAAATTTTTTAAATTTGAAAGCACTATTAAAGACTCCCTGTCCTCACATAAACATTAATTTCTCGTTTTATAGTTTGTATCACAGATACGGATATCAAATAGATTAAACATACATAGCTACTAAAGAAGTAAAGGTTTTGAGATCAAACATTGAAGAGAATGTATCCAATAAATATATACTAATTAGAAAACAATCCTGAACGTACATTTAGATACGGCAGGTTCCACCCAACACCGTTGCAGGGAATATTTCATTGCGCGTTGATTGGTGTTTTATAATCAGGTTTATTATTTATTTTATTCTTAGAAAAGGACGATGCTTAAGGAAAACATTTTTATGTTGAAGATTATCTACTTACGTTTTAAAACAATTATGCATACGAGCATTCCTTCTAAAAGGACCTCATTGCGCAGACACATAGTTATATACCGTCTGCATCTTTGGAAAGTTTATATGAATTTTGTACCTGATGCCAAATTAATATCGAGATCACTCTGCTAAGTAATCGAAACCCCTTAGTTAAGTACACTCATGTAGAGGACATTTGTGAGGCTAAATCTAAGATACCAAGAGCTACTTTACCTTATCAGAGTTGTCGTCTGCTTCTAGCAATAATAGGTGCCGCACTGTGGAATACCAGTTTCGGGATAAAATGAGAAGTCCTGCTTCCGATTGCGATTGTCAGGATGATACTATCTTCAGTTGTAAACCTACATATCATCAAGTACATGAAGAACGAAGTTATACAAGGCACCCATTCTTCTCGCTGTACCTAAACCAACTTGGTTATAAAACTAAGTATGGAGAGCATTAACACCATACAAAATACCGGCAAAATAATTCAAAGCGGCAAAAGAATGTCAACACATAGACAAGATAAATGGAGAGACAGATAGAATACTGGATATACACCATAAATCACTCAGACAAATAGACAGAAAGTGCAAATGTAGAATTCGTATTAGCTAACAACACTGACTTTCTGAACAGTCGACTTGTATAACCAGGTTCAGGTATTCATTAGCTTTGCTGGAAAATGTGTATGTATTTGAAATGTTTTCCGTAGTTTATAACTCGACAATCAACTACAACCGTAAGAAAGTGAATACTAAATGAAATTTGTCAAATAAAAATTTGCTTCATTTCAAACTGAGAGTGAAGAAGAAAAATGAATGTAAAGCATCCGATATGTATTTATATAATTTTAGGTTTAGATGTCGTAAATACGGATTGAAACATTCAGTTCATTTGAGCTCACATTGTTGCTGATTGTTGCTTACAATGGCATTAGTACGTAAAACAATAGCTCCAACACGGTCCTGTGTCAAAGGAAATGTGGAACAGTGGAAAAATAAACATTGGTTTTAGCATGATCATAAGTGTATTGTCCTTAAATGTAACTATGTTCGTCTTAGTTTACGACCAGATGTGTTTGATCAACGAGTCGTATCCAACACTCCTTGCACTACATTTTGTATATCTCATCTCTATTGACTTGACTTCTTCGTAACTATTCATAAAGAAACTTTAAATCCCTCCCGTTAGAAATATCTTTAACCAATAACGAATAATTAAGAGAAGAATACAGAATGTTATTTCATAAGCACTCTACAACAAGACTTTATATGTTCAAAATCAATTATTCCAGATTCATTAACAAAGTCAAACAGACATTAGATAACTGCTCAGTTACAATTTTATCGAATAATAGTTAGGTCATATATTTGAGTGAATTCACAAGGATTCATCAAAATTAAAAACAGAGCTCCTACTGTTATGCATGATTTGATAGCAGCCGCTAAAGGGTCATGTTCAGGTAACCTATGCTATTACCATAATCGCTAATTTTATCAGCTGATAAGATGAAGTATCACATCTTCGCGTTTGGAGACAGAGCAGAGTGAATGAAGAGCATAAACTTGTACAAAACGAATTTATTCACTTTCAGATGTTTGAAAGTTGCTTTTCCGTTGACTAATTCAATGGTAACCAGAACATGACCCTTAAGCGGTCGTCGTCAGATCTTCAAGTATGATAGCGGAGATCTGATTTTAATCAGACTGATGATAATATAATTTCCATCATCATAAGGAATTTGAAGATTGATGTGTCTGCTCATACGTAACCACGAAAAACACATGATGTTTTTAAACATTACAATGATTTTAGAAGCATAACCAACATCAAATAAATATGCTGAAAATGCAAATGTAGTAAACAAATGAATACTATAAGTTCTTACAAAATAAAAAGAAGACTATTCAGTGGACATTGGTATAAAAGATACACAATGCGAAGAACGCAAAGAGTGTGTTAATTGGATAAAATCACACCTTCAATTTTATACAGTTAAAACGACATCATGACGGAGAAAAACTAAAGGTGAACATGAAAGCAGAATGAAATTATTTGATAGCGATAAAAGGTTGAGATAAGACGATTGCAGTACAACCACAACATAAAAGTAAATTGCATCTTAATTTTGTAATGAATAAATTATATCATTATACATGGCTTCAAATATTCATTGTACTAGACGAAAACCCCATAATAAAAAATATTTAATTCCACTTCAATCTATAATGGAGATTAAAAGAAATAGCAGGCAGACTTAAAATCAGTTATGCAGTTGGACTTAGGAATCTTTTAATGGACATTTGAAAAGGTATATATTGATTAGGGAAAAATGGGATTGGTATTTACTTTATATGATGTCAGACTATACCAAAATAAGATAATAAGTAGAAAGCATAATACTTCTGAAAATCAATTACACTCGTAATGAAATCACGGGACATACATCTTATTGGGGGAATAATCCCACAAAATTCCAAACTGACATGCAAATGGTAATTTATTGGATGTTTGAAACGGTACACACACAGTGTGGTTATTAAATAAGTCAAGATGCACATTGGTGTTTCGGTAGGATAGCATATTTAACATCGCATATACATATAGACACGTTCAACAGAGAGATACTACATAGATGTTTCCACAATGGGTAAAAGACAAACTGATTGTAATATCGTTAAAAATACTGAAACACTTGTAAAAATCATATTAACTTACCATGAAAAATATATTCATGACAGATATACACAGTATTGCCATAGATGCTCAATAAAACATTGAATAATGCTTATCACAATGTTTGTTGCTGATCGTGGTAGAGATTAAACAATTAATTGAATTCCTTTATTAGTTTTGCAACCAGCGACATAACCCATTTTCATAACTAGGTCAATAAGGTAACAAGAGGATACTTTCACATTCTAACATTTTCACGTTTAATGTGAGTTTTAGAAAAATGTTCCTAACGCATACATGATTGTTTACATCACCCAAATTAATACGGCCAATAACGTTTTAGCTGTATCATGCACAATAGAAATATAATCTGTAATATATATTTTGTTCTTTTCTTGTCAAGGGAATATACTGTGTAACAAGTGTTTTGATTCCATATTGTGTACCTAAGATGCATATCAAATATTGTATAATATTTTGCTTACGTTTACACTATCGTCAACAGTTCTTTCAATACTATTGTAAGAGCGTTTCAGGATTGTCTCCATATTAAAATTCAATCCTTTGGTGGATTCTTTCTCACTTCTGTTTTCCCCACTGTAATACAATTGCATTCTCACTAATCTTCGTTTCTCCAGAATCATATATTACAGATAAAAGCATCTCCTGTGATGTTGGTTTATAAACCCTTTGTATGTCCGTTATTGGTAGTGTCATTGTTTTTCACGGTCTCATTACAACTGCCATCAGATACAAACTTGAAGTTAGTAATAATCGTCCTGGTACAATCTATTCTGCTTATGACAGGAAACAATTGTCTCTCCGTATTTTGAAAGGATTTTTGAATGTTATTTCATTGACACGGTACACAGAATCGCTCCTCATCAACTAATTTAAGTTAGTGTTAGTATTGTCAAATTAAACTTCGTGGTGACAAGCTTTTTCTGAATTCTCTGTTACTTTTAGAGTAAGAGTTTTATGCCCAAGGAAAGTGTGATACGTTTTTTTTTAAACATAGCATGAAAGTGTCTCTTCATCATGATTTTTTTGTATGGATGGTATACGTCATCACACTCACACAAGCACATCACTGAATCATGGTGGAAGGTATTTTAGTGTTACATTATTTAGCAATCACTGAGTAGTATATCTTATATGGATATAGATTGCAGAAGAACGAAACGTTGAGTTTCGTTTTAATCATGAAAAACTTATGGACTTAATATCATTCCCTTTCCATAACCATGTCCTACGTCTTCGGTAGTAGCAGTTTCTGCTTTGATAGTGGCAGAAGTAATGACCAATCATCGTATGTGTAATCATGGAACGTTAAGAAATCGTGAATGAGAAGATATATTTATCTTTGATTTAGCTAACAGCATCTGTTATATATTTCAATTTCTTTCTGAAATCATCCTCCAATGATAACGATAGGGAATGATATAAAGGTAGTATATCGTGTCAGACAAGACTGTAATAAAAGTCTTATTCACGTTACTCTATCTCCGATTATACGAGTCATCCTCAGGCAGTGGACCCTAATAATTCTCTTCATGTTCGTAGCCATAGTTATGGTCTTTGAACTGTACCAAAATGGTAAATCTAGGCTTACTATTGTATCTGTACATTGAAAGAGACATCACGCATCCGCTCCCGTCTGATCGGAAAAAATGACATATCCCTAGAGTTAATTCTTTATTGATTGAATATTGTAATTGTTGTCAGTTTTGTCATTTACTATATATACAAGCAAATTATCCTATGATATTGTTTGTTCTCAAGACAAACGTTTGCAAGATAATGGTACAGCCAGATCTAATACGAAGATAGTTTTCGTCACAATAATAATACATTAAATGTCCTATTTATTATCGAAGTATCTTGTTATATCCGCTATCAGGACAAACTAGCTCAAAAGTCAGATATAAATTCAACCATACACTTCGCAAGAAAAGGAAGTTGTAACGGTTTAAAAGCAGCCATGTCCTTGGTCACACAAGTATTATAACCTTAAGCGTGCAGACAGTACACATGCTATTAATGAGAGTGATCAATCAATAAAATTGAGGCTGGAGACACCATTATTAGAATAAAGTGCAATCAGCTTCAACCATTACAAAATATACATGTCGTTTGTTAGTATAATTATTTCTGATCTTGATACATATATGGGTATCAATTCGTCATGAACTAATATGAAACCGCTCCAGCGTCCTATTGTTTTTTATTTATTTAACACAGTGTATTTCTTCACTCCATGGAACGTAATCAAGAGCACACTAAAGTTGTATTTATTAAACTTATGGCACTTCAGCAACGTCAAAATATGCTCCTAACACCTTTTAATTTCTTGAACATTAACCGTGTGTTCGTCTTATTCAGTTGCACCCATATCGATATAAAACTTTAAGCAATATTGGATATAGCCGAATTGGATAATGAATAAATATCAAGTTCGCTTTCCAAAGTATGGCTTTTTTGTTTACCAATAAGTATTCAAACGGCATGTTAACAACGAGTCATTGTCATATGCTTTGAACCAGATATGCGTTCAAGTTTCATCTTCACAGTTTTTATTGGTGGAGCTTGAGAGACAATATCAGTGTGACAAATGACCTGAACCTCTCCCAATAACTACTTAATTTAAAAATTGGCCGGGGGTGTAGATTTGATTCATTTTTTCCAGTGTATGATTACATTTACTTAATGTCAAGTCATAGATGGTATGTCCCGCCATCTTGTACCATCCTCGCCATCCAATTTGTCTCACAATGACTGACTTTCTGACCCTATATCTCACTGTCCAGCAATCAAAGGTGAAGTATATAAACGGTGAACTAGCAATCCGTTTGTCAGTATGTCTGGCATATTTAGAATCTTGAAACATATAGACACTTGGAGGCCAAAAGAGAGTTATAGACGTGAATCTCGACCTTCAGTTTATATAAGTGTTGGCACGTGGCAAGCTGTTGGTGAAAAAACCAAACAAGTATTATAAAAGTACTTTTGCTGGAGTTTAAATGTTTCGATTATTAGGGCCTAATGAAAAGCAATATTCAAAAGCAACAAACGAAGAATATCATATACCAAAACAAGATTTAGTTAATAAAGTAAAACTAGCAAATACATTCGACCATGATTTGGTATGCAGCAGAATTATACCCTGAAATCACTAATGCCGACCCGATTATGGTGTTCAATCAGATATAATCAGATATTACGCCGAAAGAAAACTCTATAAGGTTATTATATTCACAGGGGTTGAGAATATATCCAGCAGCCGAGTTAATGCGCCAAAGTTTCCTGTTTTGCAGAAACGGAACAAAAAGTGCATACATAAAAACAATGAAAGAATACATGAACAACTACGTTGCAAGCCAGAAGATTGGACTGGAGTTACAACGGAACACCTTAAAACGTCAGATGACATTCAGCATACCCTCTGATTTTATGATCCTTGGTTTTGTATTTTACTTTATCATACAAGATATTCTTCCATGTTGTCAATGTGCTGGGAATAAATGGGTGTAAATGCTAGGGCTTTCTCTATATTAAGTCATGAATTTACAATTCATAGCGCGACAGTTACTCAAGATGAAATTAATCGAATTAATACTGCTCGTATTACTGATAAGTCATCCACCCCCACCCCGCTAAAATAGAATATTTATTAGATCAAGACCATCATTATTTTGCCGAACAATGAACTACTATTGATGGCTTCAGTTTGCGGGATGCTAACAATGTCCTCCGGCAAAGTGTACCTTCCAATCAGAAAGTCACAATGTTACATGGGATTCACCTTGATATTGGGGATGAATGGTCAATGGTCAATAATCCAGAGTTAAGCAATTTACAACACAAACAATATGTTCAATGGATTATATGAATGGAATGTTTAAATGGATTCATAACGAACAAAATGAATCCTTTTCTTTTACACGTGATTTTGGCACACGTGATCATAATTTACCGATTGGCATGTTTAACAATAGAAAATAATTGATGCTCGATTAGCCGATATATTAAATTTACAAGATCCGGTCCCTAAAATGAGTCCTGTATCAGTTTCGCATTCTGCATAATTAAATAAACTAATTTTAAAAGAAGCTGTTGCTGTTTTAATGAGAAAAGACATATATTGGAAGAAGTAATATAAAACATATTACAGCTAAATTTTTAATTAGGTAGGAAAATATTTTATTCAAGTTTATCCTGATTTTAAACTAGAAATATGTTGATTGAAAGAGGTGATTGATATACTACTATGGGAGCATCTGTAAGAAGACCCAAACCATGGGCCAGAGTAAAACATACGAGACATATGTATAATCACAACAAAACAAGAACGTTAACAACGCCAAGTATTGGATTGGTTTACATCGACACTGTGGTCTAAACCAATTCAATGCGGTTACCATTAAATTGACAGCATGTCACTGATAAAATATTTGGGTAGCGTCATTTTTTACTATAATAATACATTTTATTATGGAATTAGTTTATAAGACCTCTGATCAGTGAGATTTACCACCGATTTGATCATTGCGTACCCTTCATGTACTGAACAAAATCAATGAATTGTGGATAATGAAGTAATCGCACTTTAATAATTCCAACCAAATGTACTTTGCATCTTTAAAAGAGCTTGTACACATTGATAAAATGATACATTTACAGAGTTACTGCCTTTGAATCACTTAGCACACCCACGAGATGCAAGCAGCTGGTATGTTAAACTTTGGCAGATCAGGACCATATAAATAAATTGTTAAAATAATGATTGATTGTTTTGTTAACTAATAGATAGAGACACAAACAAATATATGCTACTTTCAATTTCATATCATTGATGGTAAAATGTCAAGCAATATGTGAATGAAATGTCAAATATCAAACTTTCAACATATCCTTGTAGTTTGTAGTTCGAGTGTATGATATATTTATTTACATATTTGTGTTCGCTTATTTTGTTTCGCTATTACATTGTATTGTAGTGAAATCTAACGCTGATTTACCATCTGAATTGGTTCTATAATTTAATCATTTATGAGTTCATTGAACTCGCAATAGTTATTCGGAGTATCGCAGATGAAACTTATGCAAACTCATATTCTAAATATCTTATAGTCCAAGAGCTTATAAGGTGAACAAAGTGAATTTACATCTAGGCGTGTGAATGATTATTAAGAGAAATCAATACAGAAAAAAATATTTTTAACATCAGATTACTACCAATTAAACTAATTTATGAGTCGAGAACAATAAAACCCATGAAGTCATTAGCGTTCAGTCAACATAATGTTTAGGTCCAAATCAAAATCTGATTTGTCTTGGATTCTTTCTCAGACTGGGCTACCCTGCTTTAAACAATCAGGTTTTCACAAAGGTTGAGGAAAATTCGTTATCTTTTAAATATGAACAACTATTCTGTTTTCTTATCAGTGAAAATAACGAATGTGCTTAAGGTAACATAAAGAACAATATTCCGGCTTCAAAAACGCGTTCACCCAGGACGGTCAGCGACTAATATTCATTACAGCGTACAATAGCAGCAGTTGTGTGCCGCCCCATTTGTGTAAATCATGTAGTCGCGTATATGCCAAGCATTACTTTCCAGCGGAATGTAAATTATGACAGGGGAATGCATAAAATATTTTTAAAACTTTTGCACGTGTTTGTAGTGTGCAAAATAATGTGTGTAGGTGTGTCGCTTTGTGTTTTAGGATCATATCTCCGATCATTTCCAACTACTCAATCGATCTCGCTGTGTGCTGCCACTGAAGCACATAATCTAATATAAACATTGACAGGGATAACCAGAAACCTATGGGATACTGCGAATGCACAGACGATTGTTCAGCAGGCCAAATATAAGAGATTCACAATACGATTGAATGTACTAAAATCAAACCTTTAATTTCATACAATGAAACCAATATCATAACAGAGCAATATAAAAGGTGAACAAGACAGCAGAATGAATTTATTTGGATTGTTCAAACACTGTAATAAGAGAACTAAAGTACATTCACAAGAAAAGCAACTTCATTCTAATTTTGTGTTGAATAAAATGTATCATAATACCTTGCTTTAAATCTTGACTGTAATAGACAAAACCCCATATTAAAAATGACAGTCTCCTTTAATTTTACTTCAGTGTAGAATAAAGATGTGAAGAATTAATGGCCAAAATTAAAATAAAACTATCTGCAGGAGGATATATGACTCCTTTAATTGACATTTTGAAAGAGTACATATTGATGAGGATAACAAACAGAATTTGTCTTCACTTTTATGGGCAAATATAATATCATAAGTAGGCAAATTAAATCTTTTGGAAACCTACTACGCCCGTAATGAATGCATACGACGTTAAACATTTCGGGAGAGTAATCTTACAAAACACCAAAACCGAAATGCAAATGGTAATTTATAGGATGTTTGAAATGATACAAACACAGTTTGGATGGCAAAAAATTCCAGGTACACATTGGATTTCTTTAGGAAAAGCATATTTAACATTACGTGTCTCTAGCTTTACCATTATCGTGCACGAGTTGTCATGAGAGCAAGTGATGTATAGAGTAGGGCAAATTTAAAAGCAATTAAAATATTCAAACAGTCAAAATGCGCATTACAGAATTAACCAGAGAGATGGGTCTCTCTTCAGATCGGGAGAAAGTGGATGCGTTATGTCATGGGCGAACAGTATTCCTGTGGTTTATTATTATGGTACAGTTCAATTACCATACGTATGGCTAATAACATGAAGAGAGTGTATTGTGGTGCGCTTGCTGATGATGCCTCGTATAATCGGAGATATAGTACTGTGAATACGACTTCAACTGTATCTCTAAAAAGTGTTCTTCTTCCAGAAGATTCAAGCTTCAGTTTAGCTTTGGCAGGTCTGCTATCGTCTACACAAGTAAGTTTGCCTGAGAAATTAGTACTAGTTTCATCTCCTTCTATATCATTATCATTGGCGGATGAGAAAGAAGGGAAAGAAGGACGAAAAGAAGACCTTTTGCAGCTTAAGAAAGGAGCTGAAGTGATTATTCAAAAGGAACAGCAAAATAGGAAATTGGGAATGATAGAAGGAATCAATGAAACTTATACGCAGTGTGTGCGATAATATATTTTTGCGAAATCAGATTATCTGCAACAAATATATAATGTTTTAAAAATTCTAGAAAAAGAGAACTTCCCGTGACCAGATTTCCAAACCTTATGTTATTACACCCACTCTCCTTTGTCAGGAGATGCCAACAGCAGCAGCAGTTCCTTTCTTAAAACTAAGGCACTTTATCAGCGTCAAACTGACAGCCAAACGCCTCATGCATACTTTAACATTCATTGTATTTTCGTCTTGTTCAATTGCATCCAAATCGATAATAAAGCCTTAGCAAACATTAGATTTAACTGAATTCGATAATCAATTCGTATTTAGTATGTTGTGCGAGTTATGGACCTGGTTGTCTAACAGTACGCATGACGAGGCACTCTTGTATTATTAGTTCAGCCAGATATTCGATCAAGTTTCATATTGCCATTATTTATTGGGAGGAACTTAACAGCCAATGTGATGCCCAGAGATAGTTATCGGCGTGAATATCCACCTTCAGTATAATTGCCGGCTCGTGGCATAGTGTTGATGAGTAAATCAAAGAAGCATTAGATAAGTAGTTTCGTTGGCTTTTAATTTTGTAATGTCAGGGCTTAACAAAAACCTTACCCAAAACCAACTGACGAAGAATATAATATAGAACGAAATTATGTAAATAAGAAAGTTGAACCATTATATACATTATACCGTGATTGTTATACAGAAAATTTATACTCTGAAGGCACTATTGCCGACTTGATTATCATGGCCTATCTCTTAACTGGGAAATATGCCGACAGTAAACTCAGATCTGGTAGTGCAGTCACAGGGATTGAGAACATATCCATCAGCGGAGTTAATGCACAAAAACGGATTAAAAGCGCGTGTGCAAAAATATTTGCAAGAAGAACACTTGAATACTACCTACACGCCACAAAATTGGCTGGACTTCCACACTAACACCTTCAAACGAAATTTGGAAATAAACATGTTCGCTGGTGCCATGATCGTACAATATATTCTTCCATGTTACAGGTGAACTTTGCATAATTGACCTATTACCACTTGTCATTCACGTTGATCAACCAATCTGCGAGCGTAAATTAAACCTCAAGGCACTTCTTACGTCCGCCGTTTTCCTCCGACAAGCTGTTTCTGGCAATAATGAATTGATTATGATAAGTATTTACAAGCATTGCAATTATTTTTTTATTTCTCGATCGATAAGGGTAAAACTCGGTCCATGTGAGCATTGTAATTCTAATACTTGTCATCCTTAATCTTCCGGTTTTGATGTATACAATTTTGTCTATTGTATAGAAAACACTGATACCCAAACTGCATAATTTTAAAGTTTGAAACTTTACACATAAATGTCAATACATAATGATGTATTGTCTCCATCTTTCAGACGCTCGTGTGACGTTTTCAGCGTTGAAGGAAGGGTGAGGATGCAATTATATAATTAATAATAAAGAAATAAAAAAACAATGCTTTCAAATAATTATCTTACCATACATTAAGCATGCATTTACACGTTTACATCAACATACATCATTAATCAAGATCACATATGAGGAACATAGTAGAACTATAACGTTATTGTATACAACTGTATACGTGTAATTAGCAATTATTTACGATTTTATTGTTCATGTTTAATTGATTTATTTCCAATGCATCAAATAAATGTGAACACGGATAAGATTACATACTAAATACATCTGCATCTTTTGGAGCCAATTTCTTTTTACGTGAATAAGTTTTCATACAACTTCTATTTGTTTGGTATTATTTACTGAAATAAAACATAAGGTTTTACAATACAAATTTGAACTACAAATACAAATATTGTTGCCCAGCAGCATACTTTATGCAACCGTTTTATTTTAAATAAACATATCACTTGAAATGAAACATTATTTACGAAATCCTACATGTTGGTAGGAGGTTAACATATCGACATGTCACGTGGTTTGGTAGGTGCAGAGATCAATCGTCTCGCGTAAGGTCAGTTGGTTGTAAATGCTAGGGATTGTTCTATATTAAGTCATGGGGTTAGCATTCATAACACGACAGTTATTCAAAGAGAGGTTAATACAATTAATACTACACATATTAATAATAATTTAGCCCCTACGCTAAAATAGAATATTTATTAGATCCAGACCATCATTGTTGTGCCAAACAAATGACTATTATTGACGGCTCCAAATAGTAGGATGTTAATAATGCCTCCTAGCAAAATGTACCTACCAAATTGTAAATGGTAAAGCAATGTCAACCTAACCCAGCTCATGGGAAGGAATGGTCAAAGGTCATTAATCCAGAGTTAAGTAATTTATAACAACGACAATATGCTGCTATGGATTATATAAATCGACTGTATTAATGGATTCAACACAATGCATTGTTTACTTTTACAGATGATTTTGGGAAAAGTGGTGATAGGTATACGATTGGCATGTTTAACACAAGAAATGGAATTGATGCACGATTTACCTATATACGTAATTTACAAGACCTAGCTCCAACAGTGGGTCTCATAGAAGCTTCCTATTCTACAAAAATAAATCAAACTAATATCAAATGTAATTTCTGCAATTGTATTGAGAATATTAAATATATTAGGAACCACTGGTGTAATACATTTTACCACGAATGATTTAATTACTTATTAAACTAATTTATTAGTTTATCCTAGTTTTTAGGATTAAAAAATAACCTAATGGAAAGAGGTGATTGGTATAGTGCTATGCAACCTTTATTAGAAGTCCCAAACCTTGGGCCACAATCAGACGTACCAAAAACATGTATAATCACAACAACACCAGAACATTAACAATGCTACATGTTGGATTGGTTTACATCGGCAATATGGTGTAAACCGATCCAATGAGGTTGCCAGTAAAATGTCAGAATTTTACTGATAACATACTAGGCTGGCGGCGTTTTGTGCTATAATTATAAACGTTAATATGAGAATTAGTTTATAAGACGCACAATAAGTGCGTAAAATCAACAATTTGATCAAGTGCTGAAATAAATCAATGAATCGTGGATATTAAAGGAAAAGGCTTTTTCAATAACTCCAACTTAATGTAGTGTGAATTATTACTTGGATAAATTGTTAGATAAAGCACGATTTTGACAGATTTACAGAGTTGCTGCCCGTAATTCACTTATCACACCCATGCGATGCCAGCAATTAAATATCAAACGTAGGGAAAGCATGATCCTATCAATAAGTTGATAAAATAAAGATTGATTGATGTGTTAACTTGTACATAGAGATGCAAATAAATGAAGATATGCTGCTAGCAGTTCCAAAGCAACAATAATAAAAGATGTAAAGCAATGTCGGAGTGAAATATCACATATCAAAATCTGAACATAATAATTATCCTGTTAGGTCGTACTTGAGTTCATTATGTATTTATTTACATATTTTTGTTTCCTTTTCTTGCTTGGGTGGGACATTATATTCTAGTGTAACCGAACCCTCATTTCCGAGTTGTTTTATTCATTTCTAGTGACCGTTGATGAGTTGATGGGACTCGTTGATTTGAAATAATTCAGATTCGTTGATCAGAATGCCCGCTTATGATCAACTACGTTTTTGCTTTGTTATTAATTTATGCTTCCATAAACACTTATTTTGAAGCGGCACACGTCTCCTACACGGAACTACATTGTATTCCATCTAGCCAGATATTTAGGGTTTGTTTAGTTTCCTGTAGGAATATATTGTATTTAGCCATTAAGTTGATGTCCTTACGTTTAGCAAAGTACTGGAACTCGATTGTAAGACAACTTGATTGCAACCGGGTATCGCTCTTAAAATATTTACACATAATCCTATTCTAAATTTATGTCAACGTAAAGATGATTTTAATATAACCAAAATGGACTCATTCCTTTGTGTATGAATGGTTATTGGAATGGATACCAAAACAGAAAGGCAACAGAAAGAATCTCCTGTTCTAGCTACTTCTCGTCTTAGATTGCTACATTTTATTCTTTAACATATAATGTTGAAAACTTTAACACAACTGTGCTTTATTATTTTCGCTTTGTTATTTAGATGAAAGCATAAACTATAAGCTCAAAATATTCTGGCACACTTCAGTCCAAGATATTGGAGCATATTTCTTCGCAGCAATAATCATAGCTGAATGTTTTTACCAAGATTTGGCTTTATAATCTATGTGCGAGCAGTAGGCGGTAGCATCAATCACTCAGTTGTATAAATTACCCCATTGCAGTATTTCCTGTAAATAGTTTACATTATTATCTGGTACTGAATTTCCGATGCAAACAAATAAACGAATATGTATGTATTGAAAGGTATAACAATTCAGCATATATTACATAATAGGGTTTTGTTGTTTAATATGATTAGGTGTTATTGCGAAAATGGCTATGATGAAAGCAACATATTGTACCTTTCCGTTTCTTCTACGTCCGTAGAAAATGGAAGTTGCCAGTGGTAGGATCGGTTTTACGTTTCGATTCCAATCGTTCAATGAAATAGCGAATAATCATGTTAATAAATTAGTAGTATTTGTAATAGTAGTAGTATGCATATATTGAAAAGGAAGACTAAGTGATTTATTATCGAACATTGGAAATAATCAAGGAATCGGTTGAACATTTTACTCCATATATTCTTCAGATTAAGTCCTAAGATAACACATTTACATGCCTATACAAACAACTCGGTCTTCAGTACGAACTTGAAAATGCCATTAATATTTAACTGAAACTATCTCAAGATTATATAGTTAATACAATTGTGAACCAGACGTTTTTCAGAACGCGTAGACAATATACAGTATATGCATCCTCAAAATAAAGATTTTTGATACATAACAGAATACATTATATCATCCAAAGTAACATTTTCAGGGCCCTTTTTGTTTTCTTTGTTCTTGATAGGTAAAGCAGTCCGTCATGAGCTTAGAAAATCAACTATGTGATGTGTACGACATGCGCTATATTGTGTCAAATAGCTATTGCTTCAACATGAAGCCGTCCATTTGCAAATGATATTACCATGTAATAAAATTCCTATGATATATCCACGAAGAGCAACACTGGTTATATAGGATAAGTACTGTGCTTATAATGGGTGAAAATGTCCATTTTGCTTAAGGCTAGTTCGGCTATCTTTGCAAATGAAAGCTACAGAATCACAAAGGAACATTCAAATTTGCAACCCAATTGAATCGCTCGATATAAGTTTCACATATATAATCTGTTCTGACTTGATATATGGGATATGTCCATTCAAATAAATGTGAGCGATATTGTTTTTTATATACGATTATGCAAAGGGACCGGTGAGCATCCTATTATATATAACCACGGTTCTTTCAATTGGATGAATATTTTAAGTCACTATGTTTTGATAACTATCAACAGTTTCAGTTAAAAGTATTAAAAGTAGTAAATAACAGTTGTATACTGCTTACTGACAACATTGTCTCTACAACTGGACTCTTGTTATTACTATTGAAAACAGGGAAGGATTACTCGTCTTTTTAGCTAGATCTAATAACGTCATTCTAACTTACATATTAGGTCTCGCCACATAAACCATCAAAAATAAATCTCAGAATAAGGTAAAGCGAATGTTTATATAAAAGGTAAAGGAAACATTCAATACAGATCACGTGAATTAATAAGTAAAACACTCAGAGTCAACATTTGTCTAAGTGTCGTTTTTTCATACTTTCAATGAAATATGACACGATTAATAAATGTCGCGTTTTCTCAGGTGTAGGATACTTTGCTCGTCTGAATATAATGTATTAATGTGGCAGGTTACCTGCTGGGTTACCTTTAAAGGTCAATTAATAATTGTGTTTTAGCAAGCACATGTTTGAAATTAAGATCCATATATCTAAAAATAGATGTTGAAAGCTTATATAAATTTTCAACTTGATATACGCTTTTTTATCTTAGTATTTTATCTTAACGGCACAAACTTGGCTTCAGCAGTGTCCGAAGTCAAGGGCATTGTGAAGAATCATTGACTCTAGTAAGGTCCTAGTCATGCATTGGCCTTGATTCAAGCAGGGTCCTAAGTCAAGGTGATTGCAAAATGACATTTTCTTAAGCCATGATTGTATGTGTGTCTCTGCGCACTCATTCTTTCATGAAATGCACACTTTGACAACATGAACAGTTTTGCAGCCATTTATATAAAACAGTAGGGTGGATCCAACCGTTTCCACTGAATCTTCTCTAAGTACCACTTGTAAGCACATATTTGAACCCCTTCTCATAAATCACGTTGATTTCAATTTCATTTTTTGCGGTGAATAACATATATAGGTTATCTATGGGAACAGAAGTTTTATAGTAGATTACGTTTGTGATATTTTGTAAACTATTGTGCCCTATCTGACGGTATAATCATCTCTAGTTTTTTGATTCGGCATATAGGTGTTGTGATGTGATTTGGATTTTTTAACGCAGCTTTAACAATTGTTCAGTAATATCGATACGATATCTGCAATGTGGCAGTTTATAGTGATGTGTAGCACTGGGGTATCATGCCACAGACATGTAGCATGATGACCCACCCTGTCACATTATTCTAACACCAGGCCGACCAGTCCTAACACTAACCTCTTAATGCTGAGCGCCAAGCGAGGGAGCTGTTAGTACCATTTTGTAAGTGTTTGGTATAACTCGGTCGGGGATCGAACCCACGACCTCCCGCATCCGACGCAGACGCTCTAACCACTAGGTCAACCTGAGTGGTGATTCGGCATATAGGATTGTTTAGAATGTTGTCATGGTTGCTAATTAGACCTGTATTGGTAAGGCAGCGTACAGTGGCGAGTAAATATCTCCATGACTGAAAGGCAACGAAGATTTGCTGAAACTCGCGAAACGCTCGTATTCATGCTGCAAGAATAACTTAGTCAGGGACGCATACACAGTCAAGCTATGCATGGCCCATGGGAAATAGTTATGTTCACATAAATATAAGGATAATCATACACCTAAATATATAAGATGTGATAATACAGGAATACATATTTATAAAATTATTTCAATTATGATTTTGTATATTTCACTCCTAGGTATCTAAAATATATCTCATATTTTTAAGAGGAAGAAAAACCCATCCAAGCTTCAAAACAATGTTATCTTACTATTATTTATCCATAATATGTCTCTATAATTATCATCTAGATATCAAGACGTTAAAGAGATTTATAATTACTTACAGAGTATGTTGTTTATGATGATATAGTCAGGAATTAGAAGATCACGTTTATGTATACCACATGCATATCCAAAGGAAAATCATGAGTGTTATGTTTATTGGGGTAAAATGAAAGATGCTGAAGAATATCACGGGTCAATTCCATTCGATATGTACATAGGTGCTAACAATCTGCATGACTGGTCCATACCAAAGCTTTAGATGCGTAGCTACACGAAAAATCAGAGTCATAATAGACAGATTAATGCTGAGCGCTAAGCGAGGCAACTGTTAGTACCATATTTGCAAGTCTTTGGTATGACTCGACCGGGGATCGAACCCAAGACCTTCCGCATCTTAAAGCAGACGCGATTTTGTGTTATTCGATCAAGAAACAAAGTGGTTTAAATCTTGTATAGACTTGAATGAGACATAATCAACCTGTGATGCTGAATGGCAATTTATTTGTATACAAGTTTATATTGCTTTTGGTAAACTGCTGGAAATGTAGGAAAAGTATGACAATTAAAATGACAGTTGTTTAAAATAAATTTCACAGATAAAAAATGAGTTATCAATTACATGGATAAAAGACATTGACAAAGATTATGCGTTATTCAATTCGCAAAGCAGGAACATTCATTTACCCAAACTCACTTATGGAGGCTGAGAAATTCTATAGTTTGTCCAAGTCGTTGAAAATATGAATTAAACAATGCTAAAGCTCGTTATGGTAACAACATGCTTTTGTTAAGAACCGATGTAGATTCATTACATAATAATATAAAGAGTAACAATGTGTGTAATAACGCACATGATACATCCAGTTTTATGACAGACATGTAATTTATGTGTGTTCGATGTTTCTCAAATGATAAATAAATTTTATTCAAAGTAATTAATATTATTTTTAACGGTGGATTATATACTACGAATATACAATAATGCCTGGTCTTATAAGTACACTAACAAATGTTTAAGCTTCAATAAATCATAAGATATAACATATTTTATCTCTTCCTTTTTGTCCTCTGTCTTGTTTGCATTTTTAATTTATTGTGAGGTTCATCTTTAGCTTCCTAATTTCTCTGTTCGAACATATTTATTCTTGAAATACTCAAATACTTTTCTGTATAGCATGGATTTTCTTCCATATACCTTTTGTGTGATTTTTTTTTAAATGTGGTTAAATTATTTATACATTTCAATATATTTCATGTTTGTATCAGTGTTGTACAATTGCCAATGATTGCAGCTATATGATACGATGTCATGGGTATCCTACGGTGCATGTACTTTGTGTCATGATGTTCCATTTTCTTGGTCTTCATGTCTGTGCTGAAGCTATAAAACATCTCATTTATTCGACGGGTTAATAGATTGAAGCGGAACTATTATTGATCAATTTTAAACTAATGATCTTCATTGCTTAATCTTTCATTATATTTGCTCATATTTTGTTCTTGCCAATAGGTTGCAAATGTGATTGTTACTCATTTCCTAAGTAATTATTTCTCATGGTCCTTCTTCTGTTGAAATTCCCATTGTTCGGTTTTGCAGCAAGTTAGAAATTAGGCTATTAATAATTAAGCATTTTACTACTGTCTATATATTTAGTTATCTACATGTGTGTTAATGATACATAAAAATCCATCGTTTTTGCGACATGTCATGTATTGAAACAGTTTTGGAAACGTTTTCGTAATTCAGGCTGGTTTAGAAGAGGTACTAAAGAACTTTCTTAACTGAACAAATTATCACCTTGCGTCAATTTAATCTAAAAATAAAATTATTACAGAAAGAGTAGACTACTTAAATGTAGTAATATAAATATAAATATCCAATCCGGATACAAACGTATCGTTCAAGCAGACTGACACTCAACAGTTGCTACATAACAATGCTTTTCATTCACATTATACGTTGATGAGTAATCTAAAATAATACGGTTCTAACGGATTTGCAATAAAAAGTAGGACCTTTGTGACGTGTGTTCGTTACTTTCCTCGGGCCTTAAAAATGAGGTTACAACTTTTGGAAAATACGTGGCATTAAAAGAAATATGTATTCGTATCACGTCACAAGAAATAACTGCATTCAGTTCGTTTTACGTGTATATATGATTCAGTCTTTCATCAAGGTATGCTAGAGAAAATTTTGTTATCTGCAAAAAGACAGTTTCAAGCGTTTGGAACATTAACTTTGGTTACGGTTAGGAATGAAATAACAACATATGGGATATTTTAGTTTGATCAAAACTACTGATTTTAACATAGCTGTTATGAATTTAATGGTTGTAAGCTGTTTGTTGTTCTAATTAGTTCGAACAAGTAAATATCTTGAGAAGAGGTAGACATTTTTCAATTTGATAATATATTTGATGCGATACGCAAAAAATGCCATACGTACAAAATGTTGTATGCGGTAAAATTGTAGAAAAAGGATGTAGAGACACTTTTTGAACGACTGCAAGAAAAACAAAATAAAGAATCTGTTCAAACATTTTGTAAAAAATGTAGATATCAGCAGTGGAGGATGATTAAATTGAACACAATTTCCTCTGGTCATAACCGGGTCGGAGGGAAAATGAATGTTCTAGGTCAGTCTTTTATTAGCTGAAACTTATTTTGATATTCGACAAGTGTAACCTCGATTGTAGTCTTATGCATTTTTCAATGGATACATAAATTTTATTTATTTCAGTTTCATTAATTTATTTATTTATTATTTTACTAATACGAGTGTTACATTTGCTGGATATATATATATATATATATATATATATATATATATATATATATATATATATATATATATATATATATATATATATATATATATATATATATATCTGTGTGTGTGTGTGTTAATGATACAGAAAGTATTTCATAACTATCAGAAATGTGCAAAAATATGTACATATCTCCCAATAGCATAACGTAATGATTCTCCTTCAAAATGACATTTTGTTTTGTAGCAAAGATGCGACAATTTGCAAACAGAATAATAAAAGTAGGACAAACATCTAGTCTGAGAGTCCCAATTACTTTCCAAGTGGTTACTGTTTGTCCAGTTTTCAATCAGTCGGGAAAGAAAACTTGACGATTATTTGTTTTTTTAAATCTAATACTACTAATGCTAATACTGCTATTCTTGTTAATAATAACAATAGAACATGTAATAGTCCTAATGATAATAATAATAATAATGATAATAATAATAATAACAATATATTTTTTGTCAATTATTTCGTACAATCGTAAACCAAAAAAAAAATAAAAGAAAAGGGGATTGAATGCAGAATAAAGGTACATCGAGTTTTCAGCTACAATATTTCATCCAAGGGCTTAGCGTGTGCTTCGATACTGCCTGTTTTGCCGTACCAGGTTTTGTGATCACAAATATTTATATCAAGATGTGTATAAATTCCTCGTCTCTAAAAAACAGTGCATGAGACCCCCGCAAAAAACAATAACTGATGAAACGGTAGATGAAACAAATTCTTCTGATTGTGTTTATAACTGAACTATTTTCTCTTCAGCAGTAACAGTAGACAAAAAAGGTCCTTGTCAAAAGAAATTTACCGTCTAAGAAACCTCTTTTGGCTGACAGCTTATGTTTAAAGATATTGAGCATGTCATCTACTTAGCTTTGTATGTGACATGGTTTCAACATGCTTGCACAAAACTGTTTTCGGTTTGACATTATTAACATTTTTGTACGCGTGATTGTCATTAAGAATGGTCATTTAATAGGAACGAAATCGTTGTAAGTGATAAATAAGAACCGGAGAGAGTTAACCAGGATCATAATATATTGGTCGCCCGTAATTGTCACATCAATCACAGCGGCTCTGGCATTTGGAATGGTGGTGAATGGGGACGAGATTGTTGAAAGCGATATATAACGACCCGAGAGAGTCAACCAAGAACATATTGTATTGGGCGCCCTAGTGTCTAAGAGTACTTTATTTTATACAGGTAAGCCCAGCCAGACCTCTGGACTTCTCATCTGAATTCATTCATCAGCATCAGATACCGAAGTAAACCATTTTGAAAAAGAAATGAATTTAAATCCACGACAATACTGATATGCAACTGACAGACGGATGCCAGCTTCTGAACTGAGGTAATACATTCGATTATTCTCAACTACTTATGGGTCCATCGCATTTGTTTATCGACTTCATTTTACATTAGTAGTTGGTTTAAACATACATTCATGTTAGGAATAACCCTTTGTATCAGAATGTGTAACATCTGCTCCAGAATGCCAAATCCAATTTTAAAAATAAATTAATGTATTAAATGTATCAGTTCCAACACATGGTCACGATATTTTGGAAATGTCGAAAATCATTTCTCATTTTTAAATCTTTTTGTTTAGTCTCTTTTGAATTCTTGCAAATGAAACAAAATGTCAACAAAAATGTATTCTTGCTGAATATTGTGCCCAACGATTTCTACAGTTTCCTACTCTACACATACATTAATAATCAGCAATAATTGAACGGGATGACGGTATATTTTAACCCACGTTAATTTATTTTCACTAATCTGGAATTACAATCAGAATGTGCGGCTACAGAATTTTGCATAAGTGTTTCACACCGTAACAGCACTGAAGACCTTTCATAAAGCCTTCCTTGCTGAGAATTACTAGAAAACACCTTACTAAACTGGAGGAACCATACTGAAAAATATACAGCATTGTTGAAAAAGATTGCACTATTTCTGAACGCATCCAAATCGGACAAGGTGTTAGTGACGGCAGTGTACTTTCCACTCTTCTCTGAGTTTGTATGTATCAATGATATGTTAAAGTCCATTGGATATTCATAATTATGAATAACGTTAAGGTTGGAGCCTTTATAAAACCTTAGTGTTCACGTTAACGCAAATGATAATGTGCGTGCAATCGCAAATAAATAAGATTGTTTTTTCTCAGCATTCTCTCTCCCACCCACCCTCTTTCTCTCTCTCTCTCTCTCTCTGATAATTTCCTTTTCATATTTTTAAAATGTATAGGAAAGTACAAGGACCATTGTCATAATGGCAAAAACTATTTATTCTTTGTATCGTTTTCATTCTCATACTCACCTATTATTATTAATTTTAAATGCATAGTATACTTTTGTCAGATTATCTATTTGATGGCCTGAATATTTCAAATACAACTATCATCCATGAACAAAAAGAGTTTATAACCGCCTTTACTTTTCATATAATTACAACTGCTTTTCAAAGAACTAACAATGTTTCTTAACATGAACGCTAGTTTTTTTAAACAGGGCCAAAAATGTTTGTATAAAAAATCACTAGTGTTTCTTTACACAATGTATAGTGTTCGTTTGCAAAACAACTTGTGTTTAGTTAGAGAACAACGAGAACAAGTTAACAGGAGAGAGTGCATTTTTATAGGAATAAGTGAGGTAATTCCTGCATGCATTCTGCTGACAATGACTATTATAGTTTTATTGCTTGAAGGAATGTTACTTTTAATTAAGAATATAGTTACTGGTATCTAATTAACGAGCAATTATCGACCAATTAAGGTATGATATCAATTATCGACCATTTAGGTATGATATCATCGTGATATATCAAGAATATGCAATGATAAAACACACAAACCCAAAATAAGAATTTCAATAGAGGTTATAGGAAAAAAAAAAAAAAAACAATTCACAAAAAAAATTGGAATATCTTCTAAACTGAACTATTGCTCACATGATAAACTAGACCGAACCAATTGGATAAATATGGCTTTTAGTTTGCCTTTTTTCTAGCTGTGAGAGTCTAGGCATTAATAACCCCAATATAAAGTCTGATTCTCTTGCGTGGTATTTATAAGAGGCGGTTCATCTAGCTTTTGTATTTTCTGACTGCATAATTCATCCCTTTTTGTACCTTTGATCATGAGAACATAAGCTGAATAAAACATTCTAAGTTGAGCTCGACATGTTTTGACGCGAACAATTTTCTATCCCCATATGACACATATAAACAAAATGGGATCTTTTAAACACAAATGGGAAATGAAAAAGAAACTAACGAACCGTAAAGAAATGAAAATTAATACAGAGGAATGAACGTGAGTATAGAGGAAATAATTGGAACAAAAATTAAGAACTATCGATGCCACTGCGATTGATACAATTTTTAATCATACTATGATAGTGATAACATGTGAAAGTTACAACATGTTTCCTTTTCTTAGCACATACGATTTAAAAATGGAACATTAGACTTTATCGGAAGTTGCGGTAGAAGACCAAAATATCGCTGAGTTGATAAAACGTAATTCGTGACTCTCTTATCCTGTTAAGACAGTTTCTGAACATTTTCTTTCCTACATAAATGTCTCTCATACCCATATAATCCGCATCCCACAAGACATGTCATAAGCTTACAAATATAAATAATCCCCCCATAAATATTTTTGTATCAACAGATGGACACCGAAGATGCAATTGTCGTCGTCGGCATTGGTGGCATGTTTCCCGGTGCTAAAGATGTCGACGAGTTTTGGAGTCTGCTAAAGAATGGGGAAAATTACGTCAAAGAAATTCCGAAACATAGATGGGACAACGATGCGTATTATGACCCAGATCCTAACGCCAGTGGTAAATTGTACATTACCAGAGCCGGACTGATGGACAGGTAAAACTATATTCTTTTTTGACGTTATATCTGGAAAAAAGGCTGCATGTAGCAATCAATGAGTAAATTCCGACGAACGTGACTTGATGTCATAACAGATACCTGTATCTTAGCAGATGATCTTTGCAATGTTTCCTCCTGCGGAATCTTATTATTATTATTATTTATATTTAGTTTAACAAATTAATGTATTTAAGTTTAATCGTTTGAATAAGTAATAGCTTTATCTTTTATCTTTATTACGTGGACTTTTCCTTAAATAAAAACGATTTTCAGTCTTATCGCTTGAGTCAGATAAAAGTCCTTGTTGCAACGAAATCCATTACAATACCTTTAAAACGTATATTGTATCCGTTGTGCTATTTCAAATGAAATGCTCCATATTGGAATGTCGTGTCCAACGATGAATATGTTCTATTCCTGAATGTTTACAACGATAAATATGTTCAGTTCCAATAGTTCAGGCATTAAAGTCTTGTGCATTTTCCGTGATTTTTTGTCTTCAAAGACCATGTATCACTCAGTACTTAAACTAGCAGATGTGAACATGCTAATGAGACTTCACCTACATTCTTGATAGAGACTTCAGCTCTTTAGATGTAGGTGGACAACAAATTACGAACGTAGAACATTAACTATAGTCGAAGCTAAATGCCACTAAGCACATGGATAATATAAAATATGGAGTCTCTTTACATTCTTACTTGTATTAAAAATTTAGAAATCTTTAAATTTAAAGAATTGACGTACTGAAATTTGTGTCCTAAAAGTGTTTTGGAATTTCTGTCTGATTGTTTCATTGGCAAAGTTACATTACGAGTAACAGTTTTTACTGATCCAAAATATCAGCATATATATTTATTTATTTTATTTCATTTTTTATTTTTGTTTCAATGCAAGACATGACGAATGGGATAACAGATTGTTCGGCATAAGTGACGCCGAATCGGAGAGAATTGACCTCCAGCAGCGGTACACTTTAGAGTGTGTCCACATGGCACTGGAAGATGGCGGCATCACCAGAAAGGAGATAAACGGTTCCAACACAGGCGTCTAGATGGGTAAATATAATGTGAAGGAATGGCTGGAAGTAAAGTTTCACTTTTTAAAGGATTTGGTACTGTAAGAGTCCTATTCAGCCAAACAATAAAATACACCATACGTTCAATGAAAACTCATGCGGATACTTACTCAGATTCCCTCGAACTTAAGCAAACCAGACCTGTAGCAAGGATCCAAAGCTGATTTCTCCAACATGCCGCTAATGTCAATTCATCTGGACGTCAGTCAGTAAATTTGCATTTTCTTTGTTTTATTTCGTCTGATATGTTTTGCTTGGTTGATGTTGTTTTGTTTTTCTCTTTCTTGTTGGGGTGTTTTTTCCGAGATACGACAACAAATTTATATGTATGTATGTATGTATGTATGTATGTATGTATGTATGTATGTATGTATGTATGTATGTATGTATGTATGCATGCATGCATGCATGCATGCATGTATGTATGT
This sequence comes from Sinohyriopsis cumingii, assembly GCA_028554795.2. Taxonomy (NCBI): domain Eukaryota; kingdom Metazoa; phylum Mollusca; class Bivalvia; order Unionida; family Unionidae; genus Sinohyriopsis; species Sinohyriopsis cumingii. The sequence continues at coordinate 29,582,203 of CM068840.1, forward strand.
ATGTTTGTATGTATGTATGTATGTATGTATGTATGTATGTATGTATGTATGCATGTATTTGTGTATGCATGCATGTATGTATGAATGTGTGTGTGTGCGTGCGTGCGTACATATGTATGTATGTATGCATGTGAGGGGCAATTCTGCACTCTTTAAAATATCATCCTTTATTTTGCCTGTTTTAATTTTCCAATCAAGCACTCGTTTTTTACCATATTTACTTTAACATTTTGATTTACTTTACCGTATAAATCAGAATAGATATTGATGATAGGAAAATATTTCCAACTCAGCATGAACAACGAAAGATTTGCTCATGAACATCATAAGGGTTTACTTATAAAACTTAGCATAGTACCCTAAAACCATCCCGCCCTTCACGAGATAAATGGTAGGAATTCTCTTAGTCCTTATTATTTTCAACTACGGAGCTTGGCGATGTACTTTCATGTATGTGTGTGTGAAAGAGATAGAGAGAGATATGAGGAGATGGGACTAGTGTTACTATAAAATCAACAAAACGTTTCCATCGTACATTTATATTTTAATAATGTAAACGTATGGTACAAAGAACTGAAATATTAAGTTTCGAATTGCATATCGTAATTGAACGTGTTCATTTTATTATGCAATGCAAATAAATACGCACACACTATTTATACATAAAATGATGGAGACCTTTGGGAATACAAATGAAAGCTTTATTACAAGCAACGCACCCATCAATGTTAATCGTTTAAGCTATGTTGTTACAGTATGTGAATGTGACTTCAAGTGATGAAAAATATATATCTGTGAGGGCATATAGGTTATACCACTTGGCTACCGGTCCCTTCCCCATGTTCATAGGTGAGATACCGCAGAATCACGCAATGCATGCACATGCACATGCGCACTATAGTGGCAATTAGCGCAGATGCCAAAATAGAAGTATCGACAATTTCTGAAATAATTAGGATGTGAAATATTGTCCATGGTGTTAGACAACCAGCCTGTAAAAAACGTTCGTCATTTTCTTGGAAAGTGAAAACAAAAAGAAACTCACGAATATAAAGTGTGCATACAAATCATTTGAAATGAATGACTCAGTAAATGTTTGAGTTTGCATAGATCATAATATTTTTCACGATGTCAGACCGTCAGTCAACCTTAAACGTTCGGGCTTTTGTGAATATGAAAACAAAACACAAACGAAAAGTGTACAGGTAATTAATTTGTAATGTTTTAATGTCTAGTGCAATGTGCCCTTGAGGGATTTCGTCTTAACAGATCGTTAAAAGTTTCCACATGACAGAAAATCCATTTTACAAATAAAAATAAACAATCACGGTAAAGTGTGAAGGCAACTAATTAGGCATATACACCTGTCATACGTAGTGAGTTCCTAAAATGAATTCTCCTTTAATGAATTCAGTTTTCAAACTTGTTGGGGACATTCATCCCTACAACTAAATTATTACATTTATTAGAATACATCTTGGGTCGGCTCGATCATTTTGTGGCATTACTATTGCAGAAAGGTCAATTACGACGTATTTGATACAGGATCGTTATAAAACTGAAAGCTACCACCATCGATTCAGCAAAAACAACATTACCAATCAAGAACATTATATTCTACTGTTTAATTACTTATTGATAACTTACGATTTACAAAAATATCCATTGGTTGTTGTCTGTGCATTTGTTTGTTGGAACATAACTACAAATTTTGTCCTAAATAGCTATTTTACAGACAAACGCGGCATCGCGGGAACGTGTGTATGGCGTTATAGCAAACGCTTTTGGCCCAGTTTAGTTCTTTATTGTTAGCAGTTCATTTACAATTTGCAGTTTGCGTATAAAATATTTTGATCAAACAATAACCCTAACACAACCAGCTCCTTTGTATATTTGGACATAATATAGAAAACGTAGAGGTGTGTGTATATGTGTGTGTGTGTGTGTGTGTGTGTGTGTGTGTGTGCTTTGGATTTTTAACGTAGCTTTAACATATTTTCAGTCATATCGCGACGATGTCTGCAGTGTGTCAGTTTATAGTGATATCTAGCTCTCGGGCATCATGTCGCAGACATGTAGCATAATGTCCCACTCAGTCACATTAGCCTGACACCAGGCCGCGTAATGCTGAGCGCCAAGCGAGGCACCTGTTAGTACCATTTTTGTAAGTGTTTGGTATGACTCTGCCGGTGATCGAACCCACGACCTCCCGCATCCGAGGCGGACGCTCTAACCACTAGGCTACCGGATCGGTTAGAAAAAGTAGGCAATATATATATTTATGTTCCTCATTCTCTCTTTATATATATATATATATATATATATATATATATATATATATATATATATAGTCTGACCGTTGTTATAATTGGATTGCGTTTTGTATGAAAAATTACGATCTACAATGTATGTTAATGATATTGATCTTACAACAGATCTCGGCAACAAGCAAAACATAATTTTGAAACTCAGACTTAGTCAAGTTAAAATTTGTACTATTGACTTAAGTAACGATTTCTGAAGGGACAAGTAATAATTTACCAATAAAGTGGAACTATGACAAATTTCATCATGATATTACATAAGTATAAAGTTCAGATATACTTCAAAGACGAATAACAAAATTGGTCTCTTGAGTTCAGAATTAGAAATAAATATTGTAACATTTGTTTGAACATTGCCCGAATTTTTAATAAGCACTTTAACATTTTTTAATAAGGGTGCATGAACGATGACTATAAGATGGCCCTCTATGACGATTTCAAGGTCGGTAAGACTAACGAAAGAGAGAGGGATGCAAACTACACGGTTACAGGTATGCATTCAAGCATCATATCAGCCAGAGTGTCATACGTGTATAACCTACTTGGGCCAAGCATGACTATCGATACCGCTTGCTCATCGTACCTGGTTGCCATTCATCTTGGAATACAGTCCATACGATCAGGTAAATACCTACTGTATGTGACACATACTAACTGCTTGAAATATCTTTATGCGCGTGTATCTGCGCACAGTTTATTAACATGTTAGTAGATATTAATACTTTTTCTTACAAAGGCCCATTTACAGTACAAGAATATTATTCTACAGTCGTCATTAGACTTAGTAAACAAAGTTGGAAATTTAATGCACGCCGATATCAGAAGAAAACAGTTATTTTCTTTGAATTGTTTTCTCTAGAATCATTCGAAAGGAAATGGTCTCAGCATCATCTGTTAACAGAGTTGGAACGTTCGTGTTTGTATTTACACATATACGAGAACAGTAAATATCAAATTTAATATATACCTGACCAATGAGATATATATATGTCTAATTTGAGACCTCTGGAACAATATATATTTTTAAAAGTTGTTTTGGTTTTGGACATCTTAATAAAGATATAAAAACATTTGACATCAGACTTGACCGACCAGGTGGCAAAGTCTCCATGAACGTTGATTCGAGGTTATTATTTCACAAAATAAACAATTACAGGACAACAATACTAATGTGTTAATTGTGTTAATTGTAAATTACTGGACCTATCATATTTGAGTATTTCGTAAGTTTGTTTGAGCCATGTATTAGACCTGTCAAAGTACGGCTGTTTAGCATTGCCAGTGACGACACAGATTACACATATACGAAGCAACATAAAGTCAATACTTTATAGATGAGCTAATTATAATCACATAAAGAATGTTTGTTACATTCTAGATAAACGTTTAATGCGCAATAAAATTGACCATCGACAAGAGCAATATTTGCGCTAGTATCCATAGTAATGTATAAAATTGTGACCATGGCGGATCGCTTGTATCTATAGTAATGTATAATATCAATGCCATGTTGAATCATTTGTATCTATAGTAATGTATAATATCATGCTGGATCCATTGTATCTGTATTAATATCATGCTGGATCCATTGTATCTGTATTAATACCATGCTGGATCCATTGTATCTGTATTAATATCATGCTTAATCCATTGTATCTGTATTAATACCATGCTGGATCCATTGTATCTGTATTAATACCATGCTGGATCCATTGTATCTGTATTAATATCATGCTTAATCCATTGTATCTGTATTAATACTATGCTGGATCCATTGTATCTGTATTAATGCCATGCTGGATCCATTGTATCTGTATTAATACCATGCTGGATCCATTGTATCTGTATTAATACCATGCTGGATCCATTGTATCTGTATTAATATCATGCTTAATCCATTGTATCTGTATTAATACCATGCTGGATCCATTGTATTTGTATTAATACCATGCTGGATCCATTGTATCTGTATTAATACCATGCTGGATCCATTGTATCTGTATTAATACCATGCTGGATCCATTGTATCTGTATTAATACCATGCTGGATCCATTGTATCTGTATTAATATCATGCTGGATCCATTGTATCTGTATTAATACCATGCTGGATCCATTGTATCTGTATCAAAGTATAATAATACAAAAATAGAGACAAACAGTCATACATAAACCTCCATTGTTATAAAGAATATACAATATATAAATTAAACAATTAATTAATTGTTTATAGTGCAATGGCATTAAGGCCATTAGGTACAAAGTATCTAACTGATAAATCCAGTAAGTTTCTTTTATGAGTCTATTCATGTCACCATGCACAATATATACTGGCATGAAAGAAACATCGACTAGAGATTGATTATTAGTGTTAAAGTGTGTTGAAATATTAGACAAAAACTGAGGATCTCCATATTTTTTATATAAAAGCGATGATTATTCATTCTCTTAGAAAGTTGTTGACATGTTTGTTCAACATATTGCATGCTACATTTTTTTACAGGTTATCGAACAAATCACATCAGTTGATATGCAGTTAGTGTTATTACGTAGCGAAAATAACTTCTTTTGTATTAGCACTACTGAAAGAAGTACTTTCTCTTATGTTTGTACATTGAGAGCACCGGTGTCTGTTACATTTAGACGACGAAAATTGTAAAAATAAATTAGTTATAATTAGACAATCTTGAAACTTCTTGGGTCTTCTATAAGAGAGAATTAGTTTATTTTGTAAAGTGGTTTTACGCTGGTTTTATTTGATACATTTAGGAGTCTATACTATTTATTAGTTATACGACATATACTAGGAAATGAAGGATTATATTGTATTGTGAAAGGAATTATACCTAACGTAGAATCTAGACCATATTTTAGAGCGGTTTAAATGTAAACGTATTAGAATACAAAAATTCACTTTTGTTCATCGAATAATGTGAATATAAACCGGTCTCCCAAGTGACAAAATTATCTAACCACAGCAATTTTACTCGGTAAAATATCCCAGTGATCTAATGTTTTTTATTACGTGATGCTGTTCCAAATCTAAATAAAACTTTTTTATGCCTAATGTAGTATATTGTTCCAAATTAAATAATGCAAATGTCAGGTCACAAACATACTGCAGCAAATCTAGATCTTTTACATCCAGTAAAAATTCTTTATATCAATATAAAAAAACTGGAATGTTTAGTAGTGAAACTGACAGACCTTATAGTGAAAGTAATACAGGTCCTTGTAAGCGCATTTACTCAGATTAAAATAATTTTTTTTTGTTTTTCTAAATTGTAATACTAAAATAGATTAACCAAGGCCTATTCAATCATAAATATTGGATGTTCGACACCAGACGAAAATTATTGATCGAAACAAACTTTTGCAATTTTAGCCAGGTACTAAACTGGGCCAAGAGAAAAGAACATCACGTCTGTAATAGCAGATAATAGGGAAGAACGTATTTGTTTTCAATGCGAGCATCTTTCATAGTTAAATTCTATCAGGATTTTATTGGATCACACCTTTAGGTTAAACTTAGCAAATGCCAGGAACTATTTCTTCTTTCTCGCTAAACTATTTCAAGTAAAATAAAAACTATATGATAAACATCATTTGAAATGGGCAACGATTTAATATTAAATTTATGAAAAAATTTGTATATTGCCCAGATGGTGATAATTAAGAAAGTAAAGCATTACAAACACTGAACGCTCAGCCATTCACGTACAGTCGCATGGAAATCAGTGTAGCGTAGAAACTAAGCGAAATGACGAACCACCAAAAGTTAATTACAATATTTAATATATTTATTTCATCTAATTAATTATTCTACTTTATCAGCTGCGTATATAGCGGCTCAGCATTAAGAAGTTAGTGTAAGAACTGGTCGGTCGGTTGTTATGACAATGTGACTGGATAGGATGACAAGCTATACGTCTGAGACATGATGCTCTAGTGCTAGTCATCACTATAAACTGCCACAATGCAAACAGGGTAGCGATAAGACTGAACTTTGCTTTAAAGCTTCGTTAAAAATCTAAATCAATATCTCTTTCTATCTCTCTCTCTTTGATCGTTTTGACATATATTTTACCATCATTCATACGTCCAGAGACATCGTCTTATGACACAAAGGAAACTCCATGCACAAATTCTCGACTTTTCATGGATTTTGATACTATGGCCCAGAGAGAGAGAGAGAGAGAGAGAGAGACAGAGACAGAGATGTGACCTTTGGTCAGTTTCATATTCAAGCAACAATAATCGATTTGTATAGGCTTAATAAGCAACAACTTCGAACAAGAACATTAACATCAACAAAACATTAAATATGTTACAGTATGTGTGCCTTGTAACCGGAAAATTTACCTTATATTGTTTACATAATATTGCATCTTTGTATCATTGATTATATAAACACTGTAGATAAATTCCAAGGAATGTGCACTCGTATCGTTAAGGCAAATCATATTCTTGTAAGTTACTTGGTGTTAAGTTCAATTTCAAGGATTTCATTCAGCACAAATTCTTTTTCTCGCTAACCCCAAGTTATGCATAAGAGCGTATGGAATGGAAAGCAGAAAGATTGCGATGAAAATTGTGTAACATTAAATTCAATCTACAAAACGGGGATTATTGACACATTTTATCGTTATTTTCCAACGTCACTAATAATTCATATGTGGAAATTCATCACTGATCAACAGCACACAGTTGCGAGAATGTTTATATATGCGTATTGTTGCTCCATAATCGGATCACAATTTGATATACAAATAGTACTTTTATGTCCAGTTGCTTTCTACGAACACTTTAAAAGCCATGTTGATTTTACTGCATGTGCTATATACGGGGAAAACAATATAAAAGGGTGGAGAGGCAAGTCGTTTTGGCTATATTAACATTCAGAAGACAAGTAGCAACAACAGCATATTAAATTAGTTATGACCTATGAGGGTGTGATTATGAGAATTAAGTAAGTAGGAAATTCCTCTGCACCCATGCGAATTCTCGCTTTTCGTTATGTCATACATATTATATATTTGATGATAGGTGAAATCCAGATGGCAGTTTGTGGAGGTGTCACTAGCATCTTGTACCCGGAAACATTTATAGCACTATGCAAAGCACGGATGATGTCCGCCAGAGGTCAGAGCCATGCATTTTCAGACATGGCAGACGGATATGCAAGAGGTGAAGGATGCGGAGTGGTCATTCTACAAAAACTAGATACGGTATTACTACTTATTCATTGCAAACACATTACAGAAGAACCTCTGGGCTTTCAGTTTTCTTCTTTTATCGTTATTTCTTCAGTGTATGGCATATATACATGTACTATCTCAGCGTAATTCGTAATAACGTTCAAGGTTGAATCGAGTCACAAGCCCTTTGCTAAAAATAGAATTTTCCAAAGTAAATGCTTGTTAAAGTTTCATATTCTGTAGGTATAAATGTAATACCTAAAATTGATGTATGAATATATTCGTATGAAATAAAAGGTGAAGCTGACTGTCACTAATATATTTATATACAACAAGGCTTCACAGAAGATGACGATTGGTATCAATAGTGTTATCTAATTACATCGCCAGCTTTCCCAAAGATGCAGCGTATTGATTTCGTGCATCGGGCTGTTTTGGACACTATCAACTGTGGAACATATTGCGACCGATTGGAAGACAAATGAAATAGTACCTAATTTGTTTAAATAGTTCTCACTAATGTGAATTGCACATAATTATAGCATGACTATTATTTCCAAAACGTATGCCCATGTACAAGATGTATTCGATGTCCATTGGAAGAGATACTATTAAGATTTAGTTGTTTTCATTTTGCATTTTCTTGGTGTCTATAAACGCTTTCATTTGCGTCCGTAGATAAACTGCCATTGTTTCTGGTACAAACACTTCCATGATGGTAAGTTCATAATCATTGATCGGTACAAAAGCTGGAAGTTTGGACACTGCAACATATGGCATTGTAATCGAAACAAAAGCTAACATCTTGGCCACTTCATAAACTGACACTTTGGCCGCCACAAAATCGGGCATTTCGGTTGGTTCAAAATGTGGCAGACCTTGACAAAAGAAAAACTGGCATTTTGGTTTGTACATAAACTGGCAATCTGCTCTGAACATAAACTGGCATTTTAGTCTGCACATATACTTGCAATTTGGTTGGTTTCAAATATATCATGTTTGGCGGTACATACACTGGTGTTGTATTCAGTGTATAAAATTGATTCGTTGTGGCAGGGGTCCTATCATCATCAAAGATGAATTATTCTTCGTAATAACTTGAGATCTGCTGTTAAAGGCAACCATAAATAAATATACAAAATGCCATAATATGAATAAAAGTGCATACAAAGTATAACAATATTATATATGTATAAATTGTAAATCTTTATTAACACTATATTTCACCTTTTAAGATTAAATGAAGAAATATAACAAACTTACTATCGAAATGAATAATTTAATGATATGAGAAATATTTATATAGACTGTAGATGACCCATACATTACATACATTTATTTTGCATGAACTTCGTCGATATGTAATTCCCCAGTTATTAATACTACAAAAACACTTAGTTAACATTAGCAGCGATTTCTCGACAATAATTGTTTCCTTTTCAAACAAATTTTTCTTCTTCCTTTCTTCTTTTGTTTGATGAAAAGATTTTGACGTTGAATCTCTAAGAGTGAGTGTAAAATGGATAGTCAATAGTAAATGCACAATTTACAAATAACGAATTCCAGTTAGAGGTATTACCAGTAAGCAATAAGTAAGTGGGATTACTGTTAATCATTGAAAGTAACAATTTTGTATAGACGCATATATACATATATAGATAGATAGAAATATATATATATATATATATATATATATATATATATATATATATATATATATATATATATATATATATATGAAAATTCATGAGACACTTACAATATTGTGAATTAAATTCCTAATAACCCTAAATGTCCTAAGTCGTAACATATAAAATGTTTGGAACGAATTCCAATAGTCTTGAATATACTCAGATTATAAGATAATGATGCAGTCCTGAATTAATTTGAATGAGTTCACGAAAATACAGATTAAAGTAGTAAGTTAAAAGTCAATCTACAATTTAGTAATTCCAATGAATTTTTTTAAATAAATAATTCCACAACAATTATATCATTTTTTAACAACATAGTTGAAACCTATGATCACAAATGGATTCCATGAAGTTGATCAAAACAGGAATAAGTTGTTTCCTTACCAAATCCTTATTCATTTGCATTGTCACTCGAGAGATAAAATACCAGGATATGAAACATCAAACAGTAGATCCCAATTATCTTATAAAAAAGACTGGCCTTGAACTGAAATGCTATAGATATGGTTGTTGGTGGTTGAGATATGCGTGTCTGTATACATGGTTATTCCAATCATTCACATGTATCATGTATCAACAGTATCAATCGTCTGATGTTTACGTTTCAAATCGTCTGCATGTTGCAAGAATCCGAAAGATACGCATAACATGTCTACTTCAATCTATTCATCTGTCGAGAAATTCCAGACTTTACTCTCATGTCAACTCGCACATATGTAAGTTAAAATATGTTCTTTGAAAAGAAATATACGTCGAGATCACATATAAGGTAATATTGTGCAATTTATCAAGGCACTAAAGAAGAACAGAAAGATCTGGGCCATAATTACAACCGGCTGCAACCAGGATGGCTCCACAATGCATCCCATTACAGCTCCTTCAGCACAACAACAAGTGGAACTTCTGAGAACTGTATACGAGGGACATAATATTGACAAGTCAAAGATACAGTATATCGAAGCTCACGGTTTGTTCTATTTTTTCTGATTTATTCAATCTGTACAGGACGGAACGTTCATTTGTATTATGCCCTTATTAAGCAGCCGGTAATAATACAATGATATTTGTACAATTATATCCTGTATTTGTGTCGAAAGGTGTATTTGAAATACAGATAACAGTAATTAGTTAGGGCATTTAGAATACAAAAATGTGGCTATGTGAGAAAGCTTGCCAGTAGCTTCTCGTGGGTCAGTGGTCCTTTCTGGGGTTTTCCCTGGTTCTTCCTCCACCTTTTATACCGGCCGCCAGGTATAGTCTATATTGTGCTGAAGAATGGCGTTAAACCTCACAACAACATCAAATTGTTTAAAAGTATTGTCACGTTCTAAAATCGGTGCAGGTTTCCATATTTCTTTGTCTTAGTCCTTACTTATTATTATTATTCCTGTTTATTTTGCTGAATGTTGTTTGATATGTTCTTACTTTTTCATCTTTGCAAATATAAACGCGACAATTTATACGAATACATTTGTATTTCAATATTCGAATATGCAATGGTCTTATTCGTGCGAACCGAAATGTCAAAACATATCAGTGATACTATAACACTTATTGATTACAATGAACGTGAACCAAAAGGAAAACACGCAAACAGGCCTTTTGAGATGACAAAACGATTTAAAGTTAGATTGTGCTGAAACGATTGCATACATAATAGTTCCAAAGTTTATATGTATACACGCTATACAATTAAATAAGGGCCAATAATAATTTGTGATCGGTTTGTTTTCTAGGAGACGTTGCATTAGATCTCGGCGTTTAGTTGCATAAGAGTAAGACGTTTCTTTGTACCTAAAAATGATATTGTATTTACCATCATGTTCGAATATTTGTCGAAATGTTTGACCTAATGTTGTTGATATTGTATTTACCATCATGATCGAATATTTGTCGAAATGTTTGACCTAATCACTCACAGATGCAAGAAAGTACGGCGGATGTTATGTTAAAATTTGAACGATTAAGTAAAAGTAATACTTCTAAAAAGCCCCAACCATAGTAACAATGCACACAATTTACATATTTCATATTGCTGTTGTTAGGCCTACATATTCCATTCACAAACAAAGGTATCCTTGGTAGCAGGTAGTTTGCCTTCATTAATTTCTTCAACGGGCTCCAGATTACCTAGCCGGTAGAGAATCACAGTAAAGGAGCTGATACATTACTTGTTTAACTTTTGCTGCTCTTGCCGTTCTATTCATGTTGATCTTGTCTCCCACACCAAAATAAATAAATAACGTTTGTGTCCATTTAAAGGATGGTTCTCTCCTCCTAATTAAATATATATGAACCTCAATAAATACAAATGATATATCCTGCAGACTTAATGTCGAAGCAAAAATGCAGTAATTTATTAAGTTATGAATGAAAAGAGCATGAATAGTGTGTATGTGACATACGCAATCACATCACTAATTAAATATCAAAAATCAAAATAGTGGGACGCAAAAACACATCGATGGAGTCATCAGATCTATAAAATGATGAAATGTATGTACTGAGTGGCGCGACCAAACAGATAGATCCAGTTGTGTCAAATTCGAAAGGATATATACACATCTTCATATCCTTTTCTTTATAGCTATGTACATATTGATCTTTATTAACAAATATTTTTTCCATTGTTTAATCGATTTATATTCATGCATAAAAGTATTATATTCGAGGATTAACTAAAATGTCGCATTCGTTATCAATGATTACATAAAATCAATGGCTAAAATGGTCCGAAGGAAAATGTTTCTGAAATGGAAATTTGTGTCGTAAATCATAGAGAACTGATAGCAGGCATCATTAAAGTACTTTTCAGGTTTGGTTCCATTTCTAAGTTTGTCTATAAATGTTTTATATCTGGGTTAATAACCGTAAGACATTTTATATAATTTTCTATAACATTTCTTTCTTAAGTTTCATAAATCACAGAAACAGATTTTCTATTTTCTTATCTTGTCCAATGGCCCTGTTATTAGGAACTTTGAAGGGATGTTTTGCTAACGGTAAAGTAATATACTGGTACGGTAGGCAAATCATCATAAATTGGCAATGACTATTGTTTTACTATATGCTTTTGTTTATGCAGGAACAGGCACGCCGGTTGGAGATCCCATAGAAGCTAATGCATTAGGGAAGTTTTTAACCGGCGAAAACAATGCTAAGAGAAAAATTCCGATGGGTTCGGTAAAAAGCAACATCGGTCATCTTGAAGCTAGCGCTGGTGCAGCTGGAGTAATAAAAGTTCTCCTTATGATGAAAAATGACCTTATTGTTCGGTCTTTACACATTGATTTAGAGAAGAAAAATTTCAACCCGAAAATACGTTTTGATCAGTACGACATTAGAGTTCCCCTGGAGAATGAAATATGGGAGTCTGATGAGAAAAGACAACGGATCGCATGTGTAAATTCCTTTGGATTTGGTGGAACAAACAGTCATTCTGTCATTCAGCAAATTCAGGTTTCCAACAGCGAGGTTAAAGAAACTAAGGGTGCTATGGAGCCACATTTGATTTGCGTATCCGCTGCAGACCGCATATCTCTCCGTGGTAGTCTTGAACATTTGAAATCGTTCTTTGCGAAAGAAGAAAGCTGCAATTTAACTGATGTGGCATATACCTCGACATGCAGAAGGGATCACTTCCAATACAGGGCTTCACTTTTGGCAGTCACGAAAGAAGATGTCATCACTGGTTGTGATACTGTGCTAAATACGATAGAAACAAAGAAACCTCCACGAGCTCAGAAAATTAGGTTCATCTTTGTTTTTTGTGGTGTTGGGACAACATGGAATGGTATGTGTAGAGAACTGATGGTATCTGAACCTATTTTTCGGGAGGCAGTGAGAGAAGTCGACATACTTCTTACCCCATTGACAAAATGGTCGATATTTGAAAACCTTGAAACTTCGGCTGAGCTAAATGATCCTTTCAAGGGTCACTTGGCTATCTTTACCTGTCAGATTGGACTTCTACATCTGTGGAGATCGTGGGGAATTGAGCCAAACGCAGTTGTTGGCCAGTCAGTGGGAGAAGTTGCAGCAGCATATGCGTCGGGAGCTATTTGTCTCGCAGATGCTGTGAGAATAATCTACCACAGATCAAGAATTCTTGCCGATAAGACAGGGGGGAAAATGATGGTAATCAGCAATCTCAATGTCAACATCGTTGAAGATATATGTGTGGAGGAGGAGGGAAATGTTAATATTGCTGTATACAGCAGTCCTATTGCCTGCACATTATCTGGTGATGCAGATGCAATCGAGAGAATCAGAGAACGCATCAAAGGTGAATACAAGTCCGAAAACGTGTTTATCAAAGTGCTGGACGTCAATTGTGCTTATCACAGCAAGCATGTTGATAGTTGCCAAAATGAAATCAAAGAAATTTTAACAGAATTAGGGGAAAACTCTCCAACAATACAGCACTATTCAACAGTACTTGGAAAGCAAATCATCGACCAAAGTCTTTCAACAGCTACATATTGGGCAAGAAATGTTCGTCAGCCAGTCAAGTTCAGCCAAGCAGTTGAACAATCTTCTAGAGAATACTGTCTAAATATATTTCTAGAGATTGGTCCTAAACCTGTGCTGCATGCATATGTCAATAGTATTCTTCCCTCTGCAGATAAGCTTTGCTTTAGTTCCATGAAAGAAAAAGCCGAAAGACGCACGATTCTTCAGTCACTTGCATCACTTTATGAAAATGGAGTGGATTTGGAATGGGAAAAAATAATACACAATCGAGGCAAAGTCACAGATGTTCCGAAATATCATTTCAATAGAATGAAGGGTTTCTTCGAACCAGAAAGCACACAGTTACGTCGGGAGGGAACTATTACCTCTGGAGCACATCCATTCATTAGTCAAGCAACAGGAAAAGGGAACTTCAAAATTCACATTGACCCAGTTTCGACACCTTTTGTATATGATCACAAGCTACAAGATACGGTACTTGTACCAGGTGCGACCTATGCAGAAGTTGCCTTCTTTATCGGAACTCAAATCCTTAAAACTACTCCAGACAATATAGAAGTCTCATTGGAATTCAAGAATCCAGTTTCTCCCTCACATGGCAAAGGTCAGGAGCTATCCGTAAGTTTAAAAGAAGCAACTGATGAGAGCATGACGTTCTTCGTAAGAAAAAAAGATATATTAGTCACCTCGGGAACAATCGGCAAAAGGACCCTACCAAGAAGGGCACCAATTGATATTCAATCAATTCGGGACCGCTGTACTCACGAATGTGACGTTTATGAAAGACTCGAGAATGTCGGTTTGACTTATGGAGATACTCTAACATTAAACGTTAGAACATGGAGGAACACTAATGAATGCTTATCAGAAATAATAGTACCAGATATTTTATGAGCGGATTTGAAATGGACGATTCTCCATCCAGCAGTGCTAGACGCCATGTTTCAGATGATAGGGGTTATCTCTACAGGCAATACAAATGAGAAAAGGCTACCTAAATTTGTTAAGAATATCGTATACAACCAGTTCTTACAGCATAACATGTATGCCTACACCAAAGTTTACCCTGACGGTCAATACAATGCGCTTCTAACTTCCTTCGACGGACATGTTATTGTCGAATATCAGAATTTCCAGACGCAGAAAATCAGTGACGGAAAAAGTGATGACACTGACCTTACCTTCTGGCAATCTTGGCAACAATTGCCGTTTGATAGAGTAATGCATGCTGCCAAAGACGGCCATAATAAAACGTTCCTGGCATTGACATGTAACGAAAACGTCAGGGATGACATAGAAACCTACTCGTAAATGGAAACGTAAAGGTGATCCACATGAGCGCAAGGAAAGTGGACAAAAACTTTTTTGTTGATGTACTTGAGATGGAACACTCCAGCAACATAGGAGGGGTAATATTTGTACCTGGACGCAGACTAGACTCACCGACTGAGAAAACGGAGGTAGTGTTGGACACATTGAAAGTTACCTTCAAACAGCTAGCGGAGTTAATTAAGGTAATGCATGACAGACAACAATTAGTTCCACTGTTCATTTTAACGGAAGGAACTCAAGCAATCGCACCGTCTTTGACAGCAGAATCTAATATTTATGGAGCAGAGCTGTGGGGCCTAGCTAGATCTGTCAAAAAAGAGGGAATGCTGTCCAAGAAAAAAGGTTTCCTACAAAGCATAAATTTAATTGACATCACTCCGACAATTGGATCGGGAATGATTCAGCTTGGATGTTTGATCTCTGCGGTTGCTTCTGGAAACCTCCCACTCGAATTTTCAGAAGAACTTGCAATTCAAGGAGGTCTCTTATATTACAATACATTTTCACGTTGCAACGCAAAGAGATCAAGGTTGCAACCCAGTGTTAATGAACTCGACAGTGGACACATGGCTTTGGTTAAATCATCTCGTCCAGACAGAATTTATGACCCATTTTTGATAGTAACAGATGAAGAAGCTGATAATTCCATGCAAGAAAAAACCAATAAGAAAAATAATGAATTTGTGATGGTGCACCTTACTGAAATATGTCTTCATGATCCAACAATCTACTCTCAGACTGAAGAACAAGATACAGAATGCGCAGAAGTATGGAACAAAGAGGAAAAGTGTGAATACCAAATTGTAAGCCTCGAGGCTGTTGGCTATGAAACAGGGTCAGATCGAAAAGATTTTGCTCATGGAACGAAACTTGTAGTGTGCTATCCATTGATTGCAGGAACACACGTTAGAGTACCTCGCTATGCTACTTGTCCGGTTGAAAGTCTTCGAGGTTATCGCCCAGGATTGATAACGATCGCAACTGTCCTTTGGGAATTAGCGAAACAGCTAAAAAAGAATGTCGATATTTTGGCAATCATAGATGAAGAATCTTCGCATTTGTGTGAAGTTGTCGAAAGTCTTTTTAAATTCTGCAACCAAACAGTGACGATTGGAACTCCAAGGGAGCCTAAAACGAGCGAAAAACTGAGACCAACGGCAATAATCTACCTCACTGCTTTGAGATCGACACATGAATGGGTTCACCAATTTTTGGAAACTGGTAATGGTCGCCAGCTGCTCACGTTGCGTCAGTATTTACCAATCTCCCTCCAACGGCTGATTCAAAGAAAGTACAGGAATCTTGAAATTGTTACACTTGGAACTGAGAGCATCTTTTCACCATACAATCTTCGGGACTCCCTTCCCACTGTATTCAGCTGGATTAAACGGTCAGAGAAAATAATTACGAAGCATATTCACCATGCATCATCCCACATGTTTGATGATAGAAGTTTCAGCATTACTCAACAGCCTCGGAGTTACAAAAAAACTGGAAATAGTGAAAGAGAAGAAGTAGTCTCTATTTTTCCTATCCCAACGCCGACACTTTCATTGGAAACTGGAGTGCTGAAAATGAGATCAAAATGTACATATGAAACTCTGTTCAGATCAAACGGGTGTTATATCGTTGTTGGTGGATTAACAGGATTGGGATGGGAAATTGTTATCCTACTTGCCGAGATGGGAGCAGGTGTTGTTGCTATCTTTTCAAGACGTGGTCCTGATTCATCGCAGTCAAAAATGATTAGTGATGCGAGAGAACAGCATGACTGTAAAATTGTAAGCGTGCAAGTAGACATTACAGATGCTACATCCCTCAAAAACGCAATTAACTCTTTAGAAGTACAGTTTCCAAATGTACAAATCACGGGTATATTCCAAGGGGCTGCAGCTTTGTCAGACTGTTTGTTTATCCAAATGTCAGATGAACAGTTACAAGGATCTCTTAGTCCAAAAGTAACGGGAACATGGAATTTACACCTGTGCACTGCAGATCTACCGCTGGATTATTTTGTTATGCACTCCTCAATTGTGTCTGT
The DNA here is from genome assembly GCA_028554795.2 of Sinohyriopsis cumingii. NCBI lineage: Eukaryota > Metazoa > Mollusca > Bivalvia > Unionida > Unionidae > Sinohyriopsis > Sinohyriopsis cumingii. The sequence goes on from CM068840.1 coordinate 29,599,264, forward strand.
TTTAGGAAACAGAGGGCAGACTAACTACGCAGCTGGGAACGCTTTTATGGATTCTCTGGCTCACTACAGGCGTTCCAAAGGCATATGTGGACAAAGCATCAATTGGGGACCATTGGCAATCGGTTTGGCAAAGGACAATGCCGGGATTGAAGAGAAAATGCGTAGAGAGGGTTTCAACAGTCTTTCTGTTTCACAGATCAGATCCTGTCTTTTGCACGCTTTGTCGACGAACGTTCCGCAAATCACATACAACTCATTTATTTGGGCGCAGTTTACCAAAAACTTGATACAGGGTTCAAGCAAAAGCTGGAAGACAACATTTGAATCTGTCATATCCCCTGAATTTGTAAATCAAGTCTCACAATCATCTGCGACACCAAAACATGCTGACTTGGACCTGAAGACGCTTCGTGATATGTCAGACAAAGAACGAAAAGACTTAGTTTTAGGTATAGTCCATAAAACTGTTGGAGACATATTCATGATAGACGTCGAAACACTGCAACCACAAACTCTTTTCATGAGCCTAGGTGTTGATTCAATGGCTGCTATGAGTTTTGTGAACAGGATTTCGGATATAACTGGCTATGAGCTACCCATTTTAAAACTACTTTCAGACGAGACAACAATGTCTGATCTTGCAGATGATATCGTCACTGGGTTTTTTTCAGCAGTGGAAGCATGTCCAGTCGGTGAAGGGGATTCAGCGTACCACAAGGTGGACGTGACTTATCTCCAAGAGGTAATACTTAAGGACTATGAACAACGACCAGGTGACCATACCTTTCTAATTCTTGTTGATTTTGATGTAGCGCCGCACATTCCAACAAGACGACTTAGGATACTCCTCGAACTGCTCTATCAAAGACATCCACAACTGAGAACAGTTTTTCATCGAACGACAGAGGGAAAGTACGAGCCCACTGTCGTGTCGGTACAGAACATAGGCTCAGACTCATTAGTCGGATTTGACAATGACATGGAACTGTCAACAGTTCCAGAACAAAGAGATCCTAGAATGAACTACCAGATTGATATCACCAAACAATTGCCTGTCAAATTTATTCGACTTTGCAACAACAACCAAATAATTCTTAGGTTAGTAGCACACAAAGTCGTATTTGATCTCAATTCCTTTGGAATCATCAAGATGGACATGGCTTTTCTTGGAGAGCAGTTATGGAAAAGCACAGACGTTGAGGACATTGAGGAAAAGTCAAAGTTCTTAAATATACAGTCAATGTTGAAACGATCCCTGAAACCAAAACTCAACGAACTACAGGAATTCTGGTTGAAATATATGGGTGGCACATTGCAACCTATTACGCTCGGAGATGGAACCTTCAAACCAATCAATAGTATATATGACCGATACTACTCTACAACACTGCCATCTCGATTCCGAGACAGTATATTTAATTTCACACAAAAGAAAGAGATCACACTCTTTCAGTTTTTTGCGTCAGTGTACCAGCTACTTTTGCATCTACTGTCAAAAAGGAAGTCTATTCCAATCATCACAAGAGTCGATCTGAGAATTCATTTTTCACAATTTAGAAAGATCATCAGTCGCTTAATCAATCCGTTTCCATTGGTTGCGCACATCGATCCTGATGACTCCTTGGATTCATTCATAACGAGAAATGCGCATTCAGTTGTTCAGACCAAGGAGAATAACATCTATCCGTACCTAATGATCAAACAGGCGATGAACGAATCGCTGGTTCAAAATATCGAGAGACACGGTCTGAACATGGCTGGTATGACGGATATGGACTTTTACGAAATTCAAGACGATGCAAAGGAGATAAAGCCTTTAAGTATCTCCCACATCAGTGGCACATACGAAACACATTTCACCATAAGATATGATAGGAACTCCAAAACTGTTGAACTTGAATGCACATATAATGAAGACTTCGTCGATGCAAAAGTAGGAAATATGCTGTCTCTTTTCATGATAGAGCTAATTGAACATATTACTGTGTCACCGAATCTTCATATCAGAGATTTGCCAGAACTGGGAAAGACTAAACTAGTTCTTGAACCCCCACTGAGCAAGAAACAGCTCAAAAATCAAATACTTTCGATCCAGCAAAACGAAAAAGAGAAACCTCACATTTTTTCACCACGGCCTTTCAAACCCAACAATCAAGCCAATGCTAATACTGATAAGATGCCACATTTGGTCTCATTGAACAATTCAAATGCTTTGGACGGAAACGTACTGAAAAAGGTTCGTCATAACAAGCACACCATGACATTAAAGGCAGTGAATAAAGCCATTGAGAATGAAACATTAAACAAACTAAGCGGAAATGGACACATTGAAGGCAATAAGGGCTCATCAACGTCAACTTTGTCAGGTTGGTTTTTACGAAATTTGTTTTCATGTTTGCATATTTCATTAACCGTTTCTTTTACCTGAACTACGAAACTAATGAATGATCATCCATTGTAAGTTTTATCTTAAAGTTTTCATGAAATCTATCTGTAAAATATTTCCATATTATACTCTACATTAAGCAATTGTTGTCAGACAAGCAGGAGGAAATAGAATGTGCACAAGTTATATCTTTATTGTTGTTGTTGTTGTTGTGGGGTTTAACGCCATTTTTCAGCACGATAGGCTATACATGGCTGCCAGCATTAATGGTGGAGAAAGAACCCGGAAACCCCGGAAAGAACCACCGACCCACGAGAAGCTACTGGCAAGCTTTCTCACATGCCCACATTGGCTGAATCTTAGACTCGAACCGCCGCAGACAGAGGTGAGATGGCAGTGATCCTTAACGAAGAGCGCTTTAGACCACTCGGCCACTCGGGGCCTCAGTTATATCTTTAACCAAGTATTTGAATTATAGCTATTATTTTTCAGCTTTGCCTGACAAATGTATCTTTATTGCTCCAAGATACAAAATGCATCAGTATTATGCAAAAAGCTTCGACAAAGTCTATGATGATAATGACGGTGGTTCCCCCAATTAGATTAAATTTAATTACAGAAACTCTGGAAGGTTACAATGTCTTAGATTTTTTTGAAAGATATAAAGAATCAGGACTTCGCCTTTAACAGAAGAATTTCAAAATTCCTGAATGATAAGCTTTGCCTAGATAAACAATCCAACATTACCATCAAGTTATTTGATTTGCTTCGTTTTATGTCTTCCTTTTAAAGGTTCTTTTCTGAAGCAGACCTCTAAGGGTTGGGACCACCCTGTGGTCGTATGGCTAGAGGGCAAATCGTCGCACTTCTTCCTCAAATGGAGAAACAAATCAAATCGACAAGAGAGGTCTCTAGACTCCAAGGACATACAACATATAGCACTTCAAACCATCAATGTTGGGTTATTCCGACATCATCTTCGCTTTATCGCTTGTTAGGTTCGCGATGGAGAAAGTTATAACAATTTAACGGTCACTGCAATCATGGAGATACGTTCATTCAAAATTTAGTATTGGTTAAAACATATTTGGTCTCTTTGACCTCGTGAAAGTTTTATATTAAAATGGGACACAACAGTCCTACACTTTTTTTAAAAGATAATTCTTCCATGGTCTTCAGTCTTAACATGTAGAGTATAAATGACCACACAGCTACTATATTTAGTATCCAAAGTGAATGTTTCTTGCTTGCAGAGGGCGCCCAATCTTTCGAACAGATGTAATTATTTAATAATAAATAAAGTAAATCACTCCAAGAATGTATATAAGAACGCATTTGACTTTCTTTTTCATGTATACTGTGAATAACAGGTTCAAGTAGAACAACCTATTAACTGCAATCAAGAAATTCAAAGTAATATTTCTAGGTATCTTGCAATGATCTAATCCAATTGCTTGATCTTGTTTTACCTGATTTTAGCCTCTTTAATGGAATAGAACTCATGTTGGATCTGTCCTCAACTTAATTGTTTAGCACAGAGTGAACCAACGTACACAAAATGAAAAACATCAGTAATGCAACGATATTATGTTGTTCTTTCCTCTTAAATTATAAACTTCATTGTGTCAAATATGGCTAAAATATGTTACACTTAAAACAATTATACAATATAAGTTGTATCAGTCCTCATTAAAAATTACACCATTCTTATATTTTGTAGGAACATATGCACTGATATTTGAAGCGAAACATAGATCGTACATTTTCAAGACTTCGTCACTCAGTATGGCTAACAGATGGATGCAAACTGTGAAGAACATGATAACTGCGGTGAGTCAATACGATCTTCCAATGTGTAGCTCTTGAGACATGTGGGGTGTCCACTCGTCGGCTGCATCAAATTCTTGACTGGGCAGTAATTCCTGTTGGTTCATTTATTATATATGTAATATCAAATCTTGTTGAGACTATTTAAATGTTATGGTTGTTGTTAGCATTCGTTGGTTACAACCACATTTTAATACAAATTCTACTTGGGAGTCACCAATTTATTTTCAACTGTATTGTCTAATTTAGCTGAGTAAACAAAACGAAGTCTTATATTGAAAAGACCAACTAAAAGCGTTTCCTGAAAGTTAATTGTAGTCCAAAACATATTCAGTTATGCTATATAAGTAAAGAAAGGATCGTTATGGACTAAGTACAGATTTTTATCCAACTTATGGATGGGTTGTGTTCCTGGTTAAGTACAATCCTTCACACATGTATGTTCTCTAGATAGTGTACAATCAAATCATAATGTATATCGGAAAAACTGCATTATGTTAAATGTAAAATCTAGATTTTTATACTTATTAAATGCGTTACTAAGATCACAAAATATAAATGTACATGACTGCTTTGTCTAGGCTCTCTGTTTCTACATGATGAGTTCCTCTTAAACCATCAATGTTTTAACATTGATGAACATTTAATGAAGAGACGATTACCAACCAAAATAGTCATAGTCATGGTCATTTTGGCATTATTGTAATTGGCAGACATGTAATATCTTCCATGTTGCAGCTAAGTCGACTAAACATCTTTAATGCAACTTCACTTAAATAGTATTTATAAGAAAATGCACTTAGCATTTCTTCGACCCATTCGAGATTATGCATTCATTGTTTGGTGCATCTGCACAAATACTAGTAATATATATTAGAATGTACAGAGCTTGAAGCTGCTAGAATTAGAACTGTTCTAGAAGAAAACATTACATTGCATACTTGACACTATATGAAAAAAGTATTTGGCAAACGGTTTCTGAAGGAATACGTTACTACGTCATAAATGTCTTCGATAAAATCCACAATGGATTAAGAAGCAGCCATTTTAATTTAGATGAGATATTAATATGCAATGATCCGAATAAAAGTTCATAATCTGTGATCTATATAAATTTCTCGTATCAAATACAAAAGTGCAACATCTATTAAAATTTGATATTTCTCATTAACTATTGTACACTTAATGAAGAAGCCACTGATGGAACATCATTTATTCATAGCTGTAATAAACATTCTTTTAGGACGGTTAACAAGAAACCTAATGTGTTAGCAAATGCAATTGATTATAGACATTTTATATCGTCCTCAATTGTGCGTACTTAGTGCATTATATCTGAACAAAATGTGAAAAGGTTTTCATTTCCGTCTACAGCGTTTCTTCATGGTGGTTTATTTATATCGCTAATTATGTTCAATGGTAAGTAGTGTGTTAGCAAATTGGGAAAACCGATTTCCTTTAAGCTCTCTGGTAGTTGATTTCACTATAACCAGGGTACTTATACAATCTAGTCAACCTGTATTATCACAACACAATGAGTTGTGTCGTGAAAGCTGTCCACGTTGCGGGCATCTTTCTTAACAACAAAAGCCCTGTACAGCACAATAGTCTACGGCTAGCTTTGCCCAACTAAATCGGGTATATTGTGCGTTTCTGTCAAATGCCAATAAACTTTAAGGGTGGCTTCCTCTCCAACATATAGCTTTCAAAGTAGCATGCTTTACAATGCGTTCTACCCAACCAATTCAGGTATTCATTGTGTGTTGAGAGATAACTTAGCCAATAACCTGACCGAGAGCAATCATCTGCTGTAGAGGTATATAAATGTAAAACTTAGTCTTTTCCGCTAACCGTATTATGTTATAGAATTGTTTGATATATTGAATGTTCAGTACGTTTTCAAAATTGTACAGATAGTCAGACCTATATAATATAACCCCATGCAATTAGATAGACTATAGTGTGTTACAAGCTCGCCATTTTATAACTGAACAGACTAAACGAATTCATGTATACATTGTATGTATCGACGAATAAGAACATGTTCACAGTCTTTTATTTCAGTTAGATTAGTCTTGTCGGATACAGACCCATGCATGGGCCTGGTTATTATAATAATATTCTTGTACAGAAGGTCTCATAAAAGTCTTTAATATTTAACTCAGCAACTTCGCATGCGCAACGTAAATTATTGTATTTTTACCAAACTGCATCTAAGGTACTGCACAGCTCTAGTCATCATATTTTTAGGTGATTTTGGATGTAGAGTTTAGTACAGTGGGATTTTGTATAGCTCATATGCTGATGTCGATGGTAATGTTAGTGATGGTAACGTTAGCTCGGAGGAGGGTAATGGCTTTTTCACGGTGAGTGATAAAGCCTCTGTACCCATTGGTCTGCAGAGAATAAAATGCTCTTGGGGCATCGTTCTTGCAGACTGCGAGGAGCGAGCCATACGTGGTGTCCCCTTTAAGCATTCGACGAGAGCTGTTAAACATGAAATATTTCCCGATCGTCATTTGGTGTTACAGTCTTCTGTTGTTAGGACAATAGTCAATATCACTAAATGAATGACAGTAATTATTACATTATCATTATATGAGGGAAAATAAATTATATATATATATATATATATATATATATATATATATATATATCCTTCTTATGAATGAAACAGTATTGATATTTTAATAAGCTCTATACCTTTATCACCCTTGATGACACAATCATACCTTAATCATAGCTGTGTAAATCCTCTCCTTTGATACCCTTGGTGATAGATGTAACACTATTCATTTTTCTGTTTAAATTTTATACATTGATCATATATGGTTCTATATCCATATATCAGTCATATTTGTTTATAAGTTCCATACGTCGATTCTTGTTCTATTAATTGTTTTTGTTTGATAAACATTCATTGATCGTTCAATTACATTATAAATAAATATATCTCATTCACGAAGTGTTTTATTGTGTACTTGAGTATGAAACATAGAAACCTACTGGCAAAATCACTATTTTTGTCAAATCTAAATCCAACCCTGATCACGATATATATATATATATATATATATATATATATATATATATATATATATATATATATACCAGCCGGTACTGTATGCATGCATTGCTGTATTTTAGATTTGTGAAAATTTAACATGTATCAACAACAACAAACAAATATATTATGCCATCAGCCGCAAAACGTTTCCTCCCATAGAACAGTACTAATTAATAATCCACTTAAAGATAAATTGCAAAGAAAAACACAAAAGAACGAACCGATAACTGTCTAGCCTGGCGTAATTTATTTTCCCTATTTTAGTAACTACTAAATATAGTGTACTTTACACTATTTCATACTGATTCTTCGGACACAAAGGAATATCCATTTTGGTTAGTTGTGTGCTTAGCTCATGTATAATTGCCACATGTACAATATCCACGACACAATTCAGCCACGTTACATGAAACTAACATCATGACAAGAAAATATACTCTTAATTATGCATGTTGCAAATACATACATCATAATCTTACACCTGGCACACATTCTGTAGTACGTAGCTTCTGTAGAAGTAGTACGTAATTTCTGTAGAAAGCCCCCTAAACGAATATACGGTTATTAATCTAGTAACGGCACATACTCGACAACTAAGAATGTCTTGTCGTCACGTATGAATAGTATTAGAATTACATAATATTTTACAAGAACGTTCCTGATATTAAAATGTCAACAAAATGTAATAGATTATGTCATAATTGTGATGCATTACTTCTATATTTATAAGTAGTGGCAGTAGTATTAGAAGTAGGCTTTTGCAAGATAAATCTAAGAGCATCTACATGCCAATTTATATTTATTATATAGAATTTATTTGCAAAATCCATATATCATAGAGAGAGCATATATTGGCTAAACATGCTGCTGGATATCGAATTTATCAATATTGTGATAAATACAATAAACAAAGTGTTTTATTATTTACGTAAGTGTGAAATATAGTCTTACTGGTGAAATACTTTTTATATTCTTTATTTCTATATTTTTCCATGTGAAAAATATTTTTTTTTATATTTTCGCATGAGAAAATACGATTTCCCATCATGCCATTGATTGTGTGCGCCTAAAAATAAACTTGTAGCTGCTGGAAGAAAAACGAGTACCTTGTGAGCAAGGACAAATCAATATATACTGCCCTACATTACTGACACGGGAACTAATCGTTGGTAAGGAACGTTGACCAGACCCGCGTCAATTTGGAGTTATTTAGTTATTTCTCCTTACTTCTTCGACATAACGATAAACTCACTGTACTGCTTTGCTGAATCGATGTTGTCTTGTTTTCAGATAGGGTCAAATAATTTACAAAGCGGCAAAAATGTATTTTACTGCGACATAATAGGTCAACCCAATTCTACAACTGTCTTACGTTACATATATTTTATATCATCAACCTATGAACGGTAGGTGAATTTATGAAAACGGGATAGAGTTGAGCATGTTTTGCCGACAAGCTAATTTAAACTTTAACCCTCGATTCTGGAGCAAATTTTTAATAAACAGGACATTTATAAAATTTTCTTTTCCATATTAATACTTGATTTTGTTTACTTTGGGTACCAATATTACAATGTTGATATCATACGAAGAAACATATCCCGTATTAACGTAGGAAAGGAACAACTGCAATTTATTAAGTGTTCTGATATTGCAAAACTCGACTCAATTTATTTATCCGATTATTATGTCCAATTATTATTATTATTATTTTTATCAGCAAAGAGTTGAACTTAATCAAATGTTTTTCTGATGTATCACACTTGGTAGCTAGTTGCATTATACAAGTTTATATTTCAGTTTAACATACAGATCTTTCTTTTCTACCATACAATAGTTTCCCAGACTCATTGCATATAAAATTTCATTGAAATCTATCTTGTCTAATTCCAGTTTACGTCATAGTGAATCAAATAAAAATTTCAAATTAATGTTTGACTATTTCACGTATGACAAACAAAGTTTCAAGAAATATCATTTCTGTCAACATCTCGCAGTGAAGGCTATGTCGTGCATCATCAGTAATTATCAACCTACGACGATGAAATAAAACAGTTGTACCGGTGCGGCATGCATAAAAAAGAAATAACTGTGACATATATATATTAATTTGACGCTTTTACACGACTAAACAGACCCTGAATAGAGATATCATCGTTCGTCAAAAACATAATATTGTCGGTTAATTCATTTGTTCTCTTTGGACCTTTAGGAGATGTGTAAATTATACCATTACAACTTCAGCGCATCTCAATATGTACATATCTGGAAAAAAAAATTGTTACAAATTCAAACCGTAGAACGGTCTGTTAAAATGTGGCAGGAGTGCCTATAATATGAAACAGCGACGCACTTTATTTAAGTCTTATTAGTTATTTTTTGTACCCCTGCATATGGTCAGAAATAACCCTTCTACATTATAGAGTGATCGTGGTAATACAGGTTATTCACAAAACGGTCGATATTACATTTATACTACCTGCTACTGTATTATGCAATCGATAGTGGATATGACTTATGTTTACCTGTTAATATATTATTCAAGGAATTGTCAATATGACCTGTGTATTGCCTGCTGCTTTATTATTCATGGAATGTTGATAGTATCGTCCATTGCATAGGAGAATAATAATAAAATTGCATGAAACTAGTATAGCTAGTGAATTCTAAGCGACATTCTTTAAATATCCCATTGGAACCTACCTAAATACTTACCTGCCTTTTTCCATTTTATCGGACCCTATTCATGTAGTAGTTGACAGAATTTTCATGTACTATGCAACTAATTTTCACCAAATTTATTCTCGACAATACTTGCTGCAACCTAGAATTGCGAACCATTTGCGTAGCCTTATTTCTCAAGCGATACTTACAAGCAGAATAACGTACTGAAAGTCATGAATATAAATTAAATCAATTATGTTCAAAAAATGTAAATTAGAAATAAGTGAAATTATTTTTCAGAAAAAAGGCCCATATTATCCTGATCCCTAACCAAAATTCATGCTAAATGTTTTGACAATCTTATTTCATTACCTGCAGGCAAAATACGTATTCGATAAAGAGACAAAAACTGAATTTACGCATCTGTGAAATAAGGAAACATGGGCACATTCGAATACGAGAAGATACACCAAAAAACTTGTCAAATGAATGGATTATATTTTGCAAACTTTAGAGCTAACATATCATATTATATCATATTAAAGTTCGTTTTAGATTTTCACTTTTTGTTCGAGACAATAGATTATCCGTTCTGTTAATTAGTTTAAGACCACAGGGTCGTAAAAATACATTATCTCCCTAACGATATGAACATCCGAGCCAAAGGCATATGCTTGCTCCGATCACATTTGAAAAGAGACCCGACAGCTCACAAAGCACCATAGAAGGGTAGGATACAGTAGGAGCTACACTTAGGAGGATATAAACAAGACTAGAATCCTCGACAGCAGAACCCTCCTGGAAAATAAAACTGAGAAAATTAACAAACGCGTCACATTCGTGCTAGCTTTCCTCATAGATGAATAATAAATATAAAACAGGTCATATACATGCACTGACACTATACTGAATCGTCCGAACGTCTCAAGGGTATATAAAAGAAACTTTCAAGACCACCTGGTATGCGCCAGGGTAACTTCAAACAATAAAACGCATTCATGCATATACCATTACAGAGATAAACGTCGCTTAATTTGCAAGCATGTGTCCTGATCCTAACCTTTCAGAAGTTCAACAGCAAGAGTTAACTTCACGATCAATTAGAAGTTAGGATGTCGAGCCACTAATACAATCTATTTGTGACACACAAGATCTGTTCTATTCAATATAAAACACCCTTGATTTCAGAAAGCGAATGAATAATCTTAAAACCACATTCTCAATATATTCAACGCAAAAGTAACCAACCAGTAAATCTCGAACGGACACAGTCTAGTCAATCCAGATTGTATTGATTGACCATAACTTGGGATAGACAGACACATAATGCAGTCTTATCAAAATTATAGCCACTCATCTGTTTTGCAACCAACATAAATTTTTCGCATATACCTTCCCAAGTAATTAAAGTTTAATAACTTGTATTGTCTTTATTATTATTATCAGTAGTAGTAGTAGTAGTAGTAGTAGTAGTAGTACTAATAATGGTAGTATAGATCTTTTCCATTATCCCGACTCACTATTTTCTTATCATAAAATATTTTCTTATCATATTTCCTTGCATAACTCTACCGGGATATACTTTCTTGGCCAAAACGTGTAGATGACTTTCGCCACGCAGTATTTCTGTATTTTGTTCACAACATAGAATTAGAGAAAATATACAGGTTCTCTACTTTATAGACAATAGCTTGCTCTTCGAGTACTTTTGAACCACCTCGTGTCGATATATCTCTTGTTTTAAATTGCCAGTAGTTTTTCCAGGATTCCAGAATCTTTCGCATTGTTGGTGTTATGTGTATGTTTCGTTCTATGGTTGTTTCCTTTACTAAGAGCTTGATTAACAAACATCATTTCATAACACTGATGCACAATATATCAACGATCTCCTAATTACAGCTTCCAATATCCATTCATACAATATGTGATATAGTTCTCACTTTAATCGTAACATGCTTATGAAAATTTTCTTTGCTCTATTCTTCAGCATTTTTATGAAATGTCAATCTTTATCATATTAAAAAAAACACCAACACTCCATTATTTTAAGAGCGTGCTTAACTATCTCGTTTTTGATTTTGACATTCTCAAACAAATTGAGACTCATAACATAAATACCCTGTATGTATGTATGTATGTATGTATGTATGTATGTATGTATGCATGCTTTAATCTATGTATGTATGCAATTATGTATGCATGTTTCTACGTATATTTCGGCACTTCAGCACAAAATGGCTATATGGTACCTACAAGAAGGTAAGTTCTAAATAATGTATAATTTTGCAAACAAGATATAAAATTGAAGTCTGAATGAAGCTGCCCAAACAATATCGTTATTTGAGGCTATATGTTTAGACCGAACACTTCCAGCATCTTAAATTTGACGTTTGGCCCAGGTCTACATTAAAATGTCCACTTGTGAAGCTCATGTTTCCAAGTGGAAGCTGAAGGGGCCAAGCATGGAGCGTACTTTGTAGATAGTCGCAGAGAGAAAGGATCTCAGCATGAGGAATTTGGGAATGGTCTTTCCATTACAAATCCCTTCATGCTCCACCTCCTGATTCGACAGATGATAGGAGTCACGTGACCCGAAGAGAGGAGGAGAAGGATATATCTCAGCCTTCGTCCAGCTCTTGTTTCTGGGAAGAATAATTTTGCGACCCCGTTCGAAAGACAATATGCCACTTGCGTATAACTTTACGTAATCTGTTTGAAACACGTACTGTCAACTTAGAGCAAACATAATCAAATTCAGAAGACTTATCATTATGTACATCTAGCGTGACAGAAATATTTACTCTGCAGGGATGACAAGACTATACCATCCCTACCCCCCCCCAGAAATAAATTTTTTTGGACATAATCTAACCTCATGAACTATTTCAGACAACGCAACAACTTAGGATTCCAATCTGTGTTTCCGTGGCATATTCAATGTCTTTGTTATGAAGAATAATTGTCAAAAATGGAATAATGAAATGTGAACTAGTCTAAAACTATTACATGAACGACGCGAGTGAACAAATGTAATGTATAACTTCGACATCTTTCCAGATGAATAGCTAATGGAATACATGATAATTTTACAGCACTTTTAATTGGCATTGTCCTTTTATCGATAGATGCCTACCAGAGAGAGACTATCAATACCATAATGAAAGAAGTCTTTCAAATGGCAGGATTTCTCTTGCACGTTTTCTACTATAATACTGAAGATTTGGGTTTCTTATGTCGCGTACAAAGGCTCCCCAATATAAGCAAGATTTTAAACATGGAGGCTCCGTTTCATTCTTTGCTGTCTATGACCTTGCAAGTCCATTTTGGCTAGAGTTGTCTGGCAATATTTTTAAAGTTGGTTCAATGTAGCCACAAACTTGCTATCGGACGTATCAAGATTCTGAATTCGTATCTGATTCTGCTGAATGGATTGCTGCTTTTCCGCTTCTTCACGCCTTGTTCGTTTTTCACACTTATCAACCGACAAAGACAAAGCGAAGCACCTTTTTTAGTTTGCCATGTAATCAACAGGATGTGGCTATTATAATTATTCTGCAATTGGCATGGAACGCCAACCAAACTGAAGGACATCCAGAGAATGACACAATAGTGTTAATAAGGAATTTTCCGGATGAAAAGAAAGATATAAACTGTTGTATATACATCCAGTCTTCCTTCTTCCTTCTTTTCATTTAGAGCAGACGTAATGATTCAAATCTAAGTAATGAAAGCAGCAACATTCAAAACAATCAAATCAATCTGAATTAAATCGAAAAACAGTTCATGGACACATTTTCATCCGTAATTACTGTCATCACGTTATGTCAAATCTTTCCACGGTTCATACATTCCTAAGGCTACGACTTTCAGGGAGTGTTTAAGGACATTGAAAATATTGAACTACTTTCATTAGTAACTGTATCACTACATACAACATAACTAGGTGCAAAAGCAGAACAAAACAAGTGTAACAAGGTGAATGTCTTGGGGACAGATTATTACAATAAAGACACTAAGAATGATAACGAAAAAAGATGTTTATTTTTCAGATGAATACAAAGAGAAAAATCCTACAACAAATTTCTAACTGGAATGAAATGTAAAATGTAATTTAAAACAAATTGTCCTAATAAAAATCTGGAATGAAATTAAACAAACATTAAACGCAGAAAAGAAACAATAATTAATTACTAAAGCAATGATAAGTGAATTTCCAAAAAAACAATGAAGGTTTCATTCAAATACTGATAACTGGTGTCATATAAACAGTGACAAAGTTTCACTTAAATATAGATAAATGATTTCACAGAATTTGGGACATATCTTGCGGCGTCCAATTCATAACGACATGGCATTTTCAGCCCAACCGCTCTGCGGGAGGTCCCGGAGCGACAACAAATAGTATGCCCCTCTTCGGTCTGCCCAAGGATCCGTAGAATACCTTTTGTTCCATGCAGACCCGTTGGCCCCTTAGCTTTGATCCTTCACCACGTGATAAACGCTATCTTCCTCCAGGCCAACGTCACCACCGACAGCAGCATACCGATTGTACACCAACACAAATTAGCACCTTGGCTAAAAACAATGCCTCCAGTACGCTGCAAACAGCATAGCTCAGTCACTATTGTTCTATCACCGTCACTACTTTACCTCTTCAGCCCTTCACTGCTTCCAGCTAAAACACAGCACCTGAATCAGTGTAATATCTGTGATACGGTCGTGTATAACATGCGATGACGTACGTGACGCATGCGCATAAGTGTAGTTGATCATTTTATAAAAGTCGTATCATTGGGACTGCCGTATAAGGTTAACATAATAATCAGGTTCATAGGCGAACATGTATCTGATGAGAATATTACAGAACTTGAATTATCATTATGTCGCCTCTTCTTTCAATCAACATTTATGTGAATACAATCCTTCTGTTTAGTTATATAATGTGAAGTCGAAAACAGACAATAACAAAATTTAATAACATTTGATTCTATGACAGATCAGTGCTATCTAAAATAAATATTAGAATAAAACAATTCCATCCTACAATACAGAGAGGAAAATATAATTGTACAATTCATATGCTTCTATAGCTGGAGATACTGCGCAGTAGAGTGCACCCTTTACTGACAAGACTTTTCGTAATGCGAATTTAGAATCTACGATGAGCCTATAAGTACACTAGGTGTGTTGCAAATCCACAGCCTGTGCGCTGAAGGTACATCGGTTTTCCCATCGTAAGCAATTTGCTCATCCAGCGTGGAGTGAACCGAACTCACTACATCGAAATAATGTACTATATAACTAAATCTTCACGCAGGCATGTTAAACATCAGAATGACAGCTTTATAAACATCAAATATAATTAAAAAATTGCTTAGTAAACTAACAATCTTGATATTGCCATTCATTCAGAAGGAGCGGCAGTGACAATACCTTTAAAACGACCACATCGTTTTAATTTTGGACTAAATATGCATCATAAGAACTATTCAGGTGAAAACAAAAAGGCAATATTACCTTGCTATCGTTGGGATTAGAAATATTAAACGTTTGGAGATGGTCACTGACACTCATATTGGGAACCAGACTGGCACTAGTTTCATTTTGGACCGACTCGAAACCATGAGAAATCTTCTGGAGAGAACACATGGTAACATTATATCAAGTTCAGGAGAAGTAATGATAAAATGTTCAGGATGACCACCGTTGTGACTAGATTGGATCAGCCCAAAGTTCACATATGACCAGCTAGATATCATAAGCAGTACTTTGTTGAAAAACCCTGTGTTGAGATCACCATACATTCAAGATCAGTTGCTATTTTTTCACCCATGCGACAGGGAAATCTAGCTGTTTTGGTAACCTTACTTTTCTTGTCTCAGTCTAGTTATCTCATACCAGTCGTCTCAGTCAAGGTGTCAACGCGATCAGACCTACGTTTAAGAAAAGAAACCCTTTTGTCTTCTGCTGTGCCTGACTACGTAGTTGTTCTAAAATCAAACAACAACAACAAATAGATAACAAAAGCATAGTAACTCAAGGTCAATCCATCTTTGATAACACAACATACAAAAATATTTCTAGAGATACAAAGACACATACGCACACGATGTCGAGCTTTTTGGTATTATGCTAGTTAGTTCCACACATCATGGTCAATTTAGCCTATACGCAGGCCTAGCTCAGTACATGTTCAGGTCAGCATCATTAACTGTAGCTAAAGCTACCTAACTAGTTTTACATACTTCATGTGAAACAAATTATATACTGTTAGCTACATTTAATGACGCTGATCTGAAAATTGACTGTGCTACAGATAGGATAAAATTATCAATGCTGTGTAAAATGAACTATGACAGAAACCACTGTTCCATGCACACAACTATAAACCTATACAATTCATAGCCTCCAAACTCTCTTAACAACTACAGAAATTTTAGTAACAGTCAGTAATGTGCTATGTCAAAAATGCTTTATTCTATTTTTAAGCATATCCATTGCGCCCCAGTTGAATAAAAAATATACCTACAATATTTCATGACAAATAATGCACTTACCAGACAGAAGGAATCATTTATCCGTGAACACATTACTCCATAAGCAAATTCAACTGTAGTACTTGCCATATTTCCATAAAAGAAAAATATATTTTGAAAGAATCCTTGAACTTGAAAGTTTCGCACATGGTTATCACTTAGGGTCCGTATTTCGAAGGTCTTTTATACACGGGGGTAATTTTACAATCAATATTAAGGACAACACAAGTATGTCACAAACAGTTTCCCCTCCTTAAAAGAAAACGAGAGTTATATACGATAGCGACACAGATCACTATTACCGATGAATAACCCAAGTATGGACGCTTATGCTACATGTAACCTTGTGTTATAATAATAGCCTATACACTACAACAGAGGTGTAGGCCCAGTATCGTTCCATTATTTATGATATAATTTTCTAAATTGGAACTGATGAAAATGAAACATATGTTGTAATAATTAGTAGCTATTTATTGTTAATATCATATAACATCCATATATTAAATGTGATAATACCTCAATAATATGCTCACGCATAAAAACTGTCATTCCAATGACACGGTCACGGCACATTCCACATTAACATATTTGTATTAATGCCCCGCATGTACACATTTGCGCGTGAATTATGTTGCACAAGTGAGTTCTTTTTTACTTCAAAGGAAATTATTGGGTGAGGAAAAAAATCTACATTGGGTTTTGGACCGAGACAAGGAAATCCTAGTCGCGCGGTTACATAATATGTATCCCAATCGGCAAGCCTCGTGGGGAGACAAATAATGTAACTTCTTGTCTGGGATTTCCTTGTCTCGGTCCAAAACCCAACACAGATTTTATATATTCAAGGTGGCCACTGTGGTGGTCACATTAAACATCTGATTGGTACCATTTTCATTTCTGAACAACTAGACATCATGAGAAGCCTTTCATAGGAAACATGCTGTTGATCTTTTCAATGTGCGATTCAACTGGGCCTGTTTGGAGTGTCGGACAAAGTATGATGAACGCAGATCTGACATAACACCTTTCTAGGTGGTGTCGTCTTTGAGGTATTTCTTGAGTTTTAATTTTTGTAGCGAGTGATGTGTAAGTAGCATGCAAATGAGGGTTCTAGGCCAAACGTACGAGAGTCCTTTAATCTTATGGGATAAGGGCTCTGAACCATCTGAACTAAGAGGTGATGCATGGAGATTCTATACCAAATGTAGGAGATCCGTGTTATCTTATAAGATGTGGATTTCTGGACCAGCTGAAATATGAGGTCAGGCTATCCATGAATTTTCTGGACCAGATGGGGTATGTGGTGATCGGAGTGATGGGAGATGGGGGTTCAGAACCAAAAGTATGAAAACCATTGTATTTTTTTAAATGTAAAACCAAATGTGTGGGTTCTTTATCAAACGTATGAAACACATGGTAATCTGATGAGAAACCATGGGGGTTCGGTTCCACTGGGTAGTGATCAGATCGATTTTGGTTCTGTAACATGGTGGTTCTACACCACGTGGTGGTGACATTGAGTGAATATAAACGATGAGTTGATACTTGTTTACATCACAAGAACCGACCTCAGCCTGATCTGGGTTATTTTATGTTCAAACCCCAACGTTGAAATATCATCAGAGCAGTATCGTTCATCGTCCAAGGTGCATAAAACCTTATAATTGACCAGCAACGTGCAAATACTGTATAGGTCAGATTTAAAGTTTCTCATCTTGTAGTGGTGTAGCCCACCGGCCAGTGCCTCCCTGTAACGATCGCTCGAGGACAATTTTTTGATAACGTCCTTTTTAAGGCTTTGGCCTTTTTCTTCAACTCGCCCGTGTCCAGTTTGATACAGTACATTTTAGAGAGCAGACCGATAAACTCCGTGATGGGTGCACCGTTACACTAGTTTTTGAACTGTCATAGGACTGTTCTATTATATGCGCACTACAATGCACTGTGTCATGGGTTATCGCTGAGATTAAAAAGTTATTTTTGGTCAAAGATCCTCTTTCTGAATCTCGTAGACGGGAGAATCGGTGTAGATCCTGAGAAGACGAGCGCGATAACCGCACTGCGACTTGATAAAGTCATAATGAAATCCAACACTAACAATTCGGAAAGATAGAGTATGGCTGATCCAACGTACGAGGTCTTGTCGAGTTTAAGATGTGTTTCTCTGGATTCGACGTTTACTAGGAGTTCGCCCAAGAATTTCATGTATGCCAAACTATCTAATGTGACAAGCTTATCGCGGCGAAGCACATCGTTGACCATTACATTATTTTCGTTTTTGGAGGTTTTCCATGATCTTGCCGAATACTTTGTTGTTCATGACCTTGAAGAAATCCTTTTCGGAGTATGTGTTGGCCAAAGTGCGCTGTTGCGTGTTAAAGTTAATGTAACTTTCATCCACATGGCCTGATCAACTCTAGCGCGATATACCCTGTCCAGCACCAGGGCGTGTTTTTGAACCTGGTGGATCAGTCGTTGATATAATATGTACTTGGTCTTATTCATGAGATTCGGCACAAGATTTGTTCACCTTGGAGTCTCCCAAACCGATCACGTTCTTCGGTGCTAACTGCTTTGTAGATAGTATATCATTGTCGAGTAGAGGTTTTTTCAGCACAGAATGGATAATCGTTTTAGAGCTCGTGCAAGTGCTGAGAATGGATCAGATCTATTTTACATGGCGTCGGTTGTATTGAACCAATGTAAATGGGAATAAAACGCGACTTTGGGAGGAAGAGACGTTTCCACAAACAATGATCAGCCATTGATGTACTCGTAAGGAGAAATTCCGTTTTGACGATATACATGTATTGCCCATGCACCATAAAAATATAAACTACCCTAGGTGACGTTGTATGCGTTTATGAAAATAATTACCCAATTTGTTCAAAGGCATTACCGAATTATCTTCTTGCCTTATTCCGTTGCAATTACTTTAAATATTTTATGAAATTATTCAAAACATTCTAGATTGTATCATTCTCTCATATCAATACATTGAAGTCTAATGTAATTCACTAGGAACACGTTTTGGACTTGTGATAGGACAGTTAGGATAATTTAAAATTTAATGCAGATTACTGTGTCTTGAATTTCCATCTTCTGTGTTGTAGGGAAATAAATGACTGTGTATGTTTCGAAATTGTTGGTTTCACTTTCACATACTGTAAGACATAGTATATCGAATCAGTCATCGTCTCCAGTGATGAAAGTATACAAATTTCACCATTTGTGCAGGGAATAATGGCTTGCAAGTTTTATTCGTTGTATACTATTGGTTACAATCCAATCAACGGGTACAGTTATTTTATGTTGCCAAATAGATCTGACATGATTTGGATCTTTATGGCTGCAAGGTATTGTGTTCTCATCAGTGTACTTATACAGGGTTGTTATTTGGTAAAGTGGAAAATGTCATTTTCAAAAATATAATATATGAAAGTTTAATAGTGAGTAATGCAATACATATTTGGAAAATATGTTTCAGTTGCGATGAAAATGTCAAATTATAATGTGTTGTTTTCTGTCAGTCAGATAGTTTTCAATTATTTTGACTGTATTATGGTTATTAATATGTACATTGATCGTTCAGTGACGTAGCTGTCTTGACGTTTGAAAGGCCTTGGACAGGTGACACCCATGTTGACGACATTGTCTCCAATACTTTCAAGTTGAAGCCATTGTCTAGTGCGCCCCTTTAATGCCCTCTAATGAACTGATGAAAAAAGTATGATGGTAACATGGTAAATGTCAAGTTACACTTAATAATTGATTAAGGTAGCCAAAGTTTTGTTTGGAAAACAATATGCTCAGTAACTACATGTGAATCGTATTTGGACGCTTTAAAATGTATGTGTATATCTCCCATTATGCTGTCACGGCGAATTATTATGCCTTCAGTATTGGCATTATGAAATATTCATATCTGAACACTTCCGAAGATTTGTGTACGTTTTTTGTTATTCTTTCTTTCGACTTATTATAGCTGAAATATTGGCTATGAATCAGGAGATACAATGTCGTATGACTGACGCCATGTGATGGTTTCTGCTTTCGGCATCGACCAAAATATCTAGTTGTAAACTTTCTCTTTTAACAGTTTTAAATATATGAACATGATAGGAAGTTTTATATATTATATATAATTGATGTCAATGGCGTCATGTTTATAAAGATGAATAAGCTGAAGTTATCATACAACATTCTTTGGCTAGTTATCTTTCTGGCAATGAGAGAATAGGCATACCATAGAATAAATTATATTCGCTCAATTTACATTTTGACTTTCGGGGATAAAAAGGTGCTTTCCATTCTTTAATTCAGGGTTATGTTTCGTATATTCAGGTCATATCTCTGTATTGACTCGTTCATGTGGAATTATAATGAAAATCGACACTCATTTTCACTCCCTGGAATTATATATACCATACAACCATTCGCTACAATTAGCGAGTAAGACAAACGTATATTGGTGTTTGTTGCCACCTACCAAGAAACCTAGCTGATCTGGACTTCTACTTTAGTGGTAGCTGCTATTGACTTGCATAACAGACAAAATGGGTTCGATTACCAAATGCAAGAGATCTATTTTGTGCATTTCATCCCAATACATTTAGGGTCTTTCAGAAGATATTATCGCTGTGGATGACATATTTAGACTGCTATGAGATGTGATTCTGAGATGAATACAAACTGGTTTCGATTTCTGATGGCAACATTTATACTTTATATCCATTCCCACATATAACAAATCGACCTCTAATGAATTGATGAAAAAAGTATGATGACAACAGGGTAAAATGTCAAGTTGCACTTAATAATTGATTAAGGTAGCCAACGTTTTGTTTGTAATAAAATATGCTCGTATTTGGACGCTTCAAAATGTATGTGTGTATCCCTCATCTAACAATGTATAATATAGTCATAAAATGTATATGAGATGTAATATTTGTGAATGATTTTACACCCAAGTTTGTTCACCCCACCTTTAAACAATAGTGAATCCATACATTTTACATATGATACAGGTCAAGTCTTAACTCCTGACATTCCTTAAAAGTCTCAAGTCCTAAAATCGTAGAATTTCATAACATTCAATTTCAAAGATATTGACTCTAAACGTTGATTAGTCACGAGCAGGACAATAACTTGCAAGTTCAAGATTTTTGATTGTCATAACAAATGGGTCATTAGTTATTAAAAGCCACTAAGTCGTCGCTTGAAATGAAGATAAGATTCGAACAAGAGTTTATGGTGGTTAAATATCAAGGTTGTTTTACATGTAAAATTATAGATTACTTTTTGTTTTTACTTCGACGATTGGAAACACGTCCGACAACTCTGCATAAACAGCACACATTGGGTAGCATTCATCTCTACGTAACATTGAAAATGTTTATTAAGAAAAAAACCAATCAATTGATCTCACATAATTATTAAAACCATTATCATCGCTGTAGTACAGACACTGAAACGAACAGAGGTTTCTAGTATCTATAATAATTAATTATTTCTGACTTTTGCGTCATTGAAACAAAAAACATGATTTAACATATATCAATAATCTATTTACAATAATTTGCTTTTGCATAGTCACATTGCAGATTTCCCAGTCGACCTATACCTCACAGGAATTTCGATGTAGGTAAATTAAAATTACCTCCCATTAAATGCGTGTGATACTGGATTTGTTCAATTATGCCAGGTTACACATTCGAGTATTCATTGAATGAATATATTAATATTTCTGCATATGCTTGTTTAGATCTAGCAGATCTTATCGCTTCCTCTTATTAAAAAATGCTAAACATTCAAGGCATTTACAATGATAATATATTTAATACACGCGAGTGTCTTAGTTCACAAATAACAACATATGTTTACACAAGTTTCATAAGTACGTTTCCTCTTAGGTTGTTATTGACCAGTCTATGGATACGAATTAAATGGTGCGCTTTAAAGTATATACACATTTTACAGTCGAATGATACTATGGAAATGATTGTTTCAACTGAATTATAATGACCTTAGTAGGACGTTGCTTTGTTTTTTTATTGAGATGTACAGACTGGATATATCGATCGCTTCCTCCTTCAGTGTTAGTTTCAGCAATGTTATCGATTAATTTTACCTGTGCCCAACTACATATTGATTGCACGTTCTCAGGTGAATCATGTACTTTTCCATGCTATATTAGATCATATCTTTGCAATGAAACCATAACCAGTTTAAGCCAGCTCTTTCGTTTTGTGTGATATTCACAACTATTGCCATTTCTTGAAAATCTGTATAATATCTCACACCAATGCAAACTTATCTCGAGAAAGGTATGAACTAGTATGATACAGCAAATATGGACAGCGATATTTTACGAATTGACAACATATGGATATTAGTAGATCAAAATAATTTAAGCTTTCCGGAAAAGCCAATAACACAGCATTCGTCGAAGATCTTCAGTAACCGATTATAAGCGATAACATTTTTCATTCTTGGGAATAAATTGTATATACACGTTTAGTTTGACATTTTCAGTGCATCGCAATCCAGCACGTGTCTATCAAATCTTGATCATTTTTTAGACAAGAACTCTAACAGATTGCCAGATACCAGTCCAAACATTCGTAGTCCTATAAACATTTTTTGTGACAGTGATAATCAGTGAATTCAGTGGACACAGAGAACTAATTAAAATGAATGGAC
The DNA here is from genome assembly GCA_028554795.2 of Sinohyriopsis cumingii. Taxonomy (NCBI): domain Eukaryota; kingdom Metazoa; phylum Mollusca; class Bivalvia; order Unionida; family Unionidae; genus Sinohyriopsis; species Sinohyriopsis cumingii. Next base: position 29,622,449 of record CM068840.1, read on the forward strand.
GATTAGTTTTGATTAATTCTTTAGTCAAATTTTAAATTTAAACTTTTTCCTAACACATATGGATAATTACTTGCATCTTCAGATTCCTGCATAAACTAGAGGATGAGTGAGTATATGACCTTTTTCAAGTTGAACAAAACGTGTACTATCAACTTGTAAGAAGACTACACACACACACACACACACACACACACACACACACACACCTTATTTTGAAAATATACGTATCTATATTGAATGCAAGTATATATATATATATATATATATATATATATATATATATATATATATATATATATATATATATATATATATATATATTCCTTTCTCAGACAAACGTTTGTGTTTGAGACAATGAATATTTTGAAGCATGAATAACTCCACGTGTACTAATATTTTTTGTAGTTCTCATGTAACTATTACATCCACGATTTCAATAGAATTGTATTCAGGTGGTCTGTGTTTGAACTCATTTGAGCATTATATCTATGAAAGAAGCTACAGTCGTGCTCTGAGCTTTACATGTAAGTGATGTTCTCCTGCAAGGTCGTGTCTGATAACATTGAAATCGTCGTATTAGTATATACTTAATCTTGCATCTTAATGCTGCATTCGTTGCTGCTGTTCAATCCGTATTTATGTTCTACACGCCCATTATATCATCTGGTCTGGATCTCCTTCTACCACATGCATATACTAAATTTTGGAAGTTAAGGCTGATAAAAACGGCATTAACATTTCTTCTTCTCTATTTGAATAGTCATTCTTCTTTAATTTGTGAACGAAAGATATGATTGTAATTTTTGTAATTAATCAAATAATTATGTAAACGTCAGACCCTTACCTTAATCAATTAATTACAAAAACTTCGGTCCATAATTTTGTAGACTATTGTGGTTTAAACTCATTATATAATTCATTTCAAAAATCTTAGAAAAGGTTGTTCTATCCCAGCTTGTATCTCATCTAAATTCAAACAGTCTTTTTAGCAATGTACAATCTGCATATCGCCCTTGCCACAATACCAATACCGAAACTACTCTTCTAAAGGTAGTTAATGACATTCTGTCTGCGTTGGATAGCGGAAAAATTACAGTCCTCACCCTCCTTGATTTGTCTGCAGCATTGGACACAATAGACCATGATATAATACTTCACCGTCTCCAGCATGTATTTGGCATTCATGATACAGCCTTACTGTGGTTCAAGTCCTACTTGGTCAACAGGACACAAATTGTATCTGCAAATGGAATACACCCCAGCCCAGTTGATCTTTGTTGTGGTGTTCCACATGGGTCTGTTTTTGGACCTTTTCTCTTCATTCTGTAGACTCATTCGCTCTCAAGTGTCATAGATCATCATTCAGTGTCTCACCAATTGTACGCTGATGACATCAAAATATACAAATCTAGCCACCCAACTGAAGTTGATACTACCATCCAAGGTGTAGAGAGGTGCATTTCTGATGTGAAATCATGGATGACTTGTAACAAGCTGCAGATGAATGATGAAAAAGCTGAGGCCATTCTGATCACAACACAGACATTCTCATTCACAGCCTTTACCTCAAACAATAAATATCAGCAACGCCAACATTAAATTCACACAATCAGTACGAAACCTAGGTGTTACTCTGGACAGTACTCTCACATTGCACCAACATGTCATGAACATATGCAAGGCTGCATATCTTGAGCTGAGACGCTTCAGCTCAATTCGCAAATATCTTTCAGTTGATTCCACTAAAACACTTGTGTATTCATTAGTACTTTCAAGACTGGACTAATGTAATTCATTTCTGTCTGGTTCATCTCAATATCTACTCCAGAAACTTCAAAAAGTTCAAAACACAGCTGCTCGGATCATACTTAGAGTACCACGGTCAGAGCTCACCTCCCCGCTGCTCTGTGTCCTACTCTGGCTATCCATTCGATCCATAATCAAACACAAAATTTGTTCTCTGTGCTACATTTCACTGTCGGACTCTAGTCCAACATACCTATCTGACCTCACCCATGTGTACACACCAGCAAGATACTTACGCTCCTCTTCTGACAATCGTATACTCATTATTCCAAATATGAAAACAAAGTCATATGGACAGCGTTCTTTTGCATACCAGGGCCCAGCAACGTGGAATGAATTGCCCACTGAACTTAGACACAAAGACACAGTGATCACATTCAAGAAGGCTCTCAAAACTCACTTATTTCGACTGCAAGAACAAACTTAAGACCTAATAATGCTTCCTACCTGAAATATTCTCAGCATGTTTTTTTATTTTTTTATTTTTTAATGTTTTTCTAATTTCATGTTGTTTGTTTTTGTAATAATATTATTATGTTTCTTATCTTATATGTGTTGTCTAATGTTGAAAAGCGCTTAGAGCATCTAAAGATTATGCGCTATACAAAGTCCTCATTATTATTATATATATACATATATATCTGTGTTTGTCCATAGTGCAGTTAGAGTGTCTTATCGCAGTAACATTTAATATATGATTGGTCAGTTCCTTCATGTGGTGAATGTGTTGGTGGAGTGGAGGTAACCTCAGTGTTTTTAAATTTAAGTAATTTCTATCCAGTGTGTTTTAACTAATGATGTTGCCAATTTGCTAAATCTATGGGTGAACAAAATTCGAAAGGCAAAACACGTATTTGTCCAAGCTTATTGTAATGCATACATTGATACAATCTCTCATTTTATAAATTCTCAGTCACAGAAATGTATCGTCTATGACGATCTACTGAAGGTTTCTTATTTCCTATCACATAAAAACGTTGCTCTTTCCACCCACCTGGAACATAGGACGAATGCAGTTTTGTGTATTTATCAGACTTTTACAGGTTTGTTTCAGTTTAAACGCCTATTCCAAAGCCTACATATATGATTTCATGCCAAACGCCAATTCCAACGCCTACAGACATTTGTCAATACTAAAAGTCCATTCTAACGCTTACAGACATTTGTCAATACTAAAAGTCCATTCTAACGCTTAAAGGCGTGTTTTTAATGTCAGATCGCTCATAATGTTTTCACCCATTAACTGTATTTTACATAGTACACTCGAATACTATATACCTTCTACCTTTCTTCGGATTCATATATTTTAATAATTAAAATTTAAATCGGACATAAAGCACCAGCAACATCTACAGAAATAATAATAATAATAATAATAATAATAATAATATGCAGGTTGAAACGTTTTTACGGTCATTAGCTGTGAGAATATTACTGGAAATGAACCAAATTTATGTACAAATTTCGATCATACCGTATTATTATTTCCTTACTTGCCAATGTATCAAATGTAGAGCCCCGGTGGCTCTTTGGTTAGGGTGTTGGACTGGCGACAAAAAGGTTGAGATTTTGTATCCTATCATCGAACCAGCTAGGACTGGCTGCTGTGGTTTGTCCCTGTGTAAGGCACTTAACCCATTTACCTCGGCACTACAAAACCGTCATGTGTCGTTTGGCAGAACGTTAGACATATAATCACGAATAATGAAACTTGACCAGATGATATTAAATGTCACCAGTTTGTAGCAAGCAATGGTGGAACATTTTCAGTTCTTGTTTATATTGTTAGTTATTCTTGTTATTATAACGACCTCCCATTATTATTACTGTAAAAATATATTGTTATTATTATTTCAAAGAAACAACAAGCATCTGAAACGAAGCGTTGAACTGAAATATAATGAAGAATCTGTGTTGTAAAACGAACAGGAGTCATTCCAGCAAGTACAAAACTATTGCTGATGTGACTGCCTGAACCGATATATTTCAAAAGAGATCATCACGACATAAAATAACGTGGGATCAAGGCAGCAAGGTACTCCAGTTTATCAATCTGTATTTCTATGTGTCTGACTGTCTTTCCGTCACGTTATCTGTCAGTATGTCGTATGTCTTCTACTGTGGACGCTATCCTATGTTGCTATTCTGTGTTTGTAATCCAAAGATCTGTTTATTTTGTTGTTTTCTCTGTATTTGGATATATATATATATATATATATATATATATATATGCGCATTTAAGGTCTGTCTTTTTCATTCGGTATCTTTTGTACTTTCGTCTTAACCAACATTCTGCTCTAAATGATTAAAAAGACATACTGAAACAGAAATTCGATATTTTGTTTACTTATGTATGTTTTGTACGTGTGAATATTCTTGGTAAAGTTGACATGCAGCATTAAATATCCGTTTAGTTCAATGCTACAGTATATGGCTTCTCAAATTATTGCAAGAAGATATCCGACATAAAGTAGAGGTGGTATATTACGAAATCTATTAGTATAACTCTCATTCGGAAGTGTGTGTGTGTGTGTGTGTGTGTGTGTGTGTGTGTGTGATTTTGGAATTTTAATAAAGCTTTAATATTTTTCAGTCTACCGCTACTATATCTGCATTGGGCAGTGTATATTGTATAGTGTGCCTCAGACATGTAGCATGATGTCCCATCCAGTCACATTATCGCAACGCCATGCCGACAAGTCATGACGCTAACAACTTAATGCTGAACGCCTAGCGAGACAGCTGTCAGTACCATGTTTTATAAGTCTTTGGTATGAATCGGCCGGGGATCGAACCCGCGACGTCCCGCATCCGATGCGGACGCTCTAACCACTATGCCACCGGAGCGGTTATATCCTTATAAGACTGATCAGACGTTCCTACTTCGCAGGATTCAAAAACTTAATAACTGTAACTTTGCAATTTTCCCGGGACATGAAGAGTTGGTCTTGTATCCATAAGTTTAATATGCTGCTAGAAAACGTACAACCATTTAAAGATCAGGAAATCTCTAATCAAATTCGTTTACGATTTGGAACAGGCAATTTTGGCCCATTAACTTTGATGATTGATAAAATACTTCTTGAGCTGATATTGTCTCTAATATTGGGATAGCACGTGCTCACACAATTTTCCAAGAGTACGAAAATGTACGATTATAGTGTCTGGGATTTAAAGAAGGTTGCCCGATCATATTCAAGTAATCCGAATAATGCAGAGCAAGAAAAAGATTTTAATTTTTTTCAGATTGCAATGTCGGGCACTACTACTCTAAAACACTGTGTCAAGTTGTTCATTGCTGGAAAGTTGTTGAAAATTATATGAAGTGAAGCAACTTGCGAAGGCAACAGTTGCCTTAGTACATAAATATGGACCAAACTCATTGATTTTCTTACAAAGCATATTTGATGTAATATCTGTTAAAAATGTTCAAGCCTGAAAAACCTATGTAATTGATTTTATTTGATCATTTTCATGGAGGCTAACCACTGACAGTTCTTTTCCATAGGGATCAATAACTAATTATATTCGTTTCTGTAACTGTGTTGCGATATTTACACGCTTTACAAATAGTACGTGGGTAATCAGTAAGTCATCGGCGGTTGCTGTGTAAACGCCATACATAATTTATTTTAATGCTATAAATTATGAACATACAGTTGGTACAGTGCCTTTCTGATTCAGGAAACAAATGTTACAGATTTGGAAAACCCAGTTTTTCCAATCAGATATGCTACATATGTGAGTTCTTCAGATGAGTTCATTTAATGGATGTAAATTCCCCTTTAAGTCCATTGCATCAATCATGTATAATTATAATTCATTATTTGTCTCATATTGAATAATTTAGACATATGTCATTCCGCTCGAATTACTTCAACGTAAGTAAAGTAGAAGAGAGTGATCACGGATTTGCATGCCATGTTTGACTTTCGGAGAAACATGACGAAAAATTGGAATCTGATGATCAAACTCTGACAATAATGTAATCTAAGTACTCTTGTTAATTAGAATGAATTATGTATATTGCATGTTTTGGTCATAACATATAGCTAGAAAGCATATTCTAATGACATGTAATGGAACACAACCTTAACCGTTTCTTGTACATATATGAATGATTATATGATTGAAATGAGTGGCCTGAATGTTTTTCAGGTTATGTCCAAAATATAGCAGCTATATGAGGTAACTATTCATGTACGAACTATAATAAAGCTTGGTTTAACAGATTGCTTGTGGTTTTCACCAAGTATAACCTCAACGATAACCGTCTAAAGTAGAATTTAAGAGATATGATTTAAAAAGGATAAAGGAAAAATTTTCTGCTTTTCATCAACTAATATCAGTACTTTGTCATATAGGAAAGCATGTTCTTTTTAATTACGTATTGCAATGCGCTTTTATATATATATATATATATATATATATATATATATATATATATATATATATATATATATATATATATATATATATAAAAGAAAGGTTTTGTAATGACACATCAGCACAATACTGGCTATTCATTACTTATTAAAAGAGTGTAAAAATAAAACGTTCTAAACATACTTTACGTAGAAAAGGGGACAACAGTTCTTTTACAACATTACTTTAGTCTGAATGTCTCTCTACATGATAACTAATGTTGACCATGGCTGATGAAGGCATACATATCTCAGACAACAACTATTTTCAACGTGTTAATTAATGTTGACTATGGCTAATGAAGGCATACATGTCTCAGACCACAGCTATTTTCTACATGATAATTAATGTTGACCATAGCTGATGAACGCATACATATCTCAGACCACAACTATTTTCTACATGATAATTACTGTTGACTATAGCTGTTGGAGACATGCATACCTCAGCACCAAAACTAATTTTCTTCCCTATTATGTATATTTACTATAACTGATTTAACAGTAGGCTATCGATTATATTGATCAATGATGAATTTCCACTGATTAATCATTAGGAACATAACCGCTCCAGTGGCCCAGTAGTTAGAGCGTCCGCCTCGGATGCGCGAGGTCGTGGGTTCGATCCCCAGCCGAGTCATACCAAAGACTTAAAAAAATGGTACTAACAGCTGCGTCGCTTGGCGGTCAGCATTAAGAGGTTAGTGTTAGGACTGGTCGGACTGGTGTCAGGATAATGTGACTGGCTGGGACATCATGCTACATGTCTGCGGCATGATGTCCCAGTGCTAGACATCACTATAAACTGCCACACTGCAGACATCGTAGTGGTATGACTGAAAATTTTTTAAAGCTACGGTAAAAATCCAAATCACACACACACACACACACACACACTCATTAAGAACATAAGCAAACAGTGAGAAAAATATTAATAACCATAAATGAAATAAACCTGGTACAAAATTTCAAATCAAAATTATTTCTGCTCTCTCTCTCTCTCTCTCTCTCTCTCTCACACACACACACACACACACACACACACACACACAAACACACACACATAAACACACACATATGCATAAGGGGCTAACTACGGAGGAATCACAGGAGTGAAAGAGAAAAAAATGTTTGCTTGATCAAACCGTTAAAACTGAACTTACACCAAGTAATCTAAAAGAACCTGGGTGATCGTCACGGTATGTGGCCACGTTTCATGGGAGTTGTCCTACAGTGTTCCTAACATCAATGATGCAAAGTGAAATAAATCCTTTCTTGTTTAGGAAACACGCACGTACTGTAATCCATTTAATGCTTGTTTGTTTCTTTATCTTTTCTTTCTTAACCCTATAATGTGGTTATAAAATTCAAATGTGCAACTCCCCACCTACTTAATCTCCCACTGTTGGTTGGTCGAATCGACCAACAGAGAAACACAGGGATATATAATAACAAGAGTCCCCTTCTGATAATTCTTCCAAACCCTAAAACCACATCTCTCTCTCTCTCTCTCTCTCTCTCTCTCTCTCTCTCTCTCTGGACAATCGTAGCGCTTTACTGGTGAAATTTCTCGAATAAATGTGCAAAACGGATTTTCGCTTGTGTCATGCGACGATGTCTCTGGACTATGAATAATGGTAGACATTACAATCAAACCGACCAATGACTATATTATATATATATATATATATATATATATATATATATATATATATATATAGAGAGAGAGAGAGAGAGAGAGAGAGAGAGAGAGAGAGAGAGAGAGAGAGAGAGAGATAGAGACAGAGAGAGAGAGAGACAGAGACAGAGACAGAGAGAGAGACAGAGACAGACAGACAGACAGACAAGACAGGAGAGCTAGTTGTTCTTTCTCAACGTGTGCATAATTAATTATCATTTCAGATTGAATGCAACTGCAGTAATCCACAAGATCACACTCCAACTATTTTCCAGATACATTCAATGGAATTAGCAGTGGGCTCACCTTGGAGGTCTGAAGTGTCTTCATTGGTGTATGGCGCCCTGGAGGAGATGTTTCATAGTGGAAGGCATACAGATACAGAAATCATAGTACAGAGCAAATCCTTCCGCTGTCACAAAGTAGTGCTTGCAACAGTGTCTGAATATTTTGACGCAATGTTTTCCTCGGGTATGCGCGAATGCTTTAATGGCGTTGTGAATCTTCAGGGTATAGAATGCTCAACGTTTGAAACTATTTTGGATTTTATATACTCAGGAAGGGAATCTATCGATACAAATAATGCAGAAAACTTGCTAAAGGCATCATCCATGTATCGAATTAAGCTTTTGCGCGAGAAATGTGAAGAGTTTTTGTTAAGACATGTGAGTGCTGAAAATTGCATCGGGGCTTGGAGATTAGCACATGATTACGAATGCCAAACCCTATCAAAGAAAGCATGGGCTTTTATTATGGAGTATTTCATCGAAGTTTCTCAAACAGAAGACTTTAATTATATGCATGCAGCAGACATTATTGCAATGATCAATGACAATGAGCTCAATGTGGCCAGTGAGGAGATCGTTTGCGACGCAGTCTTTAGGTGGTACAACTTTGATCCCGAAAATAGAAAAGACAGTGTACTGAAGCTTTTTGAGTACCTTCGGCTGCCTTTATTGAGTTCCGAATATTTGCTTCACGAAATCGAACCGATGAAGGTCGTGTCCGAAAATCAACGGTGCAGATGTATCGTGAAGGAAGCCATAAGCTACCAGATGTTACCAGCTAGGCGACCTGATTTCAATTCGCCGCGGGTGGCTTTCCGTAACTTCTCCAACATGGAGGAAGTGATTGTTGTTTTGGGTGGCTACAATGACAAAGGCGACAAAATGTTGGATGTCATGGCTTACAGTTTTCTTCAAAAGAAATGGTTTTCCCTTTCTCCTCTTCCAATAAAACTTGGTAGAGAATTTGCTTCTTGTGTATATGGCAATGATATCTACGTGTCTGGGGGTTCATCAAAACCAGATACCCTTCTACAATATCGAGCTGAGAACAATGAGTGGATCGTTTGCCCAGGCATGACACAAGGACGCAGAAGACATGCCATAGTTGCCGTTGGGGAGTCTCTGTTTGTTCTGGGAGGATATGATGACAAAGCTACGGACGAAGCCGAGAAAACCTTAACTTGTGTATTGGAGTATGGTGTCAACACTCGAAGATGGGGAGCAGTTGGGAAACTCGCCGCTCCTGTTCGGTCTATGTCTGCATCCGTCAGCAAAGAAAAGATCTTTGTTTTCGGAGGTATACTAAATGATGAAAAAGAGACACAAATGGTTCAGTGTTTTGACACAAGGCTTCACACGTGCTATCTTGTCGCCGACATGCCATATCCTTGCAAGCTTTGCAAATCCGTTGTTTGTGATAAACGTTTTTTTATTATCTGCACGGACGGAAACATTTTTGAGATGTACGATGACTTGAGATGCGCACGAATTGCCAAAATCAAAGACTTCAATCGGCGAAGATTCGGTGCCATACACTACAAAGGGATGATAATGATATTCGGTGGGGAGTATGCAAGTACCACATATCGCGATATATTTTCCTTCAATGTTGACACAGAGGAAATAACAAGTTTTACTGATGACAATTTTCCGTTTCGTGTTAACTTCGGAGGCCTTAAAATTGTTCTTCATAAGCGATTTTTAATTAAAGAGTTTTCAGTCAAATCTGACTAAGGCTAATGAAGAAAAATGTATTTTCACACAGAACTAGATATGTCTTAAAATTTGCGGTTTATCTATTGCTAATAACGCATAATTCATGTGTTACTGAGCCTAGTTAAACATTAATTTTTTTCGCAGGTGGGTGACCTTGTCGGAGGGTGGATGGGTGTGGTGAGGTAAGGAGACTATGAAATTATAAATATAGCAACCAAATCAAACCATGTACTAAACCGTGTTGCTTTAGAGAGACATTGTTTGCAAATTCTGTCCACACGCTGGGCATTCTCTGATTGATGATACATCGGAAGTGAATCATTTCCGAGAAGCGTAAGTATCAACTCAAAGAAAATCGCAGATTCCATGCTATTTGTCACACATATGATGGATGTGAAACATGTCTTGTATTTGACATCAGGGAAACCTGGGCTTTTAACATGCATTTGACAACCCTTGTTTATGGAACCCTCAACTTTACATAAAGTATCTGTTTATACCAAAATATTTGCTTATTCCAACCAGTTATACCATGAGCTTTGTTTATTCCAATCCTTTGAGAATATGTGCTTGTTTATTCCAGTCCGTGTATGTCAAACTTTCAGCTACAAATAACTTTTGTATATATTGTTGTATTTTATTTTCATTACATAATAGTTGCTTCAACGTCAGTACGAAACTATGGGGTGTCTGTATGTATCTACTATAACTAAAATTTGATCATACCGTGTATGTGTTTCAGAAGTATATCACAGAATGGACGGTATCAAAAATAAAGCAAATATTAAACTCTTTCTGAAAATGATTCATTTTTGTACTTTTATAAAGCGACATTTTAACGTCTTGTTCATCTTCGATGAATATCCTTTTCCCTTTGCTTACCTTTTCACTTTTCGCGTATTCTTCCTTGAGATCATTTCAGATTACTTTTTGTATTTTAAGCTGTATATATGCATATATTTTGTGTATGCAAACCATGCAATGTGTTTTTATTGTTATCCTTTGTCCTACTTGATTTCCTTTGCAATTAAAATAATTCAACCAGTCCATACATATATGTATGTTTTCATTTGCATTGCTTTTTTAACACATTCATCTCTTCATAGGCAAAGAATATTTTATAAACATATCAGGACAAAATGTTTTCTATGTAAAACAGCTTTATTGTTTCATGCAATTTTGTCTCATTTTTTTTTTAAATTTGACTTTATTTTACTTTTGTGAGGTGAGGAAATGAAATTATGAGCATGATACGAAGGTTGGTCATTATAATGATGTTAATGGGAGCCATAGATTGTACTGAGTAATGAGTTAACTTGTCTTATATTGAAGTAACCTCAATATCAGAAGCAAAGTAATCCAAAGTGTGACGAAACTGTGTACGTTTTAGGTTTATATAGTATATCCGGAATAAAAGGCACTCAGGTTTACTTTCTGCATACAGTTTTACCGGAAGAGTAGTTTACTTAAATCTTACATTATTTCAATGTAGTGAGTTCGGTTCACTCCATGCTGCACGAGCAAAGTGCTTACGATGAGAAAACCGCGATACCTTGAGTTCAATGGCTGTATATTGCACCATAGCTAGGGTACATATAGACTCCTGGTATTATCCTAACTTTACGACCTGAAAACTCTTGTCAGTAAACGGTCCACTTAACGAAGCAAATCTCCAGCTGTGTCGGTACGTGAATTATAAAATTGTATTCTGTCCTGTCCGTAATATATAACATAATTGTTTTATTGTTATAATATTTAATCTGAATCTTAAATAGTTCGACTCTCGTCACATAATGCAATTGTTATTAGCTAGTCTGTATTCAAGTTCACCTTTATAGAACTGAAATGAGAAATTGTATTCACATACAATGTTGCATGTATTATAGGATGAGAGAATGTTACTTAAATTCTGTAAGATTCTCGTCAGATACAGGTTCACATATGAAATTAATTATTGCGATAATCTTGTACAGAAGCACCAAGGAAATGAGTTTCTATGAAATAATCGACTCAGCATATGTGCATGCATCACGTACCAAGAACACGACGTGTCTTTGAACACGACGGTGGAGAAAATCCTCACCGGTACCGTGAAAAATTGTAGAGATGGGGCAAACTTGAAATGTGTGCGTAGGGACGAGCCTATATACGGGCAATTTACCTCATTAGTGTGGAAAACGTTTTTTTCAACTTGTAGATGCCCAGAAATGCAGGTCCTGGAGGTCAGTGTCTAGAAGTCATAGCGATTTTGTCCAAATATCTAGACGTATTTACAGACAGACCAGGCCATCCTGGATCGGTACAACATGAGATAAACGTGAGCACATAGGAGCCAAAAATAATTCAATGATATCATATAACCATTAATGCACGGGAGACAATCAACGAAGAAGTGGAGAAAATGTTATATCCAGGGGTCATCGAACCTAGTTCCCCGTATTTGTCCCCCGCAGTATTAGCTAGAAAGAAAATCGGAATACACAGTTTATGAATTTACTTTAGAGAACTGAACAAAATCAGAGGCCAGTGCGAAACCGATTCCAGATATGTTGTTGTTGTTGTTGTTCTAGGATTTAACGTCATTTTTCAGCACAAGATAGGCTATACATGGCGGCCAGTATAACTGGTGGAGGAAGAACCCTGGAAAACCCAGGGAAGAACCACCGACCCACGAGAAGCTACTGACAGGCTTTCCCACGTACCCACGCTAGCCGAGCCTTGGATTCAAACCCACGCAGACAGAGGTGAGATGGCAGTGATCAGGAACGGTGAGCGCTTTAGACCACTCGGCTGCTCGGGTCCCCGATTCCAGATATGGAGGGCTCGTTTCCAAAATTAGCAGACCACCAATACAAGCATTAGATCTTACCAAGGATATTAGCAGACGCCATTCGATATGTCAGCACGTTAATGGCATTGGCGACTCCTAATATCTTTACCAGTTTAAGGTCATATTTTGGTTTGGTCTACGCCGGTGCGTCATGATTAGTCTTATGAGCAAATTGTTGAAAGGTATGGAGAACTTTGACAGTCTCGTACACGAAATTTTCGTACATCCGCGTACATGGAACAGCAGAAACGGGTTGATCAACACCCTCAAAAATACTGGCCAAGACGTTTTCTGGAGTGGGACCATAATCAGTGCTTCATTTCAGAATCCGAGGCTAACAAAATGCTATTTTCAGCCAAGTAATGTTGACTCATTAATTATGCAAAGGCAAATCCAAGGTTTGTATATACGCCTGGTTACTAACCATGAAGGGGGCAGACCGAAATGGCGATGACGTTGAAAGGGACCCCCCTCATCAAGGCCCCATTTTGCAAAACGCGTGATAAAAACATCTTTTTAATGTCAATGGCCCAACTCTGGCCAAAAGAAGTAATTTTTTAAAATACCTTTCTTGGGATTTTCGTGCTTCTTCTTCTTTGTGCCAGTTTAGTTTATTGCCAATTTATGGGGCCGATTCATGGGGCACCCTTCAAACTTTGCCAGTTTATGCCATTGCTTTTTCCACCTTCATTGGGGCCGTTCATGGGGTACCCTTCTATGAGGATTGTCATTTTATTTTGGCTATATTATTTCTTGGCTTTTCCATGTATTTCTGGCTATATTAATTTCTAGCCATTTTTGTGCTATTTACCCTTGCTGTCTATGGTTATGATGAGAGGGGGACGCTTTTCCCTTCAATTCATATCGTCACACCCCAAAGTGAATTTCTAGATCCGAAACGAAATGCTAGAAATTCAGAAAGTTGTCCAAGAATTCTTCCGCGCATGGCTTTAAGGTCAACAGGGTATGTACTGATCAATGATTACTTTTTGTACAACCGCCCCCAGGTGAGATCCGCTGGTGCAAAAGCAGCACGAACACGTTGCTTGATGTGGTGCAAATTGTTCGCGAATTATGTGTGATCTGTACGTTTTCCAGTTGACTTTCGAGCGCTTGGGGCGCAGCCCCCACCCTCCACCCCCACTTATAATAACTTTTTTGTAACCCGCCGACAAATGCGCCTGGCACGGGGTTTGAACTCACGAAGATTCACAATCGACATGTGAACCAGACGACGTTACCACTAGATTACTGCGAGTTCGATGGATATCTGTGAAAACTTAGTACACAAAGAAATACCTGCTGACGATAAATCAATAACATTATCTGCGGACTACAGATAATGTATAACCACTCCTGTATTTGATAATCTTCTGCTGAAATAAAATATATAAGCGGTGTTATTCACAAAAAAGTCAATAATATCTGACTAACCCCAGTTCCGTCATGTATGTTTGTACTCAGTCGGCAAAGTGCTTTTGGTGACATGTTACATTTACGTGTCACCAGCAATGGTATTTATAGAAAAATCAATAACCTAAGCAGTGGAATACATATAATTTATAACTAAGTGTATTTCTAAGTCAAAATATACGTTTCTATTACTTATTCATCACTAATGTGTAATTTTGTATCATTCACACAACATGTTAGTTGCTGACATATAGATATTATAACTATCCACCTGACCACACCTGTTCCGCCGTACAGGCATAATTTGTGTATAGTCTGCCAGGCGTGTGTTTTGTAATGTGAACCGTTAGTTATTTGTACCTGTTACTGATCGCATGACTGGTTACATTTATATACTTACAGACTTATGAAGTGTAATTAAATTGTTGTAGTTGTATAATAAATGGGTGTTTCTCATCAACTAATTTAGCTAGAGAAAGATTTAATGCTATTAAGATATATCTTTCAGTCGTAATTCAGTCAAACGGCAGCTGCAATAACGTCAGTAAGCTCATGTTGAATTAACAGAGGGTACAGAACAGTTATGTAAACCAACTTTCGAACCAACCAAGCAAATTGTCACAGAAACTAAAGCAATACAGAAAACTCTTGGGACATTACCCGCTAATATTGCAGGCCGTCTTCCACCCCCTCACCACACAAAGTTCAACCCACTCAACCACCAGAGGTTCGATCACCACCACAAAAAGATGAAACCAGGATAATAGATAAATTCACCACAAAGGATAATAAAACCATCAGGAATCCAGAGCAAGCAGTTAATATTGCATTATTTGGGTGGTATGAAAAAGAAAAATATATAAACCCGAACAAGGAAGTACTATAGAAGCTGACAATTGGATTAGGAATGTTATCGCGTTCATCACAATATTTAGAGAATCAAAACTTCTGATGATTAAAGAGAGTTTAAAATCTTTAACCGCGCAGTACAGAATGGCACTGTAAAAATGGAAGAGAAAATCGGAGGCAAAAATTGCAGAAATTCAGAGTCAACCTGAAAAATTAAAAGAAGAGAGGAAAAAAATCATGTGTATAAACTAAATCCGAAAAAGTGGAAAGAAAGGGTTACGTAGTCAAATGAGCCATAGCAGCGCGCCGAAACCACAACCTGACGAACGAACTGAAGGAGCAGCCGGAAGTGGCCTTGCCACTCGCGATCGAATTCGCAAAACACAAAGCTCGCCTATGATTCAACATAAACTTTGTCAAAATAACATCCTTGCTTATGTTGACCGGCTAGAAATTCCAGTTGGTGGAAAACGAGCAATTCCCACGAAATCATCAATGAGGCGGCTGATATTTGTCACTGTTTACTTACTGATGGTGTCATCGACATCAGCGTTTATCGGACGTTGATCGGTGTAATTACCGACGATTATTATAGAGACTGATCAGTTAGATCGGCGATAACAAAATAACATGATTAAACACAATGCCCAGCGTGGACTGAAAACGTCATGGTGATAAATTCACGATTATCAGTTTATAAGGCGATCTACGGAGACGGACTCGACAATTTTATTCGAGGTTTTATTAGAAGGGTAGCTCCAAAAGCTATGCCGATTGCAAAACAATTAGGTATGAAAGCCATTGAAGTTGCTCATGATAAGGGTATTGGTACCGTTGGTGATGTTGCTAGTAAGGCTTTCACAGCGATCACAGACATGCTGACACGATTAATACGACGAAAACCACAATGGGTAAAGCTTCCCAACACCGAATAGATGTCAGCTAGTGTTGGTAAAATAATAAATCAAGCCGCAAATGAGCGGTTGAAAGAATTAGCTAGCGTGCCATCTCTGACAAAACAAGCCGCAGCCGAGGGTAGACTTGTAGAAATGGATGGCAATCCATATGATGATCAGTAAGGCGGATTTGTTAATAACGGAATTGTGGCATTATTTAACAGTGCACGATATATTATCGACGGCCGAGAAATCCAGACTTGTGACGATAACGTCGATGCTGCTACGACGATATTGGGTCTCGCAAGATATTCCGATGATTAGTCACAGTCTGCTGGTTCGTCAGGTATGTTCACAAAAGATACCATTTATCACGCTGAAGGCCGATCTCATGCCCTTCGAAGACCAAAAAATCATGCTCCAGCTGCTGGAATTGAGGATGCAGGTTTATACTTTATTAATGCCAATTTTAATCTGAGATTTGCATCATATAGAAATCAAATTAATGCACCAGGGAGATTTAGGTGTGCAATGCTGCTGTCACAAATCTTTGGTTTCTACAGAAATGTTAGTAAAGTCATCCTCCTGGCCAATCACACACTTGTACTTGTGCGAGAAGCGACGATCGACGATGCTGTGTGGCACGCTGAAGGAGTTGATCCAGCTGCAAATGTGGCGCTGCACGGAAATGTGTCGCTGACAAAACTTTCGTTGTGGATGCCAACAACAACATCGCGTGATGACGAAACACGGCTGCTCTCTTTTGTAGACAGCGGCTGCAAGTCAGCGTTGTCATTATTGACGAGGACCACATACTTGATTACAAGCTCAACTGTCATTACATTTGCATGACAAGTGACATCACAATAAGGAGTTTCAACACCACGACACGTATTTGTAGCTCTTCAGGATCATCAGACGATAGAATGCTCAACTACGAAATCGTATGGTATTTTACCCACTTGTGGTTAGTGAAGTTTCTCTGATCATAAACAGACATCAATAACCTTCTGCTGGATCTTGAAAATAATCATTTTGCAAGTGCATATCATCGATTGGTGACATTTATGGGGCGTGATCAGTATGTTGATTCTGGTTTGTAGATATCTCAGCGGGATTTCTCAAAGCTGTATCCAATATATTAGTTTTCCTTCTAACACCTAGATTTGTTTGGGCAATTAGTCATTGTCATACACTTCAAAGCTCGTGTAGCATATTCACCATTTGGTAGTTACAGAGCTATCGCTGTTATACTGTTAGACACAACAATGCTGCTTGAACGAGATTTTGGACAAATGATGCACCAGTAGAAAACATATAAGTGTTTTCTAAAAAGTCTTTAGATCATTCATGATGTTATAATGTCATATCATCACGTCAATATTACCTTGACACCCGGTCAGATTAAAAAGTTGCAATCGGCATCAAAACATAATTAATTGGGCAAAAATATATCTGAAATCAGCGGTATTTGCAAGGTCAACATGAATTACCGTTGATTGAACGTCAGCTCAAACACTATAATGGCACCAAAAAATCAAAACTGATATGCAACTTGATCTTTCCATGAATGCAATCTGCGATCTGCGGCAAAGACCGGTGGTATATTTCCAATTCTAGCTACGATAACCGCAATGATTGCAGCTGCAGATCCAGCATCTGCAAAGCAGCTGTATTCGGTGCCATTGGAGATGCTGCCGGTAAGGCACTGAAAAAATCAACAGGACATGGTTTAAAGACCTCAAAAAAGGGATACGGTTTAAGATTATCAGGAAATCGGTACCGTCAAGGTCTGAGACTGCCGGGGTCGCATCGTTAAAGCTCCCTATGTCTAATTTTGATTTACGTGCAGCTCCTTGGTGATTAAACAAACAATTCAGAAGTGTTTTCATGCGTGATCAATTACCAGAAAAACCAAGTCGTGTTGAAACTGATATCATTAATATAGATGGCCGTTCTGATCCAAGTAGTAATTCTATTGCATGTGCAGATGATCCACGTGGTGTTGTTTATTTTGATTCATATGTATTGGCGCCACCGAGAGAACTTTCACTGTCTGACAGTGGTACTGCCACTTCGATCTGGTATTCAACATTACGAACTCAGACAGTAACGGATCCATCAATATGCGGTCCTGAAGTACTTGCTATACTTAATTCCGTGACAAGAACATCAGCGCCGCCACCTAAAGTCGTGCACGAATATATCGCTCATAATTTAAACAGGTAAATAATTTATAACGGTAGATATTTACAGAAGATCTGCTAAAAGCAAAACCTCAGACGACATTGATTTGTCGGCATATACAACACGAGATTAACTTGCTGATCATATGCGTCCAGCCGGGGGTTGATCCGAATACGGTTGCTGTTTTTCAGGATCAATATGGCGGGCTAAATACGAGCAATATCAAGTGGGTCGATATTATCCTGCGAGTCTCAGGTGCAACCAATGATACCATCTGGTAGTTACCGATGATGGAAAATTCAGGAACTCAAGCGCATCGGTCGGTGGAACAATAGGAGAGATTCTTGACAGTGTTGCTATAGCGAGCGATACTATGACAGGTCCAGTCGTCATGAACGGAAATAGAAGTGTTGCTTTGGGAGAATCAGAATCGGACAATGACGCTGCAACAAAGATATACGTTGACAACAACGACATTGCGATATGGGCCTCGTTAATAACAATCAGTGATGGATTGGCCAATTTGAGGTTTGATATTAATAATCACGTACGCGTTATACTAGAGCTGTAAATAGAGTTACCGGTGATTGTTTGGGAGTTCCAATTGTCCTTGACATTAGTCTCACAGAAATCACAACCATCGATGAAAAAAATCAAAAAGATTGCTACTTGTGTAATTCATGCGACTCCATACACAATACACTGGATTATCAACATGGTCACACAAAAAAAGAGCTAAATAAGATATCACACTGAGGACACCGGGGTGTAAAGAATATCCGTGTTTAGCGCCGCTCGATTTAGGATATTTACGACGTATCCATGGCGTCATTCCACAGAAAGATTTTCCGGAACCGCGTCGATTGTATTAAATCGACATGCCGATAAAGCCTTCATGCTGATACAGAAAACAAAAATTTAACCGCATCAACGTGTTGGTGGCCTTAGTTGGTAACATAGAATATAACATAATGAATCCAACACAATTCTTTCGGTATGATCAAGCATGACGTATGAGGCGCCATACGCGTGTTTAAATGTATCATCAACATTGTCAACGGGTTTAACGACGGTGCAATTTCAGACAAGGAATTTGCTGTAATTAGGGATATTTTTTATCGGTATCACAAGAAAGCACCAGTACTCATCCCAACTCAACAACACATATAGAATTCGCATTATAGATAATAATGACTGCAAAAATGAACAAACGACTGGAACAGATTATCGATAACACAACACCGCCGACTACAACAATGATATCAGTGACGTCAACACGACTGGAATTAATATTGGTTTTCCAACTCCGATAAAAGCCCCCAATGGTCGGTCACTTGAGATCGGCACAATTAAGATTTTATTATAGCTGGCCAAATATCAGAGTAAAATCATATGGTGGACTAGACACTAACAATTCGCTGGTATTCTCACATAAAATCAAGACTGTTGAAAGACTTACCCCTTTCCATGTATGGAAAGTCGTCAGCGTATTAACATCGTCATATCAACATCGTCATCGTCATATCAAATCGAACAAAACAAGTATAAATTTTAGCGCAGATTCAAATCAATAACGGGAAAAGAATCAAAGATCGCTATCAAAAGAACACTAGCCAAAGTTGAGTGCCGCCACTGAAATATCAAAATCTGATTACGGCGATAACGTATATAAAACGTCGATCAGAACCGTACTGGGGTGGCCCCTGGCAACACCAATTTATATTAGACCACAACAACCATATTTATATGCAGCTAGAGAATCTGATTTTAATTTTGTTTTAAACAGAGTATGTCATGTCTGGATAGGAGCACATCAATTCCTCAAGTAGGAGAAATCACAAACACTATTGCGCAGGAACATGAAAACACACAATCCAATCTACGAGCGCTGTTTGAGGAGTATGTGATTGAATATCCGAACGGTGATCTTTACCAAAATCTTATTAGTACAATAAAACATCTGATCCATGAAATTAAAGATGCTTTATTTTCATTGAGAACTGTTAACGAGATTGTCCGTGATGATCCCGATTGTAAAACGTTATTTCTTGACTATGTTAAGATCACCAAAGATACAATACCTCCAAACTATCTGCGTTGGATCATGTTTAACAGCTGCGCGATCGCTTTGACATAATTTATGAATGTTCTCCAAATATCAATGACGTACAGGAGAAAACAAGAGGTCCTTCAAATATTATCAATATGACAACGATCCGGATGGTGGTGGTCGTCATGTGTCGCCAGACATGGTCAATATCACGTCGATGGATTTCTGTAAATCTAGTCTGTGATGCAATCGAGGGTTGCAATACCGTGTCTGGGCAAGCATCCCAAGGGCAGGCTCAGCAGGGATATGTTTTTTTTCTTTACAGCTTTTCTCCGGATGTCCCGCCGGGTCATTTGGTTGTGTCAGTGCCCGCTACTCATGTTTATTTACGATGTCATAATTCGTCGTTTTCAGGAATACGTTGTCGTCAAACGGAGAAGAATGGTAATTTATTGGACACGCATGGTGAAGAATTGACTCTTAGTTTGTGTGTGCATGATAGACCTGAACGCCTCACCGAAAAAAGCTAGCGCATTCCACTACCAATAACAAGAAAATATAACGAAAAACATTATATGGGGTTTTGCTACTGTTGAAATTGCTATTCCGCCTTAGTGGATTGAGAATCCTAAGTTGATTCCAAAACAAGTTTCTTTTGTGTCTCACACGTGCACTTACAGCCTCTCGAGTTCCATATTGCCAAGACGGCTCTGATCGTATTTGCTCAATGGCGCTTGCCAGTGGAACATATTTAGCTATCTCATGTTGTCCTTCTAAATCCGTCAATGACAATTATATTTCGTGTTGGAGTAATTATATAAATCTATATTATACAGCCAGTGTATATTCACCCTTTTCCGTTGCTGCTGTATCATCTAAAAAGCATCGTATATTTTTTCAACATCAAATTGAACCTCGAGACCATCTCAAGTTGTTCAGTCTCAGAGATAACCTCGTTAATATTTTGTTGGTTCTTTATACAATAAATGTATTTCTTTAATGAAAGATTTTATCTGGTCCAATTCGATAACGTGCTACTGGATCGTGTAAACTTATCGTTATCGTAATGAATCCATGTGGGAGGGGGTCTGAGCATGTGCAAAGAAGTTTTAAACTTATGTATGTCCATGTCACTAGGACACCAAGTCTGATGAATATTTCTCAGTGTATTTGTGGTAGCACCGTTAAAAATAATCAAACAATTACAGTTACCACTTTGGGATTCTGAGTGTACCGCTCTGTAACATAACTGATATCTGTAGTTTAATGTCTGCCACGAGAAAATATTCTGGCTGGATTTGTTTGTTTGTCCAGCATAACATCATCGTAAAGCACTAGATTTGTTATATCCCCGTTAAGATCCTCGACGGACGGTGCATCGTCGATGTCAGTGATAACGTCAACAGCATTGTTGCTTTCCATATCCGCTGCTGATTCAATGAATTCCTTGAGAACATTATAACATCATTGGTCATCCAAAGATGGCGCTACTAAATAAAGTTTTTTCTCATTTGAGTCAGTTGAGCCACCTGAAGGGGATACTGGAGAGGTCAAACAGCGATCAGCAAACTCGTCGATGCAACAGGTATCACAGGACATGACAGGCAATATGGCAAATGTATTTACCATTTCCAAAAACAGTTCAGCATGGATTGTCTGATGTCAGCTTGCCCAACGAAGATCATCAGGTAGATATCTTGCTTTTACAACATGATATCATTGGCACATAAAGTAAACGACATACATACAAATACGCGTTTGCAAGTTAGTACATAGAAACGTAGGCGCTATCGACTAAAACAGCAAATGAAGTTGCAACAAGTTTTAATTAATGTATTCACATTGCTACCTGCGATGCCTCAGTTGCTTCAGGTTGAAGCTGGCAAATAAGTTCTCGGTACAGTAACAACGCTAATGCATCAAACTAACAGACATGGACACATCGCGTTACATCGGAATCAGGCGTTCGTTGAAAGATTTAATCGAACACTTGCTGAGCCATTATTTGGCATCAATACTCACAGGAATTACTGAGCGAGGACATATCTCATTAATTGGTTGCGAGACTACCTCACTTGGTGGCCGAGTTAAACAATGAACTCACTCGTGAAATTAACATGAAATCCATAGAGGCTATTGCTAAAATACGCATACCACGACGAAAATTACCAGGAAATCAATTACAACAACCAGTGTTGTGAAGTATCGTAACAGTCAGGTATTTATATGAACCCGGTGAACTTGAAGGAGGTGCAGCAAGAGCAACAGATCCAGTCTGTAGTGTAACCAAACGTACAATTTCATGCGTGGTAAGTTCTTCTGGTCAGCCTGCAATCTGCAGACTAGATTCAACTGCTCCTCAACGTGGATTTGTCTGTGAACAATTACAGGTAATTCCTGAAGATGCACAATTACCACAAAGTTGGATCAGGCGTCTGAGACCCTAGCAGGGACTCGGGTCGCTAGCTAAACTACGTCTGTTACATTCAAGACCTGTCAGAGTGACATTTCCACGTGTGTGGCCGACACTACTATTGATTCTGTCCATGGTAAATTATCTTGCATCGTTTCGAAAATATTGCTACATCATTATTGTGCTACAGCAGATGCAGATCAAACTGGAGATGCTTTTAAGTTTTGATCTTTCAGAGAAAAGAAGTAGACAAATATGTTCCTTATTTTGAAACTGTTGCTGAAAATTTAAAATGGCCAATGGAGCATTGTACTCAATTATTACAATGTGTACTCACTGGTAAAGCTATTGATATTTACCGTTCACTGTGAGTGGTGACTATGATACGGTCAAAGAATGCATCTTAAGGGGTTATAAGTTAGTCCTTGAATCTTATCGGCGAAAATTCAGAAAATATAGAAAAGAAGCTGGACAAACTCATGTCGAATTTGCTAGATAAAACGAGCAGTTATTTGATAGATGGTGCTTAGCCAAGTAAGTTGAACAAGATTAATAAAGTATCAAAAAACTTACATTACTTGAAGAGTTCAAAAACTGTGTCCATAGTGACATTAAGTCTTATCTTGACGAGTATCATATTGAAACCTTGCGGAATGCTGCTCGAGCTGCTGATGAGTATTCTTTAACTCGTAAAGTTCCTTTTGTAAATAAGACTTCTACGCAACAGTCTTCTGTCATAAAAGTATTTCAGCCTAATACAAGCCCTTCTAAAACTCAAACTGGCACAACTTCTAAAATCAAGCTTCTGATAAGCTTCATTCAAGATCATTGTCTCTTCCTACGTGTACATATTGCAAGAAAAAAGGACACGTTATTTCTGATTGCTTCAAATTGAAAAATAGACATCTGAATCAAAACAAACCTATTCCAAATGCTCTTATTTCTAAGAGGTCAAGGTCACGGTCATGTATTGAAAGCAATACATTTGTTGGGTCTAATAAACCCTAGACTGATTTTATTATGGAGAATTATGAACCATATCGAAGGATTCTATATCACTCTTGGGTGATGCAGCCAATCCTATCTCTATTAAAACTTTAAGGGACACATGAGATTCTCAGAGTCTTTTATTGTCAGGGACATTGCCTTTGTCTGAGACGTCTTCTTCTAATCAAAGTATTCTTATTCAGGGAGTAGAGTGCGGCTTTGTTAATGTTCCTCTCCATTGTGTAACTTTATCATCAGACTTTGTCTCAGGACCGTGACAGTCGGAACAGCCTCTGTTTAACCCGTTGAGGGCATTCATTTATTACTAGGCAACGACCTAGCTGGACACAAGGTTGTGGTTAATCCACTTGTAACCGACAAGCCTTGCTTGGATCAGAAAGTCGATCCAATTGAAAAATAATTCCCTAATTTATTTCCTGCTGTGGAGTTAACAGAGCTATGGCACAGAACGCTCCTAAGAATGATGTTGAAAAGGACATTATTCCTTTAACTGACACATGTATTGGTCAGGCTTTTGATGAGGTCACTTTCACTCCTTGTTTGGATCAATCAGAAGGTATTGATCACAGTGATCCTCTTTAAACGATTCATTCTCTTTATTCTAATCAGGTTGATAAACGACAGTCACTTGTCGTCGAACAGGAAAAAGATCTGTTTGTTTCAAAGGGCCATTAGTGAAACTGAAGCTACTGAAGTTCCTGTCCGATATTTCATTAAAAATGGAATTCTTTTGAGAAAATGGAGACCTCCCGAGGTACCTGCTGATGACGAATGGTCAGTGAACTATCAAATTGTAGTTCCAAAACCTTTCAGACAGGACATAATTAGTCGGGCCCATGACACTCCATTGGCTGGTCATTTTGGGATCAATAAAATTTATCACAACATCTTAACTCACTTCTATTGGCCAAAATCAAAAGTGATATTGGTAAATACTTTAGATCTTGTCATACCTGTCAAATGATAGGAAACCCCAATCAGAAAATACCTAAGGCTCATCTACAACCTATTCCAGCCTTTGACGAAACATTTAGTAGAAGTATGGTAGATCGTGTTGCTCCCTTACCTAAGACCAAGTCAAGTAACCAATACCTGTTGACCATTATGTGTGCGTTAACAAGGTTTCCAGAGGCAATTCCCTTGAGGAATATAAAATCTAAAACAATAGTAAAAGCTTTGATAAAGATTTTACTCAATTTGGCCTTCCCAAATGTGTCCAGTTTGATCAAGATTCAAGTTTCATGTCTGGAATTTTCTAACAAGTTATGTACGAATTAGGCATCCAACAATTCAAATCTTCTACCTAACACCCTGAAAGTCAAGGGGTATTATAAAGATTCCACCAGACTTTGAAAAATATGATTCGATCATATTGTTTTGATACTGGTAAAGATTGTGATGAAGACATTCATTAAATATTGTTTGCTGTTAAGGGATCTGTTCAAGACTTTAGGTTTCAATCCCTTTGAACTGATTTTTGGACACACTGTGCGTGCACCATTGAAAGTATTGAAAGAGAAACTTCTTTCTAATGAAGATCCTAAAATTAATCTTCTTGATTATGTTTCCAATTTTAAGTACAAGTCAAATGCATGTGAGGTCGCAAGAGAAAATATGCACTCTACTCAGTCCAAAATGAAACCAAGATATGATAAAAACTTGAAGGAAATGAGCTTTCACCCTGGTGATAGAGTCCTGGTTCTCTTGCCCATACAATAAAATCCTCTTCAGGCCAAGTATTATGGTCCCTACACAGTTGACAGGAAAGTCAATGATTTAAATTACATCAAAAATACTCCTGGTAGGCGTAAACAAAAACAACTCTGTCACATAAACATGATAAACGATAATATTGAAAGAGATAGCAGCTTAAACATGTGATTAATTTTGTTGTACCTGTGCCACTCAGTGAAGAATTAAGTGAAGGAATATCGTCGGATTGCACTGATATTGGAGTGACAAATCATCGGAATTCAGAAATTATGAAAGATCTGGACCAGAAACTTTCACATTTGCAAGAGCAAGAAAGAAATGAACTTAAACAGTTATTATTTGAATATAAGCACTTATTTCCAGATGCTTCTACAAGAAACAACAAACTTTTTCATGACGTTGAACTTATAAATTCCAAAACATGTTAAACAACACCCGTACAGGTTGAACCCTTTCAAACAGGAATACCTGAAAAAAAGAAATTCAGTGTTGCTGGAGAATAATTTTATAGAGCCCTGTAAAAGTGATTGGAGTTCACCATGCATGCTTGTTCCAGAACCATATAAAAAAATTCCGTATAGGTACTAATTATAGGAAGGTGAATAGTGTGACAAAACAGACTCATTCCATTACCAAGAATAGATGACTGTACTGATAAGATCGGTAATGCCAAGTATGTCACCAAATGTGACCTTCTGAAAGGATTTCGGCAAATTCCACTAACGCAAAGAGTAAAGGATATCTCGGCATTCGTGACTCCATATAGACTTTACCAATATAAAGAAATGCCGTTTGGGATGAAAGGGTCACCAAGTACTTTTCAACGTCTTGTGAATATGATTACCTCTGGTCTAGACAATTGTGATGCTTACATCGATGATGTCATCATCTACAACGACACATGGAAAGAACATTTAGCAACAATTCGGAAATTCTTTGACAGACTCACTGATGCACGTTTGAGAAGTAATTTATCTAAAAGTGAATTCTGCCGTGCTAGTGTAACTTTTCTAGGACATACCGCAGGACATGGACAAGTTAAACCTATAGATGCTAAGGCCCAGACAATCTCTGAATTTCCCATGAAGTTAATAAAAATCAACTGATGAAGTTAATAAAAATCAACTGATGCGATGTTTAGGTATATATATATATATATATATATATATATATATATATATATATATATATATATATATATATATATATATATATAGAGAGAGAGAGAGAGAGAGAGAGAGAGAGAGAGAGAGAGAGTGTTTGTGTGTGTGTGTAATTTGGATTCTTCACGTACCTTTAACAATTTTGCTGTGATATCGCTACGATGTGAAAATCAACCTCATTGTTGGAAAGAAAACCTGATCGTATCATTATTTGAATTATTAATCATTGTTTATTTTTGATTAAATTGTGATTGAAGTTCTAATCATTGACCATTCGTGGTGATAGATCAATCAATCAATAATATTGTTTAATTTATTCATTCATTCTTGTTAATTATTCATTTTAAGTTACATGTTAGAATTCGTTACCAGTTATCATTTCCCCTTATATCGTTAGTTTAATTCATTAAGTGTCGTTATATTAGATTCATGGTTTGAGATTTATCCGCACGAGTTTGGTGTCCCAATGTACAATCTGCAATCACATGTAAATATCTAGTTCACATAATTGCTGTTAGTGTCTTCACTATAATCCGACCCAACCCGGATCATCCTGTTACACTAAGTAATGGGACCCGTGACAATATCCGTGTGATATGAGGGATCACGCTATATTGATGCGCTGTATCTATGTCTCCATGACATTAACTGACTGGAGTTCATTGCCCAGCATTAACAGTTGGAAGTGCATAAGAGATTGTATTGTCTTTGTATCTTGTTGTTGTTTTATTTTTTACATCGCAACAACAATATAATCCGAGAATTTAAATGCTCAGCTGGTTCCGCTACCCATAATAGTTATGATTACTTTCAAATGAATTTCGTGCGCGGACGTAAACATGTACACATTCAGTTAGATGCTAGGAAGGTTGATAGATATGTCGTACTAAAATGGATAAGATTTTTCTGGAAACAAAAATGCGTGCTCACACACTCACGCACGCACGCACGCACACACACACACACACACACACACACACACACACACGCGCGCTCACACACACACATACTCGCACCAGCGCACTTGATTCAAATATATGTTCACAATTCAGACGACCTACTAGCTAATTTGAACAGTTTTTGTATAAGATGAATCCGTAGGTACCATAAAGAACCTTGAGCAAAATCGATTTAAATCATTTGTGCAGTTTTACAATTATTACAAATATAGGGAGACAACTCCGTTTTATATCTGGTTTATAACGTTGCTACTCGATTTGTCTGCCTTAACTTCTTACATTTATCAAGTTGCGACATAATATGACACACGCATCCCACCCCACCCATCTGTTTATTGTTTGTCGCCACTGTTTTTTTGTCATGCTAAGAAAAAGGGAGCTAAATGTATTTCTCAAGGCACACAGAGGAAGCAATACTGGACCTGCAACCCTTATTTGTAGCCTGACAATTGACCAACAGAGCCACCTGAAAAAATTTACTTAACATGTTTAAAAAACCGGGATAGTATTTAAATGATTCAACTGGACAAAAATTGTTTATATATTTTGCATCTTTGATTTTCGTTTATCTTTTCTTTTCGTTCCTTGCCTTTTTGTAAATTGTTTGCAGTGAATGCAAATAGCTTAGAGCACAAAAAACTGTAATGTAATTATTTACATCCTGTAGTTGATGCAATGTTTGGCAAACAAATATGGCAGTGGTTTCTATAAGAACAATTAGAAATAAATATAGAAAGATTGATCAAAAACATCTGATCTGAGGCTCCATGGTGCTAAGAAATTAACTGAAAACAATTTCATAGGCAGGAAGTTAGCTTCGTTTAAACATATTTAAAATGGCGTTTTTATTTTTGTTATATATCCATATAATGCTATATGTTTGATCTAGCTGTTCATTCTGTATCAATGCATATAAATTTACTTTATTATTGAACGGAAAGGAAATTTTGTTCTGTTCACTGACATCATTAACAGTTGAAATTAACGTCAACTGTACCTGTTATGTATTTAAGATGAAAATTACTGCGAATGATTCTATCTTTAATAACAACAATATTTAATTGACCTTTCAATGTTGAATATGCGGACACAATGAGCTTGAATCTTGTCTTGAAGCTGTCCATATTAGGAAAGTAATATTCAGCTGTGAAATTGTACAACGCTTGTTGCTATCTGTTCTGTGATAGAATGGTTCTATATTTTGGCTATGTTGGAATGTAATCGAAATGTTTTGCAAACTTGGATCCATGTCTGATAGCACCATTTTACTGAAACAATTACATTCTGTCTCGTGTTTGATATTTCATAGCTAGGCAGCTGAACAGTGTGTGTGTGTGTGTGTGATATTTGGATTTATAATTTTTATTTCTACTGACTTCAAGACAGCATACTTCCATAACGCGCAGAGAATGCATTTTACTTTTGTCATCCAATGACCACAGATAAGGAAACTATACCTTCACATTTGCATGTATTCTCCCCGTTTCACATTTGCATGGCTATTCCTTGTCGCCTTTTACAAGATTCACTACGAAGCCTTTCGAAGGCTAGCATTAATACTTCCCATTCAGCTTCGAACTAACTGCATTTCGAACTGCATTTCACTCACGTCCCATGTGCACTTCAACCCACAAGAAAAAGCATCTCAAAATAAAGGAATGACTCCTTTCAATTTATCTCGTGGTAAAACTGACATGCTATCACAAGGTGTCGTGAGTACTGTACGTTAAGAAGTCTGCTCCAATAAATTACCCCGGTTGAGAAATATCTACCCAACAATCAAACAACTAATCACTAACATCTAACAAAGGTATAAACGTGGACTTATACATAAATAGTTGATACCATAGGTGTATTAAAGTACATTGACATCGAGGTATATTCACATGAAATTAAATACAAATAGTTGATACCACAGGTTTATTAAAGTATGTTGACTTCGAAGTATATTCACATGAAATTAAATATAAATATAAATAGTTGATACCATAGGTTTAATAAAGTATGTTGACATTGAGGTATATTCACATGAAATTAAATATAAATAGTTGATACCATAGGTGTATTAAAGTATGTTGACATCGAGGTATATTCACATGAAATTAAATACAAATAGTTGATAATATAGGTGTATTAAAGTATGTTGACATCGAGGTATATTCACATGAAATTAAATATAAATAGTTGATACCATAGGTTTATTAAAGTATGTTGACATCGAGGTATATTCACATGAAATTAAATATAAATAGTTGATACCATAGGTTTATTAAAGTATGTTGACATCGAGGTATATTCACATGAAATTAAATACAAATAGTTGATAATATAGGTGTATTAAAGTATGTTGACATCGAGGTATATTCACATGAAATTAAATATAAATAGTTGATACCATAGGTTTATTAAAGTATGTTGACATCGAGGTATATTCACATGAAATTAAATACAAATAGTTGATAATATAGGTGTATTAAAGCATGTTGACATCGAGGTATATTCACATGAAATTAAATACAAATAGTTGATACCACAGGTTTATTAAAGTATGTTGACTTCGAAGTATATTCACATGAAATTAAATATAAATATAAATAGTTGATACCATAGGTTTAATAAAGTATGTTGACATCGAGCTATATTCACATGAAATTAAATATAAATAGTTGATACCATAGGTGTATTAAAGTATGTTGACATCGAGGTATATTCACATGAAATTAAATACAAATAGTTGATAATATAGGTGTATTAAAGTATGTTGACATCGAGGTATATTCACATGAAATTAAATACAAATAGTTGATAATATAGGTGTATTAAAGTATGTTGACATCGAGGTATATTCACATGAAATTAAATATAAATAGTTGATACCATAGGTTTATTAAAGTATGTTGACATCGAGGTATATTCACATGAAATTAAATATAAATAGTTGATACCATAGGTTTATTAAAGTATGTTGACATCGAGGTATATTCACATGAAATTAAATACAAATAGTTGATAATATAGGTGTATTAAAGTATGTTGACATCGAGGTATATTCACATGAAATTAAATACAAATAGTTGATAATATAGGTGTATTAAAGTATGTTGACATCGAGGTATATTCACATGAAATTAAATACAAATAGTTGATAATATAGGTGTATTAAAGTATGTTGACATCGAGGTATATTCACATGAAATTAAATACAAATAGTTGATAATATAGGTGTATTAAAGTATGTTGACATCGAGGTATATTCACATGAAATTAAATACAAATAGTTGATAATATAGGTGTATTAAAGTATGTTGACATCGAGGTATATTCACATGAAATTAAATATAAATAGTTGATACCATAGGTTTATTAAAGTATGTTGACATCGAGGTATATTCACATGAAATTAAATATAAATAGTTGATACCATAGGTTTATTAAAGTATGTTGACATCGAGGTATATTCACATGAAATTAAATACAAATAGTTGATAATATAGGTGTATTAAAGTATGTTGACATCGAGGTATATTCACATGAAATTAAATACAAATAGTTGATAATATAGGTGTATTAAAGTATGTTGACATCGAGGTATATTCACATGAAATTAAATACAAATAGTTGATAATATAGGTGTATTAAAGTATGTTGACATCGAGGTATATTCACATGAAATTAAATACAAATAGTTGATAATATAGGTGTATTAAAGTATGTTGACATCGAGGTATATTCACATGAAATTAAATACAAATAGTTGATAATATAGGTTTATTAAAGTATGTTGACATCGAGGTATATTCACATGAAATTAAATACAAATAGTTGATAATATAGGTGTATTAAAATATGTTGACATCGAGGTATATTCACATGAAATTAAACATAAATAGTTGATAATATAGGTGTATTAAAGTATGCTGACATCGAGGTATATTCACATGAAATTAAATATAAATAGTTGATACCATAGGTTTATTAAAGTATGTTGACATCGAGGTATATTCACATGAAGTTAAATATAAATAGTTGATACCATAGGTTTATTAAAGTATGTTGACTTCGAAGTATATTCACATGAAATTAAATATAAATAGTTGATACCATAGGCTTATTAAAGTATGTTGACATTGAGGTATATTCACATGAAATTAAATACAAATAGTTGATAATATAGGTGTATTAAAGTATGTTGACATCGAGGTATATTCACATGAAATTAAACATAAATAGTTGATAATATAGGTGTATTAAAGTATGCTGACATCGAGGTATATTCACATGAAATTAAATATAAATAGTTGATACCATAGGTTTATTAAAGTATGTTGACATCGAGGTATATTCACATGAAGTTAAATATAAATAGTTGATACCATAGGTTTATTAAAGTATGTTGACTTCGAAGTATATTCACATGAAATTAAATATAAATAGTTGATACCATAGGCTTATTAAAGTATGTTGACATTGAGGTATGTTCACATGAAATTAAATACAAATAGTTGATAATATAGGTGTATTAAAGTATGTTGACATCGAGGTATATTCACATGAAATTAAACATAAATAGTTGATAATATAGGTGTATTAAAGTATGCTGACATCGAGGTATATTCACATGAAATTAAATATAAATAGTTGATAATATAGGTGTATTAAAGTATGCTGACATCGAGGTATATTCACATGAAATTAAATATAAATAGTTGATACCATAGGTTTATTAAAGTATGTTGACATCGAGGTATATTCACATGAAGTTAAATATAAATAGTTGATACCATAGGTTTATTAAAGTATGTTGACATCGAGGTATATTCACATGAAATTAAATATAAATAGTTGATAATATAGGCTTATTAAAGTATGTTGACTTCGAAGTATATTCACATGAAATTAAATATAAATAGTTGATAACATAGGTTTATTAAAGTATGTTGACATCGAGGTATATTCACATGAAATTAAATATAAATAGTTGATACCATAGGTTTATTAAAGTATGTTGACATCGAGGTATATTCACATGAAATTAAATATAAATAGTTGATACCACAGGTTTATTAAAGTATGTTGACTTCGAAGTATATTCACATGAAATTAAATATAAATAGTTGATACCATAGGTTTATTAAAGTATGTTGACTTTGAAGTATATTCACATGAAATTAATTATAAATAGTTGATACCATAGGTTTATTAAAGTATGTTGACTTCGAAGTATATTCACATGAAATTAAATATAAATAGTTGATACCATAGGTGTATTAAAGTATGTTGACTTCGAAGTATATTCACATGAAATTAAATATAAATAGTTGATACCATAGGTTTATTATAGTATGTTGGCTCTTAAGTATATTCGAAAGAAGCTCAAAATACTTTCAAAGAGACCCAACATCTATAAATTTCCAGTGGATTCTGCTGTCAAACAGGTTGCACAGTACAATATAATTGAATAAAATATTCTGGCCCATTGAAGAGTCTTTCTTTAAAAAAAACATCGAACATTCATAACAACAGCAACAACAACAACAACAAATAATAATAATCTTCATAATAATAATGAAAATAATAATAATAATAATAATAATAATACTGATAATAATAATAATAATATCAATAATAATAATAATAACAATAATAATAATACTGATAATAATAATAATAATAATAATAATATCAATACTAATAATAATGATAATAATAATAATAATAATAATAATAATAACAATAATAATAATACTGATAATAATAATAATGATAATAATAATATCAATAATAATAATACTGATAATAATAATAATAATAATAATATCAATACTAATGATAATGATGATAATAATAATAATAATAACAATAATAATAATTATAATAATAATAATAACATGACTCTTTGAACTCATTAATCCCAGAAAATATTCCAAACATTTGGCGACACTTCTCTTTTAAGAGTAGAGTGAGTGTGTTTTGGCAAATGCTCAAATAGAAGAATATTTTAAAGCCAATAAATATAACAAATAATATCATGAAAATAATAAATAACAAATGCCAATAAATACATGTCACAAATGTTCATTTGATATTAAAAACAAATTATTGATAACTTGATTTATTAAAGTTTGGAGACTGGCATTAAGACACGATAACATTTCGAACTAAGGGAGATAATAACGCCAGTCTAATGTAGGAATTTTAACTGGGTAACTTGGATTTTATATCAGTTTCTCTTACCTTATATACTAAATTTCACCTACCTACAATTTCACGTATTCTCCATGCACTCCGTGCACAGTGGTCCCTTCATGAATGAATGTATGGCTTTCGTTATAGTCATCCCTACCAGTTCATGCTGTCTTTTTACAGAATTTTCCGGCATTAAAGATAACGTTCCTTTGTTCTATGATTTGTTCGTTTGCTGTCTAGGTTTAAATTTTTCTTTGTTCTTTCTTGGGTTTTTGTTTCTTTTTCCTGTTATTGCCTCGTGCATTGATTTGTCCTATCAATGTATACATTCATTTTACTCATTAACATATAAAACAGAGTATAAACTGAACATTTCATTTCAAATGGAGCAGTCAGGAAATAAAAGAAACAACAAATATTATGAATTCGTAAATGTTTTAAAGAGAAATTCACCTGGGTGTCCGAGTCCAGTCAGAGAAGATTCAGATAAACGGTACTGAAGTAACTGCTTCATGACGACATTATGGTAACTCGCACTGTCAGTGGTCAACTGTCTTCGCTAGTGTCCAGTATTTTAATGCTGTTGAAGACACACGAAAAAACAACAACATATAAAACAAGTTTATCATAATCATGTGTTCAGACCACCTACAGAGGAAGTTAATAGTTTAAAATATATAATGTTATCCAGGAAAGTTACGACATCAGTCATGGTTTGGTTTTACATTTTAGGAACTCATATATAAGACTACATATAAATATTGACTTGTAGGTAAAAAGAATAAAACTTTGGCTAAAACAAAGCAAGAATTATACAACAGTACTGGTAAATAATCCATTTGTTTCACTGAATGGGTTATAAAGTTGCTGCAATCGTAATTCAAGGTGTACATCAAGCAAGGTACATACAAATTACTTTCTATATAAATTTTATTTCAATTTTTACTCCGTTCGCCTTTATTGTTTTGTTAATTAATATTTATTTTATGGGGAAATATTATTGCTTTTATTTGTACAATTAAGTTATTTTATTAATTAATATTTGTTTTATGTGAGATATTATTCCTTTTATTGTACACTTTAGTCTCTTATATAGGTACAATATCTGGATTTACTTAGTAAACCAAGATTCTAGCTAATTTCACTATAAAATCTACCTCTATTTTTAGAAATCAAAATATTCTTCTAATTCTTTCACAAGACTTTCCGCTCTAATTTTTTGTTTAAATACACTAAAAGCGCTTAAATTTATATTAAAAAGGCGTGATAGGCAGACGGCCGCTTTTGCGGGCACATAAAAAACTATTTTATGTTGACAGCAGGATGCTATATTTTGTGCAGTTTTGTTCTCTGCACAGTAATCTATCAAGAAATATCCGTCAGTCAAGTGGTGTCACCGACCGCTACAAAACTCGCATTATAATATTTCACATACATGTCCTTAGGCAACCATGCGTCATGTTTGTTCAGAAGTTATATAACTGAGCTAGATGAAAATTTAGCTCTTTTCACCATAATACTAGACGTTACATCAGTTCTCACGAATGCAATAAATTGCAATGAAATAAATTATTTACTTTACGGAACGAAAAGGATACTGCCGTTGGAAAGCAGACATAAAGGTAAGTGCAGTATGATAATTCATCATGCACACAGCAGATTTTTTTAAGTGATGTCTGTCTTTGTCTGCCTGTCTGTCTGTCTGTCTTCTCTCTCTCTCTCTCTCTCTCTCTCTCTCTCTCTCTCTCTCTATATATATATATATATATATATATATATATATATATATATATATATATATATACCGCCATGTCGGCCAGTTCTGCGCATCGGGTAATTCTGCGCAACGATGCGTCATTTCTGTAAACATTGGATCATGTGTTATTTTGGGTTCAAAATCCATTTTATACCAAGAAAGAATGATCGTACTTTAATTAAGAAATGTGATATTCATAAAGTGTACATAAATATCCCACATTTCGACTCGAAATGCTTATGAAAATGTGATTTCTAAAAGTCAACATAAAGACCCACTCCATTACCTTTTTTAACCTGTAACCCAGAAAATCCTATTTACTATGTATCTTTTAGAATCATACAAATTAATACATTATTTGAAAAATTGAAACGTTTACCTTAACAAAATAAGCATCTTAATAAAAGTTTTAAATTTTGCAAGAAATTGTTCCACACGTACAAAATCGTCAGCTACCCATCGTGTGAATTTGCCGATAGAACGGGATTTTCTAAAATTCTTTATTAATTTTTCGCCATGCACAATGTGTTGTAAACACATTACATCCTATCCAATATTGTTTCTCTTCCACATAATAGCTTATTTTTTTCTAAAATGTCGAACTTTACTAAAAAAAATGTACAAGATCGGTTCAGTTTGCTAAATATCTCTTGCCATTTATTGGTATTGTTACGTGAATTTTGTAAAACTAGCCATATACCTGACCTAATTACTCGACTGAACTACTGACAGAAACAGTCTAAAGTAATGTATATCATAGCCCGATGAATAAACGTTGCATCTTTTCAAAGCTGTGCACAGAATAGGCCGACATATCGCGAGTCATGAAAACATGGGCGTGGTATCCCGTTTGTCCAACATTAATACTATCTTCGACAGAATGTTCTGGTTACAATTGCCTATTTTCAAATGGTAAGCATTGCAGTAATTTTCTATCGTCAATTGGTCGAATTCGGTATGCATTTTGCTTCAATATTGGTGACTAAATCCTTAGGTATGCATAAATGCCCGACAGCATGGTGTACATATATATTGTTTGAAAATATTAATTCTGCCTACTATTATTATCAAGTATTTTTCTAAAGAATCCAGGGATAGCACTCTCCGTTCTGTCTGGTGTAAGTTTATAACTCTCTCTCTCTCTCTCTCTCTCTTTATTATATATATATATATATATATATATATATATATATATATATATATATATATATATATCTGTGTGTGTGTGTGTGTGTGTAAATAAGAATATATGTCATCATTGATAATACAAAAACAAATTTTTACACAGAAATGGTTAATAACATTTAAATGTATACCCTATGACCTCATTCCAGTCAACCTGTGCTCTACAATTGCAAATTAGTGAAATCTGCTGACAGCATTTAGTAGGTCAAAGCAGACATGATGATACTGACATGCAGTGAAAGCGATGTGACATACTGAAATGATAATGACAAAGCATTTCCATGCGCAACCTCTGAAAAAAACAGCTGAATATTATGTTTACCTTTATTATTATTATTATTATTATTGATGTTGTTTTATTTGAAATTAAAGTTGCAATGCATCAACAAACAACTGAAATGTAGAGACAAATGAAGATACTTTTTCACATTAGCTATTGTTTCCAACGTATATTCTCGGGAAAGACAATTTCATTTCTGGCCTCGATAAAATCTTAAAGGTAGTGCTGTGCCGTGAAAACAATTCGACAATGTCCAAGTTGCAAATTGCAATGACTCTGTTGGCTTTATTTAAGATAGCAATAAAGAAACAAAACACCTTTGTGTCACTGTAGACATTACATATGTTATTGTGCGCATTGTCCTGTTTCGTGTAAAAATATGTGTTGTGTTATAGTATTCTTTGATGTAGAAATTGTGCGGGAGAGTGTTTCTTATAACACACCTTGTAAAAGAGAGTATTTGTTAATGTATATCTTAAACCCTTTCATGCATCAATACGTTTTGTGAGGCAGAGAATTTTCGATGAGTTGTGTTAATGTTTGATCAGACCCCATAAACACAACTGCATAAGGACTGTTTAAAAAAATTAAGCAAAAAGTAATTTCCTCAACAGGTTTCTGTAATAAAAGAATTCAGGGGGCTCTTTCTTTTATTCTGCAAAGAAATAGAAACAACTAAGTTCTAAAGCAATAAGTCTAACGGTCACGCATATATTTTATTTTTGTATATGAATTTCCTTCAGATTTTGGATCACAGTAAAACCAAATAGAATTAAAAAGGATCCTATTAATTTTTTCATTATATCTTTATAGCATATCAATGTATTGCTTCTACAATCTGAAAAATTAAACACTCTCATCAAATATACAAAATGAACCTAACTCATAACAAAGCAGTAGCAGCAGCAACAACAACAACAACAATAATGATAATAATAATAGTGATAATAATGACAATAACATCAATAACAAGAACACAAATAATAATGAGAGCAATAATAAAAATAATAATAATGAAAGCAATAAAAATAATACTAATAATAATATCAATAACAAGAACAACAACAATAGCAATGATAGCAATACTATTAATAATAATAACGGCAATAACATCAATAACAAGAACAAGAAAAACAACAACAACAACAATAATAATAATAATAATATGATAATAAAATTAATAATAAAATAATAATGACAATAACATCAATAACAAGAACAACAATAGCAACAATGATGGCAATAATAATA
The DNA here is from genome assembly GCA_028554795.2 of Sinohyriopsis cumingii. Taxonomy (NCBI): domain Eukaryota; kingdom Metazoa; phylum Mollusca; class Bivalvia; order Unionida; family Unionidae; genus Sinohyriopsis; species Sinohyriopsis cumingii. The sequence continues at coordinate 29,660,499 of CM068840.1, forward strand.
ATAATAATCATGACAATAATAATAATAATAATAATAATAATAATAATAATAATAATAGCAATAATAATAATAATGATAATGATACTAATAGTAGTTGACGCAGTAGCAAGATCGTCATCGTGTTACGTTAATAAGAGTTCAAGATCAATATTTGATATTACTTCATATAAAAATATCATAAAGACCCTTAATTATCACATGAATTTGAAAGAAGGAAAAACAATATAACTAATCAATTATATACATAAGGCATAAATCATTATTATAAGTATGTGAAAGATCTTACCCTGCTCCTTTTGTTTGTATAGGTCTGTAAACTAAAAACAATTATGTTGTTAGCTATATAATCGAATCGAACAAAGAAAAAAGTATCAACATTGATTTATTTTTAAAAAATCGATTTTTCCATTAGTACATTAAGTTAGATCCGTATATCTTAGCCGCATTTGTGTTTCAGTGGTCGAAACGGACTTTGTAATAACCAACGTTTTAACATTTAATGTTTGGTCTAATAAAATAAGAAACAAACAAACAATATTGATATCATTAAACTTTGGCAAAAGAAACTATTAACCAGGTCTTCAGTTGTTCTATTCGGATTTTAATTAAGACAGATGTACCATTCTTTTCTTTCCGTTTGTCGCATTGAATTAGTTAGTTCAAATGTACAAACAATAAATATTTTGCATGCTTATGCGTTTTCTCTGCCAGAAAGTAAGGGTTTTAATTCAGGATGGCAGAAACCCATTTATGGTATTGCATCCATTCTAATTATTTCGTATCGCTTCTAGTTTTGTAAGTTCACTATTTTTATTAACAATCTAGTGTACTTATAATTATACTGAAATCTAAACATTTTAATTGTATAACAATCGTGCACAACATTACAGATGCAAATGATGACTAGAAAACGAGAAGTAAAACTAGCATATCCGGAGTTGGAGCAGATATAAATAAAATGTCATTAGCAAAATAAACCACAGTAAGTGACAAGTATTCATTCACGGTCTGTATCCGGTTCAGTGGTTTTAAGTGTGCATCATCAAGACACATAATCAACACCAGATTTATTGGTGGAAATCTGATTTAAGCTCTGAAGTTTGCTTTTCTTTTCTTTGTGTGTGCAGATATGTGTTTACTTATTTATTTATTGATTTATTTATTTATTTATTTATTTATTTATTTAAATCGGCAATACACGAGGATACCTTTCTTAGATGGTCTCAGATATTTCGGATTCTAATTTCCTGCTGATTACTAGATGGCAGCAGGGACGCACAACAGCGTTTCCTGGCTGGACCACGTTAATCAGGGACGCACAACAGCGTTTCCTGGTTGGACCACGTTAAGGTGTCTTCACAATAGGCTTCAGGTACATTCGTTTTGGAAACTTAGAGTAAGGTACTTGACTAATGACCCTACGCTGAAGAGTGTCCAACTTGGTCATTTTCAATTTAAATTCAACGGTTTGCAACCATTTGTATTCCTGGTGCGTTTTCCAATGGTAAATTTGTGATAATACATTTATTCTTGGCATGATGTTTACCACCTTTGAAATAAAATAAAGAAATATGTTTCTGCACGGGATTCTCCAAACTGCACAAAATAGCTGAATGAGCTATTTTTTCATTTAGGTGAATAATATCAGCTATTGGGTGATTTAGAATGCTTCATTATCAAATCAATCGAATTCTCGATATACGCTAGTCAATGTATCACTACATTTGTTTATTTTTATATGTATTGTTCTCATGTGTCGACATTTGTTTATGTTACCCAGTTGATTAGTCATACGATTAGAGGCATCAGGAATATAATATGTCCGGCACTTTTGTGACAAAACAGTACTGTATAGCTTATGTTGCATTTTCTAAAAATGATTGTATTGGCATAAAATAACCGGGACACACGTGTTTATGTTTCGTCCTTTGCATTGGTCTAGAGGTTGAACTCAATAATGACTTTGCATTTCTCAGTTGAGGTGTTAATGCTGTTTTCTATTCAATACAGGAGTACGTGTTTTAATGCAGAGCAAATTTTCAATAAATGTTTAGAGAAAATATATTGATTTTCTTAGGGACAACAATAAGATGAAATAACAGCTAGTCATCTCAGTTGTTGTCATATCTATTACAGGATCGTGCTTCTTTCGTGGATGATCGTTATAATCCATATTAGGTATTGTTGCTAGAAAGCTTAAAAAATTACCTTTTACGAGGAAGAAGATTCCTATGAAAAAAGATCCATTTATAACATTTGTTATCATTATGAAACGTAATATATGTATATAAACCAATGCTCTTCTGTGACGTACGTATGCATTCATTTTCAATCAATCGTATCCATTTAGAATAAGGTGAATTAATATAGTTAGATATCAGATCATTTGAAAATATGCCTTAGTTTTGTTTTAAGGCCTCACTATATGACGTGAATCGAAATGAGTTGTACTGCCTGTTATTTGAGCGTTGAATCCAAGATTGGTAATGCCTTTGCAAGCTATGGTTGCTTCTTGGCAAGACATCCATGGAAATTCATTATTGCCTGCGTTCTTATAAATGGTCTGCTTGGAATAGGAATGATACGTCTTACGTCTGAAACCGATACAGCGACTGTTTATACACCAATGAACAGCCAGGCCCACCAAGACAGCGAAAAAGTCCAGAGGCTCTTTCCAGATATGAGCGGTTTTAATTTTGTTAACCTTCAGCGAGCAGACGAAGGGTTAGAAGCTGACGTAATTGTTCGCGCGCCTTCTGGAAACGTGATGGAAAATACAGTATTAGAAGAGGTGAAACAGTTATATGATTATATTGTATCAATAAATGTTGACTATAATGGTGAAAATATAAGCCTAAGTAACATCTGTGCAAGAGATGTTAGAGGTTGTGTTGTTGCTGGCGACTTTTTCATTTCACCTGAATTCATTGTAGCTGTTACCGACGGTAATGTGACATACCCCGTTTTTCATCATCCAAAAAGAGGTATGATATTTTATGAAAACCGAGTGGGAGATGTCCGAGTCAATGGTCCTATTTTAACTTCGGCAGGGATGCTCTCTTTGAGGTTTTATTTCCGAACTGATGGAGAAAAATATGAAGAGATGTATATAATTTGGAAGGATGAATTCATTTCAAAGATGAAGTCGTTTTTCTCAAAACACATTGAGATCGCATTTTCACATTCTGACTCACTTGGTGATGAACTCTCCAACACCATCTCGGGTGACATAGCTTTGTTTTCAATTACATTCACCCTCATGATAACTTATGCATGTGTTGCTACTCTAACGGCCCGGTGGGACTGTGTAGGTCAAAGATCGCATCTTGGCTACCCAGGAGTCATTGCAGCCGGTATGTCAATTGTGTCTTCGTTTGGCCTAGTAAGTGCATGTGGAGTGGAATTTGTCAGCATCGTTGGAGTAATGCCATTCTTAATCATTGGTAATAGATCTCTCTCTCTCTCTCTCTCTCTCTCTCTCTCTCTCTCTCTCTCTCTCTCAACATTTTCAGTGTATTAAAGGGCCTCATATCTTGTTTGTTATATCAGGGTGCATATACTCACACTTCTGTCTGCTGGTGAGGTTGATATATACTAATAAAACTAACGATCAATTTACGACATCTGTAAAATGGACCCAAATCCGTTTGAACTTTTATTACTTTTATGAAATATGTAAACAGAAATTTACAAATTCAACATTTGTTTCTATTGTATATGAGTTTAGGTGGAGCAATTCATTTTACAACAATAGGCAGAAAATAGTTTATAGTACAAGTCACATGGTTCATGCACGCGTACTGGGTCACAGTTTGCAGCTCTACGTATCATTGTGGAGAATTTGATTACACATACATTTAAATGGCTTTTATTTCATTGAAAATTATTATATAAATTCCTCGAAAAATGCTTGACGGAAAACTCAATGATAACGTACTTCAATATTTTTAGGCGTAGTCAATCAAGCGGGGTGATCCCGATTAAACCGGTTTTTGTCACGCTCCATTATGTAAGGCGGAACGCACCTGCGGTTGGGACGAAGTTGTACTACAATCATGAAAAGAGACGCGACAATGTCGTCATTTATAAAAAAAAAAAGCCCGGGAAAACAATGGTAGGAAAAAATGACACACAAGTCCATTAAATTAGGGAAAATTATGTAATGTAGTATCTATCTTCAGTACGTTATGTCATGTCTTTTATTTCAATTCGCACATAATACCTATTGTTCCCATACAACTACATTCCTTCATACACGTACACAACAGTAGAAACACGACTGTCCATTCAGATTTATTTTAATTAAATTTCACATCATGCTAAAGTATCATTTCGAAGAAATCATAAGTACAAGTTAAGAATAAAGCTTATTGCATGTTACTCCTCTATCCCATTCATAGTTAAACATCGATACAGGAGTTGTATCAAAACGCACGCGAATTCTTGTTCACTCGATCAAACCTTCATTCCCCAAGTACTTCAATCCAATATCAACTTTATTGATCCAATCTAATGCTGAACTGCCATTGTAAAAGTCCATAGCGATGGCTATGGAAATTTTATTATAACATTTATTGCGCAGAACACTCAATAGTCACGACAGCATAAACTTTGATAAAAACTATATTACGATCAAAGTTTAAAACTCAAATTAAATTTTAAATTTATATACGTAAATGCGCTTACATGACCCATGTGACTTTTACTAATGAGCGATTTGGGATCTATGAATTGACTGATTTCAAGAATGAATAAATGGTTCGTTTTAACAAGCAAGGAGAAAGAACAAAATTTAAACAATGAACATGACAAAATGAAACATAGAAAAAGCCGTTATTGATTTGTGATGTGTAGTATTTCCATCAGCTATAGAGTTCCGATAGTTAATACCAGCAACAAGCGTAAAACATTTATATTTATAAAGATTTCATTTGCAACAAGAGTTTGACAGAATAATACATCTGGCCATTTTTAACGCGGTATGTATTATGTTGCGATGAAAAGGAAAATCAAACATGGATGAAAAGATTATGTATTCTTTACTCTCTACTTTTGAAATATATTCCATTCTGTACCAAAAGATAATGTACACGTCGTGACAAAAACAATTGTATTTCGGTGGAGTTACATTAAGCAGAGCAACTTATTTTATATAAATTCAGGATCCTCGTATGTAAATGTGCAAGTCTATCTACTTTCGCATTTTTGCACATTATCATTTTCTTTTTCTCGCTTTTACTCAGTTATTTTCTTAACTTTCTCTTCTTCATTTCATTATTTGTCAACTTCTTTATATTTCGTCTTAGTCATCGTAATTGGATCATTCATCAGCGTTAGTTTTTATCATTACCACCGCCATTTATACCCGAAATACCGTGTAATAATGGTAGTAACTTTACCTCACAAACTGTCAAATTTATTATTATTATTATTATTATTATTATTATTATTATTATTATTATCTAGGCATAGGTGTAGACGATATGTTTATCTTACTATCCGGCTTGTCAGACGCCCAAGATAAAGAAACCGTTGAAGAAAAGATAGCAGAGACGATGAGGAAGAGTGGTGTAGCCATCACCATTACATCCCTAACAGATTTTCTAGCTTTCATAGCTGGAGCCACTTCAATATTTCTAGGAGTGAGAAATTTTTGTATCTATACAGGTAAGATTACAGTAAATGTAATAATGCGTACCTACTTTTCTTAATTCCAACGTATTTTTACTCTTTTATCAGTGTTTGGCGTGGACATTTATGTTCCTCAGGAAAGGAGCTTGATTGGGGTGCTAATTTGTCAAAACAAAGACAATGCCATAAGATATAACGAGAGAAGTAAAATGTTTTACAGATGAATGTAAAAAATAAATAGTACTTCTGGCTATCATGTGTCCAATCTGCAAGGATAATCAGAGACAATTCGATAAGATATGTAAATAGCAAGTAAAATATGGAATGCTTGAATGCATGATGTGGAACTAGCAAACAATTGTCATTTTGATTTACAGGTGTTGCTGTGCTGTTTTGTTATCTGAACCAGACGACTTTATTTGTTGCTTGCTTGACATTGCATGAGAAACGAGTAGCAGCGAGACGACACTTCTTCGCGTGCATCAAGGTCATGTCCAAGGACGAAGCTAAAGAGGCCAAAAGGTCCAAGGGAAACATTTTATGTTGCACTGGCTCCCCACCTAGATCACGCAAGGATGTCGAGAGTTTCTTGGACAAACTTCCCGGCTGGCTCTTACCAAGGATTGTTCTAAACCTACCGATGAAAATTCTAATCCTTATTTTATTCGCAGTATATTTGGCTGCATCAATATATGGAATCACGATACTAAAACAAGGACTGGAGTTAAAACATTTAGTGTCAGAATCGTCATACTATTACAAATTCAGGGATTGGTCGGATAGTCATTTCCAATCTTCAACACCAGTTTCTTTTGTTATATCTAGCACAATTTCTTACTCTAATGTAGGCAACCAAAATAAAATCCGTTCACTATTAGATAATGTAAAAAAAGATTTTGAAATTCAAAATTCAACTGAGATTAATTGGCTCTCAGCGTATCAACGGTCACCATTTTATGACAATTCATCTGAAGCAAGTTTTATATCAAATCTGAAAAATCGCTTTTTGAAAAGTCCACTCTTCAAAAGGTTCGAAAATGACGTTTCCTTCGACGAAACAAATACAACAATATCTGCCTCGCGATATTATGTATTTTCTGTTGATCAAAAATCCACAATGGCTCAAGGAAAATTGATGTTGAGGATGCGTAACGTTGCGTCACAGTCATCTCTTCCAGTATTTGCCTTCGCACCATCCTTTATATACTTCGAACAATATGTTGAGATTCTTCCTCAGACTGTTCAAACTGTAGGAATTGCAGTAGCGGTTGTGTTTTTCGTGACGGTTGTCTTCATGCCACACCCAGTTCTTCTTATTTTTCTTACAATTACAGTCGCCATGATTATGGTAGGGATTTTTGGTTTCCTTGACTATTTTGGTCTGACTTTGAGCTCAGTAACAATGGTACACATTGTCATGAGCATAGGCTTTTCTGTTGATTTTACCTCTCATATTTGTCATGGATATATGATATCTACTGGAGACACAAGGGCTGAGAGGGTCCGCTCAACTCTGGTAAGATCTGGGGCACCAATCTTTCACGGAGCTACTTCTTCATTACTGGGTGTCATAATTCTCCTTAAGACGTCAAGTTACATATTTATGTCATTTTTCAAGATTATGTTACTTGTGATACTTTTTGGAATTGCACATTCAGTGCTGTTTTTGCCAGTTATTTTCTCTTTGATTGGGCCTCATAAAAAGGGCATTAGAGGCGTAAAAGTTATTGATGTACGAAAAGACACAGAGATGACTTTTCAACAACCATTGGAAGACATAGTGCAATCTGAAAGATGCCCCGAGGAGCGAAATTGTGTTAATTACCAGAATAGCAAAATGTATAATACAAGCCCAAAAGATGCAGATTATTATGAGATAATTAAACAAAGAAATGGGGCCGGAAACATGGTTTTAGAACAAGACACAATGGATATCCGATACAAGAGAAACTGGGAATGAAAAACTGAGAATTAAACTTGGGATTCACAGTAGCATGTAAAGAGTGATATAGAATTTATGTAAATATTGTTTGGGTTTGCTGACAACAATGCTTTCTAAATCTACAGTATGCAATAATTTACGACGTTACACAAGAAGTTTTGCGTGCTTTTCTATTACGATTCATTTATGTCTGTCAATCTCTCCGTCTAACTAATCGTCAGCTAGTCTGCGCGTGTTTTTCTTTTGTTTTTGTTATGCATGGAAAAACATTCATTCATGCATACAAAGAGACAGAGAGAGAGATGCTGTCAAGTAATTTTACTTGGCATCTCCTCAAGACTTCAATAAATGTTTAAAAATGACACTGAAAAGGTTAGTGCTTGTTTGCTTTGCCTATAAACACCATACAATATTCAAGTCAGCAAATGATAGGATCATTTCTGTTCTGCTGTTACAATTTTAGGGAAAAAAGCAAACACGTTTAAAAGGCCAGAATCCATTCATAAACACAGATATTCCTTAAAACATACTAATTTCTTATGATGGTGTATATTTTACTCATTTGGTTTCAGTGGACATATTATTATTTGCTTCCTGCGCCTCTTTCAGGTATTCATGACAAAGTATAGCGAATCTATCTTTAGACGTGCCTCACTAGCCAATTAGGGTATTTCTAGAACTGGAGTGACTGTAGATTTTATCGAAATAAAAAAATAGTCGATCATTCATAGCTTCTAGGTCTATGTTTGTTTTGTAACATGCTGACGTGATCTGGATGAGGTATGGACATACATTTGAAATCAGATTCGAACGTTTAAATTCGAATGTATGAATGGTTACATTTGTGTCAAGTGGTTTAGAATAAAAGACAATGTTTAAAGCTTAGAGAAAGTACACATTATGGAACGCCTTTACTGTCTTGTGTGGTACGTCCTTAGCACGAATGTTTAGTTCAATGCTGGCCAGTTAGAGCCAGCTTAGATTTTGATACGGCTCTCAATGTCATAAATTAATTGCAAAGACAAACTGTCAGATACCGATAAGAATATAACAGTTTCTAGAAATTACCGAGATTTTAGCGTGTATCGTAATCACGTATATTACGCATTGTTTGTTTTTAAAATCATGATTGAAAGAGAAATAGTAGCCTTACAAACTGAGAAGGCCAATATACTGTCGATTTAAAATCAATGCTATGTATATATTACAAGCATCGACGTCGATTTACGTATTTTCATTTTAAGACTGATTGGAAGCCACATATGCAAAATACATATGGACACAATGCATGTGTAACATTATGCACCTTACCTATGCATACTAGATAATGACAAATAGAAGACTGTTGCTAATTTCCCGGCAAGATTCAATCTGGAGTCACTTTGTCACTAATTATGACCCTTTATGCACAAATAAATCCAGAGGTACAGGTCATAACAAATATCCACATATTGGCATTCTCCACCCACCCCACCCCACCGCATCCCACTCCACCTCACTCCGACCCCCCACACCACCACCACTCTAACCACCCACCCCATGCTTACAGTTTGGATAGAATACCATTTGTATCAAGTATTAATCTTTGTTATCAAATTTGATCAACCTCATCCATTCAGTGTAGATGGAGTTTAAGTAAAAACGACGAGCCCACACACCCGCTTTCATGGGAATGATAACTAGGACAACAAATGTTCTCTATCATTTATATATCCTTTTGTAGCATGGTGTAACATATAATATCTCTCCTTCAATTGATGATGATGAAAATTACATTGCAAGGAAAACGGTGACCAACGAGCAGCTATAACCTACCACAATATATCAATGAGATTGCGAATATAAAAACATATTTTCAATAGAAATTATTTTTTCTTGCATTTGATATAAATACATGCTACATCGCATTTTATTATTAAGCAAATCTCTCACAGGAAATCAAAACATATCATGAAATGTGAAGCTTCATTTACAGGTATGTCTAAGTATTTAGGTCAATAGGTAAGACTAGACCTAGGATTATTCGGATCTCGTTTCTTGCTTCAACAGCCAAAAAGATAATAAAACATATAGACAGTTTGGACCGTATGTGTAACATTTGCTGTGTTATGTATGTATATAATTATTTTTTACCTTCTGCACATGACTTTATCTATAAATATTTAACATTTGTAATCATGATTTAAATTGTAGTGCTTATCTATTGTTGAATTTGTTGTAAGTGCATAGGGTCTATCGTAAAACCTATAGAACGTACATTTGCGTAAAATCTATAAATATACGCTTAAGTACGTGTTGACTGTTACTTATAATAAAACTAGTAGGAACTATTTTGCGAGTTTCTGATTCTTTTCTGTTAGACAGTCGGTCAGGTGGTATCGTAGAAGAATTACGTTAATTCTTATTGAGTGGCTTAAATCGTGTGTGTTTTTCTACGCTGTTGGAAAGATATGATTAGTCACGTCGTTGTAGTGATACTAAAAGTGTTTTACATTTTTCTCCTGTTCATAAGTAGTTGGGACATGGCGGTTTTCCTATTCTTCTTTGTTGTGTTATTGTTGTAACATGAAGTCTGCACGCGTGTTGTATAATGTTATGAGATACTACTAGAGAGAAACATCATTTGTTTGAATTATTCAGTGGAACTAGAAGGTGCTCATTAGACTATAGTATTCTGAAACTATTGTGAGTTCTTAAAGAAGCCATTTCGACACTTCATGACTGTTAGTGGACCAGTACATTCTTGGATCTAAATTTATACATAACATTTCTTTATTTTGGACCATAACACAACTTTTTCAGGATTACTTTGGATTCAGTTCAAAATATTGTATTTTCAGTTCAATTATATTCAATTTTCATTTTATGCCATTGATAATTAAATTATTTGTAGAGCTTTACAAACCTTCTTGATTTTCCTTCTTTCTGGCCATATATTTACCAGGCAACCATAAAAAATGAGCAAATCTTGAAAGGTTGGTCATGCTTTTTTACTAGAGGGTTATATAACTAGGAGGCATAATGTTAATGTTGTGCAGTCCCATTATCCTATTTTTCGAATGTATTGCCCATTGAGCAGGTTAAGACAGAAAAGGTATCTAAACATTATAGGTTATATGGAGTTAATGGAATTCCCCCTACCCATTAAGTGGATAGAAGTTAACCTCATCTGAATAAATTAAAGGGAAGGTAAAATAATAAAAATATTCCTGTTTTGCAATTCTCAGACTGAGATTCCCACAGGAGGTACATAATTACCAAAAATAGCTGGTCCCGGTACATGTAAACTCCAGACAGATTGGAACACTCTTGCCATATAATGTATTTTCCAGCACCCAGCGAATTTGCTCAATAAAAATACATTAAACAAATAATTCTGTGAAAATTCCTATTACACCTGTATTGATTGATTCGCATTTTCTCTCATGTTTGACAGCTGATATAGCACCCCTTGATATTATCTCCAAGGCAGAAGGGCTAACCATTCGGACGATCCGTCAAGCAAAGGGAAAAAGGTTTAATCTATATATGTATAAACCCTGAACGACTAAGAGTAACAAGTGGATGATAAATAACCTTTTAAACGGATTGTACTTTGAGAAATTCAACCTACATACGTGAATATCGCTGACACTGAAAAATATGAGTGCCAACATTCTCGCCACTGTGTCTAAAACGATATAACACGATACATTAATAATTTGCCACGTAGTGTGCTCGAAAATAAATTTCACCCTATTGTAAATTGCGTATAAACCTAGGTAGTAGAGATTCTTCAAGACGTTTGCAGTTTTCAAAATGTACACGATTCTACCTATTTTCTTCTGGTCTATAAATATATTTGTTAAAATATGCATATTTTGTGCATTGCACAACATTAACATTATGCAGGTTGAAAGAACCGATTTTATTCTGACACAAACAACAAATACATGAAACTTATATAATGAAAAGATACATACGTTTTAACTTTCTCCACAACTATACATACATATTAGAATTATATTTCCGGCAGACGAACACATTTGTTTAACTCATACCTTACCCCTAATCTCGTCTTAAACCTGCATTCCTATTAATTTTCGTTTTTACTTCTAATAATTAGTGTACTATTTGGGTAATGGATTCTTTTATTCAATGATTCGGCACATATTTATTATGTCTAAAGAAACAAATCGAACGAAAGAATAACAACTGCCGATTGATCAATATCCAGAGCACTTAAGAAATGTAACTATATATACTTGTCTTTTGAAAGTCATGTTACAAATTTGAATGTGGTCTGGTTGCATGATCATTTCAGTTTCCTTTAATATATTATAATCACAAGGAAATACATTTAGTATACTTTTAGCCATTATGCTACGTATCTCTCTTACTATATATATATATATATATATATATATATATATATATATATATATATATATATATATATATATATACATGTGTGTGTGTGTTTGTGTGTGTGTGTGTGTGTATTATTTACATTAGAATTACACATTCCTAATTTGAGCAGCAGTCATTAGATTTTTTCAGTTGAAAAGATTCAATTTTTGTATTTGACTCTTTGATCATGGGTCTATATATTACAAATTATTGTGAAAGTCATTGAAGGGTATTTTGATTATGTCACTGTGATTCATTAAGACTCTTAGCACAGCCAACTGTTCCAAGCTACCGGCACACAAGCAAGTTCCATTTCGGAATTCCTTTAGGACGCCAGTGAAACTCTATACATCTGTAATTATGATAGAACCTTTAGGACTAAATGGGCTTTAATTCGAAATACTGTAATATGTTTTTAGAAACATTTTCACTTTGTATTGTAGGAATATAACTTATTTGCTGAATGTACGAACCTTGCTGCTGTTTCATCGTTTCTGCAACTACGTTTAAAAACAATGAACCGTAACATACGAGAGTCTTAATAGCCCAGACATCAAGTGGCACGCTTGGCTGAATTTTATGTAGTTTGTTTACATTGTTCATGTATATATTGTGTCAATTTACTTTAACTTGCTTGGCCTGAAAGATATTTTCTGTGCTGAAACACTCATTAAATATTTGTTGAAATTAGAACCATTTAAAAGATTTCCAAAATGCATGATCTAATATCATAATATATTAATATTTAAAGAACTAATTGGTTTGAAATAAAAGTTTGACAATGAATTTTGATAAACCAGTATAACTCAAATATTGACCTAAAAGTCATTTCGGCCAATATGAGATTTAATGGTTAATAAACGTGAATATTCCCCTCGACAAAAGTCAATTTTAAAGTTATGGAAGAGGAAAATATATGTTGAGAAAGATTTTAATTACAGACACGCTCCATGAAAAATGCGATCACTTGATTACATAAATTCGTGTAAAATAGCGTTTATGCATTATTTATTTATATTTAAACATATAAAATCATACCAGAGGTAAAAAGAAAAGTTCAACTAGTTTTACAACTTAAGCAGAGCAATATTTAGTAGCCTCGGCAAAATTAATGTAAAGGCAGTGTGGACGGCTAAAACTTACTACATTCACTGAACTTTGCAACACGTTGCATGCCGATGCTTCACAATACACAACTGGTACCAAATAATACCTTGATCAACCTTGGTAACATATCAGTGTGGTACAAGGTCGTTTTGACGAAATATAATAAGCGAGATGAAGATTTAACAGCTTTGAAACAAGAATTTATAAACAACATGCATGCAGATAAGAGACTGAAATGCTCAGTATTGCATTAAGTGATATCATCGACAGTGTTCAAACCTAAATAAACAAAAAGAAAGGAAACACCAAACACCAAAGTAAAGCATAATCTAGGCGTAAATAAATCTTACAGTGAGCGCTTGAATGAATAATTTTACATAGAAATCGATAATATCATGAAAAGACGTTCGACGAGCAAACTACACTGTTGACTATAACACACTTGCAGCAAATCAGCTTCTCAATAAATATAATTCCTAAGTCGTGTTTTAGCCAATCCAACAGTTGCCCTAAACTAAAACCTGAAATGCTTCTTAACATTTGCCCCAAACTATACCTGAAATGCTTCTTAACATTTGCCCCAAACTATACCTAAAATGCTTCTTAAATTAACGTTGACTTAGGAACATAATCATATTTACATCAGCCTATCTATATTTAGCTCTGCTTTAGGAGGCAGTATTATCTGGTATCATGGTACCAATCGTTTTTTCATAGACCTCAATGCTAATGTTTTGTGAAATAAATATACTTTCTATCCTACTTCACCATGCATATTACACACTGTCATAGAGAACAATGTTAGATTGTCAATTTGACAAAGACAAAGCCAGTTGCTCCAATGCATTTAAGAGAGATAACGCTGCTGGAACTAGACAAGGGTAAGAGTTATCTAGTCACAACGGACACGTTTTCAGCCATGTGTACCACATTTAAAAAAAAAAAAAAACAACATAAAAATATAAAATCTCATCTGGATATGAGTTAACATGATCTCACATGTGGCCAAGAGGCTCATCTTTTTTTAACCTAACAGAACTCGTACATAATGCACCAATCACAGCTAGTGTTGTTGCTTTTTCTGAACACAATGTTCTCTACACCTAAAGCTCCGCCCACCTGGGGTTGTACAATTGGTACCGTTATACCATCTATGAACCATTCTTTGGTATTTGACTCAATTATTAAATTTGTTTGATAGGGGATATTTTCAGAGCTTCAGATGTTGAGTTACCACTAAATATTGCACAGAATATACAAGCACATTTACTACAAATAACGTCCTCGACTCTGTCATCGATATGTTGGGCTTTGGACACATGTTGACAAAACCGCGTAATTATTTAAAAATATAATTTATTTCTTTTAACAAATTACTTGAATCTTTTAGCAAAATTGATCATTTTTATAATTCTATACACTATTTAATTTATATCATTTAATTCAAAACTATTAATACTATTGTTCGCCATTAAGGAATTAAGTTGTACATATTTTATAATTGAATTCCTTCATCGCACTTATCATAGAATATTTGTGTATGTGATTTTAGATTTTAACGTAGCTTTAACAATTTTTCAGTCATATTGCTTCGATGTCTGCAGTGTTTCAGTTTATAGTGATGCCTAGCACTGGGGAATCATGCTACAGACATGTTGTTGTTGTTGTTGTTGTTGTTGTTACAGGGTTAAACGCCATTTTCAGCACAAGATAGGCTATACACGGCGGCCAGTATAAATGGTAGAGGAAGAACCAGAGAAAACCACAAGAGAAAAAAAAAACAAACTCATGAGAAACTACGGCACAGACATATATCATGATGTCCGAGGCAGACGCTCTCACCACTAGGCTACCAGAGCAGTAAACCATATAATGTAAATTTGTGGAAAATGTAAAGCTCCTATACGTCACATGCGTTGACTTCCAGTCTAAAATGAGATTTTCTTTTATATCTAATATAAATAGCACATTCCATCCCCAGAACACTGCTTTGATTTATCAGTTTTTATTCTCCGTCATGCATTTTTTTTTTCAAAGATTATTTATTCGATCCAGTGCTACTTTACGCACCTTTTAAGATTCTTTCTCCGTGAATGAAATATGACCTGTAGCGTTTGACTGGTTAAATTAACTATTAAACAATTTAAAATGAAAGTAAGTGATTTTGTTTAAATTCCATGAATACATGCTAAGTCGGTATTTTTTGTTCATTCAGAATATTCAAACTGTATTCAATATACCCCTGAGAAACTCCAACATAAAAATTAGCTAACAAAGTGTTTTCTTAAATTTTTGAGTTAATAGATAGAAAAATATAGATGTAGATATATTAACAAATTCTTTATTAACCCTATTTAACCTAGTGACTGCTATAGTTAAATTAAGGCCACTGAAATTATTTAAGATTGTTAAAATATCCATACAGGATTAGTTTGTTTAAATACATTATGTCTTAGTTTCAAAAAAAGAATTGAAAACCAAGTTACTAAACAGCGTACTGTTCGGTTAATAAGGGTATTTGTCACCTATATCCAAAAACCGGATTTGACAAAATCCATTTTTGTTTGCTGTTGCATCCGCAAAATTCTATCTAGCTGAAACAAGAAGTCAAGATCTGTAAACCTACGATCAATGCTAGATTAATGACATTTTCGTTTTAATTGGAAGACAATTAAATACTAAGCATGGGTGAAGGAATCATTTGTAAATGTTTAAGCAACTGTGATATTAACCTGAATGAAGTGTACACTTGCACGCAAATCACATTAGGTTTGACCCGAAGTTAAATTGGGCATGGTTTTACAACTCTTGAATAAAAGTCAGCATATATTGTTGGTCAGACCTGCTGCGTTTGTGTACCCGACAAATTACATATGTCAGAAAACATTTAATGGAAACCCCAAGCCAATGAATACCATGCGTCTTGCACTGAGAATATCGAACTTTCAACAGTCTCTACAACCAACTGAACAACAGATAAATAGTGTGACACGTGTATTAAAGAATAAGATCGAATAAATACAGAAACGTATGGAAACGTATAACCATGTACAATATCAACTCAAACATTACATGTCGAAAAGACATTCCATTCATGAAAAGTAGCTAAGATAGTGCGAACAATAATTTTACTACAGTAGAGACCATATTAGAACAGCTCAAACCCAATGGTGAATTCGCCTTTGCAACAAAGTATCGATCCTCTAAATGGAGCGGATTTATATCATTAGCAAAGTTGTGCTTCCAGGCATACTATGTACGACAGAGGACATGCCATCACATATGTGTATTGGTCATAGCAATAAATCCTTCATGAAAATATATAATTAATTTGGTAGCTTAATAATAATAAAAACTCTAAAGTTCTGAATTTGCATACATTCCACACTCAAAATAAAGTCGGTCCTATTTCATATTCTTAGAATCTTCCCGAAAGTCGTATTTTGCAGTTGTTGTCGGCACATCAAAACTATACGTATTGAATTTTTAGAAATACCCATTAATGTTTTCAACCTCAAAAAGTCAGTTAAACAACCTACCCATAAACATGGTCACATTTTAGACTGGATTCTTCATAGATCTGATGATAACATTTCTACGGTCCTCCCTGGTATCCCATGAACTTGCATCGGATCACCTCTGCATTAGATGCCATCTTGACTTATCAGTCCCTAACCGTTCACGTGTATCTGCTACTAAGCGAAACCTTTGTATGATAAATAGAACCAGACTAATGCACGACATCCAAGAAAACCTAACAACTTGCTTACCTCCTACAGCAGAACAACTCGATGGCTGCCTGCGTTCATTGCCCCAGCTACCAAGTGTAGAATATGAATTCAAAAGTGTTCTCCATGGTATAGCAGTGTTAGGGACCAGCTTCGCACTGCTAAAAGTGACCGCCGTAAAGCTAAAAGGCTTTGGCTTTCCACCAGACTCACTATTCATAATCAAATAAAAAGAATGTCACAAATATAGTCCATGCAGCGACATCAGACCACTACAGTGCTAAGATCATGGAAAGTTCTAGCTGCAAAGAGCTCTTCAAGATTACTAACAAGCTAATATCAAGGAACAAATCTACACCACTTCCAACTACCTTCTCTCCAGTCGACCTTCCGGACATGATTCCAAATTTCTTTCGTGACAAAGTACAAACCATCAGAGATAAGCTTGACACCACAATTTCAATTGACTCGTCGTCAGCATATAGATGGGATACAGAATTTGAGTGGTAACCATTAGCAGCATTTGAACATGTCTCTATGGATTTCGTAAGTACAATACTGATGAAGAGAGCACCAAAGTCATGTGAACATGATCCAATTCCAACATCACTGCTGCTTGAGTGCTTAGATCCAGTATTGCATTCACTAACTGATGTTATGAATACCTCTCTATCATCAGGGGAATTCCCATATTTTTTCAAAACTGCCATTGTAAAGCCTCTGCTGAAGAAACCAACACTAGACTATAATGATTTAAAGAACTTCCGCCCAGTTTCTAATCTCCCATTCATATCAACAATCTTAGAAAAGGTTGTTCTATCCCAGCTTGTATCTCGTCTTAATTCAAACAGTCTTTTTAGCAATGTACAATCTGCATATCTCCCTTGCCACAGTACTGAAACTACTCTTCTAAAAGTAGTTAATGACATTCTCTCTGCGTTGGATAGCAGAACGATTACAGTCCTCACCCTCCTTGATTTGTCTGCAGCATTTGACTGAATTGACCATGATATATTACTTCACTGTCTCCAGCATGTATTTGGCATTCATGATACACCCTTACTGTGGTTCAAGTCCTATTTGGTCAACAGGACACAAATTGTGTCTGCAAATGGAATACACTCCAGCCCAATTGATATATGTGGTGGTGTTCCACATGGGTCAGTTCTTGGACTTGTTCTCTTCATTCTATACACTCATCCGCTCTCAAGTGTCATAAATCATCATTCAGTGTCTCACCAATTGTACGCTGATGACACCCAAATATACAAATCTAGCCACCCAACTGAAGTTGATGCTACCATCCAAAGTGTAGAGAGGTGCATTTCTGATGTGAAATCATGGATGACATGTAACAAGCTGCAGATGGATGATGATAAAACTGAGGCTATTCTGATTACAACACAAAGACTTTCTCATTTACATCATTTACCTCAAACAATAAATATCAGCAACACCAACATTAAATTCACACAATCAGTACGAAACCTAGGTGTTACTCTGGACAGTACTCTCACAGTACACCAACATGTCACTAACATATGCAAGGCTGCATATCTTGAGCTGAGACGCATCATGATAGCACCCATTCAAGATTGCTCTCAAAACTCACTTATTTCGACTGCAAGAACAAACGTAAAGACCTAAAAATGTTTCCTACCTTAAATATTCTCAGCATGTTTTTTCTATGTTTTCTAATTTCATGGTGTTTGTGTTTGTAATCATATCATTATATATGTTTTTATCTTATACGTGTTGTCTAATGTTGTAAAGCGCTTAGAACTTCTAAAGATTAGGCGCTATACAAAGTCCTCATTATTATTATTATTATTATTATTATTATTATTATCATTATTATTATTACTGTATAAAATAACTTTCTCTGCATACAGATTGAATTATTTTCGCAAGAGAATTCATTGATGACGCCGTCATCATACTCCTGAACAATTCCGCAGATATTCATGGATTTTTGCGGAATTTAGTGGACACATATTGCTGCATCTAAGGTGTCTATTTAAAGATATAACGCGAGAGGACTATCATTATTTACTTTCAGAACAATGTAAACGTTTCAATCTCCTAATTGACTTATAAGAATCTAGTCCATGCAGCTCTTTCTTTTTACAACCTTCTGAACAAGACAAGATCAGCAACATTTAAATATGTTGCATTGAGACTATTTTGGTCACTCTTTCTGCAAACACTGAAACCTATCTCACATGTTGAATTAAGTGGCACCTCCTTTCCCCAAAGTGCTCACAATTAAAAACTTCACTATTGATGAGTCAGTATATATACATTTTTGTCTCTGCCAATATGAGATTTATTGGTTCATAAAATTTTATATTCACCTCTACAAAAGTCAATATTCAAGACAGGGACTAGCGAGATATGTGTCGAGAACGGAATTTTAGTTCCAGACACATTCCATCTAAAATTAAAACCTCTGCTCACAGCTGAATGGTGAGACTTATTTATTTGAAGACATTTGTGTATTAAGGATATTTAAAGTGGTACCATTTCCTGAAATCCAGGATTAGATACTGCAAGTGTGTTGTCATTTTCTTAGCTGTGAATACAAATTAACTATATGGTATCGTTGTCACTGTGAATCTCTCGACAGTTTTCGGAATCACGGGTCATTTAAGTGACAGTACATATATACTTTACTAGCATCATCAGCAGGACGAAAATGGCATGAACCGCGTTAAAGGAGAGAGTGAGTATGGCGAATTCGAAAGTATTACAATAGTAGGCTATAACAACAAGAATGTTTGGAAGTCAAAATGTGGACCCAAAAATCATGGTAAAAATAGATGACTTGGCCTTTGTAAGAGCTGCATAATCTCGAGACTGATTATATATGCCCTCGATAGAGCGAAGTCAAAACAGCAGCCCACTGCCACCTCAGCAGTGTATGCAGAATTCAATATGACCTATATAATTGATATAGTAGTCTGGGAAAAGTCCCAGAACCAAGGAATTCCGAATGTATCTAGCATATTTGAGAAGGCTGTCCATATTTAATTCAAGACAAATTATTGGCTGCAGCATATTTGACTACAGTTCGCTTGCTAATTCAATCAGATTTAAAAATAATCGACATGGAAAACCTGGCAAAATTTATTTTACCTGCTTCTTTTTCTATTTTCTTTTTCTGTAGAGCGATATTTCTTGCTCTGAAAATTTCAAGTCCACCGTTCTTACGAAGACGCAGGATGCCATTATGATGTTGTTTCCGTATCTTAAATAATAATACATTGTTTTCATACTTTTCATAGTGTT
The DNA here is from genome assembly GCA_028554795.2 of Sinohyriopsis cumingii. Taxonomy (NCBI): domain Eukaryota; kingdom Metazoa; phylum Mollusca; class Bivalvia; order Unionida; family Unionidae; genus Sinohyriopsis; species Sinohyriopsis cumingii. The sequence goes on from CM068840.1 coordinate 29,680,584, forward strand.
CGACCAACTGAATCAATATCATCAACTTGTACTTGAGTTTCTGTGCAATTTGTGTGCTTCGAGCCAGTTTACAGTACCCTATTATCGTGCTAACAATATCTGAAACGTAATGATCAGTGAATCAGAATGATTAACATAGTCATCAAAATTGAACAGTACGAATTCCCTTTGACCAAAATGCTCTAAAAACATCTTATGTATACATAGGAATAAGTAGGAGTGAAGATCATGCTGTTATTAGCATATACAATTTTAAATTAATAGCTCCCCATGTAGAAACTGACAAGTAAACTAACTAATGTAAAACTGATAAAGCCCTAAGAGATAAACAGAGAGCAAACCGTGACATGAATGACAGTTTCACAGTTCACATCTAATTCCTCGTTAAAAATATGTTTCCTTCCTACTGCAGCAGCAAATGAAGCAACCAGACTTCCTTTTCTCCTTCATTCTTCAGGTGACTCTACTGGCATATATGTACAGAAGTGCATGTTCAGAGACCCGCGTTTCTCGTGCAAGACAAGGCATGCAGAAAAGAAGGTGATATCGTTTATGAAGATAAATTCCAAATTATGTTCTGAAACTGAACCAGTAACAAAGTAGAGTAATTATTCACGCCTGTGAATAAAAAGCAATGTTTCGGATGCAGAACTCATGTGCAGCTGTTTAGGCACAACAAAATACAAGAATGAAAAGCAAACACCGACTAAGTATGCTTTTCAAAAGTAATAATACGTTGATATGTTTCAATTTAGACTTAATTTTCAAAACTGGCGACGACTTGATAAATATATGTAAGACAATGCTACTGTGAAAATGTACAGCAAATGTTTTATCCAATTGTGTCGATATAAAAAATGCTGGCTTGACTACAATTTTTAGGCTTATACATACCTTTTTGCCCTTTACAACCACATGACATGAAAGAAATGTTAATATCATTATAGAAATGTATGCTGTTGGTAGTTTTAAAATGTTAGAAGTATGAAAGAATGTACAGAAACAACCTACCTCGATACAAACAAAAGTCGTGCATTACGGGTATATTAGACCAGATTTATATACCAACGTTTATGATGCGGGTACAGAATGCTATAGCAATACTCGTGATGCATGGGGCACATATATTAATGAAACGGTCCTCATACTTTTGAAATTGGGGACATGAACAATGTATATAGCAAAATTATACGTGTGTTCTCCACTGCGTTTACTTATGTGTTTGTCGAAGTTTTCGACAGGTTCCTTCTAATCAATTAGTCTGAACAAAATATCATTGTACATAATCTTGTATGTCTCGTGACACAAAAGTGGCCATGGCATGTGAGGTGTGAATATAATATGTTTAATGTGCTTGCGACATCCTATGATATTTCTCTCTCTCTCTCTCTCTCTCTCTCTCTCTCTCTCTCTCTCTTGCTTGGTCCTCATTCCATTTCTTTTATCTTCTCTTGTCCTCTCTTTTCTCTCTCTCTCTCTCTCTCTCTCTCTCAATCCATCGAAATCAATATATATATATATATATATATATATATATATATATATATATATATATATATATATATATATATATATATATATATATATATTAAGAATATTTTTAGGTTTATTTTACACAGCGACGTTGATGATTTAAGAATCTTTCTAGTTTTGCAAATAAGACTATCGTCCATACTCATTGAGGTACATAACTCAAATTTATCAAAGTGCGTTTTCGACAACCAGTGATATGAACTAGTTCTCTTTATGCTTTAAACTAGTTTTGATATTAATCTGGGTGTTGAGTAATAAATTGTCTCGCATTCCTTTCTTTACCAAAACAAAACTGGAAGATTAAGATTCTATTCCGCAAATTGTTACCCGTAAGTGTGGACGCTGTTTATAGAGAGTCACGAGGTATGCACACACTTTTCTTGACATGTTTTAGTTTTTGAAATTCATTAGAGATAAAAAGCACACAAGTAGTCACCTGTTTCTCATTATCATGCCATCCAAATATGTCACGCCTTGCGATGACATTCATTACATCTATCTGTTAAATTGCAAGATTGATTACTTGCGTAATGAATGTCATCACAAGGCGTGACATACTAAGATGGCATGATAATGAGAAACAAATGACTGTTTAATATGTGTTGAGAATTGTATAGTGGCTTGTCTGTATAGAGCTATATCCTTGACGTTAGCGATCGATGAAAAACTCAAACATTACGAATTGCATTAAGCCATATATGGATATAAATAATCATTCAATTTTAACGATCTAAGACAATGATGAAATTCCTCGTGATGTATCTGGTAGACGGTCTTTATTTAATTATTAAGTTCTTTCAATACATGTAAACTTCATTGTTTCTGGATCCTGGATTGTAGCTTATGATCCAATTGCACAATCAAAACAGGCTTGCCTTTTCCATTTTACACATGTTTTGCATTGACAAAACCGTCTTGCAAGTCCAATATTTTATTTTTATTTGAAAATATATGTACACTAACACGATACGAATCAATACTAGCAAAATATTGAAAGGAAACGTTATTGTATGGCCTATGATTTATCTGAGGTGTGCAAATCCCCAAATTAAACCTTTTCTTACCAGTGAGTAAACAAATATTAGTCAAAGGTATTTGTATCAAATAAGTTCATTTATTTCTTGATTCTGGTCATTTTAACTCCAAACATCGTACGAATCTATAGGTCAATAATACCAATATATAGGTCAATACTACCAATCTATAGGTCGATAATACATTGACAATGTCGTCTGCATAAATCAAGATGCTGATTATATATAAATTGTTCAAATGATCAACATCTTGCGTTAGATTGCACTGCAGAAGAGTGCGGTATATTCGGAATTGTGGGTGGGCGTTATAGATCATTTAGTCATAATATAGGCAGTTGTTAGAAAGCAAATGAGTACATGAAGTATATGCTCCTGGTAATTAAAATCTATGAGCATTATCTTTGCTAATAAGCGATCAAAGTAGACCTGGTTTTGAAGCTAAACTGTGAGAATTTTCAAACAGAAAAGCAATAACAGAACTAAATTCTAATCTGCAAATCTGAATTACTGTTCACATATTTATTTATTGTCCAACTTTCAATGTGTCCCTCGTGTTCACGAAAAAAGTATTGGCTATTATTTTTACAAAATGACTATTACTACTAGTATTACTACTACTACTGACACCATAATTATTATTATTATTGCTAGAATTATTATTATCATTATTATTATCATCATCATCATCATCATCATCATCATCTTATGAAGGTCACGTCAATTATCTTGCACAATCGCAGACCCGAAACAATAAAAGATACACGAATTGAACGCAAAATAACGACTGTACCACTTAAAGGTGAAGCGGATTAAAATCATCAGCACAACAACAAAAAAAACACGAACGTCTGCGTAGTTTTCGGAACTACTTATTTGTTTATTAGTGAAAAAGTCGCCTTCAAACATAGCAGAAGACAGAGGAAGACGCTGAGCATCAAAGAAGATGCCATGATCTTACGTGATTAATAGATTCCGCTGAAATGTATTGAGTGCATCATCTCTTTAGTCTTATATTTGATATGGTTCAAACTTGCTTGTGCGAAACGTATACCGCTTTTTACTTGCATGTGAATTTTGTTTTGAAAGTTTGATTATTCAAGGCAGCCTGGTCATTTAAAAGGGTGATAAAAGGAACGAAATTGTTGCAACTGTTACAAAAGGACCCCATGGGTTAAACCAAGAACACAATTTCTTGGGCGCGTAGCTGTAGTGATGTTTTAGTAATATGGGTAATATCTCCTAGAGAATGCCGAATGCAAAGTTTAAAGGAAACTAAATTTATCAATTTCATAACTTACAGCAATTGGTCATTCGTCTCTTTAGAAGTCTTGCAGAGCTTAAAATGTAAGCAACCAAAAATGATCGATCATTCTTTTGACAAGAATATGGTATCATACCGTTTTTGTTTTCGTTAAATGAATTCATAATTGCATAGATTTGATTGTGATCGCGGCATCTTTAATTTGCGTGATGTTACCTTCTTCTGACTCTATGATGTCAACTACGTTAAGTAACAGAAAGAAGCAAAACCAACAAGTCTACAAAACGTATATTTAAAGTAAGTTACAAAGTGAAACATTTAGAGCAACTTTCATTATTATGCAACAAATTCCAAATAATTATAAATGTTCAAGCCCAAGTCCAACAGGTTAGAAGGTTCGGAATGAATTCAAATGTTGAATGTGATACTGTTCCAATAATCAATATAATCCATATTGCATTGGAATGAACTCACAACGATTACGATGTAGAGCTTTTGTCCATTAGCACAATTTACACTACGCATTTCAAATGAATAAATTAAAAAAAATGATTCTTCTCAAATCATGTTTGAACACAACAGTAAATCAGGTAATGATTTTACATTAACATTTGGTCTAAGACACGTTAAAATGAATAGGATTGAACCAGTTATCACTGAAATATCCATAAAATGTAAACACGTTATTCTCTTCTATAGCATTCCCATCTGGTAAAATTGGTTAGGCCTTGAACTGAAGTCGATACAAGCATATTTAAAGAAAAATGACAAACGGAAAGTAGACCAGAATTATACCATCAATCACGTACAAAGTTGTAGCATACAATATAAACTAGCTATACATAAGAATCAACAACAGTCCAGAGCCACAATTATAAGGTACAAGGAAAGCGTTTGACACTGCAGCGGCACCAAAGACTTTTTACAAAGTTTTCCCTACTGGAAAATTATTGCGAACTATTTTCTGTAATGAATAACCATACTCCAAAGTGTACTTCATTGTTATTACAATTTGAACTATATCTGAATATATTCATATTTTACAAACTATTAGACAAGGCGGTGTGCCTTAGACAATTTCCTGAACTTATGAATGATATTGTAAAGTCCATGGTAGATCGATGTTTAGGAATACATGTAGGATCAAGGCCGTCATAAATTTTAAAGTGTTCATCGAACCAATGCAAATGTTGACGTGTGCTTGCGCTATTGCTAATAAAAATAGTATTGCTTTGCAACAGTAAAGTCCATGGTAGATCGATGTTTAGGAATACATGTAGGGCCGAGGCCATCATAAATTTTAAAGTGTTAATCGAACCAATGCAAATGTTAATGTGTGCTTGCGCCTTCGCTAATAAAAAATAGTATTGCTTTGCAACAGCATTCTCTCTCTCTCTCTCTCTCTCTCTCTCATTTACTCGCTTTCTCATTCTAAATCTCACACACTCTCTCTCTCTTTCTCTATCTTTTTCTATTACTCCCTCTCTCTCCCTTTTCATATTTTAGCTTGTATAGGAATGTACAGGGGAATAGGCGTAATGACAAATACACGTGTTTCCAATAAAAGTGTTTATATTTTGTTCCTTTTATGCTCATCTGTTACAAATGCATAATATAATTCCATCAGCTAATAACTCTGATGTCGCAGATACTATTTGACATATACATGGCACCCATCAGCTAGTAGAAATGCAAAAGATATTTTTTGTTATTATTATTAGTGTTGTTTCACAAAACACTTAATGAAAATAATGATAATATTTGTTAACAAGGCAACTGGTGTTTTCATACAGAACTATTGTTTCTTTACGGAACAGATAGCGTTCGTTTGCAGAGCTACTTGAGTTTTCTAGGAGGACTACTAGTGTTAGTCAACAGTGGAGTTTATGTTTATAGGAATAAAGATTGAAATTTTTACATTGATTACTAGTGTCAGTGGGTAAGAGTACGTATTGATGTTTACATGATAGCTAGTGTTAATTAGACGTTCCTGGTGTCTAATTGACAAGAGTTTGTGGACACATTAAACATGCCCAATAAAAAAAATAAAAATATTTATAGAAACAATCTTGCAACAGCTTTGATATGGCGCTAATTTCAATTATATAATCGGAGATTAATTGTGAATGATAGTTATGTTCCAATTCTGAAACATTTCCAAGTACGAAAAGATAATTTATAATAGTTAACAGACCAAAAAAATTCTAAATATTTCCAAGTGCAACGTTTATATATTATATTAGTACTCTGTTCCTTAATAAACCTGTGATTTGAACATATTACATATTAAGTATTAGTTGGTTTGTGTTTGAGATTTCAAGTTGAACTGTTTCCATAATTTCAAAAATTCAACTGTACATCATGCATTCTCAGTCTTCACCCTTTTGCGGGCTTTCGAAAAACGTCTTCGGCCTTCTGAATTAGTGTGTCTCGGCAGTCTAGCCGACATTTATGCAATGGCGGGTTACAGAGGATTGAGATGGAATGGAATAATGATTATAAATTATGCACTGAAAGTGTTTAAGATGCAGTAGTTTCAAGCTGCATCTGGCCCTGGATTTTCATCGCGAGTTGCGTCCCACACATCCCTAGCCTAGTTTGTTTTACACTCCTCTAAAACGATATGTGTGGATCTGTCCCTATACTGTGTCTTGTATATTTCCCGGTGCTCAAACACTTTCTAGGCGCGATTAGACTCTTCACTCGAATATTATTCAAGCCTAGTATGGATCAAAGAGTTGTTCCTATCGAAGTTGAAATCCATGATTTATATCCAGTTACCAGCTCTATGGCAAAAAAAGTTCTTAAGAATGATGTCGATCCGGATTTTAGTTCTTTAGCTGACATATCTGAAGCTCAGTGTCTTAATGAGGTCACATGTCCTCTTAGTTTTCATCTATCAGAATGTATTGATCACAGTGATTCTCTTTAGTTTGTTCCTTCTTTTAATTACAAACAGGGTGAAAAAATACAGTCACTATTTGTCTCACAGGACCAATATCGTGAGATCTTCTGCTTGTTTCAGATAATCATTTGAGAAAGTGGGGCTACACAAGTACTAACTTGGAATTATCCGCTGGTGACAATTGGTCAGTAAGCTATTAAATTGTTGTCTTTTTTTTCTAGGTCATATTCAACACGACTGTCGTAGTCGAACCCTTGAAACATCATTTTCTGGTGATTTATGGGGTCTGTTAGACTTATATTAAGATCTTAAATTGCTTTTATGGGACAAAAATTAAAAATGATGTTTCTAATACTGTACAGTTGGTCATACGTGTGAAATAGTTGGAAAACCAAATCAGAATATACCAAAGGCTCTGAAAAACCATTAAGAAGAATAAGGATTGACTGTGCTGGCAATTTTACCTAAAACCAATTTAGGAAACAAAATTTCCATAAGCTATTCCTTCAAGGAATTTAAAATCTAAGACATTAATTAACCTTTTTTAATTATTTTTACACATCTTCACCTTCACAAAAATACATTAAAGAACTGATATAAGAGTGAACATTTTTTGTTCGTTTCCTGTTGTGGAATAAGTTCAATTCCTATTCAGATTTGGTTGGTTGATTGATTGATTATATTTTTAGGGCTCATCAGCACCATTAGGATATTTAGTGCCATACAAAAGGTTATATGTAGGATCATTTATAAGTGGAAAAAGGTTTCGTATCGACCAGCGATATAAAACCAAAGAGTTGAAGGTAAAACGACAAGATGGTAACGGTAATAAAAAAAGCTTCCCGATCAACGGAGAATGTAAATGGTGTCTGTTAATGATGACAGATGAAAAGGTATTGAAAATAAGGGACTGGATATACATTACATAAAACGGCCCAAGGTGATGGCATAAAAGTTGTCGTTTAGAATAAATGCTTACTTCTTTCTAGAATTCTATAATACAAGTTACGTTTATAGTATCAATAAGTTATTTCATATCAAACACATTGTAATACTGATCGCGCGCAGGTTGGAGGTCGAAACACTCCGTCATAATGTGCTTAACAGTGAATGGTTCATTGTGAGTAACGCACTCTGGTGGGTCTTCATCTTTTAGTACGTGGTAGTGGGTTATATAAGTATGACTAATTCGAGTTCTTGCAATGACTGCCTCCTCTCTACGGATGGTTTTGTAGGATGGAGTCAATCCTCCTAGGGAAGTTTGTTATTCACTGCATCATTTCATGATGCACGCCACTTCTAACTAAAGACTCTTAGATACTAGGTTTAAAAAATCAGCATAAAGTATTTTAAAATCAGATGGTTCTTTTGATAGGGCCATTGTAGCAGCGCAATCTGCATTTTCATTACCTTAAATATCAGTCTGGCTAGGTAACCAGCAGTATACGATATTGTGGAAGGTACTCAGCTTAGTTGTTTTGACGAGAACATTGTTCAGCAATGGGTTCTCCAGTTTTCTACTGTGTAGTGACTGAAGTACTGATAGTGGGTAGGAGAGGATGATGCTGTTTAAAATGCGTTGGTTGTCGATTTATTGCAGAGCAAGGTCTATTGTTGTTAGTTCCGCTGAAGAAAAAAATTGTTCTTTGGCACGCGAGCTTGTGTTCTGTGTTTTCCACAATCGAAGGCTGCAGCAGCCTTGTCATCATCCTTTGATCCATCAGTATAAATTCTTGTGTAGGTTTCAAATTTGGCGAAGAGTTCATGATAAGAGTTATGGAACATGGAAGGGTTTGTCTCAGCATTTTTTTAATTGTGTAGCGTAAAAGGTACTTTTAGATGGGTTTTTTAGCCAGGGAGGTGTTACGGAGATGGACATTTTCAAAAGTTTCGAAAGGATGATTTTGGTACTGTCAAGGTTGGATGATATTATAATGCCAATAGAAAGTATGGCGTTTGGTTTATTTTCGTACAAGGTTTTCTATTTGGGTTGAAAAACAGCCGAAAAAGCAGGTTCAGAGGGTTTGATCCTAATTTGAGAGCATAGTGAGCGGAAAGCATTTCTCTACGATGCGATAAAGGTGGTTCATTCGCTTCATCGAGAAGGCTTTCACACAGAGATGTCTTAAATGTTCATAGAGCGAGTCTTATTCCTTGATGATGAATGGGTCAAGCATCTTCAAGTAGGACTTCTTAGCTGAACCATAAACAACGCAACGAAAGTCCAGTTTGGAGCAAACAAACGTTTAATATAAATTGAGAATGACTTTCTATCAGCACCCCATTCAGTGTGCGCTACTACTTGTAAGTAGATATATTTCAAGCATTTAGCTTTCAAGTTCTTTAGGTGTGGAATAAAAGTCAGATTTCTCTCAAAGATAATACCTAAAATCTTTGTTTCGTCAACAACTGGTATAGGTGATCCGTCCAGCATCAGTTTAGGTTCATCATCGTCGTAACTAACAGAAATGCATACATAGCGTTTTAGATTTCGAGAATTTGAAACCGTTAGTACTGGCCCAAATTTGAATCTTGTTAATATTTTGTTGTAGCTGTCTTTCAATTGAATGCATGTGGTTTGATCGATAACATTAGAAAATCATCAGCGTATAACGAGCAATCCACACCAGGAGCCAAACACTTGATGATGCTATTGCTCTTGATGTTGAAAAGCGACACAGATAGAATGCTGCCCTGGGGTACACCCATCTCTTGCTCTTGCAAATCTGAGAGAGTAGAGCCCACTCGTATCTTGAATTATCTGTCTGAGAGAAAGCTTGAAAAGGTTATTTAGTATCCCGTACGGCCATGTCGTCTTATAAGCCTTTTCTAAATCAAAGAAAACCGCTAACAATTGTTCCTTGTTGACACATGCTTCACGAATAAATGTTCCCAGGCTAACCAGACGATCACTGGTGCTACGGCCAAGTCGAAAGCCACATTGTAAAGAATATATTAAATTGTTAGTATCAAAGTACCATACAAACCGAGAATTGATCATTCATTCCATTGTTTTGTACACACAGCTCGTCAGATACTACAAATCTGCGCTATCTTTACCTGGTTTGAGTACTGTTGCTTCTTTCCAAATGTCTGGTACATTAACAGTAATCCATATATCATTGAATATTTCCAGAAGAACTGTTAATGATGGTTCTTTTAGGTGTTTCTTAAAAAGCTGGTAATGTATTTCGTCAGGCCCAGCGATTGTATCATGGGCCTTTTTCAACGATTCCATCAGCTTTAAGAGTGAAAATAGTTGATTATAACTTTCTTAGTTACTCGATGTTAATTTCAACCGGGTCTTTGCTTTTTGCGTTTATAATCTTCGGAAGGCTTCTGAATAATTAGGCGATGATGAATTTGTGGAGAATCTATCATCAAGTATATTAAATATGTCATGTTTGGGATTACAATTCTTGTTGTTTATTTTCAGACGTCGGAACGAGTTGTGTTTTACCTTTCCATTTATTTTTTCGAATCGTGTCCCAAACTTTATATAGAGGAACGAGAATTTAAAGTTGAAACATATTTTTTCCATGATTCTCTTTTACTTTCTTTAATCGTGCGACGCGCGTGGGACCGAACAATACGTTTCGTAGTTGAATTTTCGGGCGTTGGACGATTGCTATATTTTTCAGTGCGTTGTTTAATGGCCTCTTTACATTCATTGGTGAACCACGGCTTTTGGGGTTCTTTTACAGTTGGGTGAGGACTTGAGAATGGTTTCTTCTGCAATATCGATTAAAACAGAAGTAAAGTATTGAAAAGGGTTATTGTCGTTTAAAACGGTATCCCTGTTGAGCCCTTCTGTGTAAAGTGCTTCAAAATTGGACAAGACGGTTTTCTTTGAATTCCATTGTGGAATTGCTTCATCACTTGTAAAAATGGTGATTTAAAGAGAGATTGAAAAGTGCTCACTGCTGTGAGGATCATCGGCGACCCTCCAATTATAATCCGAAAGTAGCGGAGGAGAATAAATTGTCAAATCGATACACGTATATGTACCCGTCCCTGGGTGTAAGTATGTTGGTGATTTGGGGTTATATAGATGCAAGTCGTGTCTAGACATGAATCTTCAACCTTTTTGCCCCTGACGATGTAGTTTGATCCCCATACAATGTTATGGGGATTAAATTCCCCAAGTAGAATATATTGAGCAGGCAGTTGTTTAACTAGGTTGTTTGGTACGAGGTTGGTGTTTTATGTGGTATATATATATATATATATATATATATATATATATATATATATATATATATATATATATATATATATATATATATATATATATATATAAAGAGAGAGAGAGAGAGAGAGAGAGAGAGAGAGAGAGAGAGAGAGCAAAAAGGAAATCACTCGATGTAGTATGACGCTTACAGACATAGCTTGTAAATTAGTGTTTAAGGGAATGACGCTATGAGCCATATTGTTTACAACATCGGAAACTCCTCCTGAGGCCCTGTCACCAGTTTTGGATAAGGTGGTAGAAAAGGAGTAGGTTTTAAGTGTGATGTTGTCTGTGTCTTTTAAAATAGGTTCCTGTAGGCATACTACTGCAAGATCATGTTCGTTTAAAAGCAGAAGAATGTCATTGTAGTCGGTTTTAAGTCCTCGGCAATTCCATTGTATGATGCTGTTCTTCATTATGGATCTTTTTAACTCGCGGATTAATATTTGGGGTTATTTCTCTGGAGGAAAAACGAGATTAAATTTTTGGCTGTAGGTCTGAGGCCACCCTGAGGAAATGAAGCAGTTTCTTTTGCATTTATATCCTCAAAGTCTCCAAACCTAATGTGCAGCTTTATTTGGTGATCAGACCCTTTTGCTGCCTATTCTTACTGTTTGGTGAATTTGTCGATGGAGTGTTGTTAAATGTTGTTTGAGTCGATATTGAGTTTTTCTTAGGTTTGTAATGCGGAATATTTGAGCTGGAAGGGGATCCAGGTGTGTTTGTCTGGGTTTGGGCGTCTTTCGTTGCTTTTGGGTTGTTTTTCACTACAGTTGAGAAGGCCGGGCCGGGGAGAGAAGTTCTATCTTGTACAAGCTTTCCTGGCCTCTGAATAGGGGATATTGGATGTGTATTTAATCCTCTGTATTTACTTCTCCTGTTTCCAGGTATCACAATCTTTTGAATTAGCATGGTGCTCCTTTCCACAGCTGTCGCAATGCGGAGTGGCTCTGCACTCTGATTCCCGACGATAAGGGTCTCTGCATCGGCTCCATACTTGGCTTCTTCAGCATCGTCTTCGTGATGGCCGTATTTTCGACATTTGAAGCATCGAAGGGGATTTGGTATATATACATCAACCTAGACTTGCAAGAATCCAACTTTGACAACTTTAGGTACAGTTGGTTTGTTGAAGGTGAGTATACTGGTGTTGGTGTCCTGCAGATTGTTGTTTCGTTTGATACGAATTCTACGGACTGCAGTGAGACCTTTTTTTGCGTCCGTTCGATGATTTCATTGTCGGTGACTCCAACCAATTCACGGCAATGGATGACTCTGTTTGATGTGCTAAGTGATGCGTGTGCGAATCAAGTTACTGGTATGTCATGAAAGGTTTGAATTATTTGGATGTTCTCAGTATGTGCTTTACGTTCGTTCTCTACAAGCAGACCAACTGATTTCAGTTTTTCAACACTTTAGGGTTTGCTGAATAATCCAAGTAGCAAGTGGTTTAGCTTCATCTTTCGACTGGATGACCATGCAGCGAGGAAACGAATCCACGCCATAAGGCTCATCGCCAGTGTCTGAAATAGTTTTTATTCTCTTGTGTTGATCTTTTTTTCGATTTTGTTTGTTATTTCCGCACTCGTGCTCGCCCACCTGCTACGGAGTCCAACAAGGGGACACTTTCCAAGTGCCAGGAATACACAGGTGGTATATTCAGTAGGTAAGATTACCACCCCCCCCCCCGATTTACCCGTTGTGCTACCGCCTTCCAGGAAGTCTTCTGAGAGTAGGAGAAAGAAAATGTAAAGGGGTAGAAAGTAGGGGAAACGGTAGTATCAAGAGAGATACATGAAGAAAAATAGAGAAAGTGAGCAAGTAAATTAAGACCTCCTAGGGCTATGCGTGACCAGCCGATTATTCGAGACCGGGCACATCCCGACAACCCATCTAAAAGAAGTAGAGGCAAAGTAGTATATTGCATCGGAAAGCCTGTGTTCAACTACCAGGATCCTTTCCTACCCCGACACGGGACGCAACCAATGGCAAACAGGTTGCATCTACTGACGGGCCAATTCTACAACCCCGGACCCACAGGTGGGTTCAGATTTGGTATTATGTCCTAATAAAAGTTAAAACGAATATAAAGTTAAAACGAAAGTAAATGAATTACAGTACATTATTAATACTCATGTGTGGCAAAATAAAAATAATTTTGTCATGTTAATATATTAAAGAAAGATGCTGAGTTAAATTGCCCCTTAAATTATTACATTAATTTAAACACAATGAGGACTTACACCCTGGTGTGAAATCGAACTCTAGTGACTTTGATGTGACCAATGTTATCAATTCGGAAGTATTTGATTATCTGGCCCAGACACGTTCGCATCTGTTCAAGTGCAACTAGAGAGAAACTATTACGCAGCTATTAAGATAAAATGAGGACATGTTTCTAGGTATTCCTGCAAGAGGAAATAAAATCTACAATAATGGTGAAATTATATATCCTCCATCACAGAAGCAACATTATTACAGGATGAATCATTTCAAACAAGAATGTTTAACAAAGAAGGTATTTTCTCGTGAGTGAACCAAGCAAAACTAAGTGAAGTTCACCAAGTACTCTAGTGCCCAAAACAACATAATATTTTCTATATGCATACTGATTCCCGAAAGGTAAACAGTGTCACCAAACAGATTAATTTCCAATACCCAGGACCGATGAGTGCATTAGTATAATTTGAAATGCTCATGTGTCACCACATTTGACGTATTCAAGGGATTCTCGAAACTGTGACGGCTACATCAATGACTTCATCAGCTTCAACGACACCCGTAATGGCCATTGGAAACTATCCAGAAGTTTTTCGATCGGCAAAGTGAAGCATATTTAGCGTATCAATTTAAATCAAAGTGACGTATTAATTTTAGGACCTGTTTGGAGACACAGTCAAAAATGCAATTAAAGCTAAGGCTAACTCTCAGTTACTTTTGCATATCAGCATAAAGCAGCTGATGAGATTGCTGGGTATGTCTGGATACTGTCGAAAACATTTCTCAAATCTTTCTATAATTTCAGGAACCTGGAGCAATTTCTCAAGTAAGAAGACAAATTTGTAATGGTCTAACAAGGTCAAGGGACATTTGCTAGTTAAATTCAATACTCGAGTCTGCATTAGTTTATCCCTTTCCAAAGATCAATAAATCAGATAACATTTCTGAAGATACTAGTGATATATTGGTGAAATATTTATACATGAAGATACTTGTGTGGATCATCAAGTGTGCTAATCTTCCAGAAAATTGAATAAGTACCAGAGAAATTATTCTACAACTGAAAAGGAATGTTTTGCGTTAATGTTGACCGTACATGACTTTGACTCGCATGCTAGTTATGCTCCTTCTCCGAATGCTATATTTAGCAATCACATCTCTCTTGTTTTCATTAGTAAAACGTAAAACACAAGAATGAAATATCCTTGAAATTGACCTTGATATTACAGTCATAACAACCCGATGTCAGGCTCTGATTGGAAAGGAAATTTGATTATAGATGTATCGGAATTGTGTATGAGTTATATCAATATGTATATGTTGTCAAAAATGTACTCGGGTTTCGTTGCCGCGTACAGCGTCACCCGAGGATGGTATATTTTTCGGCTCTAGTTATTTCGAAATCCTGAGCGAAACTCAGACCATGCTGCACGAGCAAATTGCCTGCAGCGGGAAACCTAAGTACCTAACTGCGCATATTTGTCACAGCTAGTGTACATATAGAGCAAATTATCTATAACCAAATTACATTACGACGAGTCTTGTCAGAAAGCTTACCTCTTTAAGGGAGCAAATCTCCAGTTGTAGAGCTGCCTTATACATGCTGCCATGCCTTATAATGGTTTGATGTGGAGTCATATAACTCTGTATGGTTTCGTGTGACGTATACGCTGTGTTATGGTGACGTTGGATCGAAAGAGTGTACTGGTTTTCTCAATGCGAGGGACCAAAGCTTCACGACCATCGGGTTTGTGTTAAATGTGAGGGCTGTCGAGGGATCCTTCAACAGACTGAGAGGGGAGGACCGTGCGTGGGTGCCAATCTGGCTATTGACTAGAGCGAGTGGAACGGGAGTTACATCTTGGACGTCAAATGGGCGCCACGATAGTTATATATATATATATATATATATATATATATATATATATATATATATATATATATATATATATATATATATATATATATATATATATATATATATATATATATATATATATATATATATATATATATATATATATATATATATATATATATATATATTGTGTTCCACGTTGTTATTTTCACTATTGCTATCTGAGCATATTTTCATTCATTCCTATTGCAATATTGTTATATGAACGATCGATAGGTTCATAATTTCATTCATTCCTATCGCTACATGAACGATCGATAGGTTCATAATTTCATTCATTCCTATCGTTATATGAATGATCGATAGGTTCATACTTTCATTCATTTCTATTTCAATATCGGTTTAGGATCGATAGATTCATAATTTCATTGATTCCTATTGCAATATCGTTATGTGAACGACAGATAGGTTCATAATTTCATTCATTCATTCCTATCGTTATATGAACGATCAATAGGTTCATAATTTCGTTTATTCCTATCGTTATACGAACGATCGATAGGTTCATAATTTCATTCATTCCTATTGCAATATCGTTATATGAACGATCCATAGGTTCATAATTTCGTTCATTTTTTTTTATTTCAATATCGATTTACGATCGATAGATTCATAATTTCATTCATTCCTTTTTCACTATCGTTTTATGAAAGATACATTCATAATTACACGGATTTCAATATCGTTATATGAACGATACATTCAAATTTACCTGCCTTTCAAAATTGTTATTTGAACGATACATTCAAATTTACATTCTTTTCAATATCGTTCTTTGAACGATACATTCAATTTTACATGCATTTAAATATCGTTATATGAACGGTACATTCAACTTTGTTTATATTGGGGTGTAGATCATATACTTTTATTTTGTTGATCGGTGATATGACTTAATTCACGTTTGTTTGAAATTCCATTTGTTAAATTCATGTTTGAGTTTTTTTTAGTTGAGTTAATTGTTGTTGATAGTTCCATGTTAGGAACTTTATAATTCTCCATATCTTTTTGCTTATAATGGTGTCAGATTTGTTAATATTTAAATTGCGTTTATAAATAAACATCTTGTAAACGCAGCTGATTTTGGTGTCTTCCCTAATCCAGTCCCAACTCGGCTTCATCTTGTGACAATAAACTCGCTTCCCTGGAAACTATATACTGCATTATTTTGTATACGTTTTCATTTATTTTAATTCCGATGCAATATTAATTTATGTTTGATAGAATTACTAAAGAAAGTTGCATGGCATCCAATTTTCCTATTTCGCTTTATGAATGAAGATCATATTTATATCTATATTATGCGAACATGTTTCATAATAATAGATTTGGTTCATGTACGTTGATTTCATTCCTAATTTTTCTAAGATTTATGTACAGTATTTGTTCAAGCAAACATCACATGATCCAACAAGAACATTAGAACTCATTAATGAATCTTTCCAAAATGCCCCGCGAACGGTGAACACTGTTCTAACAACACCTTGCAAAAACGCTTAATTCAACGGCGTGATCAATCGTTTTGGAACACCTTATATTTCATAATGTACTTGTCAACGCATTAGCGACCTTGAAAGCCTCATTGGTAGTCAAGGGCTGGGCCTCCTTGTAATCATCGCTGTAATACTTTATGACTAGATATTTGCAGTATTTGATTTTTAACAGTAGATTGTACATAATACGTAAACAATTTTATTTTTAGTCGGATTTTCATCGCATATTTACCCCTTATTATTTGACCAATCAAAAATATGCTATGTAGCAAAATGTGAATTACATTAAAACGCTTCCTAAGATGTACGCATATATTTTTATGCTGTCACGGCGATTAATACCTGAAATGTTGACAATATGAATGATTCAAATTTGAACACTTCTAAACATATGTTTGTATAGTTTAGGATCCCGACATGACAAATGGCTATACTTTACGTATTGACATATGAACCATGCAATTCAGCTGCTTTAAGATTGACTTGAATTTATAGTGTCTTCTTTAAGCATGAAGCGAAATTTCCCTTGTTACAATGTCATTTTGTATTGAATTAAATTTCCCTTGTCCCACAGCTCTTTTAATGATGTTAAAAATTGGAACATAAAAGGAGATTTTTGTAGAAAAGACAAATATTCATCTCAACGAAACCATGTTACTAAAGCTTGGTTAGCTGTTGTCAGCATATAACCGTCTCTGACCAGTTATCTGTCGGAAACATTTATGCTTTGGTTTGCATTGTTGCATATAATATTTCTAAAGGGACAAATACAAATTGTGTACACTTATGTCAGGTAAACGTTGTCATGAGGACGTTTTTCTTTATAGAATAGCTTTATTGTTTCAGGCAATATTTTTTTACTCTTTTCCTATCATTTTATTATTTGACAAAGAAATTTTTGAGTTCATTAATCGATATTCAATCTAATACATTTTGTATTCTCGCCCATTAGACATACAATGTGAGATTTAAATCTCTTTTTTTTCTTCGACATTTTAAAATGTTTCACTATTTGTTTTATGACATAGCCATTTTATACAATAGTGTTATGTGTATTAAATTTAATTGTTAGTTTGTTGGTTTTAAAATATTGTTTTGTTTCATTACATGCTATTGTAATGTAACAGCGTATGCTGGACTTGACCTTGTCCGAAACTGAGCTCATTTGTGCTTGACCTGATTGACATTTTATTTACTTGTTGTAAACAAGTAGTACATAACTAAATAATGGTATATGTATATGGGCTTAATATCAGGATCAATAATAACAAAAGAAGTAATTATATTTATATGGCTCTAAGTTTTCGAACGTGTAATCCTGGTTATAAATATTCTTTTGTAAGCATCAGGATCATTCTGGAAGGTTATTTTCCATTAGGTAGTGGTTTCGTTTTCCAAAATGCTAATTGTGACCTGGTGTCAAGTAGAGAACATATAATCTTAAAAATATGAAGACTTGGTCATTCGTGCTTTAAGATCTTGCACTTTTAGGTCATATTATATGTTGTAACCAGTAATTTTTGGCTTGAATCTTTTTCTTCAAATTACTGGACACAAGTGATTATTTTCTCTGGAAATACAAAATTGCTCTGATAAAATTCTTGGATAAAATTCATTAGAATTTATACTGACTTCAAACCTGGAATTATATTACTCTGATTCAACAACATACTACTGACACGTCATCACTCTATAAGGTATAACATACACGTCGTATCAGTATATTTCAAATTCGATTTTTAACTGTTCTTTTATAGTGTTGTTTATTAGCAAAATGCGTGTTATGTGATAAATTATTACTTTTCTTTTAATCATTTATAGTATTAAAATATTATAACACAAAGATTTATTTACAGCTGATTTTTTTCTCATATCTACCTGCATTTTATAGACATAAAACGATATGTTCATTCATTTCTGACAGTTTCCTCTCCAGTTTCTTGTTTAAGTCCACTAAATGAGCTTAATTTTGAAATAAAGAAGTTTAGACAGAAGGACGATTTGCGACCACAAAATAGAATGAATCTTAAATTGATTTCGGAATCGAGAATGGACACTTGCGGTATTTTCGCCAAATCCAAATGGCCATGAAATATGATACATTGTAGGTTTATAGCACGTTGCTATATTACGTGCTGCTTCGTTTCTCTACACATTAATCCATCAAGAAATATGCGTCTGCTTATGTGTCAGTAGACGTCACAGACTGTTACAAAACTTGCGTTATAATTATTCATATTTCATTAGCATCTGCCCTTAGGGAACAAACGTGTAATTTTTGTTCACGTGTTATATTACTGACCTAGATGACAATGAAACTCTTTAAAATACTGTAGGGCTAGACATTGCATAATCGCATATATTAAATAAATTATTTATTTGACGAAACTAAACGAATACGAAAACCTATATTCAGATAAGTGCGATATAATGGTTCATAATATACACTCTCTCTCTCTCTCTCTCTCTCTCTCTCTCTGAAAATATAAGATGTCACAGGTTGCCTGTGCAGTGTATCAAGGTAGTATCTTCTAAGGTCCAAACTATATAAGTTCACTACTCTGAAAAAAACCACAACATATTGGATGTAAGAACTGCAAGAACAAACTTAACGCACTAATAAGGTTTCCTGCCTTAAATATTTTCAGCATGTTTTTTATGTTTTCTAATTTCATGGTGATTGTTTTTTGTAATCATATCATTATATATGTTTCTAATGTTATAGGTGTTGTCTAATATTGTAAAGCACTTAGAGCTTCTAAAGATTAGGAGCTATACAAAGTCCTCATTATTATTATTAGTATTATGAACTATGTCAATGTTAAATTACCTGGAAAGCAAACGAATTCAATGGACGGTAACAAATTCATACCATGTTATTTTCGAAGCTTCTGAACACAGATCCTCTCTCTCTCTCTCTCTCTCTCGGCGATGATCGTAATCTCTAAATATGTAGCTTATACAGACAATTATCGTTCGGTACCGAGCGAAGGACAACGTGAAATGTATCTGTTAGGGAACAGTCTTTATCACTTTCCTTTTTGTATATCAGCGTGTTTTGTTTTTTGTGGTGTGCAACACCGATTCAGAATAAGTATATCCTACATCACTCGTGACCTCTATCCAAAGTCGTAGACTATTTTGACAGTATACCTCTATCCTAAGTCGTAGACTATTTTGACAGTATACCTCTATCCTAAGTCGTAGACTATTTTGACAGTATACCTCTATCTTAAGTCGTAGACTATTTTGACAGTATACCTCTATCCTAAGTCGTAGACTATTTTGACAGTATACCTCTATCCTAAGTCGTAGACTATTTTGACAGTATACCTCTATCTTAAGTCGTAGACTATTTTGACAGTATACCTCTATCTTAAGTAGTAGACTATTTTGACAGTATACCTCTATCCTAAGTCGTAGACTATTTTGACAGTATACCTCTATCCTAAGTCGTAGACTATTTTGACAGTATACCTCTATCTTAAGTAGTAGACTATTTTGACCCCTAGTAAGATGCACAATGCAGCAAAACAAAACTTTCCGTAATCATGATAAACATTGACTGCACCATTTATGTACAAAATCGAACAGTGGCTGAATAATATTGTCTCGTAAAGATAATGTTCAGCTCTGGTCGAGTTAGATAAAAGTGAGTTTCTCTAGTGTCAGTTCGAACTGAATTGGTCGTTGCTAATATATATATATATATATATATATATATATATATATATATATATATATATATATATATATATATATATATATATATATATATATATATATATATATGTGTGTGTGTGTGTGTGTGTGTGTGTGTGTGTGTGTGTGTAAACAACTGACTTCGAATAGTGCAAAACTAGTATCTAGCTAGCATAAGCGCTTTTGACTCTTAATGAGTCTTTGTCAAAGGCAAATACAAAACATAGACAAAACAAACAGACAAACCGTTGTCTTTACATGACTATGACTTGTTGTGGATGATGAAAGATATATTATGCAAGATATTTATCTTATATTCCAATGAAACTCAAAAGACGTTCAAAAAGACACAAAATCTATAACTTTCCAGTGGATTCTGCTGTCAAACAGGTTGCTCAGAACAATAGTATTGAATAACATAGTTTGGCACATGGAAGAGTCTTTCCTAAAAAACATCGAACATTCATAACAGCAGCAACAACAATAACAAATAATAATGAGGATAATACTAATAATAATAATAATAATAATAATAATAATTATTATTATTATTATTATTATTATTATTATTATTATTATTATTATTATTATTATCATAATAATAACATGACTCTTTGAACTCATTAATCCCAGAAAATATTCCAAACATTTGGCGACACTACTCTTTTAACGGTAGAGTGAGTGTGTTTTGGCAAATACTCAAATAGAAGAATATTTTAAAGCCAATAAATATGACAAATAATATCATGAAAATAATAAATAACAAATGCCAATAAATACATGTCACAAACGTTCATTTGATATTAAAAACAAATTATTGACAACTTGATTTATTAAAGTTTGCAGACTGGCATTAAGACAAGATAAAATGTCGAACTAAGGGAGATAATAACGCCAGTCTAATGTAGGAATTTTAACTGGGTGCCTTGGGTTTTATGTGAGTTTCTCTTACCTATATACTAAATTTCACCTACCTGCAATTTCACGTATTTTCCATGCACTCCGTGCACAGTGGTCCCTTCATAAATGAATGTATGGCTTTCGTTATAGTCATCGCTACCAGTTCATGCTGTCTTTTTACAGAATTTTCCGGCATTAAAGATAACGTTCCTTTGTTCTATGATTTGTTCGTTTGCTGTCTAGGTTTAAATTTTTCTTTGTTCTTTCTTGGGTTTTTGTTTCTTTTTCCTGTTATTGCCTCATGCATTTATTTGTCCTATCAATTTCTACATTTCTTTTACTCAATAACATATAAAATAGAGTTTAAACTGAACATTTCACTTAAATGGTACAGTCAGTAAATAAAAGGAACAAACAAATATTAAAAATTCGTAAATGTTTTAAAGAGAAATTCACCTAGGTGTCCGAGTGCAGTCAGAGAAGATTAAGATAAACTGAAGTAACTGCTTCATGATGACATTATGGTAACTCGCACTGTCAGTGGTCAACTGTCTTCTGGGATCACTAGTGTCCAGTATTTTAATGCGGTTGAAGACAAACGGAAAAAAAACATATAAAACAAGTTTATCATAACCATGTGTTTACACCACCTACAGAGGAAGTTAATAGTTTAAGATATATAATGTTATCCAGGAAAGTTACGACATCAGTCATGGTTTGGTTTTACATTTCATACAAATATTGATTTGTAGATAAAAAGAAAAAAACTTTAGCTAAAACAAAGCAAAAATTATACAACAGTACTGATAAATGATCGATTTGTTTCAATGAATGGGTCATACAGTTGTTGCAATCGTAATGCAAGGTGCACATTAAGTAAGGCACATATAAATTACATTCTATATAATATATATTTCATTTTTTTACCCTGTTCGCCTTTATTGTTTTGGTAATTAATATTTATTTTATGGGAAATATTATTGCTTTTATTTGTACACTTAAGTTGTTTTATTAATTAATATTTGTTTTATGTGAGATATTATTGCTTTTATTGTATACTTTAGTCTATTATATTACGTATGACATCTGGATTTATTTAGTAAACCAGGATTCTAGCTAATTTCCTATAAAATCTACCTCTATTATTAGAAATCAAACAATTTTTCTAGTTCTTTCACAAGAGTTTCCGCTATAATATTTTGTTTAAATACACTAAAAGCGCCTAATTTTATATTAAAAAGGCGTGATAGGCAGACGGCCGCTTTTGCGAGCACAAAAAAGCTATTTTCGGTTGGCAGCAGGTTGCTATATTTTGTGCGGCTTTGTTCTCTGCACTTCAATCTATCAGGAAATATGCGTCTGTCAAGTGAATAACCGATGGAATATTGCATAATACTTTTGGCTCCTGTACACAATATTTACACCAGAATGATTGAAACAGTATCTTTATCAAATGCGAGGTTTTATTCTGAAAAAAACTAATAAATTTGCTCAAACCTGTCATTTTAAAAAGCGATTAATATGCGATTTTATACCTTACAATTTATATTGGCTTGGTCATCATTTCCTGAAAATGAAAATATTGATCATCATCCATTATACGCAAATATAAATTTGAATACATAGATATGGTTAATAGCGTTTAATGTGTGCCCTATAACAACGTTCCTCTCATCCTGCGGACTAGAATTACAAATTAGTTTAATATGCTAAGTCAGTTCAGTGGTTAAATAGGTCAAGGCATTCATAATTAATTGTACTGTCGTGTATTGAAAGCAAAGTGACATAACGAGCTGATAATTATAACTTAATGGCAAAATATTTCATTTCCAAACCTCTGCAAAAAGCTGATTCTTATGGATACTTCTATTCTTTTTCTTCTTTTACTTCTTCTTCTTCTTCTTCTTCTTCTTCTTATTATTATTATTATTATTATTATCATTATCATTATTATTATTATTATTATTATTATTATTATTATTAATGACGCTGATGTAGTTTCAATTGAAAATACAGTTAGAATGCATCAGCAAAAGAATGAAATGTAGAGATATATAAATATAATTTTTCACATTAGCGAAAATTCACCTTCTTTTTTTAAAGTTTCAACATGAGTAACAGAACGTCAGTGAGTGCTCGGTTTTTAAGGCGTTTGACTAAACACAGGAAGGGTGGGGCTTTGATATTTGCCACCGTATAAGCCTTGATTGGCTTCCATCGTGTATCAGTGGGAAATACACTTTACCTTCTGGCCATATTATAACATTCAACGCATTTCTCTGCCTTAAAGTACATAAAACACAACCCACCTTGCTCTATAAATTACAATGTCTCTCTTTGGTTTATTAATATAACAGAAATGAAAGGCATGTCTAGGAGAGTATTTTTTATTGCATAATATATCTAGGACAGTATTTGTTATTGCATAATATATCCAGGAGAGTATTTGATATTGGATACTATATCCAGGAGATTATTTGTTATTGCATACTATGTCTAGGATAGTATTTGTTATTGCATACTATATCCAGGAGACTATTTGTTATTGCATACTATGTCTAGGATAGTATTTGTTATTGCATACTATATCCAGGAGATTATTTGTTATTGCATACTATGTCTAGTAGAGTATTTGTTATTGCATACTATGTCCAGGAGATTATTTGTTATTGCATACTATATCCAGGAGATTATTTGTAATTGCATACTATATCCAGGAGATTATTTGTTATTGCATACTATGTCCAGGAGAGTATTTGTTATTGCATACTATGTTGAGGAGAGTATTTGTTATTGGATACTATATCCAGGAGATTATTTTGTTATTGCATACTATATCCAGGAGATTATTTGTAATTGCATAATATATCCAGGAGATTATTTGTTATTGTATACTATGTCTAGTAGAGTATTTGTAATTGCATACTATGTCCAGGAGGGTATTAGCTGCTAATGTATACCTTGCGTTGTTTCATGTATAAGAAAATCTTGTGAGGCAATGTTCCCTCGATGAGTTGTGATAACCTTTGGTTCGATCCTTTCCGAATAAACAGACTAAGATTGTTGAAATAAAATAAAATTAATTTTTCTCAACCGGGATTTGCTTTTCTTTCTATTGTTTTAATTTGCTGGTTGTGCAAAGAAATAGAACCAACAAAGTGTTCAGGCAGTATGGTCACAAATATTTTATTTCCATTAATTTTGTATTTGGATTACCTTTAGGTATTGGATCTCAGTAAAACAAATGAAAATAAATTGCTTTTTTCTCTATATATTTATTGTATACTGATTTATTTCTGTAACTATGCGAACAGCTAAGCATTCTCAGCAAACATAGGAACTGAATATTACTCGTAACACACCAATAGACCAGGGACAATGACATCAATAATAATAATAATAATAATAATAATAATATTGATATTAGACGTAGTGGCAATAGTAAAAGCATTGATAATTATTTTAAGTTTCATAGTATATAATGATAAACAGAGAATATAATCAATATCTTATATTATTCGAAGTAAACATATAAAATGACCATTATTTGCAGCCAAATTTTGAATGCGGAAATGATAAACGATATGAATATGGTATAGGTCATTAGTATAAATATGTGAAGGTTATTACCCGATTCTCTTTGTTTATTTAGGTCTGTAAAGTCTAATCTTTGTTTTGAGGCTGTATTGTTTGGATTTCCATTTATTTTGTGGAGTGAATGCTGAAAGCACATCTTTGTTTTATAACCTGTCCGTGGTGTCCTTTTTGGCACCATTGTCGTTGCGAATTAATCCAGACAGATATGTGAAGTGAAGTCCCCTAGAAACCCATGCCCCTCGCCATCTGCAGTATTTGGATGAGTGGCTGCGGCGTTTGTGCACATCATCAGCCATGCCTAACACCAGACTTCACATTGAACGACAAGCTTATATGTTTAAATATTTTATGTGGCAAAATAGTGACCAAAATCTCTCCAAAATACTTAAAGAATGTTTAAAGGTGTTGTTTCTTCTAGCGTAATTAGGCCATTAGTTGATTTACTTTGTGTATCATCCAATTAATGGCAGTCTATAAAATTGAATGAAGCTTCAAAACCAACTGCGCCTACATTGTGAACCGAACAGATTTGTCCGTAGTATAATTTAGTTTTCATTAAACTTTCTGGTACATTTTATGTAAATGTTCTATGTTGTTCAAATAAATTTGGAATCAACTTCCGGAATAGTTATATTCTCCAAAGTACAGAAATATTTCGAACTTTAATCCATTTTGTCCTAGATATTACTTTAACCATTCTATATATATATAGTGCAAAACTCTTCTTTTAAATCTCTGAAATATTTATTGACCTAGTTTCTGTTGAGTTAACGGGGGGGGGGGGCATTATAAGGAACATGAATGCCAGAATCATTAGGTATATGCAAGGTAAAAAAAGTTTTAACTGACAGTATTCCAGAACAGAACATACATTCCTAGGCGGTATTTAGACTGTTGAAAGTGTAGAAAAGTAATACGTTTTAAAAAGTAGGAAAACGACCATATGACCATATGTTTATGTAATTATATAAGACGAACATGGCATAAAAGTACATGAGGATTAAGGAGATTTCATGAACCTTGTACATGTATGAGGAGACATACAATCTTCATGACCCGAATACCTATTTAAAGAAATCGGAGGTCTTCATAACCGGGTAGCTGAATCAGGAAAGGTGAGATGCTTGCGACCCATGCAACATTACAAGAAAGGAGATCCTTGTGTCACTATAAAGTATATGTTGAAATAGTAGATCCCCATCACGCTAATACCTAAATGAGGAATAAAGTTTTTCAAGACCCAGGAAAATATAATTCGATGCCACTAACTAGTAACTTTTACTTATCTTGAAGAGATTATGTTCAAATAAGCGATAACTTGTCTCTATTTTTAGAGTCAACTCCGAATCAGCTAACGTTTATGATTAAACGAGATCCCATTTGTCTTTTGTGATTTAATTTAACGTTTGATACGTTCTGTGATCATGAGTTGTTATTCAAACTGCAGATAATGGAAATTAAATGAATAAAATACTTTATCATCGGAAAGCATATATTTTGTGCGTACCAAAAGGTTTTGTATCTTGGTCCACCATCTTTAACGTGGCTATGTCATTTCTTTCGAAATCTCTCATAAAATACGAGGTACATAATACAAATTTCAAAGTTGAAGATAAAAGTTATGTAAAATGTATGAATAATTATGTATTGAAGTAATCGATGTTGTGCGGTTGACGTATCTGTTTATCTGTAACGTAACCCAGCGGGATAATTTCAGTTAATTCTTTCATTTAGCATTGTTTGTTTAGTTATCATGTAAAAAAAACATCAAAAGGAAACAAACAAACATTCCGATTAGTTACGAAATTCAAGTAAGCTTCTTGCAAATAATATTGCTACTGACATTATTCAGTCTGTGTGTGTGTGTGTGTGTATATATATATATATATATATATATATATATATATATATATATATATATATATATATATATATATGAATACATCACATTTGTTTAAGGCAGTTATTCCAGCAAATAAAGGTACACGATCCCATTAACAATAAAAACATCTGACATATCGTGCAAAAGCTCATTCATCATTCAGTCGTTATTCTTAATCTTAGTTTTCCAAGAAAAATAAGTATAGGAGAGATTTAGGCAGAGATGTCAAACTCACATATTGACTTTAGTAGCAGCGATATTGACAAATGTGGGTTGAATGACACATTGATAGATTTTGTGATAAAGCTCATTGATCAAATAGTGGAATGAAATGCTAGTTTGTGACCATTTATGACAGTCAGAAATTGTTTCGAAAGTCAACTTGTAACCAGGCCAAACTTCCAACCTTACTGTAAAATGCCACTCCAGTACCTCCTGTTAAAACATGACGTTACACTACAAAAGTATTGAACATGAGTAAAAATCCCTCGAGTGTTTGTCATGTTAATGTGTTCAGGTCAAATCTCGCTAGAACTGCTAACGATTCACTACAAATTTAGTATAGGAAACAATATTTATCCGCGTAATTGCATTTAAAAAAAACTGGAATATACCAGAGATCGATAGATCAGGCTTAAGAACCAGTTATTAATTCTTAGCAGTATAGTGGGACGATAGGGGGACAATGGAAAATCCAGTCATAAAGGTCGTGGACCTTAGGGAGATGTAACAAGATAACCGGGTGGGATTTCACATTTATAACAGAACACTTTTTAAGGTGATACAAATACAATGCTTAATAAGGATTGACTTGAATTAGCAATTAATTATGATTAAGTTTGGATCAATTAACATAAAATGCAAGGACTTAATAATGAAAATACAAAACAAAATAACCTTGCACAGTTCAAGGACAATGTGTAAATGATTCAAAGTGATTTCACAACGAAACGATTGATGTGTCTTACTCAGATAGTAAAACAAATAGAGTATTTTACTCATATAGTAAAATGTATACACTAAAATGGTGAAATTATGTAACAAAAAGGACAGATATACAAATTATCTTTACAGTCCCAAAAACACACTGGGTCTTACAAACCCCAAAAATTAGCCCACGGGTAAAAGATTACATGTATGGAGCTGCACACTCCGTCACCAGTCACACTGGCCACTCAAGCCGTTAGTATTCCAAGTTGGTCACTCAAGCAGTCAGCGCCCACCAATCTCGGTCAGAAACGCCCGATCACCTGCTACGCGACCAGCAACACTGTTTATTCTCCTCTACGGCTGCTATGGTCCACTTATATGGTTAGCTCTGCAGCTGGTACCACGTCGACTCTGATCACTTCGATAAATCGGATCGCTTCGATCACTCGTGTCAGCTGAAATTACACTGAACTTTGCAACAGATTGCCTGCCTGCATAAGTAAACAACAAGAATATAATTGGTATAATTTCTGCGTGGTACGAGGTAGTATTTAAAAAATATACTAGTATAATAAGTGTGTCGAAGATTTAACAGGTTTTTAACAAGAGTTGATAAACGATACATATGCAGGTAAGAGACTGAAATACCCTTGCATTTAGCGATAACATCATAAGTGTTCTAACCAAAATTAAAAAAAAAAAAACACAACATAAACTGAATAGATTGATTGATTGATTGATTGATTGAGTATTTGATCGATTGAGTATTTGATTGATTGATTGATTGATTGATTATTTGATTGATTGATTGATTGATTGATTGTATTTTAACGGCGCACCAGCACGGTTAGGATATTTGGCGCCATACAAAAGATTGTTTAAAGATTACAAAAAGTTTCATATCGACCAGCGATATCAAAACCAAATAGTTGAAATTAAAATAATAAGATGGCAACGGTAACAAACCTTCTTGATCAACGGGGCATGTGAGTGGTGTATGATAATGAAGACAGATGAAAAGGTATTGAAAAAAGGAACGGTCTATATATTACTTAAAAATGCTCTAGGTGATGGCATAAGAGTTATAGCTTAGAATAAATGTTTATTCCTTTTAGGAATTTCAAAATACAAGTGATGTTTATTGTATCAAAACGTTCATTCATGTCATCCAGATTGTAATACTGATTGCGTATAGGATGCAGGTCGAAACACTCTATCATAAACTGCTTAACAGTGAATGGTTCATTGCAAGAAATGCACTCTGGTGGGTCTTCGATTTTCAGCATGTGGGAGCGCGTTATATAGAACTAGATACATGGAAAACCCGGTGAACACATCAAGCTGTCAACATATTCTTGATATGACGTACAAATGGACAAATATAGTCACAGCCAGTGACATAAGATAGACACTGCACTTTTAACAGGAATAAATACATATAGTAGACAAAGTTTCTAACATTCACAAAATTTACAAGGCTTTCGGTGTTGTTATAACTTGTAAAAATATTATTTGCATTGTTTCCTATGGTAGTTTATTCAATCAGAATGTTCATGCTATTTATGTTTAATAAAACCAAAACACAGCCTATGTAATTTGAATAATTGAGTTCCAAGAGGTAAAAGCACGTGTGCATGTAGATATGCGTGACAGGAGGCGAATTCAGATCTTGTTTTAATATTTTTTTAAACAATAGACAAACATATACGTATTGAAAGTTTAAACTGTCAAATATCTCTTCTACTTATAAACATAACATATTTTATTGCAACTTTATTGTAGAAAGAAACATGATGCATTTTCTTCAAAATTGACGATAACCTAATGGACTATAATATCCTAATATTCGATTCTATGTTAATGTATGCTTTAAGTCCCTGTAATATAATACACTCATGCAAAATTCGTTTTTTTCCGTCACCAAATCTTCTGGCTTTTCCAATTCTTGTATCCAACATTTCCCTCCAACTCTCTTTTTTCCGTGGAAACGAGGGAATTCGTTTCCTTCACTGGCACCCTTTGTCATGATTCTCTTTTGCCCAAATCTTTTTTCACGTTGTCACCTCTTCCTTCAAAACGTATTTTACGAAGTATTGGTTCACATTTTCAGGCTGTATCTCTTTTCTAGATGGCATTGAATGGTGTAGCACTTCATCTCCTCTATCTAACCATAATGTGTTCCACCACTTTCCGTGAAGTATAAGTATAAAGCATCTCTCAGTCATTCCTTCCTGCAATGTTGGTTATTCTTTCTTCTTGTCTGGTCGATGATGGTTAACACGACTAATCAGGCAATACATTTAGTTCCTGGTTAATGTACTCAAAGATTACTTCTTCATTATTCATTGGGCAAAAGGGACAACCAGTAGACGAATACACCCCTGCTTTATGCGTACACATCGGGATTAAAACATTCTGTGCGTGGTACGCTAATTAATTTTGCAAAGATTTAGAAGTGCTCTTTCGATGCTTTAATGTATGCACGGCATGCTGTTTAATGTACTTGTTTGGGAGAGAAAAAGGAGAAATCCAGATTGAATCCCGCAAAGTCAGCTCACCTTTTTGAAACGTCATAGATGTACTAAGGATGAAATTCTGTCCATTTGTCTAATTCGGGCTTTTCCTTAAACTTTTTTTCTGATTCTGATAGCCACAAATTGTAATTAAGATCATGGTAACCAGTTATGACTTTGCAACCCTGCGTTATTTTGGAATTTGATGTACATAAGCACATGCATTTTCGATACCGGTTCTGAGCGACCAATTAACTTTCCGTTCCTTCAACTGATAATTGTTCGTGTGCTCTTTTTCAGTAATCGACGAATGAATCGTGGTTATATATTATCTGAACTTTCATGAAAAAGTATTTTAAGCCAATATGAAAATCCTTAGGCATTTGAAGAACATTTGTTTAATGGCCCTTAAAAATAGCTCTGATCTAATCTTCGATGACATGCGCAGGAACGGTCTCAGGTTTTTGGGGTGGTTCAAACATGCGTCTGGTCTGCCCCTAGGTGCTGTACGGATTAGTTAAATTAGCCATTGCTAGGTCATTAAATGGAGATCAAACTTTGACTAGCTGGAACGAGAGGTTCCAGTACTCTTTGAGCACATTTGCAGAGTGTAAAGTGGCATAGTACAGACACTGTACGTCTCCCACGTGGTTCTAATGATTCGCACTGATTTCTGGTAGTTGTTTTTTGTGAGCTGACCATATTGTCCTTCACACATTAAAGCGTATAAGGTACTGCTTCATCAGTATAAACTCAAGTCACATTGTATACGATTGGTCCATTTTTGTATTTGGTTATTGCTATGTATGTTTTAATGTGACGCTGTTGTTGGACTTTTGGAATGAGTTCCAAAACCATCATTTTGCTAGTTTTATTATTAATTGATTTACAGCTGTTTAATACAAAATATTTTCAGACCGTGGCATTGAATGTTCTCATGTCAATCTGATATATCGATCTTATATAATCGGAAAAATGAGATATTTGTTTGCTAAAGCTAAATGAGAAATTAGCAACGAGTGACTAATAACCTAATGGAGGATGAAAGTAAAATTCCAAATAAACATCACCGTCTGTTCCTGAACCATTGTAATGGATTTCAAACCACATGATGGAATGTGAGTCAAAGTGAACGTTAGTCACACAAAGAGATAAATAATTATCCGATAACAGTATAGTAGTAGAATTGTGCATCTAAGTATATTATGAATATAAATTGATACAATCATTGATACGGTTCGGATTTAATTGTATATTTTCTTGAAATTAAGTAAAAAGATATCACATTCGTTCATATATAGTAAACTTAGTCGTCATTACTCACTTCAAAGTAGCATTGTTAGCCAATTGAATCTATGTCACGAATATATAAGTAATACAAACATGTACATAGACGTTTGTTAGAATGTTAAGATAAGATACGTAATCTGTATTTAACGGTTTAGGCTGTAGTAGATACTGTACAGAATGGATGACTGATAGGATTTAAAGGTATTTACAGGCTCAATACCTCGATTTTTTCTATAGCAGTTCCATTATGCATGCATAATCATATGTAATGCAAAGTAACAGATGTATGGCACCAAATGGATGCAGTCTAACGTCTTTAAAGGAAAGATAATTCCGTAAAAGATTCAAATTCAACTTCGTTGCTGATTCATTTATGTATGATCCCAGGCCAGGCAAACTGAAGCAGGTAATATATCAATGAGTGAGTGGCATGGAAAATTTAAAAATGCCACCATGGCATTGAAATATGTATCTTTTTGTGCTCCAGTCATTAACAAATATAGGTTAAGACTTAATTACATCATTTAGTAGGAAATGGATATACGTAAAGTATATTTCCTCGCGGCTTAGGGTTGAATGTCAAATCAATATTAACTCTCTCTCTCCCTCTCAACATAATAATGTCATCATAATGAATACTCAGAAATGTTTTATCATAATTTTACTCAGCTGTTTGCACTAGCAATTCTGAAACTGTACACCATTCACTGACTCCATTACCTTAGAACAATCAGCTTCTTTTCATTACAATTCAAATATGGAAAATTAACTCTCCCTTTAAATTAGTGCAATCACTCTAAATTGCGAATTAGGTCTCGCCACATAAACATGTATAACTTGCAGAGTACGATATAAAGAATGTCCAATATGAAACTGTGTCTACATGTTTGGAATTATATGTGAAACACTTACACATAAATATATACTAATTTGATATTATGATACTAGTATTATAATTCAGATCGGCCCACGTATCGTCTTGCAAGCTAACTGTGACGATCGTTTAATTTGTTGTTTTATATCAAGAATGGTCCACGTAAATCTTTGGTCAATTTGGCAGAGATTGTTATAAATGTTAGTCAACCCAGTTTTAATTTGTTCGCATATCAATATACTTTATTTATTAGCAATTATTAGCAAACAAAATTAGGCATTTAGCATTTTCAGTTTGTATTTACTTTAGTTATGACTGGTTAACATTTTTCTTAGGCAAATGACGATGCAATATAATCTAGTAATATGATTTAGTCATGGAGTCAAAATAGTGTCATACTGTTTTGCGATTTCTCCAGTATTCATATCTGATGGTGAATCGATGAACAATTGTGTATATTAGTTTAAAAGTGCGGACGTCGTTGTTGGCTGGCATGCACAATTGATAATAGGTTTGCTTCAACTGGCAGTCATTGATTGTGTTAAAAGGTTTTACCTCTGGTACAAGTTGCCCTGCGCGTGATATAATTATGATCCTGTGCTTTCACTTCGTTCCGGCTTTGCCGTAGTTTTATAGCGATATTGATTTCCGAAATCTCTAGCATTAGGCATTGTACAGGTTTTGCTATTTTTGTATATCTTTAAAAACAAACTATTTTGACTCTTGCCATAAGTGTATTTCATTCATCTGATAAACTCTTCCCGTATCAATGATATTGGTGAATGTTTGTAAGAGCATACTTCTTTTTTCATAAGGTTTGTGTGATGAACTCTCATTTTTTAGTGTACAGGTTTAGTGCCGAAACAAATGGTGGTTTCAGCTAGTGCGCAAAGATTTGTTATACCGTCCCTAAATGTCATTTGAGAGAAACGTTTAAACGTGCTTATGATAGCATCATCAGTTATCTGATCTTGAAAGATTTAAATTGGCTTCTTGAGAAGAATCTGGTATATCCTTATTACTTCATTAGGTTATGGCATGTATTGTTTTTGCATTTATTCGCTTGTCACTAAAACTATTTAGCAACTGGCGAGTTCTTAAATTTTCTTATATTTCTTTGGTATTTCGACAGTACATTATTACATGCCTAACATGTTTAACCTCTTCTTGCTCTAATGTAGCATTTACTTTTGATGTGATGCATTTTATTCTCGTTGTTGCTGCTATTTATGAGTGCTCCCTCCAACTCCGCTCAGTTCCACAACAAAGGCTTCATATGTATCAGTGGGATATTTTCAGCTGGTGCTCGTGTGTTCATCACATTGCATTAGTGTACAAGGCTATTTATTCATCATGTTTGTTCTTAAAATCATTTCAACGTTATACATGTCATCATGTTTGTCATACCCTGTTAAATTTTGATTTTATATCATCTTTTCTCATTTCCCTTCATTCAATTTTCAAGACATCATTTAACATTATTAAGTAGAAAGCCGATCGCAAATATTGTTTTAACATTCCGATATTCTAAAGCAGCACCTATTTTAAATTTGGCTGTTTGACAAGAATGAGTTGATATATAACCGAATAGTGATACCCTACTTACTTTCGATCTGTTCCTCTATGATTTCATCAACCTGAGTCATGTTTACATTGATTTGTAATAAGATAATTGTATCCATCAATTAAATTGAAACAAACAGCAACCCATTTTCTAGTTTTATTTTAGGTGACATAATGGCACATTCTAGTCACTAGCGTTCTGACAAATCTTCCTATCACTTTACGTCTGAGTAAATTGCAAGTCAAACATATATTTCTTCAGTACATTCCTAGCTTTGCTGTTTCATTAAAACTCTTTTACTTATTAACTGCACCTTGTCAGGTTGAATCTATTTAAGGATGATTCTGAGAGTATCGCGTAGGTCATCTACATCGTATTTTCACTTTTGCAATCCATGCGCATGTTGAGAAAGCATAGATCACTGTTAAAATATAACTGTGTCTATAGTTATATTTGGTATAAACATTCACGTCAATAATATGTGTTGGATTCTGCGAATTTAGTTGACTTATGTAAAATTTTGTGTAGGGAAAAATATGCAAGTAAGTGTTCAATCAACCATTCTAATAATTCAATATATTTGTTTTATTTTATGTCTTCCTTTATATATTGCCACAAATATAGATTTGTGTATGCAACTAAATTGTAGTAAATGCGACCTTAGTATTGTGTGAATCTGACATTTAAGACGAAATTAAATCAACCAGAGAATATATGTTATTCGAATCAGATTGTCTTTAGATGTTACCAGCAAACCAAGAGGATGATCGTCTAAGACATGTCTCTCAATGTTTTATCAATCCTTACATGGGAAGACTTATGTCAAACTTTGCATTTTCTAAAACAATTACTGCTTATACTGAGTCAGCGCCTACGTTTAATCGATCTTTGATTGAGACTAAAAATAACTAACAATAAAAATCGCTGAGTACACCACTAAGTATTATATTTCTTGTTTTATGGAGATGCAGCAACGACCAAATCAAATATACATGTAGGGCATATCACAGCACTGACTAAAATAATTGATTTTGCCGATAATGCGTCAAATGTTTCAACCTGTATTCGCAAACTCTATTGACTTAAATAATTAAATGAGTTTAAGACTGATTATACTTCATTTGAAATATAGCTTGTAAACTAAATTTAGCCTGCCTGTCATTTCACCAATTTTCATGCACTCACTGAGGTATGGTTCCGAAATAAATGAGTGCTTTGGGTTATAAATAGTTATTGTTACCAGGTCATAATGTCTTTTGAATTAACTGTCCCGCCTAACAGATAACATTATTTTGTTTGTAGTGTTTCCTGTTTTGTTTGCATTTTCATGTTGCTCATGTTGCAAGTTTCCTTTTTATATTATTGCCTCTTGTATGTGTTTTACCTATCAAAGGTATAAACTGCTTTGACTCATTAACGCGTATGTTACAAAGAGAAAACCACCTATTGTTCGAATCCAGTCAGCGTAGACTGAAACTAAAGGTTTGAGTTATGGTAGCTTGCACTGTCAATAGTCAGCAGTCCACTGGGATTACTGTTGTCCTACATTTGTAGGACGGTTGAAACCTGGTCGATTAAAAGAACATACAATAATACGTTAGTAACGGACAGAGATTTAGACCACGTGTCTGAGGTCTTAAAAGAAAAATGTAAATATTCAATAATGTTATCAAGGATATGTTCGACATATTTCATGACTTGGTTTGACATTTTAGGATCTCATATTTAAGAAAGCTTACGCATTATTGACGTTTAGATAAAAAGAGCGAAACAATGGTTAAAACAACACAATTTTAAACAGTACGGGTAAATGATCCATTTGTTTTATT
Organism: Sinohyriopsis cumingii; assembly: GCA_028554795.2. Classification (NCBI taxonomy): domain Eukaryota; kingdom Metazoa; phylum Mollusca; class Bivalvia; order Unionida; family Unionidae; genus Sinohyriopsis; species Sinohyriopsis cumingii. Next base: position 29,716,260 of record CM068840.1, read on the forward strand.
ACATGCATTATAACTTTCTTGCAACCGTAATTCAAAGACTTATATAGATTACATTCAACATAATTTAAATTCCATTCAGTTACTTTTCGGTTTTATAGTGTTATTTATTAGTAAAAAGTATGTCTTAAGGGATAAAATATTGTTTCTGTTTTTCTTCCTATGGCTATTATATAGGTACAAAATATATACTTATTTTGTGAATCACGTCAATAACTCAATTTTAATTTAACATGTACTTATATTTATACAAATCAAGCAAACTGCTAATTGCTTTATGACAACCATCCCTCCAATTTGTGCATTAGTGATATTATAATTAATTAATTTTGTGAGTAAAAAGACATCTAAATCCTAACTGCCTTCGGAGCAGATAGTGGACACTTAAGATATCATTACCGTATTCAGTAAAACCATATCAAAAAGAACAATGAAAGAAACTAAGATGTAGCGGTCAATGTCATGCATTTTAGGTCAACAAAAGGCTGCTATATATTTGGTACTGCTTCTTTTCTCTTCGCATTCATCTGTCAAGCATGATTCGACTGCTCTTAGTCAACTGATGTCACAGCCTTATACAAAACTGTCTTATAATACTTAATATCTTGCAAACATATTTCCTTAGGGAAAAAAGTGCTATATTTTTTAAAGGTCATATTGCCGAGCTAGATGAAATTTAACTTTTTCGCCATAATATTGGGATAGACGTTTGCTTAAAAACACTGACTTAAGATGAAAATACATTATTTAGCTGACGGAATGCATACTGAGGATGGAACGCTTACATTCGGGTATGATTCATGATGAACACTATATCTATTGTTTGGTGAACTCTCTCTCTCTCTCTCCCTCTCTCTCTCTCTCTCTCTCTCTCTCTCTCTCTCTCTCTCTCTCTCTTACATTTTGCAAGCGCCGTACTTTTTCAAGATTTGGCGGATTTAATTATAATCTATAGTGGGGAATACAGTTAATGCAGTAGCTACTTTTGATATTCACTTCGCTGAAAGTAGTTGGCGGAGTATGTAGGAAAGGAGAGTGTGATGATGGTTTTTACGTACAAAAAAAATGCACACAGCTTCAACGATAGTGCGCTGAAACCCCGTTTACTTCGGGTCATGAAACTAACAATGCAGCAATTACGTGGCTACAATGTGTAAAAGTGTGTGAACAGAACATACAGTAGTGTTTGTAATGCATATGACACTAAAGATATTAATGATAAAAATTGTGCAAAGCAGATGCTGGAAGAAAACCATGAAATTAGGTATATGATAATATTATCCAAAAGGTGCTGAGTACAAACCTAGCACGTGATCGAATACGTGACAAATCAGCATAATACAGCTAATGATGATATAATTATCCAGAGACAGGTGCTGACTGGAAAACACGTGTTTGAATCCGTGACTAATCAGCATAATACTGCAACAGATTATTCAAAAGAAAGTACTAAGAGCAAACCACGTGATCAGATGCGTGTCTAATCAGCAAAGGATGATAACATTTTCTTAAAGTTCGTGCTAATAGAACACCTAATACGTGACTGAATACGTGACAAACAGCATAAAACTAACACGGATGATTCATGCAGACTAAGAATTCTTTTTCTATACAATTTCCGTTAATTGACCCAAATTTGCTGTAGATATTCTGATAAATAAAATTAAAACAGCAGAACTGTGTCAATGGATGGTCCTTAGACTTTGCCCAAGACGTAATAAATAATTACACGATGGAATATTGCAAAATAACTTCGAATCCAGTACACCATTTGACTTTACTGATTGAAATATCATATTTATCGATGGCCATTATTTATTCCGAAATGAAACTATAAATTTACTTAAATCAATCGTTTTAAAAAAAAAACAAATGTGTGGACTTGCCTTTCCATTTATATTGGCTTTGATATCATCTTGTGAAAATGGAAATATTAATCATCATTAAAAATACCAAGCAAATTTGATTACACAGACGTGGTGAATAGGATTTAAATGTATACCCTATTACCACGTTCCAGTTAAAGTGTGGACGACAAGTGCAAATTAGTGAACTCTGCTGACAGCGTTCAGTAGATAGGTAAGTCATGGAGATCATTACTAATTGTACTGCCATGCAATAAAAAATAATTAGATGAAAATGATAAGTTTAAGACGAAGCATCCTCTGCAAAAAGCTGAACCTAAGGTTAACTTATGTCATTATTAATATTATCATTATTATTATTATTATTATTATTATTGAGGTTCTTTCTTGTTTTTTAGCTTGAAGACTATACTTAAATGTAATTTGTTATTTAAGGCAAAAAATGTAAGTATGAATTTCATAGCCACCGCGATAGGGAGAGTCAAAGTGAAACCGGTGATTAAGCCTTTTGACAACCAAAACGGCTTCGGGTTTTACTATTACCATCGTTCAACCTTGAATTGCTACCGTGGTATATCCTGTGAGAGTGTATGTCATAGCACACCTTGCAAAGGAGAATATTTGTTAATGTATGCATTGTGAGAGAACGTGTTTTTTATTGTATACCTTGTGAAGGAGATTATCTTGTTACTGTATACGTTGTGAGAGAGTATTAGTTATTGCCTTCCTTGTAAAGGAGAATATGTTTTTGTTAATGTCTACATTGTTCCGTGTCATTATAAATAAGTATTGTGAGACAGGGTGTTTGTATATTTAGACATTTTGATCGTGAATATTTGTTATAGCACACTTTGCATAGGAAAGTATTTTTGAAAGTATGCATTGAGAGAGAGAGATTATTTGTTATTGCATAACTTGTCAAGTAGACTATTTGTTATAGAACAACTTGTAAAGGAGAAAATCTGTTAATGTATATAGTGTGAGAACGAGCACGTATTTGTTATTGTATACCTTGTGAAGGAGAGCATGTTGTGAAAGAGTACTTTTTATATCATGCCTAATAAAAGAGAGTATTTGTAATCTATATTGAGAGTCTTTTTCATTGCGTACCTAGTTAATGAGAATACTTTTTAATGTGTACCTTGCCCAGTTTCCTATATAAATAAGTATTGTGAGAAAGAGTATTTGTAGATGGAGACGTTGTGAGGGAAAGTATTGGTTAATGTACACCGTTTGAGAGAGAGAGAGAGAGAGAGAGAGAGAGAGAGTACTTGTTATTGAATAGCTGGTAAAGAAGAGTATTTGTTAACGTATATTTTACGCCCTTTCATACGTTTGTGAGATCGATGACTCTCGATGATTTATGTTAATATTTGACCCGATTCCATAACCACAATTGGAGTAAGACTGTTGGAAAAGATGAAGCAAAAGTAATTTCCTCATGAGGTTACTTTATTAATAAATTTGGGGCTTCCTTCTGTTTTATATTTAATTTTGAAACAGCAAGGTCATGGAATAAGGTCACTCTTATATTTTAGTTCCATTATTTTTGTAAATGAATTTCCTTCAAACTTTAGATTTCAGTAACACAAAATAGAAATCAAAGAAATAATATTAATCTCTTCGTTGTATCCTTACATAATATCGATGTATCGATTTACACACTACGAAACATTAAGCATTCTAATCAAATATATGAAATGAGATTAGCTCGTAACATTGGTAGCAGCAAGAAGGACAATAATAATAATAATACTAATAATGATAATAACAAAACAATAAAGATATTTACAGCATCATCAATATAGATGTAGTAGCAATAATTATTATAATAGTAGTAATAAGAGCAGTTGTAATAAAAGCATGACTATTATTAATTAAAATTCTGGTAGATGAAGCTAAACAAAAGTTCAAAATCATTATTTGATATTAATTATTTTTAAAAAATCACAAAACCCTGTAATTATCCACCGAGTTTGAAACGATCCACCTAATCAAAAATATATATCAGATATAAATTACTAACATAAGTATGTGAAAGATCTTACACTATACCTTTTGCATGTGTATGTCTGTAAATTGAAACAATTATGTTGTTAGCTATATATACGAACCGAAAAATTAAAAAAGAAAAAATTATTTATAATAAATTCGAGTTTTCATTTAGAACATTAATTTAAATTGATATACCTTAACCACGCTAGTTGTTCCTATTTAATCTATTGTATGACAAGTGGTAATAATTTTCTGATTGGTTAGTTTCTACTTGCCCCTATAAACAACATAGCATAAACTGAATATTAGTGGTGGTCATTCTATTGGATCTTCTGAAGGGTGCTGATCATGGGATTGCAGTAAGAAAAGTGCCTGGTGATTCTTTTGCTTCAAGGAAAGTGGGACAGCCTTTGTCCCATCTGATAAAGTAAATAGATTTATAATATAGTTAGGGTAACAGTTTTGTTTGTATGTACTCTGTATATTTCTCTGAAATGTATGTTGATGTATTTTGGTACCTTTAATATGTTATCAACCTGCATATTCTTTTCTGAGCCTATCATTCTGTCCATACGATTGTTTGTCCGTCTGCTCATTACTTTTGCTCTAAAATCTGATTGTTTTGTGTTTAGGTTCCTTTGATCCACTTTCTCTCTAGATGGATAATTAATAAATATAAGGGGTATAAAGTCATTCGTATCAAATGCACTGTAAACTGAATCATTGTATACATGCAGAACAATAATGCACTGATGACGGTATATTTATAGTTGTAGTAAATATATTTTTATTGTATATGTAGAGTTTAGAAAAGCAGGAGAAATGTATTCATCTATATTTACCTACCTCGTGCACAATAAATCCAATTTCTTTCAACACATACTGGTCTTGTATTTTCTATTCTTCGTTAATTTCATCGTTTCGATTGAGTAGATATGAAGTTTACAGAAGTTCAAAACATAGCATGGGCCTTTAAAGGGCAAGTACAACCTGACAGACTGAAGATTTCGCATAGCGTAGGGTGAATCTCCTGTTAAGAATAAGCTGACAGAATCACATACAACTGAGTCCCTGGCCAGTGGTCTTATATATGTCACACTACCAAATTAATTAAAGGTATCGTTATTTTCAAAAGAAGGGAACAGTGATACGTCGTATAATTATTTGAATACGACGCTACACGCCCACAACAAAGCACTTATCCACCGGACTAGTCATATCATGTCGTCCAACGTTCCTTGAGAGGAGAAGCTGGACGGATTGTTATGCGATTGGGTCCAGCAGCATTCATTAAGGAGTTGTTATCAAAGCTGGACAGTGTGTATGGCAATTTAGATTTGAATGAGACTTTCTTGGCCGACTTCTACGGTGCTCGTCAAAAAGAGGACGACGCTATTTTTACTTGGAGTTGTAGGCTGGAAGATTTGTTGAACGAAAGCAGTCCAAAAAGGTTTAGTGAAGACCATTGAGACAAATGATATGCTAAGGGCTATGCTGCGAACATGACTAAGATACTTAAAGATGTGTCTAGCCAAAAGTTTGACTCATTCAAGACATTTGACGAACTAAGAGCAGCTCTTCGTCGTATTGACGCATTGAATCTGAAGATGGCCTAAAACGCACCAACTACCCATCTTAATATGATACCAACTTTACCCGCATCACAAAACAAAGCGCATAGTGAATTGAATGGTCTTGTTCAGCAGTAGTCGCATGAAGTGAAAATGCTTAAGGAGCATTAAGCATCCCACGTATCCAACAACCAGCAACACGACAGGAACCAATTCAGGAAAGATAATATTGATGAAGAGGGACCGAATATGCTGCTGCTACGGGCAAATCAGACATATTGTTTCTGCTTGTCGTGTTCGAGTAGACCATTCAAAATTGGATTTAAACTTCACGAGGCTTATGACTGGGGGCAAGTAGTAGGCTTTCCAAGGGATTGTGATCACTACGATGTCTGCAGTGAGGCAGTTTATAGTGATGTCAAGCACTGTGGCATGTAGCATAATGCCCAGCCCAGTCACGTTATCTTGACACCAGGCTGACCAGTCCTCTTAATGCTGAGCGCCAGACGAGGCAGCTGTCATTACCTTTTTGATATATAAGTCTTTGGTATGACTCGGCTGGATATCGAACCCACGACCTCCCGCATCCGAGACGGACGTTCTAACCACTAGGCCAAAGGTGCGGTTTCCAAGGGGTTGCTCCAAAACTAATAAAGGGACTGACACGATAGAGCTATTGGGACAAGCTAATGAGATTTATGATGCCATCATTGATTCAAACCAGATGGACAGTATCAACAGTTAGCCAGGCGTTTTGTAACATCAATTTGAGGACGAATGGAAAGACAACTTTGTATAATGATAGTCGTGCCAGACTGCAACTACAGTAGTCACGTTCCTGTGTTGCTATGGAAAAACTACATAAAGTATGCTCCAGAGGAAGCAGCAGTAAGCATTGAGCAAGACTTCTTCAGACAGCCCATTTGCCAACTCCGTGGTATTCGACAATCAGATGTTTGATATTGCGAGAAAAGGAGTTAGCAAAGAGAAACTTTCGTCTAGGTGTTTTGAATGGCGCAGAGTCACGTGATATTGTTGTAGAAAGCAACAGCAATGTGATCTTGCGAACCTTTGTTGATAAAAAGGTACATGATCATTCAAAATGTGCTCTGCTTCACAATTCAGTGATGTCCACAGTAAATGAAGTCTTAGATATTTATCCTGGTATGGTGACTTACAACTACACGAGGAATGGTCTGATAAAGGTTCATGTGTCAAACGTGATTACCAGGACAATTCCGCTTAGAGCAATTTTATGTGCGTTGCAACCAGTGTATGTGGCTGATGTCCTAGCAGATGTGGTTCGAAGACAGTGTGTAGATGACCTTCTCAGTCAGATGGATAGCACTTCGGATAAACTGTCCAAAGATGATCTACATTTCGAAGACATCTTTTCCAGAAGTAAAACAGATCTGGGATTAACGGCAGCCGTAAAGCATCGCATCAATCTAATCGACGAAACATCTTTTAAAAAAAGATAATGTCGGATACCCCCTTCCATGTACAGTGAGGTTAAAACAAATCATCTTTATCAGTTACTTGCTAGCGGAAAGATTCGTAAACCACATAGCCTTTGGGCCAGCCATGTTTTAGTGAAGAAGAAAGATGGAAATATTCGCCTGTGCTCTGATTTTAGGCAGTTGAATAAGATGAAAATGATGGATTCCTATGCGCTGCCCACTATTGAAGATATCTTAGTTTGTTGGGCTGGATCTAAATATTTTACTGCGCTTGATATGAAGTCTAGGTATCATACAGTTGAATTAGATGAATCTCATAAGAAGAGGACAGTCATTACATTGGGTCCACTAGGTTTCTACAAGGTTGAGAGACTAACCATTGAGTTGTTTAATGCACCATCTACTTACCTGCGATTGATGAAACAGTGCCTCGGAGATACGCATCTGACCATATGAGTGATCTATCTAAATTATCATTTTCGGTAAAACCTATGAAGAACATTTAAAACTTCTGGAGAAGGTCCTATCAATGCTTAGGTGGTTTGGTTTGAAGTTGTCCCAGAGACGGGCCAATTATTGAAGGAAAGTGTCGTATATGTTGGCTATGTTGCATCAGAGGCAAGTGTTCAGGCAGATCCAGTCAAAAACAAGGTCATAAACCGACCAACTCCACACAAACCATAGGAAGTGAGGCAATTCCTTGAATTTATTGGTTAGCATCGGAAGTTTCTAAATAACTTCTCAAAGATAATTAGATCATTTTCAGAATAAATATCAAGCAATCGGAATAAAGCGAGTACGCGTCAAAAGAAAATTCAACACAGGCCATGGAAATGGAGACCGGAACAGGAGAAAGCCTCTCAACAGCTGAAGGACACCATCTCTTCACCACCTATTCTAGGATAGGTTTACATTGGGCAACCTATCAAGCTGCACACATATGCTAGTCAACACGGCCTTTGTGCAGTTCTGTATCAGATTCAAGATGGCATCAAGCGAGTAATCAGCTTTACCAGCAGAGTATTAACAACAACTGAGCGAAATTAATCGGATTTGGAAATATGGATCCTAAAATACCGTCGTTGCATACTTAGAAAATCATCAGCCGATGTTTTATTACCACTCGTGAATATAGTGACAACACAGCCATTGGAACTCGTTTGTATCGATTTGCTAACTCTTGATATGTCCATCGGAGGCTACCAAAATATACTGGCTATTACAGATCATTTTACCAGGTATGCATAGGCCTTTCCGACAAAAAAAACCAGATAGCCAGGACTGCAGCTAAGGCTCTGCTTAATGTTTTTATAGTGCATTATGCTATGCCCCAGCGTTTACATTCAGACCATGGTTCAAACTCTGAAAAGAAGGTCATCAAGGAATTATGTCAAATTACTGGAATAAAAATGTCTTGCACGACACTCTATCAGTCAATGGGCAATAGAAGATGTGAGCGATGGAACAGGACACTGCTTGATATGTTGGAAACGCTCAACCCAGATCAGAAATGGGATTGGAAACGCTATTTAGAACCATTGGTTCATGCATATAATTGCACTCGCCATGAGTCTACAGGAGAGACGTCATTCTTTCTGATAAGAAAGCCACGACAACCTATTGAGCTCGCATGTGGATTATAAAAGGGTAACGGATCGGGCAATTTGTCCAATTTATATTAAATCTCTTCGGAACCAATTGGTAGAATCTTACCCCACGTCTTGCGGGAAAATCTCAAGAAAACCAGAAGAGGGCATATCACATGAAAACAAGACCTGCAATCCTTGAGCCTGAGAATAGGGTTCTTGTCAAGATTGAATATGCATATCCACGAACATATAACACGGCATGCATGTATATGTAATAAATTATAATACGACATACATGTATACACAGTATAAAGCCCACAACACACAAGCATACCCACGAAATATCAGTTTATATTAAACAATTTTTGGAACAAAGAGCAGTAGAAACCCACAGTAGGCCAGTAGTATCACACTGCAAGGTTTAGGAAACTGTCGCTTACTTTGAATGAAAGCATGGGTGTGTATGTGTGTGTACGTGTTTGCTATTTAAAGGTAAATTGTCTGGTAATTAAAGACCCTGAGACGCTCCCGTGCATTTTAAAGTTCTAATCGGAACAGGATTGAAAGAATCAACAAACGGAATATCGAACATGTGGACATGAATAGTTCGTAATTCTCCATGATAAAGTCAAACTCTGATTTATTTGAACCAACAAAAGTATTGCTTTTATTGTGACAACCTTGACTCTTATCAGCAAGGTCATTTGGAATAGCGTTTTTTTATTCAGTTGCTTATTTTTCAATATGTAGCAATACGAAATTGCATGCCCGTTTTTCTTACTGTGCCTTGATTAAGAAACAAGGATTTCTAATTAGTCTTATCAGATGTTTGATATTTACAAATTGTGCCAGATAACGATTTGGAAGTACTTGCATGAGACTGAAATGATTTTCTACCAAGCTATGCTGAGATAAACATTTATTGACAAATTAATCATTTCGAGTCAAGGAATAATCATCAGTCGTACGAGCAGCATTTTCCAAAGTTCCTAACTTTTGCCCATCACGACAGATCTTGACGCCACTATGAACGCAAGTTTTGAACTCTGCACCTCATATGAGATGTATGGGGTTAATGTAATATTGATAACCCGAGTGGCTGGCTACATATTTGAAACTTATAAGTAGGCCCTTATAACAAGAATCCGACATCCATATAATAGCTACTTCTTGAAAATGGCAAACGACGTTCCGTCCCGAAAAATGTGTGATATAACGAGGTTTTTATAATGCTTAACCTGAGATTTCCTTATGCAGTTTTCTACTCTTTGTCTGGATACATGGAATAAAACTGGTGTCAATAGAGAAACAATCACTTTCTGTATTTTCAAAAAAATAAAAAATATCTCGACAGAAATAATAAAAAAACAAAACATAAATAAAATCGTGATTGGGAAATAGAAATAGATCGACATTAATCAAGTACTTTCACTTCATTTTCTAATGAGAAGTTGCATTGTTCAGTAGGTGACTGTCATCGAAATGTTTCAATTCAATCCATCTCATATATATATATATATATATATATATATATATATATATATATATATATATATATATATATATATATATATATATATATATATATGTGTGTGTGTGTGTGTGTGTGTGTGTGTGTGTGTGTGTGTGTGTGTGTGTGTGTAAAGAATACAAATCATATGGCGAATAACAACCCTTTCAAGCGCACTGGATCCAGCAAGGGATCACGTCTGTCAGGGATTGATTAAGATAAATGCAAGAAACTGACCACGAACAGTGCAAAACTAGTATCTAGCTAGCTGAGTGCTTTCGACTCTTTAATGAGTCTTGTTCAAAAACAAATAGAAAACAGAGACAGGACAAAGAAATAAAACAGAAAAACGGTTATGTTTGCAAAACATTACATGGCTGTTTTACATGAAATAAACCTTTAACTTTATTATATTTCAACTGGATTATTTCAGCTGTAAAATATTTGCATTGATCTAGAAATCGATGAGCCATAACGACATCTGTTATTTTATGTATATTTATATAAGCGTAAATTATTACCCTACATTGTTATAGTAGTCATTACAAGCTATTAAGCAATTTTAGAGATTTATTTTAAAGAAAATGAGCCGGATGCAAAAGATAATTTTATTTGTGCTTGGCTGTCTTTTTCAAGTCTATTTGGTTTAAACCGCTTGGTTTCAATGTTCCAAGACGTCGTATCCAGTAAGATTCCTTTTCTTTCCTAGTTTAGGAATTCCAGTTGGGGTTGTGATCATTTACAATAAATGTTACATCACTGAACGTGTGGCCACGGGAAGAAAAGTGTGCGGCGACCGAGCTTCTCAACAGCTTTTTTGTCATCGAATCAGATCTATGAAGGTTGATCTTTTTGTGTAGCTATTCAGTTTCTCCGACATGCTGAAGGCTACATATTTTACATGCACGTTTTGTTTGGACTATATATGTAAAAAAATCTAGTCTGTGCTAGAAAATGTCCTGGTCTCTATCATATGTTTGCAAGTTTTGCACCTTTTATCGCCACAGGGGCCTGCTTGACTAGGGTGGTCTTGATTAGTGATTGGTGTTAGCTTTGCCCTGATTAGGATGTCCCTGAGTTTCATTGGTCTCCGGTAGGCTAATACAGGCTTGTTAGGGAGGATTGCCTTTAGTGCGAACGACAATTCCACGATGGACCAGTGTTGTCCGATGATTTTACCTACTTTGGGGTTGTCTGGATGATAGGTCAGGATAAATGGTGTCCTATCAGCCTTTTCCTCCTTTCCATATTTGAGTAGGTCATCTCGGTGTATTTGATTATCCCTTTGAGTTGCCTCCGAACACATCATCAGAAATAATCAGATAAGGAATATACGTGTATCTCATTACAAAGTTAATATGAAGTGTCATGCAAAAGCACAGCAGACCTTACTCATCCCAATTAAAGGTTCATACATTTTTTGAATGCTTTACATAGCTTCAGATGGACCTGTTCTAATTCATCAAATAAAAGTGGCATCATATTCTAATAAAATTAAAAAGGCGCAATATTAGAATTATCACAAAGTGAGCGTCATACTTAACATCTACAAACTTGTGGTCGTCTTCATTATGCCAGATAAAATGTTTAAACTTCCTCAACCCGTGCAAAAAATATTTATTTGACCTTGTAAATCAAATCATATGCCTATTTTAACTTATAATACATCTCCATTTTCTCTCATTACAAAGATTACATCATATTTGCCACATTTAAAGAGTTACTCTATAACTGTCCATTTAGAATTAGGAAATAAACTTTAAATTTCTATCAAAGTATGTCCATTTAAAATCCCATCAGGACTTGCACATAACCATTTTCGTCCACTGACATATACAATCCAGTCACTTACAGTATAGCTATTTAAAAATAAAAATTGTTTTCTTTAACACCACTGTCATTCCCATGTTTTGTGAATTTGTTGCCAATGCATTTTGAACGTAAATGATCACTTATAATATTGATGCAACCAGTCTCTTTAATGAGTACTTTGTGTAAACTCCTAGCTGTAATTCTCAATTTTCCAGTCTCTCCACAAAGGACGTTTACATTGACAGTTTCATCTTGCATTTTATTAATATGATATGCATCCAGGCGTACATACTTTAAAACAATGTTAAACATTTTCCCCAGAAGATGAGCATTCATGACTGCTATGATAAATAAATGATGTATCACCTGTACCGTGTGAAGGTTAACTTGTGAAAGTTTTGTTCAATGGTGTTCCTTTAATTTGAAATAAAGCTTTAAGTCGTGCATTATCAACTTACAATATAGCCATTTAACGATAAAAATTGTTTTGCTTTAATTTCATTGTCCTGTCCATGTTTTGTAAATTGGTTGCCAATATATTTTGCAGGTATCTGATCCCTTAAAAAATTGATGCAAACAGTTTTTAACTCTGCCTTTGGCAAATAAAATGATGTGTTTCGGGCAACGGTCATTACTTCTGTCATCTTTAATAGGGCTGTTACCAATTTTGGGCTTTTGAATTTAACATTTGCAAGGGGTTTCAGTTCAAAATTTATCTTCGTACCTCTGTTCCATTTCGATGCCTTCTCAGTACAACTGCACCCAGTAAAAGTATTTCTCACAACATGATCATTTTCCACAACAAATCAGCGACATGACTGCACATGTGTCCTTTCCTTGGCATATATGTACATCACCTATTCTCAACAATCCCCTATATTGTACAAACAAAGTACCCTTCCTTTACTTTGTGATGAGCGTATTTCTCCTGTCATTATAACTTTATTCTCCTTATTCGATATATCGTGCACAATTGTATCCACATTTCTACTCTGAAAGTAGTTATAACGTTGTGAGCGTTTAAAATTCTTCATTTCTTTTCCGTCTACTGTTTTCGATGAGTTTAGCTAGTAGTAAATTTCAACGGACATGAATGACATTTGGCCACTCTCTCATGTCGTCAGTCCATTCATTCATATTGCGTAATACATCAGGCATTAAACATCTCGTTTCAGACATTGCACTTTTCAGTTAAGTTTCAGTTTGTTTACGGCGCTTCGCAGTAATGTAATAGCAGCGTAACGGTGCTCCAATCTAATTCGATTCAAAGAGAGAGAATGAAAAATATCTGTCTATAGAACTTTTAGAATGGAAATTTAGATCTAATTTGCAAAATCAGAACAGGGACAATGTCTTTGGCAAGTTTGCAAGGAACAGTCATGTCAGTCTCGCGTACAAACAGCGTTGATATCGCAACTATTTCCATATCCTTGATAAATGAAAACCAACTGTTCAATTTGCATTTGCCACAAACTGATGCCTATACTTATATTCTCACATTCAGTATTAAACTAATTTTACTGATGACACAGAACCCGGGAAATACCAGCAAACTTAATGAAGATCTTTAACTTTCAGATTGATTTCTTAAACTTCACCGTATACCTAGATGGCTACCTAGTGTAATAATAAATATACATTGTGTTCCTTGCTTGTAATAATGAAGATCTTTTAGGCCACGCATTTGAATATAGGCAGTTTAATATATTAAAAAGGACGCTCTAATTCTAACGTACTAAATGAGCAATTAGAGTCATGTCTGTTTATAGTGAGACTTAGTATCATGGTGTATTTCTTCGTTTTCTTCTTCTTTTGTTATTTTCTAAATTTCTTCCTTTGGTTTTGGTTTTCTTCTTGCAAGATTATTCAAATCACTGTATTTCATTATTTCACGAAATCCTTTCTAAATTGTGGGAAATATATATTGCCCAATTACTCTTATATCATTGACAACTTGCCATCTAAATCAACAGGTCAGATTTGATAATAATGAATAGCGATTCATAAAGTCCCCAATTTTCTTCATACCCGATATTTAGAATATGATCAAACCTGACATGTGCTCTTTACTCTTTACATGTTCTTGTTCATAGAGACCAAATGGAAACTTACTCATTACCGTAATTGGGGTTTTAAAATAATAATAGAGAATATTTTATCAAATAATTTCATTTATGGCTTGATTTAGGCAACTTTAACTTCTGTGATGAAATGTTACCATACTAATGGTCAATACTAGAGAGACATGGTAATATGTCTAAATCAAGGTAACGATCTTAAACAAATGACGGTGTTGGCACCAGTACCGTATGACGTCCGCATCCTGGATAACGAATTCGAAGACAAGGGCATTTTATGCAATATATGAATTTCGGTGAATTAGCTTTGTATTAAAGTGTCCGGAGACGAGATCTTGAACTTTATGCACTTTACATGACAAATAATGGGGCTATATTTTAAAACTATTACTCTTCTAATCGTCAAGATCGTCAATTTATAGCGTTATTATCGTTGCCAGATTTGTGATAAATTTTAATTTTGATATAATATCTTAAAGGAGCAGGTTTATTTTATTTGGAAGGGTTGCCCTTCCTGAATATTTGGGTTTAATTTTTAACCTTAATGTTATAATAAATTATATGGGGTGACTGTTTGCCAAGCTGTCTTAAAAGCTCCCCATTACTGATCATCGCCATCTCATTGTCGGCGTGGGTTCCAGGCATAGGTTCGGCCTATGTGCCTATGTGACATAGCTTGCCAATAGTTTCGGGTGCTACCGTTGTTTTCCTGGTCCTTCCTGTGCCATTTGAAATGGCCACCATGGAGAGCATATCATGTACTGAACATGGCATTAAGCCGACACCAATAACAGCAATTTATTTTACTTGGCATTATCTAGGCAGAATTTTGTATTTGTGCATTTCACCTGATATATACATCGTATTTCATATAGCTTTATTTAGTCACCATGGTCAATAATGCCTCTTTTATGAGCAACACAAACTTATATATGTAATGTCTGATAAAGCATGGCTGCCCAAGGAAATTTAACACTGAATAAATCAAATTGTTTCTAAACAAATGTTACACCATGATTAGGTCGCTAGAGTGACAAAATACATTTAGCCATGGATGTTCAAATGTTTCTAATAAAATTATTACCCACAGTTAAAGATAATTTATAGAAAGTTTCAGTGACCCATATTTACATATGTGTAATAACAGATAATTGGAATGTTCCGTCGAAATCAGTACATGACAACAAAAAACAGATAATAACAACAATCACTGTGAAGATTCCTATCAACTGACTTTGAAAAAAAAATTAAAGTCATGGGCACATTTTTCTCTTATCGATACTGAACCGTATCACAGGTCAGCGATTTGCATGTAGATAATTACGTGATGTGTTTGTTATACATATTAGAAAAAGTTTGTTAATTAAGAAAGAGAAAATCAAGAGAAGGAAATGTATTCAAAAGAAGGTAACTAGATGAATATGTGCAAATCACTTAATTAGTAAGAGAATAATTGACATAGTCAAGTTGTGTTTTATAGTCTACTTTATTTCATACACAACATAGTCATTATTTTCAATAAAATTCTTGTATATGCGTATCAACACAACGTTCAACAGCTCTGGTAGCTCAGCTATCTACACCGATATGTTACAAACTATTCGATGTTACACCCTTTAGGATCTATGAAATCACAAAGTTTGGACAAAGAATCATATAATACTAGAACTACTACTACTACTGCTACTGCTACTACTACTACTACTACTACTACTAATAATAATAATAATAATAATAATGTGCATTCGTAATACAGGCCACTGGTCCAAGATGCACGTTCAAACATGATGCGGTCCAAGAAGGTATTTTAGTGCGTAACAAAGTGTTATACATGAAAGTAGTCATTATTGAATTTACGAATTGTGTGCGACACAATTATATATTATATAGCAATCACATAAACTAATTTAACGAGAATCATAAAGCCTGAATAACCAAGTTAGATGATATTGATCTAGATCATATGCAGCAGGAGTCGATGATAACACGGTTTCGTCAATCTGTAAGGCTTTTATACTAAGCATTGCTAAATTAGACATCATAACTGTACAAGTATCACCTTGCATAAAAGTCCTACGGAAATTTCATAACAAATGTTTTAATGTATATGACTTTAACACCCAAACTACGACTACTTAACGTGCATGTAAATTATGTTCACCTTTTTAATAGTTATTGAGTTTAGCTCACTCGAAAATGTTTAATTTGAATGTGTGCTGTAGTTAGACAGTTACATGAGATTTCACTATCTTGACGAAAAGGATATATTCCCTTTGTGTCACGTTCAATATTCGTGTTATAAAAGACGAGAGAAAACCACGATAGATCTCTACCTCTATATGCATTAAGAGAAAGTAATAGATTGCAAGCGATTCTCATCCACTAAGATTCACATCTGAGTTCTTCTTTATAAAGAAAATGAGTTAATAAAAGGGTCCAATGCAGACAGAAACTGTAGTGTGCAAGATAGGAATGTATGACGACTTCGGTGATTGACTTCATTATTATTTGTCAGTCCTTTTTCTCTCAAGGGAAAGATATACAATGTTACATTCTTTTGCTGTCCTAGTCCTAGGTATAAAAAAGCAAACAATTGCTGAAAATTAACAAATTAATTAACAAAGCATTGCTCAAAATTATCAAATTTTTCCTCATTCGTTTACAATAATCTGAGAAACATTATAAAATGCCAGTGACATACAAATTGCACATGTATATGTAAATATGTTCTTGTATTTACGCATACATATGCGTGTTTCATTGAATGTATGTGACTAAACGTGTTCTTCGTAAATATACTAATTATATTGTGGGTTTAGTTTACATCAAGGAATAGTTATGCACACCCTATTTCTTCATATATCTGGAAGTACTATAAACGTTTAATAACTGCTCTCTCCAAACATTACCATTTAAAAGGCATAAGCATTGCAAATAACGGTTCTGTTCTGTCCTATTCGGCACAGTGTAGTGTTTTTTAATCAAACCATTGTGTATGCAACGTCATTCTCACTGAAATGAATTAAAGAACAACTTTGCAAGCTGCGATATTATGTACTGTTCACTACTGCGTCACAAATGCATACAGGTAATAAATCTTGCACATAACAGATAGATGTCATACATGTCATTGCAGTGGCGTCGCATAGCCATGAAAGCGAGTAACTGTTACACTATTTTTTGTTTATTAGACACCTTATTGCGTCACAATGCATACACAATGCATACAAGTTATCAATCATACACACAACAGAAAGATGACATAAATGTCACTGCAAAGATTAAAGAAAACCTACGGTTCACTCTGGAGAAAACAATCGATGATGCCTTATCAATTGTTAATGTTAAGTTAAATTAACAGATGATGAGGAAAGGGAATATCGCAGCAAACTAAAATTAAGATCATTAAAGTTCATGTAATTCTTGATCGTGTGACTGTTGCTAATATTACTTGTATACATTACATCGTACATCCAGTTGTGATCGTATATACTTTATATACATTGTCAGATTAGTAAATAGGACAAATACTTAGTCCTTAAAGTATATTTGAAACAAATGAAAGCTATGTACAGTTTGGTCATTTTTAAGTTCAGGTGTGCCAAATTAATGAGTGTTAATACAGATCGTTCAGACTAAGTATTAGATTTTGATTGAAATATATATTGAGTGCATTTGAAACAAAAAGGTGTGCGTTTTCTCCTTTTACCATACAGTTTCATAAAGGATTGCCTATCAGGTGATTGTCGTAAAAAAGGAAATGGGTAATTTACCTGTAGATATTAAGAAATTACTTTCGGATTTCACATTGTTCGGTAGGGTATTCCATATAAGAATAAATGTTGATGTTATTTTTATCTGAAATTAAATATATTGAAGGTTTTGTCCATTATGTAAATTGTATATATTTCCGTTTCTCCCACCAAACGGTGTAAATAATGATTTAAATATATTGGTGATTCATCATAAATAATTATATGAAACGAGCAGATATTGCCTGACTTACTTCTTTCTGAGAGCTGGAGTCAGTCGCATTCCTAATAATTATTGCATGCATGGGAAATGATTGTTAGCCCTGTGACAAAACTCATTGTACTGTCTATAATGCATTCCATTTCAAAAGATATATGCATATTGAAAAATAGGTCTTACGTATATTAAGTAAATTATATCTAATGATTTTCTATTCTCTTTATATTTGAGGATTCTTAGACTATTTAGCAATGTATATGTTTCTTTTAAAGTATATTCTTCAAATGTAGAAAGTGTTTGGCTCAAGTATTTATGATAGTCACCAAATGTAAGTGATTTATTCTGGAAATTGGATATCTTGCATATCACGAGAAACGTAAAATAAATAATTGTTGTCAGCAAAATGCGTTGGTCATTGTAGATTATCATCAATATCATTGAAATATTCAAGGAACAATCAGGTTTCTAGCACTAAATCCTGGGGCATCACAGCAAAAACAGACTGAATTGTGGAATAATCTTCGTTTCTAACAAAACCAGCCTGTATTATATCGGAAAGGTACATAATGAAACAATTAATCAGATCTCACGTATAACGGTGAGAAGGACCTGGATATGGTTGACATAACGAGGTGAATAGCTTTTCAGCCCATAAGTATTGTAAGAAATGCATATATAACAGTGTCATGTATTAATATTTTCTCTTTCCACGCACATATACCACGACCAAAAAGCCCTATATGCATTCTATACAATAAAATAGTGCTACTCATATCAATGTAAGACTGAAGATAGTAGAGTACAGAATGCAGAGGGGTTGTTCTTATGTTCTTGACGTTTGGCTTTGGTTTTGTCAGGTAGAATTGCCTTCGTATTAAATAATGCAAAAGTCAACAAACGAAGGAAAGGTAGCAACAGACAGGGAAATAATTCCACAGATCATCAGCGTGATTACACGTAGAACGCTACAGAAAACATAATGCTCATGAACTCGAAGGCCAATGACTTAGTGCTTATTCAGATCGTGCCATGCTAATGTGGTCAAGATTAAAATTAATTAACACTGCACACGTCTGTGTGAATGCACATATCTAACTATAATTGTACACATATATACATGCATTGATCAGAGATTTTTCAATCGAATATTTTTGTTTCAGAAGAGAAATTGAAATCAAACTTTAGAAAATATCGACAAGCTGCACTGTTATTCACCTTACGCTCTATAACCATATTAATGCTGAAATGAAATACCGGATATACAAGCAAGAAAATTGTTTGATCTTCTGTTATGATGCATGTTACCTCATAACGTGTTTGCAGAAACTTCTACCATTAGTACAGAAAGATCTGATATTACATGTGTTCTTAAAATGAAACAACTTCTTTATCATATAATGTCTGGCTTTTGTTAGGTCCTGCGTAAGAAAACGTTTAAATGCACTGCCCTTCAGGTTTTATTTGAACGTTACTTTGGATTTCATACTAAATGTCTCGATTTTGACAATGACTTGGTTGAGTGTGAAATTCCACAAAGAAAACTTTTTCGCACCAGCAAGAATACAGATATTAGGCAAAGAAAGTAATAAACTGACAATCATCAATCGATTGTTCAATGTATTCTGTTTCTAGGATTTCGCATTATAACGAATTTGATACAATTAGATTTATATGATAGCCGTTACATATTGTCAGCAAATTTGTTTCCAAAAAAGGCAGAAACGAATACTAGTGTGGAAGATAGTTTCTGCAGTTTCTACAAGTGTGTCAAATTTTAAGCAATGACTTTATAGTTCCGCTTAACACGTTAACATTGATACATTTTATTTCGATCATTTATGAAACGAAATTGCTAAACAAAGATTGAATAATTTCCCGAAATTTCAGGAAATCATATATAACCAAATATGTATGACGCTTTTCATATGGTTTAATAATTTGTAATAAAATTAATAATATAAGAACATAAATTATGTTTTACGTCACTTAAATGGCGGGCTTAAAATGTATAGGGAAAAGATAGATTTAATCTTTATATGACATCAGCATTATCTAGCAAACCTTTTGCTTGAACGTTTTACGGAATGCGTTGTAACTACTGCAGTGATCTAGTTGTAGATTGTTTTGACAACAGGTCTGAATTACTATAACAATATATTTTTACTCTCGTTATTCTCGAGCAAAATTTTCTAATTAATTGAGAACACCTGTTCTCTCCTGGATTCATTGTCAGCATGACCGTTTAATTCGACTGTTTGGTCAAAATGTTACTGGCTTGACTGATATCTGATCGTTGCAAAGAAATCGCATTCAGATTCCAAGCAATGCGAAAATAATCGTGGACGCAAATTGTCGTTATCACTAAATTTTAACTTGAATATTGACTTCTAAATTTCGGGTCTAACGTTGAGATAAGTTGAGCGTTAATGAAAAGTTCGAAAAGACATATAAGCTGATTTGTCAGAAAGAGAAAATGACAGAGAAACATACTACAAATTTTAACGTAAGAAAGAAGCGAAATGTGCCCCAGGGAATGATCGGGTTCAACAAATTCCCAGAGATGACTGTCTTGATGACTGACAGGCTAAACATAATGGACTTTTTCAAAACTTCAAGTGTCATATAAAGCCTGGGATTATCAATAGATGTGATAATATTAGATTCCACTTAATTGAGTAAATACATAAAATTGATTTTTGACGCAAAACTTCTCATGATATCATAACAACAATGCGTAATATTTCAAAATTAAACATTAAATAGTGACATCATATATGAAATATATTCGTGAAGATAATAAATTATTTGTGTACCTATACTGACGATATGTGCTGGAAACTCTGTACCAATGTGCGAACAATTTCCATGATTGAGCCAGACCATGAACATTAGACTGGAGGCCGAACGACTACTAAAGCTTATAAAAGGTACACTGTTGCCTTGGTGACATGTTTGAATGTTTAGACACTTTAGAAGTAGATTTATAGATATGTTATATACATACCATATTTCAAAGAATACTCATTAGCACATGAACAAATATATTCCCATCACCGTTATTGAATATTAATAGAAAACAGAGCGAAATGGTTTAAAACAAAACAAGAATACTTAAGTTCTTATGAACCTTTTATAACATGGGTACAGTATCTAAATTTAAACAAACATAGAAACATAAACACTGATTTTAACCCTGTTTTAGTTGTAAATATTCTTATAATGAGTGTTAAAATCAATGATTGTGAACGAAAATAAAAAATGTTATAAACAAAATAAACTAAAGTATATATTACACTTGCATACTTGTTAAAATAAAACAATTTTCTATGGAATTGCCTTAACCATATCTAGAATGGCTTTACATTAAGGTTGACAGAGTGATATGATCATATTGCAGGCTACGGAATATCTGACATTCAGATATATTTAGCCTTGTTTTTCTGGGCAATATAATCCGGGCTATATTCGCATGTATTCCACACTCTTATTAAATTCTCCGCTGCTTCAGATGTTTTTAAAACAGATTATCACTTAATATATGCATACACATATAATGAAAAGACGTCATGTACGCATTCCTCTATAGTTTTGGATTTGGAAACCTTTAGACCAAACCATAAAAGTGCTGTAAAGAAATAATTAAACTCTTTGCAATATAATACTGGGAGATATTGGAGATATCCGCAGTAAAATATTAAGTTTTGGTAATTCCAAAATTAAGAATTTCATTTTTATTGAAAGGTATTATTATTATTATTCAACACTGAAGACGTCCATTGTCAAAATCTGGGTTTATTTCATTATTTGACTTACAAAATAGTTCATTTTTGATTGATAAGTAATATGTATTGACGTCAAATCCAAAGTTCTATTTTGGACCCAATGATTCTTTGCCGATGGCTCTATGCAGCTACATATCAATGTTCTTATTCCAGAGGATTTGTAGCATTATGAACAATTGGCTGCCGGAAATACTTGGAACGAATTAAGGATGACAAAGGACATGCCATTAGATATACTCCGTGGTCAAAGCAGTAGATCTGTACATGAAAATAAGAAATAGATTTCGTAACTTTAGTGACGACAATTGCTAAGTTAACAATTTGTTAATCGCTATGACATGAACTAGGTCCTATTTTATGGACTTAGATTTATTCTGAAAGTCATATTCTGAACTGTGTTTTTCTATCAGTTTATTATAAAAATGATACGCCTTGAAGTTTTAAGAAGACTCCATATTCTGTATAGAATACATTTCCATAAACAATAGTGGAATTATTTTCCGAAACAATCCGTTGTCGAGGTAGTTAGAAAGTTGTTGAATTTACAATTCCTAAAATATCTGCAGATTTTCGTTGTATTAGGTGAAAAATGTTTTGGCATCTTGAACATCTATGGAAAAGTCCAATGCCGCAGGACTATCGTTCTATACTTTCACGCCAAACTAATTGTATCAATCTCTTAATTGTCTTCTAATAGTCTCGGATATTCTGCTGTTATTTCCTTCAAACCGAGCAGAAGTTTAACATTTAAACACATTTTAATGAGAATAAAATTGATAATTTGTCTGGAAACAATTTAACTTTTTTATTTGTATCCAAATTTGCCACCTCATTTACACGTATCATTCACACTATTTGTTTTGCTTTTGTTTTACTGTCAATATAAATTAACATGTTTGTTTCCATCGAGAAATTTTGTAATCGACTCATTAACATTTTTAAACATGTTCAACATTTTCAAATATGTTTTTCTGTTTTAAAATATTCCTTAAAATATATGTTCAAAGTAGAATTTTCAAAAATGTGTCATCTAATATATTATATGTTGATATAATAGTAGAATGCCTAATGGGTTTTTAAAATGAAGTAGAAGAATAACGTTTGATGAACATGAACCAGTTGACGTAAAATATTGACCTCCCTGTCGCTACAGTCAATATGAGGTTTATTGGTTCATAAAATTTCATTTTCATCTCAGCAGAGGTCATTGTTAAAAACAGGACAAAAGGCAGATAAGCCGAGAAACGTTTTAAATTTATTAATTTCTTTGAACCATTCTTGGTTTTGATTGATTTAAAATTACCAATTGAAAATACATGGTTTCATTTCTCAAAATTTCTGCTTTCTCGAACATTTGCGAATGATTTTATTCTTTCTCAACATTTTAAATAGGGCATTCCTTGATCAGACTTCGTGTCCAAATTGTATGCATACTCCAGATTCGACGAGTTTATGTTCTGTGGAGATTTCAACATGCCTGTAATGCCAATTGGATATGCTGTACTCTTTATTTTATCATCTATAAAATTAGTACAAAATATGATAGAATAATTAGAGAGAGCTCTTGATAAAATGTATGTACACATACAGATATCGACAAGCTGTCACATGTCTTTCATTATAATAATAATAATAATAATAATAATAATAATAATAATAATAATAATAATAATAATAATATACATATATATATATATATATATATATATATATATATATATATATATATATATATATATATATATATATATATATATATATATACCTTCCACTATGTCCAAGTAACAGGAAAATAAAACTGCTAAAAATTTTAACATGAATATTTTCTAACATACGTTCATAAAATATACAAGATTTACTGATGTGACCATGATTGTAAACAAAAATATCTTCATTGTTTCCTATGGTACTCAATTCTGATAGTTCGATACATAAACCCTAAAAACAGGTATTGGTATTTCAGTCATCAATTCGTTTGCAGCTTAAATCCGATTTGGGAATGAGCAATACCCAAAACCTGGCAAAAGATCAATTTTTTTCAACGATTTAGTTCGTTTTACGAGGATATTGCTTGCTCAGAGGTTTTCAAGCTCACATTTCGAACTTAAATGCTGGAAGCCATTACGTTGAATAGTGTACATCGTTTTATGCTCTTGATATTATTAGATAAATTGACTCAATCGTATTAAATTATTGTTTCTTGAGGTTTTTTGCACTTTAATTGCATCTAGTAATAATAATAATAATAATAATAATAATAATAATAATAACGAACTTATTTAAAGAGGGTAACACAATTAGCTAAGAAATAATCTACCTTGAGGCCCCAATACAAAGGAATTTATTTATTTTAGCTTCATCTCTGAAGCCACTGGATATATTGGGTGTGGAAGAAGGAAATAGATGGGCATTTCTAATCTCAACTGGAATACTATTCCAGAGCAGAGTTCCAGAGTATTGAAACTTTTAATTAAATAAGTCCTTATTCGGTTTGGGAATTTTATACTGTTTGGGAGATATGGATCGCAGGTGGGGAGTATTACCAGGTAGCCTATTCCGGAATAGAGACTTTAAGTATTATTATGACATATCCTATATATTAATTTAGCTTTTCTCAAACAGATTCAGTCTTTAATAGGTAATATTTTTAACCTACCAGCTAAATTTTCCTTGCTTTCTTTCTGGATTGATATTAGCCCAAATGCTCTTTTTGAAGATGTGCCAACTTTGCT
Organism: Sinohyriopsis cumingii; assembly: GCA_028554795.2. Taxonomy (NCBI): domain Eukaryota; kingdom Metazoa; phylum Mollusca; class Bivalvia; order Unionida; family Unionidae; genus Sinohyriopsis; species Sinohyriopsis cumingii. Next base: position 29,740,623 of record CM068840.1, read on the forward strand.
ATGCTTTTATCATTTGAATTACCCCATACTGTATTACAGTAGTCTAAATAAGGTTGTATGTAACTGTTATAAAAAAGTGTTCTGTGCCTTTCAGAGAGAAAATGTCTTATTCTACTGAGAAGCCATAAACTTGAATTGACTTTTTTACTGATATGATTGATATGTTCAGTCTATGATATGTTATTATCTACCAGAACACCAAGTAGTCTATCATGACAAACCATTTGCAAATTTGTATCCTTCCATGTCAGACATAGTTCATCACTATCAAGATTGGTCTTTCTTTGCCGTGTTGAGTTAAGTAATATTTTAGTTTTACCAGTATTTACCACAATACCATTGCATGTGCACCAGTTTTCCAGTTTGTTTAGGGCATTCTGTAAAGAAATTTAGAGTTAATGCTTTGTGTTTTGGATGTCTGACAATGTGGTGTCATCTGCATAGTGATCTGTAGATGATATTGAGTCTCTTAGTAAAAGTGGTAGGTCATAAATAAATAAAATGAATAGTAATGGACCTAGAATTGACCCTTGTGGTACGGTACTCCATATCTAATTGTGCCACGTTCAGACAGAACAATATTTATGTAAACATGTTGTGTTCTCTCACTTAAGTAATACGTAAACCATCTAAATGTTCTTTCATCACACTGGTAGATTTTCAGTTTCTTCAAAAGGATTTCATGACCCACCATGTCAAAAGCTTTCCTGAAATCTACAAATACAGTTCCTATTAGTCTACATTCGTCAAGTGCTTGAAGCCATTTATCAGTTAGAGAGATTAAGGCAGTCGCACAGGAATGTTTCTGTCTAAAGCCTGATTGATTAGGTGTAACAGCAAGTGTTTGGTTAAATATGACATGAATGAGTCATGGACATGTTTTGCAATCAATTTTGACAAGTTTGGTAGTATTGAGATTGGTCGGTAGTTATCAGCATCATCCTTAGAACCAGATTTGTGAATAGGAGTTACTTTTACAGTTTTCCATATTTTGGGGACAGATGAAGTTGCAATACTTAAATTAATTATGAATGTTATGCTATCTACAATAGCAGAGGCAGAAGATTTAATGAGGCGTGAACCAATCTGATCAAGTCATGTAGCTTTCTTGGCATCAAGTTCACTAAGACATTTTTAACAAAGTTTTTTGACACTGGTGGGATAGAGAAACATACCTCCTTAGAGATTTTGCTGCTGCAGAACATTTTTAGTTCATTAAAGTTGTTTTCTCTCACTGGTTCTTTTAACTTTGTGGTATTGTTTATCGAAAAATCATTGAAAACATTTGCAATGTCAGTGTCATCAGTGACTATGGTGTCATTGACCAGAAGTGAGTGAATTCTATTTGTTTTTTGTGCGTTCCTCCAGTGAGTTCATTGAAGACTTTCCAAATGGAGTTTGTGTTGCTCTTTTTGTTTTCAAGCAATGATCGATAATAAGTTTATTTTTAGCTTTTTTAATCATACGTGTTATTTTGTTTCTCCATACTTTATATTGTGCATGGTTTCCCATAGCCTTAAATTGGTCTCGTGTTTTCAAAGCATCTAGGATTTCAGTATTAAGCCAATTAGGTTGAATTTCAGTCTTTACTCGATCTACTTTCAGTGGTGCAAGCTTAGAGAATACATCCATGAATAAGTCAGTCCACACCCACATGACTTCATCAATGTCATCCAAATTTTGGATCATATTCCATGTAACTTTATATAGGTCATTGAGAAATTGGTCTTCATTAAAAAGAAATTAACTATCTGTAAATGATCGATTTGTGTGTATTTTTCTTGCATTTAACCTTTCTTGTCAAGAAAATGTGATAGTTGTCACTAAGACCAACATTCGGTACATTAACACAAGCCACATTGTCTGGTAGGTTGGTATAAATGTGATCAATAAGAGTGCTCGATTTTTCTTTTACCCTTGTGGGCTCATTTGCCAGCTGGTCTGTGCCTAATGATTCGATGAATTCCATCCAGTTGTTTCTTATTTCAGTATTGAGAAGGTCTTTATTTATATTTCCCAGTATATATCTTTCTTTCTCCTGTGCTAGAACATTTTCCATTTGTTTCAAAAAGTTATCATTCCAAACTGCTTTGGAGGAAGGTGGCCCATAAATGAAACCGACTAGGAACGATTTTGCATTATTTTGAACAATTTCCACCCAGATACTCTCAATTTCATGTGACTCCAAGTCAAGTCGCCTTTCTACATTTACATCTTCCCATAAGTATACAACAAGACGCCCCTGCTGTCTCTCTGTCCCTACGTAATGGTTTATTGTAGCCTTGACAGTGAAATAGATCATCATTGTGGTTAGCATTTAGTTTGGTTTCAGTGAGTCCTAAAACATGTATATTATTTTCCTTGGAAGACAACATTAACTTAATCTGATCTGTTTTTCCCACTATACATTGTACATTTAAGTGACCTATGTTAAACCCTTTTCTATTTAGTTTCATATCAATTATATGTATATCATCATGCAACGGGGTACTTACTGAGATTGTCTCCACACTACTTTTATCATTCTTACATCCTATTTCTATATTTAAATGTTCATATATATTAGGATCTTCAAAGTCACATACAAACCCAGAAAATTCATTTTCGTTGTTTGCATCTACTACAGTGTCCATTGAATAGTTAGAGTCAAGAGCCCCACTAGGTACATTTAGATTTTGTTGTAAATGAAGCATTGTCATTCTCCTCTTTGCCAGCTTCCTAATATCTATAATACATTGATGGACAAAGTCTTTGTTTGTGTCCATATTTATGGCATCTGAAGTACTCAATCTGTTTGCCATGATGGCATACCTGTGTCATGTGCCCAGTTTCTCCACAGTAGAGACAGTACTCTTCATTATAGTGCCTGAAAATGGGGGCATACATGTTAATATTTCTAAGTAGTTGAGAAGTTCCTTTTCTGCTTAAATGAATTTTGTCTCGGTGGTAGAGACTAAGGTTGACATCCTGGTTCTGAAGAAAGAAAGGCGTGTATTAGGGAATGTACTCTAGGTTGAAGTCTTCACATAAGTCAATTATCAGATCATTGATTTCTTTGGCCTTGGTGTCCACACGAGGAGGTAGTCCTGATATCATTATTTTACAGGTTGGCGGAGCTCGTCTTCATGGCGTTAATAATATCTGAAAGATTCTGATCAGTGATTAAAACAGAATGACTAGAATACACATGAGATAGGAACAATATCAGTTTACATTTACTGATTTGCTGTAGAAAAGTCCTATTGTATAACTTGGAACAGGAACGAGGGTCAATTATATTGCAGTCCAGCATGTCAATGTTCGAATTAGTAAATCTCCTTATAGGAACAGACAAGTAACCTACATAAAGTAAAACTGATACACTCTTAAGAGACAAATAGAGAGCAAAGGGTTAAACGAACGTCTTTGGTACAGTCCGACAGTCCCCCTTCATTTCCTCATTAAAAGATCGTTCCCTCAGCCTGCATCAGCAAATTAAGCTGTTCATCAGGTGACTCTACTGTCATCCATGTGCAGCAGTACCTGTTCATAAACACGCCTTTCTTGTGCAAAGCAAAGCATGCAAAATGAAGGTCATGTGATTAAAGACGACAAATTCCAAAGTTAATCCTGAAACTGGATATGTAACAAAGTAGAGTATTTTTTGTGGGTAGTAATTTCCAATTGATACTTCTTATTCAGAATACTGATTTCGAACAGTGAAACCTTTCATGTACAGTGAAATACAAGGAATGAATGACAAACATTTACGAAATATTATTTCATCATATTTATAAAATACTCTAAGTAATTAAATAATAAAATGTAGAGTTTTCGTTTGAGATACTTTAATTATCGTCAATATTACCGTAAATTGAGACAAAACTTGTTTTTGTTTAACAGAATGAATTACATCCTCGCAGAAAATAAACACTTAGCTGAAAATATTTTTTAATTCACTTTTAAAATCGGTTACAATTTTTTAATAAATATAGAATACAAATCTCAGATTTCTTATCCATTTTGTTGATCTGATGCATGGTGTTTGGTGACAGACAGATATTCTTTCGTTTACCATGCCATGAAAGAAATATTGATATCGGTACAGAAATATATGCTCTTCAGTGTTTTGAAAGTTTAGATGAGTAAAACGCAACAGAAACAACTTATGAATGATATAATCAAAAGAGACGTATATCAGACGAGACTCCACACCAAAGACTTTGATGTGGGTAAGTAACAGTAATGGGGAAAGAGATTAATGAAACGGACCTCGTACCATGATATTACCTCATACTACAATGAATGGGTGATCAACATGAACTCAATCTTGAAATCAAGGTTCTGAGGTTAATTGTTGGAAAAGAGCTTTATGCACATTATTGATGTCATTATGTAAGATGTTCATAAATAATATTATATAATCTGCATCTGAACCATTGATTCTAATAGTATCAAAATTATGTAGTGACATTTTTTTCAATTAGAAAAAAAATATTATTTCATTAGCAACGTTCTTCTCCAATTATGGCTCAACAAACCTATCTGAAATGTAATATATTGCGCAGCTGATGATAGTTGTAATTATTTTCCCACGAAAGCACAAAAAGCACAAAAAGTCCAATGTGCCATTTTTAAAAACGAAAAATGTGTTACTATATTGATTAAATATAAACGAGGGAAGTCATCTCTGGCCTCTCTCTCAATGCCTGTATATAATCAGATAAATAACGGTTTTGCTCAAATACTTTGCTTGTGGCCACTGCCCTAAATTCGTGATCCGGTATAGGCAAGCATTAGATGTGGTCAAGGGTTTGTGCCTTAAAAGCTCAGCGGGTCAATGGTATCAAGGATGACAGAACTGGAGATGAAATATCGTCACTGTCTTCTTTCATTGGTAAGGACAAGTAAGATCTTGCACTTCGGATCAGCTGAGTTACCAATGTGTACCCTTTCAAACCTCTTACGGGATTCTCCAGACGCCCTTGGGGCAACGTGTCCATTGAGGAAAGATGTTTCTTGACAAGGTATTCATACCCCATTAGATACAGCCTGTATATTCCAATGAAAGAATGAGAGAAAACGGGCCATCATGGTGGAACAGCATGTACTTTGGATTGGCCGACATGGCGTGCATCTCACATATTCTGCTTGAGGTAGATAGAATGACTGTATCTGTACAAGGCTGTTTCAAAAGGTATGAATATTAGTGAGCTGTTCAACAGCGTTCTATTTAATACGTATGTGCATCCTCTAAACAACTGTCTATCCATCTCAAGCTGCAACTCTCTTAATCAGATTATGCAGTTATCAAATGGCATATTGTACTCACCTTTTGATATGCTGTTTATATATTAGACAATTGCAATTACATTTGAATGTAACTTTCAGGTCGCCGGCCCCTCTGTGAATCTTTGACAGCGGATGATATAGAAGGGTTTGAATTATGTGCTCCTTCTTTCACAACAGCTGATTTTTAGGCGAGTGCAATGAATAAATGGATATATCGGTGTACCTGTGAGAAAAAAGGGGTGGTTCGGCAAAGCTTTTGTTCCGGCCTCTGGCCTACTTTGAAACATGTCGCATTTAGTGCAATGGAATCCAGCAAGTGTGATGAGTACCAGCTTCTTCTCCCCCCAATAGTCTCTGTGAAAGTTACTTATTTCTACTACCAATATTTTCAACATGAATAAAATGCTCCATTTATCATCTTACTTTCCAGTGTGGTGGGCCTCTGGAACTAGCAGTTCTGCCCAACACGTGTTCTGCTTCCTTCATCGGGTTAGTTTTTATATGAACAACGTGTATATGTTTAACATCTCTGGGTTCGCCTGCACATTTCCATTTGCAATTGTTTCGAAAAGGTGGATAAAAGAATGGTTTTATCTCGGAATCTCCGTTGCTAAGTTCAATATGTCGATATTCCATTAGTTTTCCTTTTTGACAGTACTGAGCCAGATTAAAAGGCATTCCAAATGCGCGACTTTGTGCAATTTCATAAAAAAAAACATGAACATCATCAGAAAATGCGAATGTACCGATACCACGTCTGTCCATGGAAAGAGGGTAGATCATCTTGGTTTTCTGATCTGGAACTGAGCTGACAAACGACGGGTGCTTTGCTTTTATACTTCGCCGCAAATAAACCAGCAAGAATATCACCCCAATAAGCTAACATTCAACTTAAATTAATAAATGAATAGATCACTAGGTAAGAATTGGCTGAAGGGTCCGGATAACCAGTCTGCTAGGACTTGGACAAGGACTTGTCGATGACGACGTCAACTCAAAAATTCCCAAAAGCTGAAGGCAAAGACCTGGAAACTTGCGTTTCACTACCTTATGACGTAATTACCAGACCATGCGTTGGATAAAATTAGAACACTCTTTCCAGCCAATGTTTGCTGCTACGATTGAAAAGCGTTCTTTGATTTCTTTACATTTAGAGGACAGATGTATAATGAACATTCTTAAAGGGGTCAAGTCCCGTTGACTTCTTTACTGCATAGCAGGAAGTGGAAGTGGCACTACAGCCTGCTGTACTGCCGTTTGTGCGTATTGTAATATCAGGCGGTTGATCCAATAGTGTCATTCCCCCAGTAAGGCCAGTGTTGTGTCAGCATATGGGAAATTTGGTGACATGTAATCCATGACACTGTAATCGTTTGATTTGGTGGAGGATTAGACATGGCTGCAGCTGCCATTTGGTTGGAAGAACCTCTGCATTTGCCTAATTCGAAGACTAAGGCATTTTATGTCATATGTGAACTTCGGTGAATTAGCTTTGTACTAGAGCACACAAGATCTTGAACTTTATGAACATTATGAGACAAATACTGAGGCTATATTTTAAATATATTACTCTTCTAATCGTCAAGATCATCGATTTATAGCGTTATTATTGTTGCCAGATTTGTGATAAATTTTTATTTTTATATAACTATTTGAAGCGCATGCTTATTTTACTTGGAATTATTTCCGTTCCTGAATATTTGGGTTTAATGTTTAACTTTAGTGTTACAAGAAATGATATGGGGTGGCTGTTTGCCAAGCTGTCTAAAACGCTCGCCTTTACTGATCATCGCCATCTCATCGTCGGCGTGGGTTCCAGGCATAGGTTCGGTCTACGTACCTATGTGACAAAGCTGCCAATAGCTTCCGGTGATACCGGGGTTTTCCTGGTCCTTCCTGTACCAGTTGAAATAGCCACCATGGAGAGCATATCATGTTCTGAAAATGGCATTAAGCAGACAGCAATAACAGCAATTTATTTTACTTGTTACTATCTAGGTATAATTTTGCATTTGGGCATTTCACCCGATATATACATCGTATTTCATATAGCTTTATTTAGTCACCATGGTCAATAATGCCTCTTTTATGAGCAACACAAACTTATATATGTAATGTCTGATAAAGCATGACTGTCCAAGGAAATTTAACACTGAATAAATCAAATTGTTTCTAAACAAATGCTACACTATGATGAGTTCACAAGAGTAATAAAGTACACTTATCCATGGATTTTCAATGGTTCTAATAATAAATATTACCCACACATGAAGATCAGTCTTAGAAGATTTCAGTGACACATTTTTGCAAATGGATAGTAACAGAAACCAGGAATGTTCCATCGAAATCAGTAAATGACAACAAAAGAAAACAACATATAATAATAACAACCATCACTGTGCAGATTCGTATCAATTTATTTTTAATTTTTTTTAAAGTCATGGGCACATTATTCACTTCTCGACACTGAAGCGTATCACAGGTCAGAGATTTACATCTAGATAATTTCGTGAAGTTTTATCGCTATTAGAAAAAGTTTGTTAATTAAGAAAGAGAAAATTGAGAGAAGAGTATTCAGACGAAGGTAATTAGAAGGATATGTGCAAAATGCTTAATTATTAAGAGAATAATCGACATAGTCAAGTTGTGTTTTATAGTCTGTTTTCTTACACAAATTATTCATTATTTTAAATAACATTCTAATATATGAGTATCAACACAACTTTCAACAGCTCAGGTAGCTCAGTTATCGACATCAATATATTACAAACTTTTCCATGTTACACCCTTTAGAACCTAGGAAATCACAAAGTCGAGATAAAGAGCCATATAATAATAATAATAATAATATATTATTATTATTATTATTATTATTATTATTATTATTAAAGTGCATTCGTAATACAAGCCAATGGTCCAAGATGCATGTTCAGACATGATGCGATACAAGAAGGTCTTTTACTGCGTAACAAAAGAACATCGTAACAAATGAAAATGTTATACAAGAAAGTAATAATTATTGCATTTTCAATTTGTGTGAGACACAAGTATGTATTACACAGTAATCACACAAACTAATTTAACGAGAATCATAAAAGCTGTAATGACCAAGTTAGACGATATTGAACTAGATCCTATGCAGCAGGAGTCGATGATAACAAGGTTTCGCTAATCTGTAAGGCTTTTATAGCAAGCATTGCTAAATTAGACATCACTTTCCATAAAAGTCCTAAGGAAATTTGGTAGCAAATGTTTTAATCAATATGACTAAGTCTGTCAAACTACGAATACTCTACGTGCATGTAAATGTGTTTACCTTTTTAATACCTATTGAGTTTATCTCACTTGACAAATTTTTATTTTGATTGTATGCTGTGGATAGACAGTTATCTGAGATTATTTCATTAACGTGACGAGAAAAGATATATTCCCGTTATGTCCCGTTAAATATTTGTGTTTTAACAGACGAGAGAAAATCACGATAGATCTCTACCTCATTATGCATTATTTAAGAGAAAATTGCACATATCAAGTGATTCTCATCCACTAATATTCACATCTGAGTTGTTCTTTAGAAGAAAAAATGAGTTAATAAAAGGTTCCAGTTGAAGAAACGGTTCTGTGTGCGATAAGAATGGCAACATTGTTAATGCACTGCACTATTATTTGTCTGTCCTCTTTGTTTCAAGAGAAAGATATACATTGCTACCTTCTTTTTGCTGTACTAGTCCTAGGTTACAAAAGTTTTTAAAAACTCTTTTCCAAAAAGCATTGCCAAAATTAACAAAATACTTAACAAAGAATTGCTCAAGATTAACAAATCTTTCTTCATTTGTTGACAATAATCTGAGAAACATGAAACGTCTGTAACATCCAACTTGCATATGTGTGTGTGTGTGTGTGTGTGTGTGTGTGTGTGTGTGTGTATATATATATATATATATATATATATATATATATATATATATATATATATATATATATATATATATATATATATATATATATGTTCTTGTATTTAAGCATACATATGCGTTTCTATTTGCATGTGCGTGGCTAACCGTGCTCTTCGTAATGTACTAATTTCTTCTGCCTATACCGCCCTCCTCCTAGTAGCAAAAACAACCTGGCTGACACTATCTTTTTGGAGCAGTTTCCGAATATCTTTGACTATGGAAATTCGATAGGTTGCAACCTGGTTATTCTTGGAGATTTCAACTTTCACTTTGAACGTCCCGGAAACCCAAATACATCAAAACTCATAGATTACATTAATGTTTTCAACCTGAAACAGTCAGTTAACCATCCCACCCATAAACACGGTCATATTTTAGACTGGATTCTTCATAGACCTGATGATAACATTCAACGGTCCTCCCTGGTATCCCATGACCTTGCATCAGATCACCTCTGCGTTATATGCCATCTTCACGTATCAGTCCCTAACCCTCCACCTTTATCTGCTACTATGAGAAACCTCCGAATGATAAATAGAACCAAAATAATGCACGACATCAAAGCTAACTTAACAACTTGCTTACCTCCTACCGCAGAACAGCTCGATAACTGCCTGCGTTCATTGCTTGACAAACATGCACCAGCTACCAAGTACAGAGTATCAATTCAAAAGTGTTCTCCATGGTATAGCAGTGTTAGGGACCAGCTTCGCGATGCCAAAAAAGACCGCCGTAAAGCTCAGAGGCTTTGGCTTTCCACCAGACTCACTATTCTTCAGTAAATCTATGAAGCCTCTAAGAAGAATATCACAAATATAGTACATGCAGCGAAATCAGCCCGCTACGCTACTAAGATCATGGAAAGTTTCAGCTGCAAAGAGCTCTTCGAGATTACTAACAAGCTAATGTCAAGGAACAAATCTACACCATTTCCAACTACCTTCTCTCGACCTTCCGAACATGTTTGCAAATTTCTTCCGTGACAAAGTATTAGAGATAAGCTTGACACCACAATTTCAACTGACTCGTCGTCACCATACAGTTTGGATGCAGAATTTGAGCAGCAACCATTAGCAGCATTTGAACCTGTCTCTATAGATATCGTATGCACAATCGTGATGAACAGTGCACCAAAGTCACGTGAACTTGATCCAATTCCAAGATCACTGCTGCTTGAGTGCTTAGATCCAGTATTGCCTTTACTAACACATGACCATAACGATTTAAAGAACTACCTCCCAGTTTCTAATCTCCCATTCATATCAAATATCTTAGAAAAGGTTATTCTATTCCAGCTTGTATCTCATCTAAATTCAAACAGTCCTTTTAGCAAAGTACAATCTGCATATCGCCCTTGCCACAGTACTGAAACTACTCTTCTAAAAGTAGTTAATGACATTCTCTCTGCGTTGGATAGCGGAAAGATTACAGTCCTCACCCTCCTTGATTTGTCTGCAGCATTTGACACAATAGACAATGATATATTACTTCACCGTCTCCAGCATGTATTTGGCATTCATGATACAGCTTTACTGTGGTTCAAGTCCTACTTGGTCAACAGGACACAAATTGTATCTGCAAATGGAATACACTCCAGCCCAGTTGATCTATGTTGTGGTGGTCCACAGGGGTCTGTTCTTGGACCTGTTCTCTTCATTCTGTACACTCAGTCGCTCTCAAGTGTCATAGATCATCGTCCAGTGTCTCACCAATTGTACGCTGATGACACCCAAATATACAAATCTAGCCACCCAACTAAAGTTGATGCTACCATCCAAGGTGTAAAGAGGTGCATTTCTGATGTAAAATCATGGATGACATGTAACAAGCTGCAGATGAATGATGATAAAACTGAGGCCATTCTGATCACAACACAAAGACTTTTTCATTCACATCCTTTACCTCAAACAATAAATATCAGCAACACCAACATTAAATTCACACAATCAGAACGAAACCTAGGTGTTACTCTGGACAGTACTCTCACATTGCACCAGCATGTCATGAACATATGCAAGGCTGCATATCTTGAGCTGAGACGCATCAGCTCAATTCGCAAATATCTTTCAGTTGATGCCACTAAAACACTTGTGTGTTCATTAGTGATTTCAAGACTGGATTATTGTTACTCAATTCTGTCTGGTTCATCTCAATATCTGCTCCAGAAACTTCAAAAAGTTCAAAACACAGTTGTTCGGATCATACTCAGAGTACAACGATCAGAGCACACCTCCGCGCTGCTCTGTACCCTATTCTATTGTTTATGTTAAGTTAGATTTACAGATGATGAGGAAAGGGAAAATCGCATCAAACTAAAATTAAGATCTATTTAAGTTCATGTAATTCTTGATCGCTTGACTGTTATTAATATTACTTGTTTACATTACATCGTATATCTTATTGTGATCGTAGATACTTTCTCTAACTTGTAGATTAGTACATTGGACAAGTATTTAGTCCTAAATGTATATCTGAAACAAATTAAAGCTATGTACAGTTTGGTCAGTTGCAAGTTCAGGTCTGCCAAATTAATATGTTAATACAGATAGTTCAGACTAAGTATTAGATTTCGCGTCAAATAGGTACTGACTGTAGTTTTAAAAAAATGATGTATGCTTTCTGCATCTACCATACAGGATTGTCTATCAGGTGATTTTCGTAAAACCGGAACGTTATGATTTAATGTACGTTTAGATATTAATAAATTGCTTTCGCATTTTATATTTTAGGTAGGGTACTCCCTATAAGATTAAGAGTTGAAAGAGTGTTATCTGAAATTAAATATAATGAAAGTTTTGTCCATTATGTAAATTGTATATTTCCGTTTCTCCCATCAAACGGTGTACGTGCTGATTTAAATATATTGGTGATTCATCATAACAAATTATATGAAAAGAGTAGAGATTGCCTGACTTACTTCTTTTTGAGACCTGGAGTCAGTCGCATTCCTCATAATTTTTACATGTACCGGCAATTCTTGTTAGCCCTGTGACAATACTTATTGAAATATCTCATACATGTGTGACTGATTTTGACCTTATATCTCAAACGACATTTGCATATCCCAAAATAGGTCTTACATATCTTAAGTAAATTATTTGTAAGGATTTTCTATTCTCTTTATATTTGTGGATTCTTAGAATATTTAGAAATAATTATGCTTTTTTAAGTATATGTTTCAAATTATTTAGACTCCAAGTGCTTGCATTACATGGTGTGTGGTTCAAGTGTACAAGATATTCACCAGTTTCAAGTGATTCATTCTGGAAATTAGATATCTTGCATATTTCGAGAAACGTAATAGAAATTACTGGTGTGAGCGAAATGCCTAGTAGGACTTTGTAGATTACACTGGTCAACAGTGAAATCATTACTGACTTGAAAAGGCCCTAATCTGTAGTATTTTGGTGTGCCGAACACGAATATAACCGTGAAAAATTTGTATTGGCTCTCGTTTTGAAGATATTCATATACCTCATTTTCTATGTTTCACTGTGTAAATTTCTCCAGTAGGACTGCAGCAACATCCGGAATAATGATGTAACATTGCATAATACCATCATGCTCACATCATCCACAGTTGATTGCATCATTTTCTGATGCAATGCAATACTAATGCCATGCGGCTGCTGAAGTAAGTTGACGTCAGCAGTGTACTATACATGTGTAGGCCTATTATACTAATGCCAGGCGGCTGCTGAAGCTGACGTAAGCAGTGTACTATATAAAGCCCAATCAGATAGGTTCAGCATTTAAAATATTTTAGACGTTGTGCGAGACAGTTCAAGCTACTGTTACATAAAACTTATTATTTTATCCATTTACGTACAATAAAGAACAGTAATGCCTCGAAAGTGTGTTAATACCGCGGACAATTTTTGCTATATTTGTGGGGAAGTGACGTTTGCCAACCAGAAGAAAAGTATCAATTCTCAAGTGAAGAAGGCATATCATCTTTACTTCGGATGCAAGGTTGGTGACCAAGACAAGCCTTGGGCTCCGCATATATGCTGTGCTACATGTACAACACAGCTTTCACAGTGGTTGAATTGCAAAAGGTCATCAATGCCGTTTGCAGTCCCAATGGTGTGGAGAGAGCCAAGCAACCACCTAAATGACTGTTACTTCTGCTTGGTTCCTCCTCTTTCCGGCGGAATAACGAAGCGAAAGAAGTCGAGAATAGTCTACCCAAACATTCCGTCTGCATTGAGACCAGTTCCACATGGTGAGGGACTTCCTATTCCAGAACCTCCAGCAGAATATTCTCTTGATTCATCTGACGAAGACAAAGGTGAGTCGACCTGTTCTTCTCCTGGTCCATCAGCATGCAGTGATCCAGATTTTCACTGTGGTGCATCATCAACCCCACACAGAATAACACAGGAAGAACTAAATGACCTGATTCGTGATTTGGACTTATCAAAGAACAAGGCAGAATTGCTAGGATCAAGACTCCAACAATGGAATCTTCTAGAAGAAGATGTCACAATTACTGCATATCGAAAGCGCCACCAGCAATTGGAGCCTTTCTTCAGAAAGGAAAGTAATCTGATATTCTGTTCCGATATTGAGGGCCTCATGAATGCTTTAAAAATCACTCATGACCCACAAGAATGGAGACTATTTGTGGACTCTTCGAAACTGAGTCTCAAGGCTGTGCTTTTGCACAATGGAAACATTCTTCCATCTATTCCAGTAGCGTATGCTGTCCACATGAAAGAGACATACGATAACTTAAGGCAGCTACTGAATTCCATTGAGTATAACAAGTACAGCTGGCACCTCTGTGGTGATTTGAAGGTAGTTGCCCTTTTAATGGGACTGCAGCAAGGATATACAAAATACATGTGTTTCTTATGCGAGTGGGATAGCCGAGCAAGGGAAATGCACTACATGAGGAAGGAATGGACTCACAGGCAGAATGTAGCCATTGGAGAGAAGAATATCCAACACCCAGCTCTGGTTGAGGCTCAGAAAATCTTGCTACCACCCCTTCACATCAAACTAGGTTTGATGAAGAACTTCGTGAAAGCCATTGACCGGACTTTGCCAGCATTCCGATACCTGCATGAAAAATTCCCTCGACTCAGCGAAGCAAAGATTAAAGAGGGAGTTTTTGTGGGTCCTCAGATTCGAGAGCTTTTCAAAGATGACCGGTTCAACAACTTGCTGGAAGGTGACGCGAAACAAGCATGGAATGCTTTTCGCCTAGTTTCTACAAACTTCCTCGGAAATGTTAGGGCAGAAAACTATAAGGAACTAGTAGAAGACATGTTGATGAAGTATAAGAAACTTGGCTGCAATATGTCTCTAAAGATTCACTTCCTTCATTCCCATTTGGATTTCTTTCCTAGCAACTGTGGTATTGTTAGTGATGAACACGGCGAACGTTTTCATCAAGATATCGCAACAATGGAACAAAGATACCAGGGAAAATGGTCCACTACAATGCTGGCTGACTACTGCTGGACACTCCTCAGAGATGCTCCCGAACAGCTGTACAAGAGACAGGCGAAGAAATCTAAGATGTAGTCAATGACTTGATTTTTTATAGGTAGGCTATTACAGTTGACCTTTTACTATTGGAATGCATTTCGTTATGTAAACATTAATTTCTTGCAGATTACAAAAAAACTAGAGCCAATTTTGCAATTTGACTGTCATATTCGTGTTCAGCACATAAAAATTGATAAGAATTGACTAATTTTATTTCAGTAACATGACTTTTGTAAAAATTTGTTGTCCAGTGTTATCATCAATATCATTGAAATAGTCAAGACACAATCAAGTTTCAAGCACTGAAACCTGAAGCACCCCGGAAAAAAACACAGAGTGAATTGTGGAATCTTCGTTTCTTACAAAACCACCCTTTATTCTATCGGAAAGATACTTAATGAACCAATTAATCAGATCTGACGTAAAACGGTGAGATGTACCTGGCATGATGAGGTGAATTGCTTTTCAGCCTATAAGTATTGTCAGACATGCAAATATAACATCGTCATGTATTAATAGTTTCAGTTTTGGCGTACATCTAGCTCGATACAAAAGCCATATATGCATTCTATGCAATAAAATAGTGTTACTCATATCAGTGTAGGACTGAAGATAGTAGAAAGAAATTAATATAATTACATTTGTATGGTAGCCTTTTATAAACGTTTTGTCAACATCTTTAATTAGGGTCAAGTACGTTGTTTCGGCTATTAAAGGATGAATAATTTAAATACTGTCAGCAAAATTGTTTTCAAAAAATGCTGAAGACGAATAATAGTGTGAGTAATAGTTTCAGTGGTTTTTACACGTGTTAGAAACATATCAAAATTTAAACAATGACTTTATAGTTCCATTTATCACAAAGACATTGATAAATCCTATTTTGATCACTTATGAAACGAGATTCCTAAATAAGATTGAATATGCTCCCGAAATTTTTGGAAGTCATATATTCGCTAACCACATTTGTATGACGATTTTCATACGGTTTATTATTTTATTAAAAAAAATTAACTGGCAGGCTTAAAATGTATAGGGAAAAGATAGATTTAATACTTATATGACACCATCAGCATTATCAGGCATTGAAAAGGATAGATTTATAAACTTCGTTCAGAACTTTAACTTTTTAAGGAATGAGTTGAAACTACTGCAGTAATATATTTGTAGACTGTTTTGACAACAGGTCTGAATCACAATAACATTATATTTTCACTCTCGTTATTCTCTTTCAAAATTTTCTAATTGAGAACACCTGTTATCTCTCCTTGTTTCATTGTCAGTATTTCCGTTTAATTCATTCGACTGCCTCGTCAAATTGTTATTGCCTTGACTGATACCTGATTGTTGCAAAGAGATCGCATTCAGATTCCAAGCACTGCGAAAATACCCGTGTACGCCTAGTGTCGCTATCACTAAATTTTAAATTACATCAGGACATCTAAAATTAGGGTCTACAGTTGAGGATAATTTGAATGTGAATGAAACGATCGAAGAGACATATAAGCTGAATTGTCAGGAAGAGAAAACGACAAGAAAAATACCCCAAATTTTAACGTAAGAGAAAAGGCAAAATGTGACCCAGTGAATAATCGGGTTCAACAAATTCACAGAGATGATTGTCTTGATGACTGACAGGCTAAACATAATGGACTTTGCCAAGCATTTTAAATAAACTTCAAATGTCAAACAAAGCCTGTGATTATCAATAGATGTGATAATATTAGATTCCACTAAATTGAGTAACTATATAAAATTAATTTTTCACGCAACATTTCTCATGTCAACGGTGCGTAATATTTCAAAATGGAACTTTAAATAGTAATTTCATATTGAGTATAAAATCGTAAAGAAAATAAATTATTTGGCACATATACTGACGATAAGTGCTGGAAAATCCGTACCTATGTGAGAACAATTTCCATGATAGTGCAATGTCAAAAACATTAGACTGGAAGCCGAATGACCACTAAAGCTCATAATAGATACACTATTGTCTTGGTGGCATGTTTGAATGTTTTAACACTTTAGAAGTACATGTATAGATACTTTATATACATACGACTATTTCAAAGAATACTAATTAACACATAAACAATTATATTCCCATCAATTGAATGGACCGTCATGGTACAATAAATAGAAAAAGGAGAGACACGGTTAAAGGTAAACACGAGCACCTACGTTCTTAGGAACCTTTCATAATAGGGGTATGGTATCCACTGTTACAATTCCATGGTGTATGTTTGCTCAGATTTGAAAGCACAAAAACATACAAAAACGTATTATTCGGTCACTAATCATGCTGCACATAACTATTCCGTTTAATTCTTTATTTTTTTTTTGTTTTTCTTGTATGGGGAATATCTTCTTTTTGTTTGCTTGCTGACTTTCGTATCGCTAGGAATATCCAATTTTGTACCCGACACAAACTGTACAATGTACCGGAATTAAAAGATGACTTTGGGAATTTTGCACGGAGAATGTGACTCAAGGAAAACCGTAGTAACGATGCTGGAGAATACAATGGCAATAAATATGAGCCTCATTCAGACTAAAAGGCGATTATGTTCCACTCCCTAGTAAAGTTACATCGCCCGAAAAAAGTCACACAAAAAGCAGTGATGAAAATACGCTGCCCATAGTATGTACCATTATCAAGACAGCAGAAAAATCACCCGTCATAAATACGTCTTACTAAGGTTGTGCATGAAATACTTCCTTTCTTATCTTGACGAGTTGAACATAATATAAACTGTTATTTCAGTACTGTACTAGTTAGCTACTTCTTCCATTACAAACCCACGCAAAAATGTTCCTTAGGGTCTAAAATCATACAACTCTCAAAATATTTAAAATCATATATATATTTTTGTTTGGGGTCTTTTCATTCATTCCAAAATAATATTTTTGGTGATATTGGTTTTCAATCAAATGGTTTGTTGTGTGATATTTTCATTATATCCAAAATAACATGAAAAAGGTAACAAACTGGAAAATATAAAAATTAAAATAGAAATATTTCCAGAAAACCAGTCTTACATCCCAGATAAAGGTAATCCTGACTGTATTATTTGTAAATATGAATACCTACATTTCGCTCATGTCAATAACGCTAATGATCAAATGTCGTCTAATTCTTTTTCCAACTGCTTTTGCAGTGTATATGCCCCAACTGTATATTCGTGTCATGTTAACGTTGTAACAGTTTTTTAATTTCTTTCCAATTCCAGGACCAAAGTGCCAGACATGATGTAACTGACCGCACTTCCTATCCAAATATAATAATGTCCAAAACCAGTAGGCATTCTAGAAAATAACTGTTTTCCCAGACAAGTTTTGCAATAGAGATATTGCCTCTAACACAAATAGACGCACATATATAGATGGATACAAGCACACACACAAGTAAACATACACATGTATAGAATAATATAACTGAAATATGAATACATAGTTTGGATGTTCACAACTGCCATTGTTATTGTATATTCAATTTAGCTCCTAACACATTTTATTGAACAGATAACTGTGAGCACTCAAAAGTTCACAATTCCATTACCATGTTTATTTATGCAAAACATCTAGTCTTTTTTAATGCGCATCTTCCAGTTTTATTTACCTCTTTATTTATTTTGATGAACGGATTAAAGCGTAAGGTCTATAAACCTCACGATTATGATGATACAGTTAAATGCATGGTATTGCAGTTTAATCCTTCACAATAAAAGTCTGCACTCAATAATTCAACTAACCTGTCTCTATTATGTATTGATGGGATCCAGGCACTAACATCAGTTACTTAGTTTCATAACTTTCCCCAATACCACTGGCCATTTCAATATTTATGTTATTCACATAATATTCTCTACATCAGTGTTCGTCATTTCTGTCTAAAATAACGGCCGCCCACATTGCAAAGAATTAGATACAAATTTTATCTATGATTTAAACAACATTTATATTTGAAATAAATTAATGCATTAATTAATGCATACTATTTCCAAGACGACAAGAATATACTTTTTAAAATTGAAGAATACTTTCGATCGTATTAGTTGACGCTAAAAGTAGCAATTACTTATCATCGGACTAAATAAGTCGTCTGCATTCAAGAGTTTAGGTTTTAGTGGACAATCTTCAGACTGGAGGACTAAAAGAGCTAAACTATTTAAATTATCGGAATAAAGATTATCACTGTCATGTTTATAGTATTTATGCCTAAGCTTATTTTATAATGGCAAACAATATAATACGTTCAGGGCAAAAAATGGATGTTATGTAACTTATGAAAAGGACAAGAGCATTATTCAAAACATTCAAGTTCCCTGTTGCTTATTTATATATGAATTTTCCCCATGTTGCATAAAGGCAAACTGAAGCATGTAATATAACACTGAGTGACACGAATAAGGAGAAACATATCATTCTGGCATAGACAATGTTATTTGTGTGCTCCAGACGACAAAAATAAATGACAAGATTTGATCTTAATTACTTCTTTTAGCACGCATGCAAGGCAAACTGAAGTAGGTAACATATCACTGAGTGACACGAATAAGGACAAAATAATTTCTGCATTGATAGATGTCCTATTATATGATACAGAAGTGAAACAAATATAGGCCAACACTTGATTTTACATACTTCTTTTAGCAGGAAAAGATATTCGCAAAGCATTTAATTTAGCTATCAAAAGACTTCAGAATCAATGACCAGCTGACCAGTATAATGCCCCCGTTAGGTGAGAATGCTAACCTAATTCCTCGTTCAACTATTTATTCTTGATAAATCACATATATTATTACTTCAACATCATTCGTTCCATTCCCAAAAATTTGTATCAGTTACTTAAAACTCCAATGTCAGTCATCATCGTGTCTCCAATGGGCGAAAAATTTCCCATTTTCGCCAAAGGCCACTTGTTTGCTAATGAAAGCTCTAGAGTCACAAAACTATAGTTCAAATTTGAAAATAATTTATCTATTTCATATTGCTTATCGAATCCGAGCTACACTTTTGATATCAGTTTCAAATACCTAATCTTTGCTGACCTTCATCAATTGCTACCTGCTGAAGCTATAAAGTTCTTTAATGAATGATACAGCTACAAATTTAACAGGTTAAAGACTTTATTGTTGAATCCTCTGCATTAAATACAAGTGTTGGCAAATTAAATATGATCAATTAATTAAAACCTATGATTGATATATTAAATGTGTGAGTCAAAAGACCAGATGACTACAAGATATTGCCAGCACAGACTTTTGCAACAGGTAACATGCTGAGTTTCCAGTTTCTAGATCAGATGCAAAAGAAAGCTTTGATCAAACACTGGTAAAAATATCAGATAGTATTTAAACCGAAATACTAAAACAAACTAAGAAACATCAAACACTGATTTTAACCTGTTTTAGGTGTAAATGATTTTATAAGGAGTGCTAAAATGAATGATTATGAATTGAAATCGAAAATGTGATAAACAAACTAAACTAATGTATATATTACACTTGCATACTTGTTATAACAAAGCAATTTTCTATGCAATTGTACATGTACCTAAACTATACCTAGAATGGCTTTACATTACGGTTGACAAAGCGACATGATCATGATGCAGGCTGCG
This sequence comes from Sinohyriopsis cumingii, assembly GCA_028554795.2. Classification (NCBI taxonomy): domain Eukaryota; kingdom Metazoa; phylum Mollusca; class Bivalvia; order Unionida; family Unionidae; genus Sinohyriopsis; species Sinohyriopsis cumingii. The sequence continues at coordinate 29,760,972 of CM068840.1, forward strand.
GATTATCTCACATTCAGATATATTTAGCCTTGCTTTTCTGGGCAATATAATCCCGGCTGCATTCATCTCACATTCAGATATATTTAGCCTTGCTTTTCTGGGCAATATAATCCTGGTTGCATTCATCTCACATTCAGATATATTTAGCCTTGCTTTTCTGGGCAATATAATCCGGGCTGCATTCATCTCACATTCAGATATCTTTAGCCTTGCTTTTCTGGGCAATATAATCCTGGTTGCATTCATCTCACATTCAGATATATTTAGCCTTGCTTTTCTGGGCAATATAATCCTGGTTGCATTCATCTCACATTCAGATATATTTAGCCTTGCTTTTCTGGGCAATATAATCCTGGCTGCATTCATCTCACATTCAGATATATTTAGCCTTGCTTTTCTGGGCAATATAATCCGGGCTGCATTCATCTCACATTCAGATATATTTAGCCTTGCTTTTCTGGGCAATATAATCCTGGTTGCATTCATCTCACATTCAGATATATTTAGCCTTGCTTTTCTGGGCAATATAATTCGGGCTGCATTCATCTCACATTCAGATATATTTAGCCTTGCTTTTCTGGGCAATATAATCCTGGTTGCATTCATCTCACATTCAGATATATTTAGCCTTGCTTTTTTGGGCAATATAATCCGGGCTGCATTCGCGTGGAATCGGTATCCTTATTCTCCGCTCCAGATGTTTTAGAACAGATTATCACATAGTATATGCAAGCACATATACTGAAAGAAGGTCATGCACGCATTCCTCTATAGTTGGGCTTTGGAAACCTTTATACCAAACCATAAACGTGCTGTATTGGTAATATCCGCAGTAAATTATTAAGTTTTGATCATTCCAAAATTAAGAATTTCGTTTTTATTGAAAGGTATTATTACTATTGTTCCCCATTGAAGAAGTCAGTTGTCAACATCTCAATTTTTTTCCATCATTTAACTTACAAAATCATTCAATTTTTGTGAAACTTTAAAACTCACGATAAGTAACATGTATTGACTTCAAATCCAAAGTTTTATTCTGGACCCAACAATTCTATGCCGATGCCTCTATGCAGCTAAATATCAATTCTCTTATTACATAGGATTTGTAGCATTATCAATAATTGGCTGCCGGAAAAACTTGGACCGAAGCAAGGATGACAGAGGACAGGCCATCACATACGCTCCTTGGTCAAAGCAGTAGATCTGTACATGAAAATACGAAATAGATTTGGTAACTTAAGTGACGAAAATTGGAAAGTTCACGATCTTTTTTAAATCTCAAGGAAATGAACTAGGTCCTATTTTATGTAACTAGATTTCTTCTAAACGTCATATTGTGCACTATTTTTCTCTCATGTTTTAAGAAGACTCCGTATTCTGTATAGAATACATTTCCATACATTTCCATACACATTAATGGAATTATTCTCAAACAAATCCATTGCTGAGAACGTTAGGAAATTGTTGAATAATTCAGAACATACCTATGGATTTTCGTTGTGTTAGGTGAAAATGTTTCGGCATCTAGAACTTCTATGGAAAATTCCAATGCCGCAGGACTATAGTTTTATAATTCCACGACAAGCTAATTGTATTAATCTCTTAATTGTCTTCTAATAGTCTCATTTGTTCTGCTGCATTGTTGAATTGGTCAACTAAATTTTGTACTCATTTTCTGCAAACCAAACAGAAGTTGTAACATTTAAACACATTTTAATGAGAATAAAATTCATAATTTATCTCGACACAATGTAACTTTTTCATCTGTATCCATAGTTTGCACCTCATTTCCACGTAGCACACACACTATTTGTTTTGTCTTTGGTTTACTGTCAATGCAAATTAAGATGATTGTTTTCACGAGAAATTTTGTAATCGACTGATTAACATTTTTAAAAATGTTTAACATTTTCGAATGTTTTTCTGTTCTGAAATATTCCTTAAAATATATGTTCAAAATAGAAATTCCACAAATGTGTCATCTGATATATTATGTGTTGCCATAATAGAAAATGCCTAATGTGTTTTTTAAAATGAAGTAGACGAATAACGTTTGATGAACCAGTAGACGTAAAATATAAACCTCCACCTCGCTGATGTCAATATGAGGCTTACTGGTTCATAAACCTTCAAATTCACCTGAATAGAGGCAGATATGCCGAGAGATGTTTTTAATTTATTAATCTCTTTAGACCATTCATGGTCTTAACTGAGTTACCACTACCAATTGAACATACGTGGTTTCCTTTCTCTTATTTCTGCTTTCTCGAACATTTGCAAATGGTTTTATTCTTTCTCGACATTTAAAACGGACATTCCTTGATTAGAGTTCTTTGCCAAACGGGCTGCAAACAAATTTAACAAGTGTTTGTTCTGTGGAGATATTCACATTCCTGTAATGGCAATTGGAAATGTTGCACTCTCTATTTTACTATGTATAACATTAGTACAAAATATGACAGAATACTGAGAGCGCTCTTGATAAAATGTATGTACATATAGAGATATCGAAAACTTGGTGACCACATCAAGCTGTTAAATGTCCTTCATAGTGATGGGAGATTAAGTCACAGTCAGTGGTACAATTCGTAAGAGGCGAAACCACCGAAACTTGTAGACCTTTACGACCGGTAGAAAAATCTGTTGTCAATGAAACTTGAAAGTATGAGATGTTTGGTATCATTAAAAATGCCTGCCATACACACTGTGTTTTATCAATTGTCGGTAACACGGGCGACTTGAGGAACAGTCCAAATATACCTAATATCATAGCCAGCGATGAATACACTCCAGACTGCATATTAATGGCCTCGAAATGGTGGAAGGTAAAGCAGCCGTGCAATGCCACCTCAACAGCTTATGCAATTGTAAGTATAAATTACACATACAATACAGCATAATTTATAAGAATGTCCATATGACGACAACAAAATTTATTGGCTGAGGAAAAAAGGCAAACAATATCAGCGTAAGTGTAATAGTATATGTTATAAATGGCCATAGCAGATTAGATTGCAGTTCGGTTGCAGATTAAATCCGTTGGACAGGCCTAAACCAATTCTTTCCTAAAAGATCGTTGCCTCGGCCTGTAGCACCAAATGTAGCAATGACACCTCCCTTCCTCTTTCAGTTTATCAGGTGACTCTACCATCATCCATGTGCAGCAGTACCTGTTCAGACACACGCGTTTCGACTTGCAAGGCAAGTCATGTAAACTGAGGGTCGTGTGGTTAAAGAAGACAAATCCTTAGATTAATGTTAAAACTTGATATGTAACAATGTAGAGTATTTTTCGGAGGTCATAAATTCAAAGTGATAATTCTAAAGCATAATATTGATTTCCGACAGTAACACCCTTTGTATACAGACAAATACAATGAATGAAAAACAAACATTTACCACAAAACGTATTTTGGCATATTTATGAAGGAATCTAAAACAATAATAATAAAATGTAGATTTTTTTGTTGAGTTACTTTAATTATCGGCACTATTACCATAAAATGAGAAAAAATTGTTTTTGTTTACCTAATTGAATTACATCCTCAAAGGAAATAACACTAAACTTAATTTTCTCATTTTGACTTCACTTTCAAAATCGGTTACAATGTTTCAGTAAATACAACAACATTGTGCTGATCTGATAAATGTGTTTGTTGACAGCGTTCAGACTTGAACAGGTTTTTTTTCGTTTACATTACCATGTCATGAAAAATATCTCGATATCGGTACAGAAATATATACTCTTTAGTGAATAAAACATTTCGATGAGTAAATATAAACAGAAACAACGTACCAAACATGTAATCAAAAGATACGTATTTGTTGTATATCAGATGAGACTCCACACCAAAGGTTTTGATGTGGGTAGGTAATAGTTATTGGGAAAGAGAGTAATGAAACGGCCGTCGTACTATGATATTGCCTCATAGTACACTGAAAAGGTAATCAACATGAAATTAATCTTGAAAGCAAGGTTTTGAGGTTAATTGTGGTCAAACTGTTTTATGCACATTATTTATACCATAATGCAAAATGTTCATAAATAATATTATTTGATCTGCATCTGAACAATTGATTCTAACAGTATTGAAATTATGTTATCGTCATTGTTCAATTATAAAAAAAATGGATTCTCTCATTAATAACCGTTTTCACCAATTATGGTCTTATAAACCTATCTCAAAGAAAATATATTGGGCAGTCGATGATAATTGTAATTATTTTCCCACACCAGAACAAAAAGTCCAATGTGCCATTTATAAAAATGAAAAATGTGTTAATATATTGATTAAATCGGTGAGCAAAAAATATCGTTTCAAACAGAACCAGTTCCAATGAGGCCACATCATTAGAAACATGTAAAGTAAACTCTATAAATGTAACTGATTAGCTGGAAAATAGTCAGAATCCGGTTTATTCCTGGCTAGAGTAGCAAAACGGTAATATAAAATTTCAGGATCAGGTTATGGTGGAAACTTGCACCAAACGGACCTTGCCTTGCATGACCAGGTAAACTCGCTAAAAATGTTTTGGGCGTTTTACGGATCAGTTAATTTCGCGAAAGCACATTATGACCAACCACTGACCGCAAAATGGTAAGGTGCCACTCCGTTTCGAAGTGCCACTAGGCTGATTTAAGCCCGAGCTGATTATGACACGGACTTCAGCATGACAACTTCCATCCTTTTGAAAATCATTTCTTTAGTAATGTATGATTATTTGACAACAGTTGACTTATTAAAAGGCTAGGATTGATTCTACCGCCTCAAGAATACAGCAATCTCCAAGAAGACGTTCGCCACTTTTTCTGGTTTGCTGTAAAATAAAATTATTAATGATACAATGCTATCTGCTAGTCTGTATGGCAGTCAGATGAGAGGTCTCCTCTTAAATAGATGGATTGGCGCCTTCAGGTAGCACAGGGACAGTGTGCGTAAGTTTTCATTGATGTACGTGCGCGGCGGGAATCGTAGTATGTGCCGTTTTATGATTACATCAGTATTAAAGAAAGAAACATACTGGAATCCCAACAGCTGGTATTTTCTTCTGTAACGATAACAGATCAAAATATACTTGGAAAACGAGTAAGAGAAGGAGGGAGTCATATCGCCCTACCCTGGACTTTGGTCCTTCCACTGTCTTCGTAATTATGCGCCGAGGCCTAGTGTCGTGTCAGATACATGCTAGAGTTAGAAGATCATCTATGCATACGCTCAGTCAGGAAAATAAGTTTCAATCACTAAACTCTATGCAAATATGGGTTGTCCACGTTATATCAAAGCCTGTTGCGCTAGTTATATGGGTAACTAGATCCAATTGAACGTTTTTTCAGCAAGAGGTAACGACAATGACACAAGCAGACATTTAAACTTGTCTCAAATTGCATTCTAAGACAGCAAAACAGCGCTTCCGTGTCAACAATTTTTCCTGGAACTTTCTTTGTTACCATGAAAAATTTAACAAACGGCGTTAAACTTCAGTTCCTCGGATTTTATACCAGATGGATCAAGAAATCTGTATCGGTTTTTCTTTTAACAATGATAGATATGACATCATTCAACTTGATTTTATGACATTCTGTGGTTTTAAACTAATAGCATTCTGCAACGTGTTATTAATTTCATTAAATTGCATTTGCACACTAGGGGGACATTTGTTGTTTTTTTAGTCATAATAAGTTTCTTATAGTGATATTTGTTTATCTGTTGTCTCGCAATCTAATAGAATGTCTATAAATAGTGCCCTTATTGTCCTCGATCAACAATGGCTTTGCGGAATCTGGCACATGTAAAAAGCTAATATGCAAACGATATAGATGAATGTACTACGCTCAGAGCGGCAAATAATAGTCGACTGGAATTCAGAAATAGTTTACTCAGCTGCTTTATTTTATTTTTCATGAATCAAATTACAAGAATTAGAACGCTCTGAAAAAGATCTTGAAGAATTAGAGGAACATATTAGAAATAAATTAAAATCAGGTCACATAGAGGGTGACCGTATGAAACATGAGTGAAAGGTAATGTTTGGAACACAGTTGGTGGTACTGCCTAGTGAAAATCTTGAAAACGAAACGTGCACCCTCAAAATAGTCCTTCAGCAAAGTCCTCAGTTGGACGAAACTCGTGTGCCAATGAGCTTACTATTTAATTATGAACTGGGCTTTATTGGATAAAAAGTGTACCTTAGGTAACTGTTCAGTACTTCTCTTGCATGAAAACGTTTTCGTAGTAACAAATTCATGTCACGTTTTACAGTTAAATCAATTCAATTTCTTATACCGTTCTGAGTGCATAGGATATTATTATGGTACCTACTAAGGCAAATGAAGCTATGCCACAGTATGTGCAGATGACGTATACTGCTTTGTCTACCACATCAAATAAAGTCACCTGAATTTTATGCCAGTTAGCTATGATTGGATGATATATATATATATATATATATATATATATATATATATATATATATATATATATATATATATATATATATATATATATATATAATCCTGTCTGCGTCTCGGATTCGGCCAATGTGAGTATGTGAGAAAGCTTGCCAATAGCTTCTCGAGGGTCGGCGGTTCTTTCCGGGGATTTCCCGGGTTCTTCCTCCACCATTAATACCGGCCGCCATATATAACCTATCGTGTGCTGAAAAATGGCGTTAAACCCTACAACAACAACAATAACAACAATCCTGAGAAATTCCAACATATAAATTAGCTAACAAAGTATTTTTAAATGTATGCGTTAACAGGTATAAAATCTACACGTAGATGTAGTAACAAATTCTTTGTTAGCTCTTTGACCTTGCTACTGATATTATTAAAAGAAGGTCACTGAATTTGCCTAAGACGATGCTATGAAATCCACGCAAGATTAGTTTGTTTAAAGATCGTATCTCTTAACTTTTTTAAAAGTAAAACCCAAGTTATTGAACGGCCATACAAGTAAAACAACTAACTATTCCAGTAATCATAAACCATTCAACCATCGATTCGAGTCGTTCAATGTGAGGTTCACTGGGTAATAAAAGTTCATGTTCACCGCAATAAAGTCAACTGTTAAAGAAACGGACATTATATATTATATCAGACTATGTTGACAGACCTTTAAACAGGGTGCTTAAGTTTCAGCATGGAATATAAGAACGAAACTTACTGACCTTGCAGTCTTAAATCCTTTTCGATATATTTCAGCAGTTTCCATATTAGCGATATTATAATCTATCTTATGGCGGTGGCTTAACATTGCTGAATAAATGGCTTGTCGTTATGAATCGTATAGTCTCTTTGTTCATCTACCATGATGTTGTCCTTTTGTACACGAATAAGGTAAAGATATATTCATGTTTCAGCTAAAACCACGCTAAACGATAGCAATTCCGCTCGGGGTAGGTCATAAAGATCACTGTATTTATTAATCTCTTGGGATCATACATGATTCTTATTGCTTTATATCTACCAGTTTGACAAACTAGATTTCATTTCTCCTAGTTCTGCGTTTATTGTACACCTTATAAAAGGGGATTCCTAGTTAAGACAGTGTGACCATACGGGGTACATCAAGTATGTTTGCCTGGTCCTGATTCCATGGGGACACTTTCTGTGGAAATAGACCGATACATGTCAAGTCATCTGGAAATTCTATAATATTACCTTTATAATGCATACATTTTAGTACAAAGTGTGATAGATAAGAGTGACTGAACTCTTGATGCAAAACATGTCAAGATTGAGATATCGAACACCTGGTTAACACATCACGCTGTCAAAATATCTTTGATAGGACATACAAATGAAGAAATATAGTCACAGTCAGTGATACAAGATAGATCAACACTGCACTGTGTGCAAGTAACAGGAAAAAAGTACATTTAGTAGAAAAGGTTTAATATAAAGATGTATCTAACATACATTCAGGAAATTTTGCAAGACTGTTTGGATTCACATAGCTTGCAACTATATATATATATATATATATATATATATATATATATATATATATATATATATATATATATATATATATATATATATATATATAATTGAAACAAGACCCAATTTTGTCTCCCGACATGTAGTTCTATATGAAGATGTGCTTCTAATGCTTTGTACTCAATCATCCATATGTTATCTGTAGTTAAGAAACGGTTGTTGCATTCAGCTACATTACGCAAATTAATTCGAGGAAATGTAACACAGAAATTCCTTTCAATTAGATAGATTTTTAAACTGATTATACAACTTAGCCGACGTTGTTATAACAACATAACAATAGATCTGTCAGAAGTGACGTACATAAGTAAATAACACATGTAGAAAAATATAATAAAGAGTTATCATCAGAAATGAAAGCGTTAATATGTACCTATCACCATCATATCAGTTAAAGATTAAGACGGAGAAAATCACCTGTAAACTGTTATCCTCAAGTCTTAGAATTTTCTTGATTAAAACATACCTAACCTGGAAAAAGGAAATTAAATGCACGCACTCATGCATTGACATACATAAAGATCCCGCTCAAATAAAAATCCCTAAAGAAATATAGTCAAAAACGTTCTAATTACGAAAAGGATTTTATCCGGTTCTTAAATATTCAGCATGTTCCTCAGGCTCTATAATTTAATAGAAAACAAACCCCGCCTAGAAATGTATCTATCTTCAAAATGTATAAACTTTCCAGAAAGAACAATGTTAAGGGAGAACAGATTCCACTAATATGACAGATTTATGACAATCTTCCAGCAGCCCGGATTCGAATACTAAGCACATTTCAACAGGCATCTTCTATCGCGTCTTTGATAAATATGGATTTGTGTTGTTGGAGTTTTCTTACATGAAGGATGTGTGACTGATTTTACAATCATTACCCTCATTAGCCTTTAGTTAGTTTGAGCCTTTACAGACTAGACAGTTAGATATATGTATATCAACCTATATGTAACCATATTTAGCGATATAAATGCATGAGTATTGTACAGCTCCATCAGCTTAAAGTCGCAATCTTCCATTCGTCGTTACTGACAGGGATATAGTTTCACATACATGGATTTTAAGGATGTTTACAGTGCAGTTATTTCCTGAAATCCAGGATTAGCTATTCCAAATTTATTGTCGCTTTGTCTGTTATGAACGAAACTTGGAACTATGGGATGTTTAGTATCATTAAAAGTGCCAACCGGGGGCACTGTGAAGCTTTCAACTGTTTTCGGTAACACCGGTGGCTTGAGACACAATCCAAGTATACTTAACATCATTGTCAGGAAGAAAATGGCATGAACCGCGCTAAAGGAGAGAGTTAGTATGGCCACTTTGAGAAAGGTTCCGAAAACGTAGGACCTAACAATAAAAAGAATTAGAAGCCCAAGTGTGGACCCAAACATCATGGTAAAAATAGGGGCGTTGGCCCTTGTGAGAGATGAATACACTCGAGACTGATTATCGATGGCCTCGACATCGTAAAAGGCAAAGCAGCAATGTACTGCCACCTCAACAGCGTATGCAGTTGTAAGTATGACGTACAAAACGGATATAGTGGTCAAGGAAACACCCCAGAACCAAAGGAATCCGAATGTACCTAGCATAATGGAGAAAGCTGTCCATATGACAATAAGACAAATAACTGGATGAGGAATTAAGACAAACGACATCAGTGCAAGTGCAATAATAGCTGCTAGCAGTGGCCTTAGCATATTTGATTGCAGTTCGGTTGCAGATTCAATCCGGTTTGAGAACGAGCTATACGCAAATCCTGGCAAAATGTCGATCTTGTTAAACTGTTTCATTTCCTTGTAGAGCGATATTGCTTGCTGCGAAGTTTTCAAATTCACCGTTCCAACATACACCCGAGAAGCCGTTATGTTGTCATTCCCATAGTTTGAATAATACACATCGTTTTTATACTCTTGATATTGTTCAAAGAATTGACTCAGTGTTATCAAAATGTGTTGGTTACTTGAATTTTTGTGCAATTCGTATGCATCGAGCCAGTTTACAGCAAAGCGATCATCGATTACCTTGCTGGTCTTCATGATACTAATAACATCTGAAACCTTCCGGTGAGTGATTAAGTCAGAATGGTTAACATAACCATCAATAAAAAACATTACAAATTCCCTTTTATCAAAATGCTCGAGAGATATCTTATTGTATATATATGAATAAGAATGAGGGGAGATTATTTTGTTATCTAGCATATCATACTTCAAATTAGTAGCTCCCCATATAGAAACTGCCAAATAACCTAAATAAAGTAAAGCTGATACAGCCTTAAGAGGCAAATAGAGAGCAAAACGTGACATGAACGCCCTCGGCACAGTTTGACAGTTTCCTTCCAATTCCTCGCTAGAAGATGGTTCCTTCCCGCTACAGCAGCAAATGAAACAACGAGACCTCCCTTTCTCTTTTAGTATATCAGGCGTCTCTACTGGCATACATGTACAGCAGTGCCTGTTTAGAGACACGCGTTTTTCATGCACGGCAAGGCATGCAGCAAAGAAGGTCATGTGGTTAATGAAGACAAATCCCAAAGTTAATGCTGAAATTGAATAATTAAAGAAGTAAATTAATTTTTCGAGCTTGTTAATTCAAAATGATATTTCGTATGCGAAATACAAATTTGGGACAGATATTATGTTTAGGTAAAGCAAAACACAAAGGATGAAGAACAAACATTTACCAAAAATGTATTTCGGTATATTTGAAAATGCTCTGAATACATGACAAAGTGACGAGCGTTATGAGTAGGTTTTTTTTTCATTCTTGGCAATTTTGGAGTAAACCAAACAAAATTGTTATTGTTTAAATTAATGAACAAAATTCTCGAAAGAAATAATACGCACCTAATATCTATAATTTTGGCTTCACGTTTACAACCGGCTACCATTTATCAAATACATATAGAACAATGCTAATGTCAGCTTGTACACCAGATGTGCTATCCAATTGTGTACATCTGACAAATGTAGGTTGATGACAGTCTTTAGGCTTTATGATCGTTTGCAGCCACATGCATTGAAATAATCGTATATTTCAATACAGACAAATATGTTGTGTGCTGTTCAAAATATTTAGAGGTAGTGAAAATATAAACAGAAACAACCTACCTAGATACAAACAGAAGTGGTGCATTACGGGTATATTAGACCAGATTCCTACACCAAAGGTCATGATGTGGGTAAAGAGTGCCATAGTGATACCCGTGCTGGATGGGACAAAGATAGTAAGGAAACGGTCCTCATAATCTGATATTGCCTCATAGTTCACCGACTGGGCCAGTGTGATCAAAATGTAGTCAATCTCAAGACCTGCAAACAAAGCTCCGGGATTAATTTTAAGAAGAGAGGTGTACATGTTATATATATATATATATATATATATATATATATATATATATATATATATATATATATATATATATATATATAGCTGAATCATTTCTAAGATTTTTTACCTGAGTCTGGACAGTGTTTAGCAGTGAATGGTTTTAACAGTTACATAGGTGATGACTAGAGAATTGCTTTGGTTAAACTTCGTCCGTCTAATAATGAATTAAATCTGTAGTGATTATAAAGCATATTGTAAAATTAAAAGTATACATCACTTCCATTAGTGATAAAAAAATATCTTAGCAATAAGTAACTTTCAGTAATAATTTTCTCTTTATTTTTCAAAAGATTTTGTCTTTATATTAACATAGATGAAACAATCAGCAAAGAAATTCATTCAGTTACGTGTTTAATCTTCTTGGAAAAAGTTTGTCGATATATGTTTGTGTAATAATATGCCGTTGTGAAGACTTCTGTGAATGCATTTTACGTTTGCTTCCAGTCTTAGAGAAATCATGAGTTTATTGTTATTTCAGATAAGAAAAGAATGTGATAAAATCAATAATGATATCCAAGTATGCATGAACAGACCTACCTAAAAGAATATATGGCGTGCAGCCGATGATATTTGTAAATAGCACCCCACACCAGCTCAATAGGCCCCAAGACCCTAGAACACTCAATGGCACGACTAGGAACCCAGCACGGCTTAAATGTACCCTTTTGGACACACAATCTCCAGATCCTGTGATGAAGTTGCTGTAGGTGATAAGGACGGTGAAACTAAGACCAAAGAAAGGGGTGTCAGAAATGGCCTCGTTGCTTATCTCTTCGTCAGTGGAATCGGCTGTTGAAAACGCAATACCAAGGATATTTGACTTAAATTTTTTCAATGTTTTCACGAACGCATCCTGCCATCTTTTTGCCCTTTGAAGCTCATAGGAAGAACTCTGTCTGAGGTTGAATCTTAGTTTTATATACCTAGCCGAAAGGAGAGTTTCGTTTTCCACAATAACATCACCCAGAAAAGTCAGATAGCGGCTGAAGCATGCAGGAGCATTGCAAGGAGTGTACTTGACGACTCCGCTCTGAACACTTTTCTGGAATGTTAGTTTGGTCAGTTCTATTCCTTCTATCACACATTTTTCAGTTCGAATCGCGCAAATATCACGGTATGAAAGTTTATCACCGGGTAGGCTGATGTTAAGAATTGTATCTACTACAGTTGAAATATTCTCGAAAACGCCGTCTTCAAATATATTATGACCTTGCTTAGGGAATAGAATGACTTCGCCGTATCGAAGAGGGTGGGACAGCGTGTGAGGCCAAAAGTTATTTCCAGATTCGTCTCTAAATGTTGAGTCGATCATTGCCCTGTCGATGAGGGACTTGGTGTTTTCTGGTATATATAAATACTGGACGTCATTATTCAAATTTAATCGAAAGTAAAGGCCTAGACCTAGCACTCCATTTATCAATATCGAGAACAGTATGAATTTCCACGGATGGGCGGCCACTTTCTTTCCATAGACAGTGTAGAAAGATTCCAAAAGCTGTTTAACTCGCGTTTTCTTGCTCATTCTGAAAGCAATCATAATACTTTTAAATATAAAATAAATTCAGTGGTTTTGCATAATTGAAAATTGGTTTGTATATGTAAGCTCACGTCACGAGAGCTATTTTCATGTAATTTTGTGCTCAGAGAGTCGTTAGCATTTGATCAGTGAATAAAAGTTAAATTCTCTCATACATGCTTAGCTTCAGTATCACAAAGTAAAGTCAGGCATACAAGTTTTCTCTGGAACTTTAGTAACCTAACTCTTATGTCAACAGTACCTGAAAACATATTGTAATGGGCAGGAAATCTAGCCTCTACTTTTGTATAGTCCATTAATAGTAATGTTGGTAACGCAGGGTGAATGCCAGCACTAATAATAATACCACTATTTCGTCAAAGGGACTACGACATCGTAGCCAACTATTTTACCTTATTTACCATTATTCATTTCTGATGAATTCTCACCTGGATCTTTTATCTTAAATGAACATGTTACTTAAACTTGGAAAGAGTTCTCTTCCTGAATTTGTTTTGGCATTAATTAGCCTTCTTACAATATATTAAAAAGGGAGTGTCGTAGGTGTCTAGAGAACTCTTCTTTACCAATCACTGCCATTTCCTAACTGCCAACGTGGGTTGGAGTCTAGGCTAGTGGAGAAAACTCTCCAGTAGCGTCACTTAGGTCGGTGTTTTTTCCCGGTATTTTCCCTCTACCTATTATAGTGGCTGATATGTATAGCTTATCATCTGCTACAAATTGACGATAAGCCCATAACTGAGCAACGACAAAAATATTTTTCTTTTACTTGGCACTATCTAAGAATAATTTTGCTGATGTGCATTTCAGCCCTATAGATACATGCATGTTCGTATTAAATATAGCTTTATTTAGTCTCCTTGATTAGCATTACGTCCTTTTGGTTCATTTTAAAATAAAACATTCAGCAATCCTTAGTCGTAGATGATGTATGATATAATTGGAACAGATAGATGTACACAGAAGAAAGGACCAGTTAATAGAAAACTCCTGCTACATCTGATAAGTGATAAAAATGTATAATCTACAACAAAAAAGTACATTTGTTTGCCATATTATATTTTACGAAATTATATTGTTAGCATTTTAACAATTAATTGAAAACAATATGAGGAAGGACTTCAAATTGTGTTATCGACTTGGAACGTATTGTCATTAGAAATTGTCCTGTATTGGTCGTCTCATGTGAATACACATTAATAAAAACATACAATTATACATTTTATAATTTTTATTTTAAATCTTTGTTTTTAATGTTTTATAGCGAGCGCTACGAAAACACCGCAGACTTAATTCATTATTGTATTTGTTACCTGTTCAGCAGCAAAACAAAAATAAATCAAAACAAGAGTTTTTCTCCCTTACAACGGATAACGAATAGTTCGGATTATGCCTAGGCATCAATATATCATCAGCATGGTGAGAACATCCTGATGCTTTTACGGTAATATATAACTAATATTGTGGTAAATATGTCCTTTTGTTATCTGTAGGTTTATCCTTATCAGATCTTTGACAAGAACCTTAAATTTGACAACTGTTGACCTATGACGTTGGAGAGAATAGAGCATAACAACTATTGACCTAAGAAGTTTGGAGCGTTGTTGTTGTTGCTGTTGTGGTAGGGTTTAACGCCATTTTTCAGCACACGATAGACTATACATGGCGGCCAATATTAATGGTGGAGGAAGAAACCGGGAAAACCCCGGAAAGAACCACCGAACCACGAGAAGCTACTGGCAAGCTTTCTCACATACCCACATTGGCTGAATCCGAGACTCGAACCCACCACAGACAGAGGTGAGATGGCAATGATCCGTAACGGAGAGCGCTTTGGACCAATCGGCCAATCGGGACACTCATTTTAGTAATGTAATAAATTTGCCCACGGATGTCGAGAAGAGGACGTTTCTCGTAAATCTAGTAAATCTCTGATTCCAGAGAAGTCATGGACGGTTTAGAAATAATTCTGTGAATATATGCAGTAATAAAAACTATGCACATTCCGTTGAAATCAACAGATGGCAATAAAACATAATCACTATGCAGATTCGTATACACTTTATCTTCATAAAATATTGAAAGTCATGGACACATTCTACATTTATCGACAGTTAAAGTGTATAACCGTTTAACGATTTACTTCTATAAAATTTCGTGAATTGTCATAGCTATTACAAAAAATGGTTGAATATAAAAATGGAAGATGGAGAAATAGACAAAGTAATCATGAGGTAATTAAATCAGTTCGCGCAAATCACATAATTAGTGACAGAATAATCATCAGAGGCAGTCTGTGTTTATTAGTTGATTTTTCTGTTAGACATGCCTTTGTCATTATTTTCAACAAAAGTATTGTAAAGGTTTATACTAAGAACATTACACTGGCTCAGATAGCTTATTTATCTATACTGATATATTACACCTTATTTGGTGATAACCCTTTTTGAAAATTTCATTTATATACTAGAATCTATGAAATCAGAGACATTCATACATAGTTATGTCAGTTATATATATATATATATATATATATATATATATATATATATATATATATATATATATATATATATATATATATATATATATATATATATATATATTCCGATCTGTTTTCAAGACTTAATTTTAGTTCAAAGCATAATCAATTATATGAATAGAAGAATTCCTGCTTTTGGAAATGAATTTCGTGCCAAGAGGGTTACTAATAAGAAACTATCGAGTTCAGTTAATAAGACAATTGTAAAATATTAAAATGTTTATTAAAACATTATAATTTACAGTTTCATAACAAAAATACATCCAAATAACGGGTACAGCAATGACTAGTCCTATGGCTTTATCATACGCTGCCTTTTCCATGTTAAAATTGTTAAAAGATTTTCATGAAAAATATAGATTTTAGTCCCAATGTTTGTTTAAGATTTTTAAATGAAGTTTTTATGATCTGGAATTATTCCGAAGAAGAACCACACAAATGCAATACTCACATAAGTAGTTCCACCCTTTACATCAATTTGCTTACGCTGCGAATATGTGAGTGGGGAATATTCGCTTGGTCACCCAGGTCATGTAAAATCGGTATACCCCACAAACAGGTGAGTATATTTCGACTTATCTTAAAGATGATTGTCAATTACAGAATTCTTTGAATAACAAATGTATATTTCCAAAACAGGAATTAGCCCTATACATGTAATTGAATCTAATTTGATCTGAGCCCGGAATGTACGAAAGAGACAAGTATAATTCATTTCATACAATGTAATCATTTATTGAACAATATAGTCTACTCAACTTATCAAATCGAAACAAAGTAAAGCAATTTATTAAAACAAGCCGATTCCCGTTTATCTAAAACGAAGAAGTTTGCAAGATATTTTTTTCAGAAATAAATCGTCACAGAATAAGAAAACAACATTTCATCAACTAAATGTTAAATAGACTAGAATGTTCTCAATTTTCAAATATTAGAGAAAGTATTTATATTAGTCGTTCCAATACAAAAAATAGTTTTCTTCAAGTTATGAAATGATTGCATATCAACTGATATAATTTATTTGCTAGCCTGTAACAGATGTAAAATGTGAACGCTTGTATAAATGTATGCATGACTTTTGTCTCTATTTGATGATTTCACTTGTTCAGTTGTCATTAGAGACGTCTTCCTCAACCCGCTATTGATGTGAGATTGTTATGCTAATGCCTGTCATTTATAACGTCTTTTTTATTTCAATTCTATTCTAAAATACTATTCTTGAAAGTTTACATTACTATTAATAGCACCCTGTCCTCTGATGTGCGTTAATTGTTCGTGCTACAAAGAATATCAACCGGATAAGGATATCACAGACATTAAATATTAAACTAAAGACGTAGAAGACTGAAGACAAAACATTGAAAAAAATTATTCAATAAACATTTTATATAACAATCTTGAATGAACATCATATCTTGCATATTTTATTGCGCGTTTATTAGTGTTGTCGAGAATGTGTGCTCATTCAGATTAAAATTATATAGTTTTAATCTTAGAAAAGGACGATTCTAAAGGAAAATCATATTATATATTTCGATGTTCAAGATTATCTACTAACGTTCGAAATAAAATTATGTATGCCGGCACTATCTATTAAACAATCTCAGTGCACAAATACATATTTATAATATGTCTGCTTTTTTGAAAATTTCCAGTACTTCTATGCCAAACGCAAATGAACTCCGAGACTTCTTTGCTATGTAATCAATGCATCTTAGATAAATATGCACCTAAAGGCAACGACACAAAGAGCTTCTTTACCTTTCCAGCGTTCTCGTCTACGTCTAGCAATGGCAGGTGCAGCTCTGCTTGAATACAAGTGTGGCGATGAAATTAGGCTTGTAATTGTCATATATAGTCGTTAACAAGACATCCATCTTCATTTTTAAGCCTACTTATCCTCACCTACGTGAATAATGCAGTAATGTAAAATTTGCATTTTGCCAGGAATACAGGGCACACAGTCTTACTAATGTAACGGAAAAAACTTCATTACATAAACCAAGTATATTTTGCATTAAAACTAGTATAAAGACCAACAAAATAATTCAAATCGCGATAAATGTGTCACCACAAAACTGATACAAAGAGGAACTGTAGAAATTACACTAACGAACCAAAACTGACATTCAGAACAGTTAGCTTGTACTGCCTGATACGGCTATCCATTAGCTTACCTGGAAAAATGTAAATGTTTTACATAGGTTGTAACTCAACCGTATGCAATTCAGTGCAAAAGGACATTTTTAAACAAATATTTGTTTCCTTTTAGAATGAAAGATAACAAACAATGATACTTTATATCAAAACACAGGTACGTATTTAGGACATGACCATTATTACGAAAAATGGATTAATTTAAAAGGATGTATTCTGATTCAATAAACGGGAAACAATTCCTTAGGCAAGGGGAATTTAACAGTTAAATGTACACAATCCCTGAGTTTTAATTAAAATGCAATCCATTTACAAACAATTAAAACTACTTATTGGAGCCTATAAAGGTGACAGTTCGTTAACCGCCCAATCCAATATCTCATGTTCGATGTATGAATACATATAAGAGTACTGTAATTCTTTATATCCATAGATAGATATATAGACAGATAGATCGATAGATAGATAGATGGGTGGGTTGGTGGGTGGTGGTTGGGTGGGTAGGTAGGTAGGTATGCATGCATGCATGCATGGCTGCGTGTGTGTGAATATGTATATATGTATGTGTGTAGGTAGGTAGGTATGTGTGCTTTCATCTGTTTCCAACAATTCAAAACTTGACAGACAAACATCTCTAACTTTTCCCATTGACCCAATTCAATAACAATAAAAAATAACCTCAAAATTAATCATGTCCAGGCAAATATCGATGGAATTGATTTTTAAATGAACACGTTTTCCTGTTTACTTCTTGAATTATTTGTCTTCAGCAAATGAACAGCATGTGATGTAAAATTATTTTTTTAAATATTAACTATAATAGTTTGACCACTCCCGTGGCCTATTGGTTAGAGCGTCCGCCCTGGATGCGGGAGGTCGCGGTTTCGATCCCCAGCCGAGTCATACCAAAGACTTATAAAAATGGTGCTAACAGCTGCCTCGCTTGGCGTTCAGCATTAAGAGGTTAGTGTTAGGACTGGTCAGCCTAGTGTCAGTATAATGTGACTGGGAGGGGCATAATGCTAAATGTTTGCGGCTTGATGCCCCAGTGCTAGACATCACTATAAACTGCTAAACTGCAGACATTTTAGCGATGTGCCTGAACATTTTTTAAAGCTATGTTAAAAATCCAAATAACATCGCACATCATCTAGTATCATTTACATCTGAGATATTCCTTAGAAAAAAGATCAGTTCACAAACAACCGTAATGTATAATGAGACAGTGCTTTATTCTGACTATTGTTTATGTGCAACACAACCTTGTTCGCGATTAAATTGGTTAAATGGGTTAAAGAAAACATTTCATAAGCTGCGACATTATATATTCTTTATTAGACATGCTACTTCATCATCTATGCATAATATAATCAATCTTTACAGATTGATGTGTTGAATGACGATTAAAGGCGTGACAAGCATGGGTGTCGTGCTAATGAAAAATAATGAGAAATAAATTATTTCGTCTCACATGTGATAAGCTGCCAATATTATAATGGCTTGTTTGCAAGGAGACATGTTTATGACATTAGCACTGAAAACTAATATGTAACTAAGAGATGCATTAAGAACAAAGGTATTAAGGTTTCAGTTTAGTTTTAAAATAAAAAGATAAATAGTAATTCATATTGTCATAATACAGAACAAGGTGTTCTATCTGGTAGAGGGTCTTAATTAAAAGATTATGTTCCTTTCTTCATGACATATAAACTTCCTTTTAAAGGACGTTTAGAATGGAAATTTAGATATCATTTGTACAATCAGAACAGGGACAATGTCTTTGCCCTGTTACAAAATTGCAAAGAACAGTCATGCCAGTCTTTCGTGCAAACAGCGTTGATAACGCAACTAATTTGTCATATCCGTGGTAAATGAAAACCACCTCATCTTTATTCTCGCATTCAGTAGTAATACAGTTTTTTCTGATGACGAGGAACGGAAAAATCGCAGCAAATTTCATGAAGATCTTTAAAATCTAAGATTGATTGCTTAAACTCCACCGTATGTCCAAATAGTTACCTATTGTAATAATAAACATACCCTGTGTGACTTGCTTTTAATAAGTAATATATTTTAGTCTACGCATTTGAATATAGGCAGTTTAATATCTTAAAAAGGACACCATCATTTTAATGTATCAACCATTCAAGCCATGTATATTTATAGTGAGACTTAGTATCACAGTGTATTTCTTCTTTTCCTTCCTTGTCATTTTTTAAATTTTCTTCCTTCTTGAAGATTATTCAAATCAACGACATTCACTATTTCACGAAATCCTTTCCAAAATGAGGAAAATGTGCATTACCTAATTATTCTTATAGCATTGGCAATTTGCCATCTAAATCAACTAGGTCACATTTGATAATAATGAATAACGATACATAAAGTCCATAATCTCTTTATACCCGATATTTAAAATCTGATCTAACCTGACGTGTTCTTATCTCTTATGA
The DNA here is from genome assembly GCA_028554795.2 of Sinohyriopsis cumingii. Taxonomy (NCBI): domain Eukaryota; kingdom Metazoa; phylum Mollusca; class Bivalvia; order Unionida; family Unionidae; genus Sinohyriopsis; species Sinohyriopsis cumingii. Next base: position 29,781,056 of record CM068840.1, read on the forward strand.
TAACTCTTACATTTTCGTGTTCATAGAGAAAAATGAAAACTGATAGCATTAACCAGGGTTTTAAAATAATATAAGAGAATATTTTACCAAATAAGTTCATTTATATCTTTATTTAGGCTTTTTTAACATATGTGATGAAATGTTACCGTACTAATGGTCAATAACAGAGAGACGTGGTAATCTGTCTAAATCAAGGTAACGGTCATGAACAAATGTTAAAGTGATCAACATGAAAGTTTTATCATATCACTAAGCGTCTTGTTTTGAATGGTTGGCTTGTTGAAATATTTTAAAAAATGCAGAAGTGGAAAAGAAACTTCATTTAAGAATTATGAGCTCTCAGAAGGCTGTGCATAGGGTGATACCTAATAATCTACTTTGTCATAAAAATGATTTGCTTAACCAATTAATAGCTATTAACTTATCAAGCATAAGGGGAAAGTGAAGAAAAGAAACATACCATCCAGAACGTAGTACAGGAAAAGCATCACCTTGACTGCAAAGGTAGTATGAAAGATACACATCGGCCACTTAAAGCTTGAAGCATTTAATTCATCTTGTGACGATGGAGGAGATCAAGACATTAAAGCAAATGAAGTAAGACGTAAGTATGTAAGCTAAGAATTGATTGGCAAGTCTCTGTGACATTGTAGGAAAAAGCAAATCGTCGACAATGACACGCTTAAATTTAAATGTAGATAGACATTCTACTTCACAACAACCATACATTCATATTTGAAAATAAATGTACACTAAGTCTTTGTAGATAAAATCTTTCAAAATATCGAAACAGATATTTAGTTATCGTGTATGATTTGGTTGAAGGGTAAAAATCCATAAAGAAAATATTTCTCACTAGCGAGAATACATATATTTCGCAAAGGAAATACTAAACTGACAATCATCAATGGATTGATCAATATATTTTCTAGTTTGAATTTTGTATAATAAAGACAGATTTATACAATTGAACTTGTATCAATTATGTTTTACGAATTTTCTGTTTGTATGTTACATTAGACTTCTATATATTGTTACTGCTATAATATCATGAATAATTAAAACACTTCCAACGCATTTGTTTAAATGTCAAAGAAAACTTACAGTAGTGCGAACACTAGTTTCAGTTTTTTGTACACGTGTAAGAAGAATATAAAAACTTAAACGATGAATATTTGAGATTATGTTATTCACATTGACGACCAATTGTATTTTAATCTTTCGTAAAACGTGATTGTTATACCAACGCTGAAAGTGTTTCAGAAATATGGGGAACTTGTTAACAAAATTTCTTATAATACTTTTCATATGGCTGAATGCGTTATAATTACAGGATGCCTTATATTTGAAGCTTCTTAACTCATCTGCTTACAATTGAAACGGAAAGAAGTCGATTTAATAATTATATGACATCAGCATTACCTTGCATAAAAAGAATTGATTACAAAAATTAGTTCACGCGGTTGACTAGATATTGATTGTTTACTGTTACCGTCCGTTTTAGTGGTCTAGTGGTACAATGTTTTAACAATAGTTCTTAATTACTCTAACAATATTGTTTTCAGTCTAGTCATGGGCGTTTAAAATGTCCTTATTGATTGGGCACACCTTTTGTATGTTGTGGATTCATCGCCATCATGGCTGTTTAATTGCACTCTTTCGTCAATAAATTGTTGGATTCACTGTCTAAGTGTTTCTAAATGATCGCACTAAGATTCCAAGTAATGTCCAACTAGTGGTGAGGCCTGGTTTGCTATCACGAAAGTTTGAAATGCATTCAGATTTATAAAACTAGAGTCTACTGTGTAGGATAATTTGAGTGTCAAATAGACATACCTGCCAATTGGACAGGAAAAAAAAAACGACAGCTACAATATTTCCCTTTTTTCGTAAGAAAGTGGCGAACTGTTTTCCCAGGGGACTGTTGGGTGCGCTAAATTCGTTGACATGACGTCCATGTAGGGACAAACCCAAACTAATGGGCTTTTCCAAAAATTTGAAATCAGTGTCACTTATCATGGATTGGGATTATAAATATGTCCGAAGATATTAGATTGAACTAACTGATTAACTCCATAAAATTAATATTTTACACTTGATTTCTTCTCATGACTTTTACAAAGCAATAACGACCTCAAATTCAAACGAAAAACATTACAAGTAGTAAGCAAATCCTCGCCATAAAATTGTACAATATGCGTGGAAGGAAAAGCAGTAGGTGTGATGGGAAAAATATAGGCAATGCAAAGAAAGAAAAGTGAATTCAGTTTATGGTTCAAATCGGTATCGTAATGTTGGAAAAATAAAGGTGACATAACATAAGAAGAAAAAGGAAGAAAAGAAAGATAACACATATTAGATAACACATATAAGATAAAATAAAAACATATAATGATACGATTACAAAAACAAACACCATGAAATTAGAACACATTAAAAAAACATGCTGAGAATATTTAAGGTAGGAAACATTATTAGATCTTTAAGTTTGTTCTTGCAGACGAAATAAGTGAGTTTTGAGAGCCCTCTTGAATGTGATCACTGTGTCTTTGTGTCTAAGTTCAGTGGGCAATTCATTCCACGTTGATGGGCCCTGATATGCAAATGAACGCTGTCTATATGACTTTGTTTACTTGCTTGGAATAATGAGTATACGATTGTCAGAAGAGGAGCGTAAGTATCTTGCTGATGTGTACACATGAGTGAGGTCGGATAGGTATGTTGGACTAGAGTCCGACAGTGAAACGTAGTACAGAGAACAAATTTTGTGTTTGATTGTGGATCGAATGGATAGCTAGTGTAGTGTACAGAGCAGCGGGGAGGTGTGCTCTGATCGTGGTACTCTAACTTTGATCCGAGCAGCTGTGTTGTGAACTTTTTGAAGTTTCTGGAGTATATATTGAGATGAAGCAGACAGAATTGAGTTACAAGAGTCCAGTTTTGAAAGTACTAATGAACACACAAGTGTTTTAGTGGCATCAACTGAAAGATATTTGCGAATTGAGCTGATGCGTCTCAGCTCAAGATATGCAGCCTTGCATATGTTCATGACATGTTGGTGCAATGTGAGAGTACTGTCCAGAGTAACACCTGGGTTTCGTACTGATTGTGTGAATTTAATGTTGGTGTTGCTGATATTTATTGCTTGAGGTAAAGGATGTGAATCAGAACGTCTTTGTGTTGTGATCAGAATGGGCTCAGTTTTATCATCATTCATCTGCAGCTTGTTACATATCATCCATGATTTCACATCAGAAATGCACCTCTCTACACCTTGGATGGTAGCATCAACTTCAGTTGGGTGGCTAGATTTGTATATTTGGGTGTCATCAGCGTACAATTGGTGAGACACTGGATGATGATCTATGATACTTGAGAGCGACTGAGTGTACAGAATGAAGAGAACAGGTCCAAGAACAAACCCCTGTGGAACACCACAACATAGATCAACTGGGCTGGAGTGTATTCCATTTGTGTCCTGTTGACCAAGTAGGACTTGAACCACAGTAATGCTGTATCATGAATGCCAAATACATGCTGGAGACGGTGAAGTAATATATCATTGTCTATTGTGTCAAATGCTGCAGACAAATAAAAGAGGGTGAGAACTGTAGTCTTTCCGTTATCCATCGCAGAGAGAATGTCATTAACTACTTTTGGAATATTAGTTTCAGTACTGTGGTAAGGGCGATATGCAGATTTTACATTGCTAAAAAGACTGTTTGAATTTAGATGAGATACAAGCTGGGATAGAACAACCTTTTCTAAGATTTTTTATATGAATGGGAGATTAGAATATATATATATATATATATATATATATATATATATATATATATATATATATATATATATATATATATATATATATATATATATATATATATGCCAGTGTTGAAAACCTGTGATAATATGATTCAAGTACAATCACAAGAAAGGTACATTTTAAGCTATTTATCTATTTAACAAATATCACAACAATAAGTGACTTCCATCCTTGATTATAAAAGACCAGACAATGGAGCTGAAAATGACAATCGTTTATAATCCTCCTTTCAAATTTGATCGAAAATTAATAACTTGAGCACGAAAAATGGAAAAACAATTATCTGCAGAAGACCTGGAGACTTGTTTAATTTGTTTTAAATTGTTTCCTAAGATGACGTGACATATTTTAATAAAATAATAAGTAAAACAATTCAGGATTTTCGTTTTGCAGAAGTCCTAACAAAGATATCGTCAAGTCAAGATTAATAGCACAGAAGTAAGTTGTTAACCACTCTGAACACACAAAAATCAAATGGAGCGTGTAATTGAGATAGTAATTACTATTCTCCAGAAGTGATTAAATCATTATATCAAACTATAATCAATAATGATACAAAAACGAAGATAAGAAAATGGACTAAATTCTTCAAAGTGCAAATGGTTGTGAAAGTTAAAACCTGACATTACGTAAAAGTTCCTTGTGGTATATTTTATGACTTGTATAGTCTCATCATTGCTTGGTGTGAAATCTTGTATTTTCACATGTTAAACTATAAGGATATATTTTTTACCTGTGCGAATAGAAAATTAACATATTAAGAACAATATTTCACGGTTTTTCTCACAATTTATGTACATAAAACCACTACTATTGGAAGTTTTAGGAAAACTCTATATTCTGTATAGAATACAATAAAATGGAATTATTTCTTCAATTCTATTGTTGAGGAAGTTAGGAACAATTGACTAATTCTTAACATATCTATGGATTTTCGCGATATTAAGCGAAACATGTTTCTGCATCTATAACTTCTATGGATAAATCCAATGCTGAAAGACTATATTTCCGTAATTTCAAGACAATTTAATTGCATCAATCTCGTAATTGTCTTCTTATAGTCTCGTTTATTCTGCTGTATTATTGAACTGGTGAACCATCCCAAACTAGACCTTATACTCATGTGAACCCCCTTGGCACAGTTTGAGTTTCCTTCCGATTCCTCGCTAGTAACTGACTCATTCCCGCTTCAGCAGCTATTGAAGAACCGATACCTACCTTCGTCCTTCAGTTTATCAGGTGGCTCTACTGTTAAACATTTACAGCAGTACCTGTTCAGAGACACGCGTTTCTGGTGCAGAGCAATGCATGCAGAATTAATTTTATGTGGTTAATTACGATAACTCACAACGTTAATGCTGAAACTGGATATACAACAAACTAAAGTAAGTATGCAAACTTTTAAATTAAAAGTCATAATTCGTATGCGGAATGCAGATTTAGGACAGTGAGACCTTTTAGCTGCAGCAAAATACAATGACTGAAGCACAGCCATTTACACCACACACAAAAAGTATTTTAGCATATTTATATAGGCTTATAAATAGATAAATATTAAAATGTAGATTTATTGTTTTAGTTACTTTAGTTTTCAGCAATAGATCCATACACTGAGAAAACAATGTTTAACGAATAATGTCCTTGGAGGCAATAACACTAAATTGTATTGTTACTTCATTTTTAAAATCGGTTACAATTTTTTAATCAATATAGAACAACGCTAATGAAAGCATTTATCTCAGATCTTTTGTCCATTTTGCTGATAAGTTGAATGTTGTTTGATAACAGCCTTCAGGCGTGGAGAGGACTTTTGTCGTTTATAGTAACATGCCATGAATGAAATACATGTATCAACATCAATACAGCAATATATGATCTTTAGTGTTTTAAAACTTTATATGAGTAAAAATAAACAGAAACAACATGCCTAGATAAAAACAATAGAAACGTATTTCGGGTATAGTAGACCAGACTCTTACACCAACGGATTTGATGTGGTTAGGTAATAGTGATGGGGAAAGAGAGTAATGAAATTGTCCTCTTATTATATTACCTCATAGTACACTGAATGGGCCAGTGTGATCAACATGCACTCAATCTTAAAACCAAGGTATTGATGTTAATTGTAGGTAAAGTTTTATACATATTATTTATATCAGTATGCAAGATTTTCATCAACAATATGATCTAATCTGAATTTGAACAATTGCTTCTAATAGTGGAAGAATTATGTGTTCTTCATTTTTTTTCTACTAGAAAAAAATGTGGATGATCTCATGAACAACGGACTTCTCTAATTATACTTAAATAAACCTATATAAAAGAAAATATAGCATGCAGCCGATGATATTTGTAATTATTTTCCACACCAGCACAGAAAGTCCAATGTGCCATTTTGGAAAAAAATTTGTTACTATATTGTTTAAATCGGTATGGAAAAATTAGGCTTAACATTATAAACATGTAAAGTTAAAACTGTAGATGTAACTGAGTTATGCATTTGATGAGGCTATGTGTTAGTGCCATAAAAGCATAGTGGGTCGATGGTAACAAGAACAACAGAATCGGAGACGAACTGTCGTTACTGCCTTCCTCGGGTAGTAGTAACAAGGAAGATCTCACACTTCTGATCAGCTCAGTTTCCTTTGTGTAGCCTTTCGACCTCCTTACGGAGTTCTGCGAACACACATGAGGCAAGGGGTCCATGAAAGAATGAGGTTGCATGACAAGTTATTCATACCCAATTAGGTACAACTGTTCTTTCCAATGAAACGTTGGTCGTAATGAGAGAAACCTGCCAATGATAACGAAAGATTATATACTTCTGATCGACCGACAAGGCGTGCATCTTATATATTCCGCTTGCTGTAGATAGATTGACTGGGATGCAGTATATGTACTAAGTGTTTCAAAGGATATGAATATTAGTAAGCTGCTTGACAACTTTATTAGCATAGCAGGTATTGTCACTCCAGCCTGCTATGCTGCCGTCTGTGCAGATTGATCTAACAGTGTCATTCCCGCCGCAAGGCCAGTGTAGTTTTCCCATTTGCTGAAATGGGATCTCGTGTATCCCTGACGCTGTCATCGTTTGATTTGGTGAGTAATGGGAAACTGCCGCGGCCGCCATTTGGATGGTGGAACCACTGCATTTGCCGTATGGGGAGGAGGTGACGGGATGATTTGGAATTGGGCATGACTCTTTCCATAATTCTCTTGAAATCACAGGGACTGAAATTCTGACTTAACGTGTGCTCTAAACTGATATACTGTGCTCTTGAACTCGAAACTCAGACTTGTGGATGGGAATGTGGAGGTAAGAATCTTGGAGATCTAAGATGCAACCGAAGTGAACTCCTTGAACAGCGTTGAGAACACGTCTCTGTATCTCTCCTCTGTTGCCTGTATGAATTTGTTCACAATGGTATGATCTATAACCTCATGAAACTGTATAATAGCCATTAGAACTGCAGGCAGAATGGAGTACAATCAGATTGCGTTTACGTTCGAGGAATTCCCTATGTCCCTCGCACGCGATGGTTCCACCTGGCGAAATCTAGTCCATATCAGAGCTACAGACTTTGATGGGAGGAGAATTCCAGATGCAGTGCAAGAAGCACAAGCAGCGTATGTCTCAGAATAGGATGTGGATTATATATTCATCTAGCAAAGCCAGCGGCATCTCCTTTTAAGTTTCCACCACTCAGTTCAAAATACAAATCGGCCTGATCAGTCACTACTTTACTCACAGAAACCAAGTCACTTAGTGATGTCATGATATTCTTCGAACTCGAATAACACAACACAAGATTCCGATTAAGTTTTAGGGTGTTCAGGAGGGCCCTACTGCCCATGTATGCGACAACTGAACTGGAATTGCAGGATGAGGGAACTGTGCACAATGCTAGGGATCAGGCCGTTTTTTTACTGTGGATATCATCGATTATTTTCGTTTGGTACTGAGCGTCTGTGAATGACAGCTTCGTCTATAACCGGGTCTCGACGAAGAGGGGATCACTGATGGACCTGTCCAGGTTCAGTCAACGATACTTGCAGAAGTCTGGAACTACGTTAATGAGACATCTCACTGAATGTAGTACTGGTCACCATTGGCGTACTAATCTAAGGATGTGACGTGCACGTTCGGGTACAAATGCCTTGTTTACATATTGAAACCGGGACTGCATTTGCCGAAATAATAGATCGCTGAAGGTGTAGTCGAGACTGTCTCGGTACCGGTTTGTCACTTTGGAATCTAGGGTAGGAGCTTGGTAGTGGATATCTCTGGAAATATTACTATAGCCAGAAACGTAGTTTTGAAAGCTATAACTGTTCGAGATTGGCCTTTGGTACCAGTTCCAAAATTAAAACCGGAAAGAACGGGTCTTTCTTTGGCAGTGGCGCTGTCGCTCTGTAAGATGATTTTGATGATCTGGAATCGCCAAATATCCTTTGGAACGGCAGAACATTCATTGATTTGCTAGCTTGAATTTCTCGACAGAGATGGTGTTGTCACCAGTACATTATGTCGTCCTCGTCCTGGATAACGCATTCGAAGACTAGTTCGTGTTATGTCATATGTGAACTTCGGTGAATTAGCTTTGTAATAAAGTGTCAGCAGACACGATCTTGAACTTTATAAACAAGTTCACTTTATATCACAAATAGGAGGCTATATTTTAAAAATATTACCCTTCTTATCCTCAATTTAATGCGTATTTATCTTGTTCAGCTTTGTGATACATTTTAATTTTTATCTAATATGTTAAAAGAATTTTCCCTCCTGACTTCTTGGGTTTAATTTTTAACATTCCTGTTGCAAGAATTTATATGGGGTGGCTGATGGTTTAATGGTCTAAAGCCCTTTACTGATCACCGCCATCTCCCCTCTGTCCGCGTGTGCTGCAGCCTAAGGTTCGACCTATATGCGTATGTGACAAGGCTCCTCAGTAGCTTCCCGTAGGTTGGTGCTTCGGTGAATTAGCTCTGTAATAATGTGTCAGCAGACAAGATTTTGAACTTTATACGTATTATAGTTTTATTTTCTCACCTAGGTCAGTAGCACTTCTTTAAGGCACATTGTTAAATAAAACATGCTGAAATCCTTCGTTGTAGACTATCTAAGATAAAAATGAAGTACAACGTGTGCAAAAAAACAGAAAATAAAAGACGACTTATGTTACCTAATATAAGTAATACAATTGTATATTCTGCAATAAAACGTATATTTGTTTGGCATATTATACATTATGAAATCCTATTTTCAACAGTTTAATGTTTTTACGTGCTCACGAACTTTAAATTGGTGGAAGCAGTTGCACTTTGTCACTATCCTGGAAATTATTTGTTCATTAGAATTTGATTTGTATTGAACACCTCCTGTATACATACTAATTAATAAAAGCACACAATTTTCTTTTTTATAATTGTGCATTATAATGTTTTACCTTTACTGTATTATATTGAGCGCTATTAAATCAGTGCAGACCTAATCCATTGTTGTATTTTTTACCTCTTCAGCAGCAATGACCAGGACAAAGACATCGTCAGTTACAACAGATAAAGGACAATTCGGATAAGCGTCAAAATATCGCCCGTAGTGTAAGAACGTCCTGAAGAAATGGAGACAATATATGACTAATATCGTGATAGCTATGTCATTCTGTTGCTATAGGTATATCCTTATTCCCAGATCCATTATAATATATGCTCGTATTCAAACAAAATTTGAAGTGTGAATGCGTTGTTATGTTTATTATTATATTATAACTTTACCCCCTCCTTGCAACTTTTTACATAACCTTCCATTTCTTCCTTTCATTTCAAAATGAATAATGATCTACAATACATATTTCATTGTTCTTAAAACGGCGAGAGATAATTGAATTGAATGTCTTTAATGCATTTGAGCATGCTTTTGAACGCCCATCCCAAATGGCATCTGCATATTCTGAAAAAGGCCTTATATATTTTAACTAAATTATATCTAAGGATTTTCTATTCAGTTTATATTTGATGATTCTTAGAATATTTAGCAATTTAGATGATTCCTTAAGAATATTTTCAAAATGTAGACTCAAACTGCATTAAAAATAGGTGTTTGGCTCAAACGTTTATATTTGTCAACAAATGCAAGTGATTCATTCTGTGAACCAATCAACCATTGAATTTCACCAGTCGTTTAGAGTTTCTAAGTTGACATTGAGTATCTATTGGATATTTTGCATATTTCTAAAAAAGTAGTAGAAATAACTGGCTAAATGCCTAGTAGGATTTAGCAGATTATCATCAGTATCATTGAAATATTCAAGAAACAATCAGGTTTCTAGCACTGAACCCTGGGGCACTCCAGCAGAAACAGATTGAAATGTCGAATCTTTGTGTTTCACAAAAACACCTTGTATTCTGTCGGAAAGATACATAATGAACCAGTTAATCAGATATTACTATATTCCTCAGTTATTACGTTTATGTATAAGATGTTTATGCCGCAAACTCGGTAAAATGCCTTCGATACATTGGAACATATTACAGACAGGTCTTCTCCATGATTGAGTGCATCACAAATAATAAGGTATATTATCCATTAGATGATACACGGTTGAATGACTTATAAGTCACTTTGATGTAAGTAATTGGCTACATGTTTGAAAATGAAACATTGCATGCAATTCCCTCCAAAGCTAAATAAAGAGATGCCTTTTCGATTGGTGGGATGATTTTTTGCTTTCTTGTTTGCGTATTGATAAGACCAACGAATTTTATACAGTGACCAGGAAACATTTTCTCATTAAGATATATGTTTAATAAATTAAGAAGAAGTCTTATAGTTACTAGTGATATGCTCTATAGAAGATATCAAAACTATTTATTACAATCCTTGTCAAATAAAATGAAGTGGTATCTGCGGAAGAGCAGTATTGATATAGTTGACATTAGAGACAAATGTGAGAAGCGTATTTCAACCCTCGGTCTTCCCTAAATCCAAAAATGTAGTGTTCAATGTTCAATTAGTTTGCGTGAATTATTGTTTATGTACACTATGGGACGCGTTTGCTTTAGCGAAGTGTTGTGTTAGCCTCAATAGGTCGCATGTGTTGATTTGGAAAATATCCCACTTTTCATGACATTTATAATGATTATCATTTGCAGTTTTTTTTTACTGTTTCCTTATTTCGAACCTTTTTGTTTTGGCCCTGTCTCATGGATTGTTTGTTCTGATTGTATTTTTTTTCTCAACCGATATCTGCATCAAGTGCTTTATCGAAGAACATCATCATGCCAAGCTTTAATGGAAACTCAAAAAGTTGCAAGTCTTGAAAGGATACATCCGTCAGTCATAACTAATAGGGTGAATGTCAATTGATTTGCTACTTCGTTTATATAGGATTACTTACTAGCAGTTTGTATCCAGTCAAAGTTTATTATTAAAGAATTAAGCCTCTTACGGTCAGCACATTTAAAACACCACACCTTCCGACTAACGCTTGAATTTAGCTTGCAACATAAATAATTTGCCTAGTGGTCACGTATTGATACAAGAATAGGAATAACTGCCGCATTAAGAATTTCCATAGCATGTGATATAGTAAAAGGGTCGAGCAAGAATGCTTTATGTGTGATGGCTCTGTTATGTTTATTTTATTTATCAAATTGTTAAAATTGTTAGTATCATACTTTCCCTGATGTTTTTCAGATTGGTATTGAGCAACTCTTCATTTCGGTCACCCAGAATCTTTAGGTTTCCAGAACTACTTAGGGCTAGTTGTATGATAATATTCAAAGTATCCCAGAAAGCAACATGTTCCGATATAGATCGTTGCATACCTGATGGTAGATATAATCCATTCGTTATAACAGTTTGAATCCAGAGTATTTCATTATTATGTATAATTAATATATATATATATATATATATATATATATATATATATATATATATATATATATATATATATATATATATATATACCATAATTCCACCCATTGTGATTATTTATATCACGTATTTTGGGTATGTGGTGTCTATGTAATGCACTCTGTCAACATAACTATCTATATGAGTCTCCGTTGGGGCAATTATTACAAAATAATTGAAATTTTAAACAACAATTCAAGCTTGTTTCGGATACTGCCAATGTTTATGTGAAAAACGAAAGTGTGTCATGCGTTCTTAAAGAGAAAGTTGAATTTAAACAGTACATGTCTGATGAATAGCATTGAGATGGACCTGAATTCGGTTTAACATCACGTGCTAGCAATAACATTAAAGTATGCTCAACGAGACAAATAGTGTAACAGATCGATAGTGTAGAGGGTGAAACTGACACCTTTACATCTACTTTAGACAAATATGACTGACATATGTTTGAAACGTAAATGACCACGAATTTCTAGAATGAATTTCACCAGCATGAGGGGAATATCTTTACAGACCATAAATAGTATAAGATATGCAAATATAATATCAGCATGTAGTAATATGTTTGCCGAACATCTAGCTCGAAGAAAAAACCCTATATTCATTATATGCAATAACATAATACTATTCATATCAATTTAGGACTGAAGATAGTGGAGTACAGAATGAAAAGGGTTTGTTCATATTTTCTGCAAGTTTGGCATTTGTTTTTTCAGATGGTCTTGTCTTCGCATAAAATAATGCAAAAAGTAAGAAAATAAAGGAAAGGTAGGGAGAAACATTCAACAGATCATCAGACTGGTTACATATCGAAAGCGACAGATAACCTATTGCTCATATACTCGAAGGCCAACGATTTCGTGTTGTGTTAATGCGGTCAAGATGAACGCTGCACAGGTCAATGTGAATGCACATAGCTAACTATAATTGTACGCATATGCATATAAATTGATCAGAGATTTTCATTGAATAGTTTTGGTTTAGAAAGAAAGATAAATTAAACTTTAGAACACATTGACAATCTACACTGTTAAATCTCATTCTTACCCTCCATACCTATCTTAATGCTAAGCTGAAATAGTAGATATAAGAGCAAGAACATGTGTGAGCTTCTGCTATGTTTCTTACCTAATAATGTCTTTGCAGAACATTATACCTTTGTGAGTCCACGAAGATTTGATCCTATCTGCCTTCTTAACATCCAAAACATTTTTTAACATAGCATATCATGTTTTTGTGAGCCCGTCGGTAACAAAAATGTTATGTACACTGTTGAGTTTTGAAATTCCATAAAGAAAACAATTTTGCGCCAGCAAGAATACAGATATAAGGCAGAGAAAATACTAAGGAAATACTAAACTGACTATCATCATCGAATGATCAATATGTAGTGGTTTGGGGAATTTGCATTATATATACATTTATGCAATTACATTTGTATGATTGTCTTTTATAAAGGTTTTGTTGGCATCTTTTATTAGAGTCCTGTATAGTGTTTATGCTACAAAAGAAATAATAATTTAAAAAATGTCAGCAAATTTGTTTTTAGAAACCCGAAGACTAATACAAGTGCGAGTGAGAGTTCAAGCGGTTTTTACACGTGTAAGAAACATATCAAAATTTAAACAATGACTTTATAGTTTGGCGTATCACATTAACATTGACAAATAATTATATTTTGATAATTTATTTAGATTCTTAAACTAAGGTTGTATAGGTTTCACAAATTTCTGCAAGTCATACATATGTTCGCTAACCAAATTTGTATGACGCATTGCGTATGGTTGAATACTTTATAAGAAGTCATTAATATAAGTACACAGCTAATTATGTTTTACGTCTCTTAACTTACGTGTTTAAAATGTACATGAAATAAACAGATTTAATAATTATATGACATTAGCATTATATAGCGTGGAATAGGATTGATTTATGAATTTCGATTTAAAAAATTAACTGGAAAGCTAACGTTTTCTATGACTGACTTAACACTGCTTCGGTGATCTAGTGGTACATTGTTTCTTACAAAAGGTCTTTATTACTATAACAATCCATTTTTCACTCGTTATGCTAATTCAACATTTTCTAATTGATTGAGCACACCTCTTCTAGATTCACTGTCAGTATGACCATTTAAGTCGGCTGCTTGTTCAAAATGTTACTAGCTTGACTGATATCTAACATTGCCAAGAGATTTCATTCAGATTCCAAGTTAAGCGAAACTTTACGTGGACGGCTAGTGAAGCTATCAATAAAGTGTAAAGTACATATTTGCTTCTACAATTAGAGTTTTGCGTTAAGGATAATTTGAATGTTAATGAAGCGATCTAAAAGACATACAAGCCAATTGACAGGAAGAGAAAACGACAGACACAATACACCCAACTGTGCCGAAAGAAGGAAGTGAAATGTGCCCCAGAGATGACTGTCTTGATGACTGACATGCTAAACATTATGGACTTTTCCAAACGTTTTCAAAAAACTTCAAATGCAATACAAAGTTCGGGGATTAAAAACAGATGTGACAACACTAGTTTCAGATAAATTCATTTTTTTCACACAAAACTTCTCATGATGTCAAATTAAAAGTGCATAATATTTCAAAATGGAACTTTAAATAGTAATAGCATACTTTTATTTTAGTTCATTAAGATAATAAATTTCGTGGCACAACTGACGAGAAGTGCTGAAGAATATGTTCCTATGTGCAATAATTTCCATGACTGAACATGTCAAAACCATTCGACGGGCAGCAAATCAGGTTTTCAATCAAATCACTGGTTTTTACTTTCTGGGCAATATTTTGTTTCAGACAAAATGGTTACAAAATGAAAATAGATACAAATTAAAATGTAATGTTTACAGAAAAAAAATCAGACACTCCAGATAAGGATAATTCTGAATGTAATGTTAGTAAATATGAGCACCTAAATATCACTTATGTCAATAACGATAATGTTCAAAACGTCTTATAACTCCTAAAGTAGTTTAGACTGAATATATAACAGCTGATGTCATCTAAATATTACATGGAAATATAAATTAGACATGTGTCCACTGTACAACGCCTTTCTAGGCAAAACTTTTCCTGCCTATACTGCATTTGAAGTGTATATGCCACCAAAATTTTGTTCGTATCACGTTAACATTTTCATATTTCTGAAGATTTTATTCCTTTGTTTCAAAACATTTGGCTAATTTTTCAAAAGTTGTAATAGTTTTCTAATTTCTTTCCAATTCCAAGACCAAAGTGCCAGACATAATATAAATGACCGCAATTTGTATCTAAATATAAAAATGTCCCAAACCAGTAGGCATTCTCGAAAAGAACTGTTTTCCCAGACAAGTTATAAAATAGAGACATTGCCTCTAACACAAACACACGCACACATACAGACGGACACAAGCACACAGAAAAATATGACTGAAATATGAATACATAGTTTGGATGTTCACAACTGTCATTATCATTTTACGTGCAATTTGGATCCTAACAATTTTTATTGAGCAAGTAACTATGAGCACTCAAAAGTGTACAATTCCAATACCATGTTTATTATGTAAAACATCCAGACTTTTTTAATGCGCATCTTCCAGTTTTATTTACCTCTTTATTTACTTTGATGAAATGGATAAAGCAAAAGGTCTATAAACCTCACAATTATGATGATACACTTAAATGCATGGTATTGTAGTTTATTCCATCCCAAAAACAGTTTTTACTGAATCATTCAACCATCATGTCTGTATTATTTACTGGCGAGATATAGGTGGTAGCATCAGTTGCTCAGTTTTGTAAATTTCTCCTATATCACGGGTCATTTCAATATTTGTTTACGTTATTGACACTATAATCTCTATATAAGTGTTCATTGTTTCTCTTTAAATTAACTGCTCCCAAATCGCAGAAAAATGACATACAAATTTTATTTATGATGTAGGTAACATTTCTTCGCGCAATAATTAATGCATTAAATAATGCATACCATTTTGCAAGACGATGAATGTATTTTTTTAAGATTGAAAATTGAAGAATATTTTTAATCGTATATTTGACGTAGTTAGTAGCAATTGCTTATGATCAGACAAAATAAGTGGTCTGTATTCAAGGGTTTAGGTTATAGTGGACAATTTTCAGATTGGATTACTAAAAGGGCTAAAGTATTTTAATGCTCAAGATACAGATTATCACTGTCATGTTTATAGTGTTCATGTCTAACCTTATGTTATAATGGCAAACAAGGCAATATGTTCAGGGTACAAAATGGATGCTATGTAACTTATAAAAAGTACCAGAACATTATTCAAAACATTCAACATCTGCTCAAAGGCAAACTGAAGCAGGTAATGTAATACTGAGTGACACGAATAAGGACAAAAATATCATGCTGGCATTGATAGATGCACTTTTTTATGCTCCAGACGGGGAAAAATATAGGGCAAGACAAGATCTTAATTACTTCTTTTAGCTGGAAAAAATATTCGCAAACCATTTAACCTCGCGGTTTAGCGCGTAGAATGTAATTTTGCTATCTGATGACTTCAGCGTTAATGACTTGACTAGTATAATGCCCCCGTTAGGAAAGAATGCTAACCTAATTCTTTTTTTTCTCCTATTCATTCTTGATAGACCGAGCGGTCGTCAGGAGCTAAGAGGGTCATCTAAACCGCATGAACTATTACTTCAACGGCACGCTTTCAATTCCCATAAAATTGGTATCGTTTACTTAAAACTCCCATGTCAGTCATCATCATAACTCCAATGAGTGAAGAATTCTCCATTATTTTCCATAGGTCAGTTCTTTGCTAATGAAAGAACTAAAGCCACAAAACTATAGTTCAAATGTGAAACCTATGTAAGTCATTTAATACTGCTTATCGAATCCAAACCACATTTTCAATATACGTTTCAAATATCTAATCTTTGCTCATCTTCATTGTGTATGATGATATTGCTATCTGTTGAAACTATAATGTTCCAGAATGAAATACACATATACATTTGAGTTTTCGACAAAACCAAAGTTAGAAACATTACTAGCTTAACGTCACAAGGGATGGCACACCATTGCTTAAACATTAAATACGTAAGCAAATAAATATATTTACGATTATGTGATCACCTTTGTCTGCGGATTGCAAGAAAATGTTCCTAATAATGCATTGGATGTTGCCAGCTTTGCGACAATAAAACCTTAATTCAGTATCAGTTTGAGCAAACGGCATGCTCCGAAGAAAACGTTGCTAAACGAATACTAAGTTTGTAACAAATGTGAACAGGGACTTAAATGTATACCTTTCGCTGTTCACAGATCTAACTTTGTAGGATATTTTGAGTAAATATCTCTTGCATCGGTATGCATAAAATTTCAGGTTGCAACTTGAATGTAGAGTGAAAAAGATCGCCTTTCTTATAGAACTGAGGTCATCATTGAAAACCATCATATCCTGAAATTTGATTCCCTCTAATTCCACATACTCATTGATCGTTGTTAAAGCACGCTTCAACGCATTACAGTAGTTTTGCAATCACGCAGATTCAACCATATAGCTTTGATAGAACAATACTTGTCATCATACTTCTGCTAATGGATATGTCACATTAATGCGCCTGAAAGCTAAAGGAAAAAGGCACAGACATATATATATATATATATATAGAGAGAGAGAGAGAGAGAGAGATGGTACTCTTGAAAGCCACACGGAAGTTAGCATTAAGTCATAGATTTACATGGGTGGGGCACTTAAGAGCTAAATTTCGGTCCATGTGTATAACATGGGTAGCGGTATTATGAAGCCAAAGGTTCATAGAGCCAAACGGAATTTTAGCATTACGACATTACCACAGGTTTACGTAGAGTCAAAGGTTGTGTACACGAAATGATATGTTAACGTTCATTACAATCCATCGAAAACATCTGCAATTCAGTATCCACTTTGTCATTGAATCCAGCACGCGCTTTGTGATTACCATTGAAACGTACACCACATATACAATCAGCCACTGATTTCTGGTTAATATCCAAATGCGCACCCTGACTCTTCAACTAAAATGGAGGGAAGTGTTGATACGCACACCTTCGCACAAACATACTATCACACTACAGTAGTATTTATTATAGACACACTACTATATCCTCCCTTACAAGCAAACATACTATCACACAGACTATAGAAGGGGGTGAAAAGGATATTAAATATTTGTTGTCAAAAATACATGCACACCGTGAGACACCATGGCTATACAACAATACGATACGATGTTTAATTAAAGTCGCTTTTGCCTGTGACGGCTATTGCTACCGGTTTATTCCCACGTGATGGGATTTTTATTTGGTCGAGTGAAGAAGAATAAGTGTCACTCTCCACTCACGTTTACTAATGCAGGGCATGCTAGTTAATTGCCATGTCTGACCGTGGCAAGATAGGGCGGCGACAATAGAGTCGCACACCGCCACAGCAGGCGCATGCAGCATCCCGAGTACTTTTGATCGAAAAAGTTGTCACCTATTCAAATTCTGAATTAGTTTCTGTACTTTATTTCATGGAGTAAGGCTATGGTGGCCTGTGTGCAATCTACTTTTCAATTTTGGTCGTGGATGGTGGAGCATTTGCGGATCAATAATTTTGAGAGACAAGGTTCAAGTATTGTGATATATTGATGTGATTCTGCTGACCTGCTAATATACATTGCCTTGGAAGAAAGTGAACGTATCGATGCGCCATCATAGCATCGTGGTAAAATTGAGGCCAATTATTGGAGTATTATGGGAGACCTGCTATTAAGTTGAATTGCTCGGAATCAAGTGCATCCATCCATTGGCGCGATGCATGAGCGGCGAGGCATGCTTTCACAGCCAATGCAGGGTCCACCTACACACATAGGCGATTCAATGCCCGAATGACCCGAGTCCAGCTTTTTCTCCATCAGCCAATTCGGACAAACCGTATCTCTCACATGGTTTAATGTGTAACAGTGAGATTTTGGAATCTAGTGTTGTAGCATCGATACTAATTCAATTTGGTATATATATATATATATATATATATATATATATATATATATATATATATATATATATATATTCCGATATTCTTATTTTACCATGTTTGTCAATGTCCTTTAGAAATATTGTCTTGTTCTTGCTATGCTCTCGATTGCCATAGAGCTTCATCGCATCGCTCTATATGGACGTGAAAGAAGTCAGCTGATGTATGGAATGGTCACACAAGTTTTTATACCAGTTTTTCACAATATTGTCCTCTGAGATTAGAGTATATGCCTCCTCCGAATACTATTCCAACCTCTCTTCTACTCTGATCATCATGCATCTGTCTGACTAGGATGATCCATTTGACATTCATAACAATATTCTCTTGTTAGATCTGTAACTCTCTCAGACACGACCTGAAGAAAACAGGAAGCTAAATGTTGTTCTTCTTCTGGTCATCTTGACATCACCAAAGGCAATGGTGAATTTTCACTGCTACTAATCTTATGGGATATTTAGCTGTAGCTTTGATCAATGTTTGACAGCTGTCGTTTGCCTCTTTAGGTAAAACTTCCAAACGGTGTACAGTTAAGTCTGGCTTATTCAGAGCGATGTAAACATCGGTTTGCCTTTTGATTTCAAACTTGATATGAGCTGAAGTAGCCATATATGGCATAGACGATACATGATGTAAATCTTATTATTGAAGTTTTTGACTCGTTATAAACGTTAATGCCATGACACACAGATCGGGTTATCACTTGGAACATTCTAAAGAATCTCGTTTTGGGAAACAAATCCATAGAATTGCCACTATATAAGGTTAATCAAACTAGTTCGATATTTCTGGTTTCCGAGGAGAAATTATATATGAAAGGAGGATAATTTTCCATATTTTGCACACAACAAACTATTCTCATTGTGTTTGTTGTGTTTGGAAGAATTGTTGTGGTGGAACCTGGCGTTGGTTGCACAGCTACCGTTGTTGTTTTTACTGTCCTTAGTATATTTCAAGGAAGGGCTGTGAAGAAAAAACAATACACTGAGTAGACTTTTCTTATACTGAATACTGGATATAATTGTTTTGAATGAGAAGTATAAAACACAATCTAACAATGGAAATTAAGTGATACGCTGTTAACAGCACCATCGGAAACCGATGTGTGATCGATTCTGTCCCCACTTGATTTATTTTGGTCTCCTTGTTCCAAATTCAAACTGACACTCGCTGTTACGATGACACAATACAATACACCACAAAGATTTGTCAGAAGAGACGATTGTTTATGTAGTTCCTGAAGACACGAACACTATGACAAAGACGTCGCTACTATCTTTATCAGCAAGATGGTTTATTCTTCAGTTTGTGGTCGACGACATGTGAAGCATCAATTCAAGAATCAAACTTTGGTGGATATACTTTCGGTATCACTTCTTGAAGACGGTCAGCGTTTACCTACTTTTCATGCTCTTCGATCGAGAATACTTTCGATATTGTATAAGTTGTCTTCAGTTTTGGTTACTCGTTGTAAAATGTTCCTCTTAGCACTTCTCTTCCAACTTTTAGACATGAGGGTAACATTCAAATGTAAAGTGACACGAAATAATTCAATTATCCAATTAGGTAATGAAGCGTTGTCGAAATTGCGCTTTGTTTTTCCAATGCGAACACAATTTGCAATCTTTAAAATCACTTCCTTCTGTACGGTGGATGGTGGCGTGCTCAATAATCGGTCAACAACCATCACTTTATTTTTAGTGTTCACTTCTTTGGGTACACATCCAATGTTTCGATGATAAAATTGATAGTACGGTTAGGCAAGACATAACACCAGATCTATATACACTTGAGTGTGTTGATGTGTAAAATATTTCCATATACGTTAAAACATTCCACTTCACATACTTCCGTTTCAGAATTTTCAGTGATGAAAAATGGAACTTCTCTTTTTCGATTCTCTTTGAAAAACTTTGTTCAGAAATTCGGTGCTTTGTCTCACTGTCATTATTGAGGATGACGAGCTCTTTGTTTCGGTACCTATGTTAAAACTCGTTTTAACCCTGAACTTTTTTTGGAGTCAAAGAAACTAATAAAAAAAAGGATTTTTAAATGACGTAAATATCACTGAATAATTATTTGTAACCACGATTCTACAATGTAAATGAAGGGGCATCAACAAAATCTGTTTGCCATTAATGATCGATGGTGGTCACTTAGGTATGACTTCTGTAAACCTCTTGTTGAATTTGTTTTATAACCATTGTTATATATATGGCAAATTTACTCCTTATGTTTCGTTTTAGCAGCACGATACAGTTTGTGCAGAAATGTAGTAAATTCTATTTAAAAGTGTCTCTATGATGGGGTTAACTGTGCATGTTGTTGCCCCTAAATACGTTACCTGCTTCGAGAGCGTTGCAATATTTGGCCATACCGTTGCGATTTTTCTGTTTCTTACAAATCTATTTGATCCGTCGACGATTGTAGTTCTTCTTTTAACCATGAAATTTCAGACAGATTGTGATGCGGAGGTAAATGAAATATCCGTTATTTATATCATTGATGGAGTTCCATACCTCGTATGTATGGATAGAGGTGACTTTTTGTTCTTCGAGACGATCCTAAGGTACAAATGTTATGTCTTCCAGAAAAGTGTGTTCTGTTTCCTTCTCTCTCCTTATCTCATGATTCCTCCTTAACGTGGTCAAGAAATCTATCCTAACAAAAAGAAGCAGCCATTTTTAACAAAGGTCTACCATCATAAGATGAAATCATCCTCGTTAAACCAGCATTTGTGTTTCATTTTACTGATGTGTATTTTCTTTTACACCATTTTACGACGAACGTTATGCTGTTTTCTTATCATTGTTTCTGTATTGCGAACAAAGGTACATTTCCTTTCATGACATTCAAACAACAATTGCACACAGTGTCGATGATTTTTTTATGTTCTTTATGAATGGCAAAACATCCCAACGTTTAGCTGCACGAGGATGGAGTCTTTCTTTTATTTTTTCTCGGAAGTTATTTGTGTCTTACGACGTCTATCTTGGTATGTTCTTCTTATTGGTGATATCTTTTGTCGCAGGAGCAAAACCACAGACGTGAAGTATACTGGTATTACCATCATAACGATTCTAAATAGTGTGCGCGAAATCGTGCAATTTATGTCGCGATTGATGACTGATATTTGACAGAAGGATGTATTTGAAGGAATGTCATGTAGAATATTGTTTGAAAAATAAGACGTGCATGATGGGGTTTTATTTCTAGTTTCTTGTTTGCCAGACAGACGCTAAATGGGACGTGTAAATGGCCGGCCCTCCTTCTTGACGTTAATGGGGAAACAAATTGGTACGAAATTTGAAATAATTGGGACGGATGTGTTTAAAATCGATTTATTATTTCTACAAATTGCTATCACTAATACGATCTACTAGTGCTACTCACATCTTAGCAAATTCATATTAATCGAGAATTCACTCGATGTCATTGAAAAGGCAAGGTAATATGCACCAAAATAGATGCGTTTAAAAAGGAATTAGTCTTGACGCTGTAAGTTCTGGCATTAAAATCTCCCCTTAAAAACGTGTATTTATTTGAAGCACACATGATTCTAACTTAAGATGAACATAAATCAATTTCATATTTAGCTTAAAACTGAAATATAATGGAGGAACAAAGACGATTCTAAAATATACGTAATCGTCCGTTTCTCGACCAGTTCTATCGTCTTTAATTTTAAATATTTACTCTGAGTCAATGTGAATGATAGTTACAAAAAAAACAGACAATTCTGATGACAACATCAGTTTGTCGTCAAATATGGAGTAAGCGTATGACCTTTCTGCTAACTTGACCAGGACAACCACCACCAAACATAAACATTGCTAATGACGTCACAGCGATAATCCCTATATGACTGGGTTATATTTAAAACATAATGATTAAAACAGTTCGTGTCAAGAGATCATATCGTATTCGACACCGAGCTGTATTGATTACTTGTATTTGCAAAGTTGATATGTGAAATACTTCAACGTTTCTCAGTTCAGAGAAGAATAGAGTTTTTTAAATAAATCAGACGCTGTTTTAGGCAAATATCATCTAAGATCCAAGATTGTTCATATTGCTATGGGGATAATGTGGACTAAAACAGAAATAAATTCAGTTGACGTTATCCTTTGAACTGTTTCGGATCATTTTGGATGCAATGATGAGCTCTATATTTTGCAAATGCACAATTTTCTATGACTACCAAAGCATATAATTTCAATGTCGTGTTTGTTTTGTTGTTTTGGAGTATAAAAAAGTACTGTTTGACCACAAATTAGTTAGTGAATAAGTTGTCCTGTAATTATTATTTCTACTTTACCAATGTACCGTGCAAACTAGCAAAGAAATGTACACCTGGACATTCAAGTTGCAGTGATTATTACAAAGCAACGAGGCACAAAGTCCTCACATAATGGACAAACAGTAATACCAGACTAGATCTTTTGATAAATTTACAAATCAAGCAATATCTATCTGATTTGTGACATATTGGTCGAGCTTTGAAAACTAACAGAATTAATGTAAAATGTTAAACTCAGACTTACAATTATTTAAATTGAAATGATCTGTACTGATTAAAT
Source organism: Sinohyriopsis cumingii (assembly GCA_028554795.2). NCBI lineage: Eukaryota > Metazoa > Mollusca > Bivalvia > Unionida > Unionidae > Sinohyriopsis > Sinohyriopsis cumingii. Next base: position 29,804,433 of record CM068840.1, read on the forward strand.
TGCAGACATGATTATGTTATTAATTATATTATGATTATGGTAATAATTCAATAGTAATATATATATATATATATATATATATATATATATATATATATATATATATATATATATATATATATATATATATATATATATATATATATATGTATGTATGTATGTATGTATGTATCGCATAGAAAACCATCTTAATAAGTTATTAACATACATTTACCATAATCCATCATCGATTTAACTTTTAACTACAAGTATTCTTGAAATTAAGTCCTAAGATAACACATTTCGATGAACATACAGTGAACTTAGTTAGCAATATTCACAATGAAATGACATTTATGTTTAACTGAAACCATCTCAAGAATATTTAAAACAAATTCGTAACCAGACGTTTTTCAGAAAACTAGATCAAAAACGCGATATGTATTCAAGAAGTTAGATTGTGGATGATTCCTCAGTATTGAGCTAGCTGCTGCAGCATTTCCATTCTTTATGCCTAACCATAGCCAATTATCTCAGACAAACAAATATGTTCAGGGTACCAAATGGATGACATCTAACGCAATGAAAGGAAAAGTCATGATACAAAAGGATTAACTTCTTGTTTTCATTTGTTATAGCATGCACTTCAAACCGAAGCAGGTAACATAACACTGAGTGACACGAATAAGGAGACAAAAACCAAGTTGTCAAGTATTCAATCTTAGCGCGATGAATGCATAGCAGCTGTCAAATGACTTAAGTTTCAATGACCAGCTGATTAGCATGATGCACCCATTAGGTGTGAATTCTAACCCAATCCTTTCTGTTCTCCTTATTCTAGACTAGGTGTCAATGCTAACCCAATCCTTTCTGTTCTCTTTATTCTAGACTAGGTGTGAATGCTAACCCAATCCTTCATGTTCTCCTTATTCTAGACTAGGTGTCAATGCTAACCCAATCCTTGTTGTTCTCTTTATTCTAGACTAGGTGTCAATGCTAACCCAATCCTTTCTGTTCTCTTTATTCTAGACCAGGTGTCAATGCTAACCCAATCCTTTCTGTTCTCTTTATTCTAGACTATTTGTCAATGCTAACCCAATCCTTTTCGTTCTCTTTATTCTAGATAGGTCAAGCAGTCGGTCAGGAGTTAAGAGGGTTACCTAAACTACATGTACTATTAATTCAACGTCAAATGTTCCATTTGCATAATATTTGCATGATTTGATTAAAATTCCCATGTCATTCATCATAATATCTCAAGGGAAGTAAAGTTGATTTAAATCAATGAGGACTACTCTTATGAAGGGGTAAAGAAGTTCTCCTACATTTGCTAACGAAAGATCTAGACCCACAAAATGTACGTTCAAAGTTGCAACCTATACGAGTCATATAATACTGATTATGAAATTTCAAATCTTTGCTGACCCTAGATAATGACTGACAATTAAATCTAAACCCGAATCAATTAATTGAAAAACAATTTAAATCAAAATAAATTAAACTTATCATGATACGATTTATCGAGAATATTTCCCAGAAATAAATAAATAAATCTCTCTCTCTCTCTCTCTCTCAACATAATAATGACATGTGAATGATTTATCCGCAAATTTTGTTTCTAATGTTTTCAACCTTTGGAGCTAAAGGTTATACAACTATACAATAAGCGTTATATAATGCTCACTCTCACCACCATATCTGTAAAATCAGTTTCTCATTATTGCTAATGAAATTAGGGTACGATTACTCATCTTCTGAATTAGATTAAATGGTATCATCTTAAAATGATTTGCAAATTAGTTCTCCATTTATAATATGTCTGGGTGGGACATGATGCTACATGTCGGCAGATGATGCCCAGCGCAAGACATCAATATAAACTGCCACACTGCAGACATCGTAGCCATATGACTAAAAACTTGTTAAAACTACGTTACAATCTAAATCACACATACACACACAAAATCAAATTGCAGATTAGGTCTCGCCATATAAGTACTCGTAAATCTCAGCTTAAGGTGTAATGAATTTCCAATATAAAATAAAACAACCGGCAAGGGGTCTGTGCGTGGCCTGGAAACTTGCAGCACAGATCATGCCTTTTAATTAGACATCAGAACATGCGTCTGCATTTACGGAATAATCTGTCAAAACTACGTTTAGAATATCATGCATACAAGGAAATATATAACAATTATATATACCTCGTTTTGTCAGTTGTCCTGTGCAACAACGTTCTAGGCTAGCTCTACGTGTAGTGTTTTGCAATGTACTCTCGTAGAATTTATTGCTATGTCACCTTTTAAGTTTGTTTTACCTAATAAATATTTGAAATTAGACTCCATAAATGCAAACGATACTTACACGGAGTCTAAATTTGATATATATTCGTCATTTAAAAATTACATCTTGACAGCACGATATATACTTAACGTTTTAATTCCTTTGATAATTTTGGTTTTAAATTTCCTTGTACGAATTATTAGTTATTGTTTTCTCTAGTGTACGAATTCTGAAATTGTCATGGTAACTTTTTACATTAATAGTATGTGTCAATTCTCATCAGTTTTGGTTTTTTTTAATTATTTAGTTTTCGCTGAGATAAACTATGTAACACATGTGGTTCTAAATAAAAATAAGTCGTCTTCAAGTTCAGATTAAAACTGTCCACAGTTTTAATGTCTTAAATTTTTATTTTCGTCACACACAACAATCACTAACGCTACTTTATACACAGTGAAAAACGTTTCTTCAAGTTTTCGAGTTGAAAAGTGTTAATAATGGTAACATATGCAACATTTGGAATGTGGAATAACATTGACTCCAGAAATATAGTAAGTTGCAATAAGGGGGGAGTACTAACTTTATAGCAAGGCCCTATGCCTATTGCACTTTAAGCGTATGTTCCTGTTTGTCTTTGTGTTCGACAAGTTGTGTTCACTAAGTCAGATATGAATGTTTCTTATTGTATCTTATATGCTAAGTACCAACTTTGAAGTTACAAACTTGAGTATGTGGTAGTGAATGGTAGGAAGATATTATATTCCATATGTTTAAGTCATCCTGCCACTTTTGCGTTCTCTCTCTCTCTCTCTCCTGAATGAATCTCTCCTTCTCTCTCTCTCTCTCCTGAATGAATCTTCTCTCTCTCTCTCTCTCTCTCTCTCTCTCTCTCTCTCTCTCTCTTCTGAATGAATCTTATTCATCCAAGAACGTATGTTTTCTATTTTGAGTATAATAATTTTACTGACGACTTTGCTAAACGTCTTGCAAGGAAATAGTTTATATCTCGTAAATGAACTCTCCAAGAGCGTGCCTGGAAATTGGTCACAATACTCTCTGAGTTACGAAGCTGAAAGTTTGGAACACAAATAGAAACTTGAATTTTCTACAGCTTTGATTGAGATACGGCCTAGTTTTCTACACATTGAATACTATAGTTTGATCTGGATTTACCAATAAATATGCACACATTATATTTTAGTGGATCAAATTTAGAGGGTTACCATTCTAGTTTGCAGATATATATATATATATATATATATATATATATATATATATATATATATATATATATATATATATATATGAGAGAGAGAGAGAGTACACACATTTCTTTATGAAAATGAGAAACTTGGCAAAGTTCAGAAGCAACTTTTCCACCGATCCTCCTCAATCACTCGCAAGCACCCCACTTCATCCATTTGGTAAGTACATTTCAATTTCAATCACATTTATTCGCTAATAATAAAAATATACCAATTATCTGATGAACATGAAAAGAAACAAGAACAAGAACAATACAATTATTAGGTATGTCTTGTCAATTATTTTATACAAATATATACGCAAAACAATAAAAGATTGAACGTAAAAAACGATTGTACCATTTAAAGGTACAGCTCAGTTTTTAGCTATAAAGTTTCTTAGTCGACTACGAACATACCAAATTTTGGGATTATAAATATGTATATTCAGAAGCGTAGAAATTCTTCAGCTCTCAAACGGAGTGCATTTGAGATCAACCGCAATGATAAACGCACCTCTACGTGATAGTCAAAACAGCTGCATGTGATTTTGTTTGTTACTGATACGTTTCCCCTTCAGCGGTATGTAGGGAATGGTCGCGCTAAAATAAATTGGGCGTAAACGAAGACGCTCTTGACAGACAGCTTATTTTTAGCCTTGTACGTGATATGGTTTTAAAATGCTTATGCAAAACTTTTGCTTTATAATATGGACATGATTATTTTACAAGCGTGATTGACACATTAATCACAGCTGCTCTGTCGATTAGAAGGGTAATGAATAGGAATGAAACCGTTGTAACTGATATATAAGGACCCCAGAGCGCCAACTAAGAACATATATTTGGCACATAGTGTCCAAGAGCGAAGTATTTATATTGTCTCGCTCGGCCGGGTCATTGTATATATTTATCTTCTCACCTGAATTCGGTCATCAACATCAGATCTTGAAGTACACATCATCATGAAAAACGAAATGAACTCGAAATCTATGTTCAATATAGATACACAACTGACGTATGGACGCCAGCTTCTGAACTGAGGTAAGACATTTCTGCAATCTCTTTTTCTTATGTATCATCGCATCTGTTTGTAGACTTCACTTTACTTCACTAGTATGCTAAAATATACTTAAATCTTAAGGTAAATGCTGTAGAGAAGCAAAATTCCATTTCTTTATAAGCTATCCTGGTAAGATGGGTAAAATCTCCTCGAGAATGCCGAACTCAAATTGTAAAACAAAAGTTAATTCATTAAATGTATCTGTTCCAGAAAATGGTATTATTTATATTTGGAAATGTCGCTAACCATTTCTAAATTGTAAATATTTTTTAGTCTCGTTGGAAGTCTTCCAAACCGCTCAAAATTTCGGCAGAAAAAATATTGATTAGTCTTCTGCCCCCAAAATGGTACCCTATAGTTTCCTATGCCAAAATGCATTGATAACAGTTGTGGTCATCAAAACGGAATTACAATCGAAACGTTTAGCTTCAGATTTCTACTTATTTGCAAGAAAGCGTTTGACACTGTACTGGCACGGAAGATTTTTCACAAAGCTTTCTCCGTTGGGAATTACTAGCAAACTCTTCACAATCATGAATGAACCATTCTTGAAAATATACAGCGTTGTTGCTATGAATCGCACTTCATCTGAATCAATTTTAATGTGACAATTTGTTAGGGAAGGCGGTGTAATTTTGATTTTCCCTTTTCTTGTATGTATCAATGACAAGTTAAAGTCAATGGAAGATTGATAATTAGGAATAACTGTAGGGTCGATAACTTTATAAAAAATTTAAGGTCTTCATTGGACTAATGCAACTTTTGATGTGCGCTTGCGCAGTCGCAAATAAACAATATTGCTTCCATAATGATACATTGTTAAGTTGCAAATACGTGTTTCCTTTTATCTAAATACATCATTTGAAACTGAAAAATTAAACTTTGTCAGAAGGAGATATTGTAGAAAAAATTGTCTCTGACTTGCTAACACTTAACAAGCTGCTCTTTCAACATGACATGACAGATTCTAAAGATTTTCTTTTCTGAATAAATAAGGATGTGAGACAAAATAGTAAGCATCCTGCAAGCCATTCGAATTAAAAACTTATAAATTGAATCATTCCCCCAACAAGCATTGCAGAATTCATAGATGGACACGGAAGGTGCAATCGCCATCGTTGGCATTGGAGGCATGTTTCCCGGTGCAAAAGATGTAGACGAGTTCTGGCGTCTGTTAAAGAATGGAGAGAACCACGTCAAAGAAATTCCAAAGAATAGATGGGACAACGACGCTTACTATGATCCTGATCCCAATGCCAGTGGTAAACTGTACACTAACCGAGCAGGGCTAATGGACAGGTAAAACTATCTTCTTTCTGAGGTTTCATTTTGAGAAGGCTTCCTTAAGCAAAACGTTGATCACCGACCGAAAAAGACTTGATATCATAAAAGATTAATTTTACAATGTTTATTGCTGCAGACTTATACAATAAAGAAAGAAAATAACCAAAATGTATCAGATATAGATTTATTTGGGCTACGTAGCCATTGCCAAAGTAAGTACTTTGCAAAGAATTGGGGGATTGCCCATACACAACAAATTACTCAACCGCAATTTAGCTATGAATTATTTGATCTTTAAGGCCACACGAGCACTTTGCTGTTTGTTTTTCTTTTACGTAACAGGTTAGCTTAGAAACGATTTCGTGATTTTGGAATCTCCTTTTCCAATCTTAGTGTGTCATTTTGCAATATTGGTGTGTCTTTTCAGAAGCAATCACTTCTTAAATAAAAGAGTATGGAGCAGTGATAGAAATAAACTTTCTCTACTATTATTAATAGCATTTATATCTAGTTAAATGAATTATTGAAGGCTGTGTTTATTTAAATTTAATTAAACGCTTTTTTGTGAATAAGCATTAGCTTTTATCTCTTCCGTAGACCTTTCTTGCAAATAAACAAGAAGTTCAGACCTATCGCCTCAGACCGCAAAATTTCATGAGGACCATAACTCCACCTCGGAATCTTTGAAACAGAATTTATCCGGTGTACCAATTTCAAATTAAATGATTCATATTTGAAAACTATTGTGAGAAGCCGCATCCATTCACCACTTCTAAGAATATAAAGCAATTATAATTATTCCTGCCTTCACCGGTGGTAAATATCATAAGAATCGTGGGATTTCGGGACTATTTAAGTTTTCTTGGATGTTTAATGTTTTACAAAGATAATATGATAGATTTGTATAGTTTAGACATTATGTTGTTGAACTCAGCTCTCTATTTTAAAACGACAAATCTCTGTCAATTTTATCTTGCTAGACTATGCATCACTAAACGCTTCAACTAGTAAGTGTCAAGATGCAAATGTGACTCCATGAAAGCTTCTTGCGATAGAAACCTCTGATCTTTAGCACTAAGTGGGAAAAATGAAGAAAGTCTAAAATATGTGTAAAATATTAATTTACCGTGGAGCTAAGTGACGTTGTCTAGACTATTGTAAAACAAAGAACTGAGGGTGTCTTAAATGGGCTTGATTATGTATACCGTTATTCAAATTTAGGAATTTATTACAAGTAAAAAATGAACATACTGAAATTGGTGTCCTTTGAAATTTCCATCAATTTGTTTAATTGCATAGTTGAATTATGAGTAACAGTTTTTTACTAATGCGAAATATCCGTATTTATTTGTTTGTATTTTATGTTTGTATGTTTTTTATATTTTTTTAAATGCAAGACATGATGAATGGGATAGCAAATTGTTCGGCATCAGTGACGCTGAGTCGGACAGGATTGACCTTCAGCAGCGGTACACTTTAGAGTGCGTCCACATGGCACTGGAAGATGGCGGCATCACTAGACAGGAGATGAATGGTTCCAACACAGGAGTCTACATAGGTAAATACAATGTGAAATTATTAACTAATGTCTGGCAAGTAAAGTCTCACGGTTTAAAAGGATGGGTACTATAGGGGTCATTTTCAGCCAAACAATAGCATTGCACCATATAACTTCAGAGAACGACTTTTGTAGAAAACTACTCATATTCTCTTGAATTAAAGCAAGACAATTGTATAACAAGGATCTGAAACTGATATCTCCAAAATGACGTTATTGTTGATTTATTTGAAACGCAATAACTAAATTTCTATTTTGATTGTTTTCATTTCTTTGTATTTTTAATTGTGTTATTGTTGTTGCTGTTTTGTTATGTTTGATTGTGGTTTCTTATTTCTTGACAGGACCATATTTTGGAATGTATAAGTAAATGGATGTGAGAAAGAATTCATGTAAAACATTCTTGAAAATATCATCTTTTATTTAATTGTATTAATTTTCAAATCCAACACTCGGGATTTTAAAACTCTCTTCTTGTTTTAACATTTTTTATTTATTTTACCACATATATCAAAATAATGATTGCTGATAGGAAAAAAATCCATCTCAACAACAACAGCAGAACGAATGAATATTTGCTGATGAACATTATAAGGACTTAGCAATAGCACATATTGCCTTTGTGCGGACTTAGTAATAGTACCTATAGCCTTTGTGCGGACTTGGTAATAGTACCTATAGTCTTTGTGCGGACTTAGTAATAGTACATACAGCCTTTGTGCGGACTTAGCAATAGTACATATAGTCTTTGTGGGGACTACCTATAGCCTTTGTGTGGACTTGGTAATAGTACATATAGGGTTTGTGGGGACTTAGTAATAGTACATATAGCCTTTGTATGGACATAGCAATAGTACCTATAGCCTTTGTGTAGACTTGGTAATAGTACCTATATTCTTTGTGCGGACTTAGTAATAGTACATATAGCCTTCGTGCGGACTTAGCAATAGTACATATAGTCTTTGTGCGGACTTAGTAATACTACCTATAGCCTTTGTGCGGACATAGTAATAGTACCTATAGGCTTTGTGCGGACTTAGTAATAGTACCTATAGCCTTTATGCGGACTTAGTAATAGTACATATAGCCTTTGTGAGGACTTAGTAATAGTACATATAGCCGTTCTGAGGACATAGTAATAGTACATATAGCCTTTGTGCGGACATAGTAATAGTGCCGTTAGCCTTTGTGCGGACTTAATAATAGTACCTATAGCCTTTGTGCGGACATAGTAATAGTCCCTATAGTCTTTGTGCGGACTTAGTAATGGTACCTATAGCCTTTGTGCGGACATAGTAATAGTATATATAGCCTTTGTGCGGACTTAGTAATAGTACCTATAGCCATTGTGCGGACTTAGTAATGGTACCTATAGCCTTTGTGAGAACATAGTAAAAACATATATAGCCTTTGTGCGGATTTAGTAATAGTACATATAGCCTTTGTGCGGACATAGTAATAGTACATATAGCCTTTGTGCGGACATAGTAATAGTACATATTTCCTTTGTACGGACATAGTAATAGTACATATAGCCTTTGTGCGGACATAGTAATAGTACCTATAGGCTTTGTGCGGACTTAGTAATAGTACCTATAGCCTTTATGCGGACTTAGTAATAGTACATATAGCCTTTGTGAGGACTTAGTAATAGTACATATAGCCGTTCTGAGGACATAGTAATAGTACATATAGCCTTTGTGCGGACATAGTAATAGTGCCGTTAGCCTTTGTGCGGACTTAATAATAGTACCTATAGCCTTTGTGCGGACATAGTAATAGTCCCTATAGCCTTTGTGCGGACTTAGTAATGGTACCTATAGCCTTTGTGCGGACATAGTAATAGTATATATAGCCTTTGTGCGGACATAGTAATAGTACCTATAGCCATTGTGCGGACTTAGTAATGGTACCTATAGCCTTTGTGAGAACATAGTAAAAGCAAATATAGCCTTTGTGCGGATTTAGTAATAGTACATATAGCCTTTGTGCGGACATAGTAATAGTACATACAGCCTTTGTGCGGATATAGTTATAGTACATATTTCCTTTGTACGGACATAGTAATAGTACATATAGCCGTTGTGCGGACTTACTTATAGTACCTATAGTCATTGTGCGGACATAGTAATAGTACATATAGCCGTTGTGCGGGCTTAGTAATAGTAAATATAGTCATTGTGCGGACATAGTAGTAGTACATATAGCCGTTGTGCGGACTTACTTATAGTACCTATAGTCATTGTGCGGACATAGTAATAGTACATATAGCCTTTGTGCGGACATAGTAATAGTGCATACTGCCTTTGTGCGGACATAGTAATATTGCCGTTAGCCTTTGTGCGGACTTAATAATAGTACCTATAGCCTTTGTGCGGACATAGTAATAGTCCCTATAGCCTTTGTGCGGACTTAGTAATGGTACCTACAGCCTTTGTGAGAACATAGTAAAAGCATATATAGCCTTTGTGCGGATTTAGTAATAGTACATATAGCCTTTGTGCGGACATAGTAATAGTACATATAGCCTTTGTGCGGACATAGTAATAGTACATATTTCCTTTGTACGGACATAGTAATAGTACATATAGCCGTTGTACGGACTTAGTAATAGTAAATATAGTCATTGTGCGGACATAGTAGTAGTACATATAGCCGTTGTGCGGAGTTACTTATAGTACCTATAGTCATTGTGCGGACATAGTAATAGTAAATATAGTCATTGTACGGACATAGTAGTAGTACATATAGCCGTTGTGCGGACTTACTTATAGTACCTATAATCATTGTGCGGACATAGTAATAGTACATATAGCCGTTGTGCGGACTTAGTAATAGTAAATATAGTCATTGTGCGGACATAGTAGTAGTACATATAGCCGTTGTGCGGACTTACTTATAGTACATATAGTCATTGTGCGGACATAGTAATAGTACATATAGCCGTTGTGCGGACTTAGTAATAGTACGTATAGCCTTTGTGTGGACTTAGTAATAGTATATATAGCCTTTGTGCGGACATAGTAATAGTACATATAGCCTTTGTGCGGACATAGTAATAATACATATAGCCGTTGTGCGGACTTAGTAATAGTACATATAGTCTTTGTGCGGTCTTACTAATAGTACATATAGCCTTTGTGCGGACATGGTAATAGTACGTATAGCCTTTGTGCATCAATACTTCAACCACTTTAGTAGTAATATCATAACAAGACATAATGAATGTTGAAGACCTTTTTTAAGCTGGCTGGGGATAACAAATGTTAGTTTCATTATAAGAGATGCATCCATCAATGTTAATCTTTTAAAGCTTAGTACGTGTTTTGTTTCCGATCTGCAAGGTGATCTGTAATGGCGAGCTCTCTTATACAAACTGGCATATATATATATATATATATATATATATATATAGAGAGAGAGAGAGAGAGAGAGAGAGAGAGAGAGATGTGAATGTATGTATGTTAATGATATTTATCGTAAAACAGATATTGTCCTATCTCGGCAAAACGCAAAACAAATGTTAAGAACATAAACACATTGTTGAAACTTATGGTTTAGTTAGTCGAGTTGATAGTGGTTTTGTTGATTTAAGTAGCTGAAGGAATAAACAATAATCAACTTAAAAACGGTTAAAATGGGAATAATTTTATCAGGATGTCACCAAAGTATAAAGTGCAGATATACTTCAAAGATGGATAACAAAACTGGTTTCTTGAGTTCACAATCAGAAATAAGGTGTATAACATTTGTTTGGATATTTCTCGGATTTTTAATAAGCACTTTAACATTTTTTAATAAGGGTGCATGAACGATGACTACAAGATGGCCCTCTATGACGATTTCAAGGTCGGTAAGACTAACGAAAGAGAGAGGGATGCAAACTACACGGTTACAGGGATGCATTCAAGCATCATATCAGCCAGAGTGTCCTACGTGTATAACTTACTTGGGCCAAGCATGACTATCGATACCGCCTGCTCATCGTCCCTGGTTGCCATTCATCTTGGAATACAGTCCATACGATCAGGTATGTAGCTCATGCATGTGACAGACACTATATGATTCAAATACCTCTACGCGCATGAATTTGCGCACAGGTCAGTAACATTTTAATAAATATTCCTAATTTTGCTTGCAAAGACCTATTTCGTGTACAAGTATAATATTCTGTAGTTGTCACTAGAATTTCACAACAAACATAGTTGGAATTAGAGAGGAAATCTAATACACGCCAATGTCAGAAGAAAATTGGTAATTTTACTTGATTGTTTTGTCTACAATCTCTGGTTATCTTAATAATCGAAAAGGAAATGGCCTCCGCAGCATTAGTTTATAAATGGACGATGTGTGTGTGTGTGTGTGTGTGTGTGTGTGTGTGTGTGTGTGATTTAGATTTTTAAAATAGCTTTACAAAATTTCCAGTCATAACGATGCGATATCTGCAATGTGGCAGTTTAAAGTAATGTCTTGCACTGGGGCATCTTGCCGCAGACATGTAGCATGATGTCCCACCCTGTCACATTATCCTGATACCAAGCTAACCAATCCTAATACTGACCTCTTAATGCTGAGCGCCTAGCGAGACAGCTGTAAGTACCATTTTTAGAAGTCTTTGGTATGACCCGGCCAGGTTCGAACCCACGACCTCCCACATCCCGGGCCAACGCTCTAACCACTAGGTCACCATAGCGATGTCAAATGGACGGAGTTGGACAATTTATGTTTGTAATCGTGCATATACGAGAACATTTAATATCAAACTTAAATATTTACTTGGAAACCGAGACACCATTAAGCCATTATTTCAAATTGTATTAAATGACCCTAAGCATCTACTAAATCAAGAAACATTTGAATGCCAGCTTCTATCAAGGATCAAGGACTTATATTAAGAGCACAGTATGAAAGGTACACGATTTAAAGTATTATATGATAGATCATATTAGCTCATAAAGGTTTCCACATGATAACCCTATCTCCACCTTGGCGGATCGAACCGATATTTTAGTGCTTTGTGCTAGCGACATCTAATGGATTTCATGAGTTGCCTCCCTTAGTGTGCAATGCCAACTAACCAAGAGCGTGTAATTGCGGTGCATTGTACATCGGCCGAAAATGGTGGAGGAAATTGACTTAAAAATTATGCTTTGTAACTTTAAAATTGAAAGTATGACTACGTACCAGAGGGAAGCCATTGCGGGTGTATTTAAGTGAAAAATTGTTTATTTATCAGTCCATTCAAGTTGTGTGCTCCCCTTGTCTCGATCGTGTAGGAACAGTGTTCAGATTCTAATAAGTTAATTCTGATTGGAAGAGGTGACTTGCCGCCGCATCCAATCAAATTCACATACCCGAAACATAGAAACATCTGCTCTATACGCCAAGGTGTACAGAGGGTTATCATATCGGAACCTTCGCTAGCGAAAATGATGATAGATATTCATCTGGACTTTGTGTTTCCATAAAGTGACATTCCCTCAAAAACTGTTTCTTTTTATGATCTTAATGCTTTTTGTCTAATTTCCTAAATTTTTATTTATTGTTGCAGAGCCTTAATTTTCGCACAATCCATTTTCATTTTCAGTAATCTTTCGACCCATCGATTCTTAATTAACCTAATGAACGAATTTGTCATATTAATCCTCCCTCATTTTCAGAAGATACAACGACTTTACGTTTAACTCCTCATTACCGCCTCATGCAAACTGAAATAAGCACGATTAGCTTTTGATTTAAAATAATAATAATAATAATAATAATAATAAAGACTTTATTCAGAGAAGGTAACTTAGTTACAGAACTAATCTAATTTGAGGCCTTCTATATACTTCTGCAGTTTTATATTGGATATGCAGAAAAAAAGATGCATCAACATGGACAAAGCAAGTTTTAAAAGAACTGCTTTACCGACTTTCATAGTAGTCTTCCAATATATCGCTGTATATCCTTCATAACTCGTTCATAAAAAATATCGATGATTATTAAAAGGACCCTTTCAATTCTAACTGCAAGAGTGACTTAATCGATCTTGGAGTCATTCTATAAAAGAGATAGAGGAATCTGTCCTTCTCTTCCTTTTGGTAAATTTGAAACATTGCCAACAGTATATGTCCATATTATATTATTATACTCTCTCTCTCTCTCTCTCTCTCTCTCTCTCTCTCTCTCTCTGTTGTGTTAGGTGTTTAGGCTCTAATAAACAGTAACAAAAGTGAAAACAACAAGCTTTGTAAAATTTAACAAATAATTTATTTCTCTGGAAAAGAAAATATAAAAATGAAAAATTAAGAACTTATGGTTTATGAATCAAATCCAAAAATCATCAAAGAATAATCCACGAATTAAATTTTAGAAGTCCTAGTAATGAAATGTTCTAATGAATTCAAGTTCGAGTCCCGACAAAAATTCCAAAATGGAAGGCGATGACGTATACTGTAGCCTTTATAGTACAGATGTGTCTACAGTTCTTTGTTGATCCACAAACAATATTCCGGTGTTTGAGTTTCCGAATAAAATTTCAAGAAAGGTTTTTGTCCAAGAATTCTGTATGAACACTCAAATATTTCCAGGAAAAAGAATCAATAATTCCCAAAACTAAAATTTAGACTCATCTTGTCACAAAAAAATACTTTTCAGTGTCCAAGGTAAAAAGCCCAATCGACTAATTTAACTAAAGACAAAGGTTATACGGTCAAGTAAGACGCAAAATAGATGCCCGTATGAGGGGCACGTGATCACCTTCCAGCACAGTTTAGATGATATTTATATGTCTAACGTCACGTATTCCAGTACAGCCTCAATCTCACTCTATGTATACTACAATAAAAATAAATAAAACAAGAAGTTGTTTACTTGATTCACAATCAAGGTCAAGAACTAGGTCAGCAAAAAGATACAAAGTTCCATTTTTATGTGTTTTCGACTAAACAGTCAGGTTAAACTAATTTCTGGAAAGTATATAATACCAGTAAACTAATTTGCATACATACATACATACATACATACATACATACATACATACATACATGTGTGCATGCATGCATTTATACACTCCAAAAAAATTAAAAAAGAGCACAGTTATAACATGATTACTGCTGAAGGCTGTTAGATACTTCTTGATTTCTAATTAGAAATTTGGATTGTCAGGGATCCTTGTATATTAATCAAAGTTAATCTGTAATTGTTTGTGTTATATCTAGAATATTTATTTTACTTCCAGTATTATCTTCTTGACTTTATGAGTGGTGAATTGAAAATCTTTATTTTGTAGCCACACACTCTAGAGTTTGATGAAAAGGAATTAGAACAAAAACATACATAGCCCCAAGGTGATAGTATGTAATTCTCCAACTTCTGTATAATGTGCGTATCTTGAATAAGACATACTGGAGATTTATTTTCTTTAAATAGTTCATAATTTCTCTTCTGTAAGATCACTAAAAATCCATAGTTACATAATTTAATTTGTCATCCATGTCACAAAAGAACAAGATTTTGCTTTATCCAATTACGGGCCAGACCATCGATGTGTAAAGAGAACCTCCATGACAAATTTAAGTTTGGTTTGTGGAATTTTTTGTGAAGCAAAAATATGTAATCTAAAGTCGAAGCTGAAGACTGTGGGGAATATTGTAAATTACAAAGAAATCTATGACAAAATGTAACAATTACAAATACACAAAATAAAAAAAAAACTATTTTTTATTCCTATTATAACATATCTATTCATCAAAATAGATAAAGAAAGACAAATTCTACCTCACAAAGACATGAAATAAATATAATTTGATAAAGATTTCGTGCTTGGTAGGCTGATCGACGAAGGAAAAGAAATAATAGTTACAAGCACAACTGTGCTTGTAGACAGTTTTAGATTCATTGTACAGCCTACGAGTGAACCTAAGACCACCATTTAAACTTTAAAAAATAATTAAGTGAAATTATCTTTTGTTGTGCCAACATAATGCACCTTTATCATTGTTGTTTCCACATTCACGTGTGTTTCTTGAATCTTTGTTGATTCATTCATTTAATTTTCTCGACAGAATATTATTTGATATTATTTTAATTTCATATCTTTACAGTCAGATTCACCTAGGATAATTGCAACATTTTACAATAATTGGACCTCTGGTGTACTTTGTAGTATATATATATATATATATATATATATATATATATATATATATATATATATATATATATATATATATATATATATATATATATATATATTCTTTACATTACATTTCAGGCGATAATTAATATCTGTGAGATTAGACCGATATTTATAACTTTCATCGTCTGCTTTTTCATGTTCAACATCTTGTATATTTTATTTTTTCAGCTTTTTAGAAGATGTGGTGTAAATTAAAGTTATATAATTTTTAACCATTGTCCTACGTAATATCATTATGTATGTACATTTCCTCCTTATTTACTTAATACCACAAGAATTTTCTGTTGGCTCCCTACTGCTAAATGAATCATCATGTCTTAGCAATTCAGGAGGGCGTGCTTGTTAGCGTTCATTCCATTGGTCTTTATGATCTATTCAACTTTGTATATGACATCTTTATTAACCGGTGCAGCTAAGTATTATTCGTAAACAGAACTTCCCGACATTCTCCGTTAATGTCTTAAAGCTTATGAATGAACAAATCACCTGAAATTACTTGCCTTATTTTACATATTTCCACTGCAATATTAGGAATTTTCGTTCCAGCAATAATTTTCCATATTTCAAAATTCTAACCTTTTAACTGATTCAGTTTAGCTGATGCAAATGTATCACTTGTCAAATAACTAGATATATTTATTTGTACCAGGTATCTGTAAAATTTTCTTGAGTATTTCGGCTGGAGTCATGATCAGTAACGCATCAACCAGTTTGGTAAACCATCAATCCTCTTTCTGGTTCATTGTGTGTGTGTGTGTGTGTGTGTGTGTGTGTGTGTGTGTGTAACACCATCAAAACGTACCTAAATCCCTTTTCGCATTATTTTCTATTTTTCTATTGTGTATGTCAACGATAACTGCATGGTTATTCATGTGATTTACATACACTCGCTTATGACCTCCTTTTCTCGTTCGTTTGCTATATATGCAAGCAAATTGTTCATTTGACCATTCATTTAATTCGCTATATTTTTTATAATTTGCAAACAACAAAACATTATGTTCTAAATCCACTGAATCTAATAGAGTTAAAATGGTATAAAACGAATGTCCAGAGAATGCATTGAGCCTGTCTTTAGGTGATATTAGCCATAATATAGAACGATCGCCTTAAAACAGATACTTTAATTTCAGCAGTGTGTGACTTTCCTTCAATTTGTGGTCAATTTTAAAACTGCTAATTCGATACCTAGTCACCAAAAAAATGTTCTATACATTTTATCTCAGTCTTCGCTGAAGCACTGTAGATTGATCTTGCAAAGCTATTAAGTTCGTTTGCAAATTGTTCTTAAAGCCAGAATGTTGTCCCCCAACTTAACTTTAGTAAGTCGGTTAGGTGTTGTTGATATTGCGAATTGTATGTTTTATTAGTACTGGCATCATACCTGAATACGACATGTATAAACAAAGAATATGATTCGTTCAACTCTCTTATAATTTTGGCAGTTTTATAAGTCTGATTTCGTATTGTTATCTTATCCCTTATACGGGACGTACAAAAATAGAAAAAAAATTGTCCCAGTCCTAATCATTTACAAAGAAAAAATGCGGGGAAACAAAAGGACGGAGGGGCAATTCCCTTTTCCGCAATAATGACAACATCATGAAGACAAACAACAATAATACAAAATTAAATTATTTTAAACCTATGATGGATTGATTATCAGAATGTTATGCCAAATAGTGTGTGTGTGTATGTGTGTGTGTGATTAGGATTTTTAACGTAGCTTTAACAATGTTTCAGTCATATCGCTACGATGTCTGCAGTGTGGCAGTTTATAGTGATGTCTAGCACTGGAGCATCATGCCGCAGACATGTAGTATCATGTCCCACCCAGTCACATTATCCTAACACCATGTCGATCAGTCCTAACACTAACCTCTTAATGCTGAGCGCCTAGCATCGCAGCTGTTAGTACCATTTCGAACCCACGACCTTCCTCTTCCGAGGCGGACGCTCTAACCACCAGGCCACCGGAGTAGTCATGCCAAATAGTAAATTACACAGTACGCAATCATATTTTCGCTTTTCACACCAACTATATATATTTGATGATAGGTGAAATCCAGATGGCAATTTGTGGAGGCGTCAATAGCATCTTGTACCCGGAAACATTCATAGCTCTATGTAAAGCACGGATGATGTCCGCAAGAGGTCAGTGCCATGCATTTTCAGACGTAGCAGACGGATATGCCAGAGGTGAAGGATGCGGAGTGGTCATTCTACAAAAACTAGATACGGTATTATACTTATTCATAGTAAACAGCACATTATTGTCGATCTGTCGGGCATTCGTTTTGTCTTCTTTTATTGCTATGTTAATGTTAATGTTTATGAGTGAACATAATCTGAAGTACAAGTTACAAATCATTGATAAAAGAGAATATATATATATATATATATATATATATATATATATATATATATATATATATATATATATATATATATATATATATATATATATATATATATATATATTCTGCCTTTTGCAAGAATCCAAACCATATACATAATATGTTTACTGCAATCTATACATCTGGGGTGATAATCTAGACTTTATCCTCATGTTAAAATTTACATTTGTGTGTCACATTATTCTATAATAAAAATAAATGTTAAGTCGAGATCAATTACTAGGTAATTTTCTGCAATTTATCTAGGCTCTAAAGAAGAACAGAAAGGTCTGGGCAATAATTACAACGGGATGCAACCAGGATGGCTCCACAATGCATCCAATTACAGCTCCTTCGGGACAGCAACAGTTGGAACTTCTAAGAACAGTATACGAGGGACAGAACATTGACAAATCAAAGATACAGTATATCGAAGCTCACGGTTGTTATATTTCTTTGTGATTTCTTCAAGCCTTTAAGGACGGAACTTTCATCTGTATTTTATCCTTATCAAGTAGTAGCCTTTCCAGAAATTATTGATCATTTTCAATGCTTTCAAATGCCTTTTTAATTACTTTTGATAATAACAGGTTAATATTTGTACATTTCTATACTTCATTCGTGTAAAAATGTGTATTCTAAAAGTGGATGTACAATAGCTAGTTATGGCATTTAAAATACTAAGTTAGGTTGGATTTGTTAAAATTATTGTCACTTTCTAAATTTGGTGCAAAATGTCCTATTTACAGATATTTGTGTCAGTCGCGACTTACAATTCATTATTATTAGTAGTAGTAGTAATAGTAGTAGTATTGCTTGATTTGCTGAATGTTTTCTTTATATGTCTTTACTTTGTCAACTTTGCACATACAGTGTATATTTTCATATCAATATTTGAATATGCAATGGTCAAATTCGTGCACATCGAAATACGTAAGATTATGTCGCAACACATAAGACATTATAAGACGTATTGATTGAACTGAGCTTGAATCAAAAAACGGGAACAGGGGAAAACAAGCCCTTTTGAATGAAAATGATTCTTTAAAATTAGATTGTGCTGAAACGATTTCATACAGAATAGTTCCATTGTTTATATGGGTACTCTAAAAATTCAAATAAGGACTCGAATTTAAGAAACGTAATTTCTGATCAGCTTGTTTTATATCATGCCTTACTTTAGACCTAAGCGTGTATTTGCATAAATACCTGGTACACGAAGAAAAAGAATTATCAGTGTACCCAAAATTACTATTGGATTAGCAATCATGTCTGAGTATTTGTCGAAATTTGACCTGATCAAGCATAGATGACAGAAAGTACGTTGGATTTTATGCAAATTTTGTCAACGAATGCCGAGCACGTACAGAATCACAATACAGGAGTTAATAATTGATCTGTTTGGCTTTTGATGATCTTGCATTTTACCCAATTCGATCTTTTCTCCGACCCCAAAATAAATAAATAAATAAATACCATTTGTATCCACTGCTAGTATGTTCCGCTGTTCATAATTATATGGCCATGACCCGAATAAAAACAAATGACGCATCGTGCAAACTCAGAGTTGAGACAAACGTGCCGTAACGTATTAAAGTATCAATGAAATAAAAGAAAAATACTAACAAGAGGAAGTAAGCGGTTTCCAGGTATCAAGAAATATGAAATAAATTGTACACAACATCAGCAGTAACTTAATTGTATGTCATGTACGTAGCGCGAATAGCCTATAGGCCGGTTCATGTTTTAACTGTGCAACGAAATGTGCAGTTACTGAAGGTACCGATAATGGCAAAGTCTGTCGTGTGTTTTGCTTGATTACAGTGCTGAGTGTTGGAGTGCAAGAAGAACATGCTATTAAAGTGTTGAATCTGTTTGAAGATTTGACGTGGATTTGAAAGTTCTGATTTGAAGTCACGTGGGGGTTGATGTATGTAGTTGATACAGACAACTGATGACCACCATTAACCATATTTTCTAAATCAGAACTGAAAACTTTTTATACAACTTGATCTGCCAGTCTTTATATACACCTCAAAATTCATATCTGCTATAAACAAAATAATTTTGGTATCAAAACTCAGCATTACTCATAACTTGAATTGCTTTCTCCCGGTGAGTGTAACATTGGACTTTTTCACAAATCTCTGGCATGGATGAGGAGAATTGCTTTGGCTTTAAAGGTTCACTCGTATATAATCTTTTAGCTTACTGTGTAGATTTCAGCCCCTCTTTGCTGCAGTATTTCGATGACTTCTTTCCTCTTTCATTCGGGACCTTGACTGATTTTTAAGGACAGATAAATGACAGTTGTATCTGTTTGTCTCGTGTTTCTTTAAAGTGGTCATCCAAACAAGCGTGATTATTCATTTTAGCTGCTTTATGAATTGGAGTTATGTACTCCATGCCAGTTTCATCTGTACAAAATGTAAAGAAGTTGGATTCAATCAAGCGCGATCGTCTACCATTCTCTTACAATAAAAACCAGTCGTTACAAAATTCTGAATTCCTCTTGCAAAGCTATTTGATAACGAGCCGGCTCTCAAAAACCGAATATGTGATAACATCTCAATTCCGCATTTACCTGATCACCTGAAGTGATTATATTAAAGACCTTCTTTTTTTCCATTGACATCAATTCACGAAGAATTAATTGAAGAGGTACAAGAACAAAATTATATCTACGGATGATGTAGGTCATAGGGCATCGCTCGAATAATTCAGCGTTCTTTATGTTGTTCATTAAATTTCAGCGCTTCTAAAATCAATCACAGTCTCCTTAAATCCATGGCATCTTTTTTCTTGGGCCGTTAGTGTCTCTTCAATCGTAATGGCATTGGATATTTTAAATCCTTATGAACTTTATGGAAAAATTGGCCGCAAGCAGCATTGCTAGAGAATGTGGCCGACGACCGCAGAAAGTGTCAGGAAATATATGCACTTTTAAGGAGAAAAGGCTTGTCACGATATTTTAAATCGGATTGAAATGAAACAAATTCACTTATTTCACTATAAAGTCTGCAACTTGTTAGTTGTCGTTAGAAATCTGCTATGAAACTAAAGGAGTCTCAGACTTTAAAAAGGTACAAGCGATCCCAAACAATTGTCACCTGACCGTTGTATCTACGACAGAAAACTCAATTCATTCAAAGAAATTGGAATTATATAATTATGCAATAAGAATATGATATATTTATTCTTCATTCTTTCTAAATAATTAAACGTAAATGAAGAGTATGTCAGCTGTATGGTAAATGAGGCCGGATTTTACAATTTGTTGTCTGGATTTTTTAGATAACTCATACCCCAATTATTGTAGACAAAATGTATCGAAACACCCACATTGTAACCTATATGTATGCAAGATGTGAATTTAATATATTCGCCTGTTTATCTTAGAGACTTATTTACATTCCGATGCAAATGCCATTTAGACATTGGACGACTTATTTTCAAAATTTGCGTTATTGTTGGTGTCCAATGGGGGAAGTGGTTTATTTTGTGGGCTTTCTTTCGAACGTTTAGTGCCTATGGGATTTAGCACGAATGTTCATTAAAGTCAAGGAAATTTATTTCAAATTATCTTTAATTTATATTATTGTGCCCATTCGCGATCTATCAAGGTCGTTGCTCAAACAGTATTTAAATTTATAACAAGTATGCGTTTCTATTTCCTATTCATGAAAATCGCTGATTTTTGTTGATCAGACTTTGAAGTAAGTATAAGTCCCGCTTTCATTGTATGGCATAATGACATCACGAGGGAAATATAAAAAATCTAGCAAGTGTGACGCAACAACACATTGATAGAATCAATGGGATTAATAAAGTGTTCAACCAAGGAAATATTTACTAAGTGGCGATGAACAACAGATCCCTCTGAGTTATTAACAAGTTCGAGTTATCATGTAGTAGGCAAAAGATCATAATTTGACAACAAGTATTGTTTATTATTTTACATGCCTTTCTTTATGCAGGAACAGGCACGCCGGTTGGAGATCCCATAGAAGCTAATGCATTAGGGAACTTTTTCACTGGAGAGAAAAAAGCGATGAGAAAAATTACGATGGGTTCGGTAAAAAGCAACATAGGTCACCTGGAAGCCAGTGCTGGTGTAGCTGGAGTTATAAAAGTTCTGCTTATGATGAAAAATGGCCTTATTGTTCGGTCTTTACATATTGATGAGGAGAAGAAGAATTTCAACCAGAAAATAAATTTCGGTCAGTATGATATTCGAGTTCCCCTGGAGAATGAAATCTGGGAGTCTGACGAGAAGGGCGAAAGGGTCGCATGTGTAAATTCCTTTGGATTTGGTGGAACAAACAGTCATTCTGTCATTCAGCAAATTCGGGTTTCCAACAGAGAGGTTAAAGAAAATATGGGTGTTATTGGGCCACATTTGATTTGCGTCTCTGCTGCAGACCGCTTATCTCTCCGTGGTTGTCTTGAACATATGAAATCATTCTTTGAGAAAGAAGGAAGCTGCAATTTAGCTGATGTGGCCTATACATCGACATGCAGAAGGGATCACTTCCTATACAGGGCTTCCTTTTTGGCAGTCACGAAAGAAGATGTCATCATTGGCTGTGATACAGTACTAAATACTGTCGAAACAAGGAAGCCTCCGCGTTCTCAGAATATTAGGTTTATCTTTGTTTTCTGTGGTGTTGGGACAACGTGGAATGGCATGTGTAGAGAAATGATATTATATGAACCTATTTTTCGGGAGGCAGTGAGAGAAGTCGACATACTTCTTACCCCAATGACAAAATGGTCTATATTTGAAGCACTTGAAACGTCGGCCGATTTAAATGATCCTTTCAAGGGTCACTTGGCTATCTTCACGTGTCAGATTGGCCTTCTACATCTGTGGAGATCGTGGGGAATTGAGCCAAACGCAGTTGTTGGTCAGTCGGTGGGGGAAGTTGCAGCAGCATACGCGTCGGGAGCTATATGTCTCGCAGATGCTGTGAAAATAATCTACCACAGATCAAGAATTCTTGCCGACAAGACAGGGGGTACAATGATGGTGGTCAGCAATATGAATGTCAACATCGTTGAAGATATATGTGTGGAGGAGGAGGGAAATGTTAATGTTGCTGTATACAGTAGTCCAGATTCCTGTACATTATCTGGCGATTCAGAGGCAATTGAAAGAATCAAAGAACGCATAAAAGCTGAGTACAAGTCAGAAAATGTGTTTATCAAAGTGCTGGATGTCAATTGTGCTTATCACAGCCAGCATGTTGATAGTTGCCAAAAGGAAATCAAAGAAATCCTAACAGGTTTAGAAGAAAACTTTCCATCAATTGAGTACTATTCAACAGTTCTTGGCAAACAAATTATCGACGAAAGTCTTTCAACAGCTTCCTATTGGGCAAGAAATGTTCGCCAGCCAGTCAAATTCAGCCAAGCAATCGAACAATCTTCTAGAGTTGATTGTCTAAATGTATTTATAGAGATTGGTCCGAAACCTGTACTTTACGCCCATATCAAAAGTGTTCTTCCCTCTGCAGATAAGCTTTGTATTAGCTCCATGAAAGAAAATGCCGAAAGACGCACCGTTCTTGCATCTCTTGGATCACTTTATGAAAATGGGGTGGACTTGGAATGGGAAAAAATAATACACAATCGAGGCATAGTCACTGATGTTCCGAAATATCATTTTAACAGAGTAAAGGGTTTCTTTGAACCAGAGAGCACACAGTTGCGAAGGGAGGGAACTATTACTTTGGGATCACATCCATTCATAAGTCAAGCAACAGGAAAATGGAATTTCAGAATTCATATTGACCCAGTTTCGACACCTTTTGTTTATGATCACAAGTTACAAGATACGGTGCTTGTACCAGGTGCTATCTATGCAGAAGCTGCATTCTTCATCGGGACACAGATTTTCAAAACTACTCCAGACAATATAGAAATCTCGTTGGAATTCAAGAATCCAGTTTCACCCTCACAAGGCAAAAGTCAGGAGCTATCCGTAAGTTTAAAAGAAGCAACTGACGGAAACATGCAATTCTTCGTAAAAAAGAAAGATACATTGGTCACCTATGGAACAATCGGCAAAAGGACCGTACCCAGAAGGGCACCAATTGATATTCAATCCATTCGGGACCGTTGTACTCAGGAATGTGACGTTTATGAGAGCCTCGAGAATTTCGGTTTGACCTATGGAGATACCCTAACATTAAACAATAGAACATGGAGGAACAATAATGAATGTTTCTCGGAAATAATAGTACCAGAAATTTTGTCCGCAGATTTTAATCGGACGATTCTCCATCCAGCAGTACTAGACTCCATGTTTCAGATGATAGGGGTTATATCTACAGGCAATACAAATGAGAAGAGACTACCTAAAGATGTTAAGAATATCGTATACAACCAGTTCTTACAACATAACATGTATGCCTACACCAAGGTTTACCCTGAAGGTCACTACAATGCGCTACTGACTTCCTTCGACGGCCATGTTATTATCGAATATCAAAACTTCCACACTCAGAAAATCAGTGACGGAAAAAGTGATGACACTGACCTTGCGTTCTGGCAATCTTGGCAGATATTACCGTTTGACAGTGTAATGCATGCTGCCAAAGATGACCAGAAGAAAACATTCCTGGCATTCACATGTAACAACAAGGTCGGGGATGACATAGGAAACCTTCCCGTGAATGGTATCTTAAAAGTGATCCACACGAGCGCAAGGAAAGTAGACAAAAAATATTTTGCTGATATTCTTGAGATGGAACGCTCAAACGATATAGGAGGGATAATATTTATACCAGGACGCAGACTAGAGTCACCGACTGAGGAAAGTGGGGTAGTGTTGGATACACTGAAAGTTTCCTTTAAACAGCTAGCAGAGCTAATAAAGTTAATGCATGAGAGACAGCAATTAGTTCCTTTATTCGTTGTAACGGAAGGAACTCAAGCTATTACGCCGTCTGCGACATCAGAATCAAATATTTATGGAGCTGAACTGTGGGGCCTAGCGAGATCTGTCAAAAAAGAAGGAATGCTGTCCAAGAAAAAAGGTTTCCTGCAGAACATCACTTTAATTGACATCCATCCGACAATTAAATCGGGGAATGTTCAGCTTGGATGTTTGATCACTGCGGTTGCTTCTGGAAACCTCCCACTTGAATTTTCAGAAGAACTTGCAATTCACGGAGGTCTCGTATATTATAATACATTTTCACGTTGCAATGCAAAGAGATTAAGGTTGCAACCCAGCGTTAGTAAACTGGATAGTGGACAGATGGCCTTGGTTAAATCATCTTTTCCAGACATAATTTATGACCCATTTTTGATAGCAACAAACCAAGATGAAATTGATAATTACATGCATGAAAACAGCAATGAAAAAGGTGACGAATTTATGATGGTGCACCTTAATGAAATATGTCTTCATGATCAAACAATCTACTCTCTGACTGAAGAAGAAGATGCAGATTGCGCAGAAGTATGGAACAAAGAGGAAAAGTGTGAATACCAAATTGTAAGCCTTGAGGCTGTTGGCTATGAAACAGTGTCAGATGTTGGAAAAGATAAGTTTGCTCAGGGAAAGAAACTTGTAGTGTGCTATCCGTTGATTGCTGGAACACACGTTAATGTGCCTCGCTATGCTACTTGTCCAATTGAAAGTCTTCTGGATTACCGACCGGGTTTGATGACATTCGCAACTATCCTATGGGAATTAGCAATGAAGCTGAAAAAGAATGTTGATATTTTGGCAGTCATAGATGAGGAATCTTCGCATTTGCGGAAAGTTGTCGAAAGTCTTTTGACATTCTGCAACCAAAGAGTGACGATTTTAACTTCAACGGAAGCTAACACGAGTGAAAAGCTGAGACCAACGGCATTGATTTACCTCACGGCTTTGAGATCGACACATGAATGGTTCCACAAATTTTTCGAAACTGGTAATGTTCGTCAGCTGCTCACATTGCGTCAATTGTTACCGGTTTCCCTTCAACGATTGATTCAAAGAAAGTACAGGCATCTTGAAATCGTTACACTTGGAACTGAGAGCATATTTTCACCATGCAATCTGCGTGGCTCCCTTCCCATGGTATTCAGCTGGATTAAACGATCAAATAAAATAATTAGAAAGCACGCTCATCTTGCATCATCCCACATTGCTGATGATAGAATCTTTACCATTACTCAACAGCCTGTGCGTTTCAGAGGGCCTGGAAATAGTGACAGGGCAGGAGTACGCTCCATTTTTCCTATCCCGACACCGACTCTTTCATTGAAAACTGGAGTTTTGAAATTGAAATCAAAATGCACAGATGAAACTTTGTTCAGGTCAAGTGGTTGTTACATCGTTGTTGGTGGATTAACGGGATTGGGATGGGAAATTGTTATCCTACTTGCCGAGAAAGGAGCAGGTGTTATTGCTATTTTCTCTAGACGTGGTCCTGATTCGTCACAGTCGAAGATGATTAGAGATGTGAGAGAACAGCGTGGTAGTAACATTGTGAGTATGCAAGTAGACGTTACAGATATTACATCCCTCAAAAATGCTATACGGTCTATTGAAGTACAGTTTTCAAATGTACAGATCAGGGGTATATTCCAAGGGGCTGCAGCTTTGTCAGACTCTTTGCTGATCCAAATGTCAGATGAACAGTTACAAGGATCTCTTTATCCCAAAGTAATGGGTACATGGAATTTACACCTGTGCACTGCTAATTTACCGCTGGATTACTTTGTTATGCACTCCTCAGTTGTGTCTGTTTTAGGAAACAGAGGGCAAACTAACTACGCAGCTGGGAACGCTTTTATGGATTCTCTGGCTCACTACAGACGAGCCAATGGGCTATGTGGACAAAGCATCAATTGGGGGCCATTAGCTATCGGTATGGCAAAGGACAATGCCGTGGTTGAAGAACAAATGCGTAGAGAGGGTTTCAACAGTC
The DNA here is from genome assembly GCA_028554795.2 of Sinohyriopsis cumingii. Taxonomy (NCBI): domain Eukaryota; kingdom Metazoa; phylum Mollusca; class Bivalvia; order Unionida; family Unionidae; genus Sinohyriopsis; species Sinohyriopsis cumingii. The sequence continues at coordinate 29,831,351 of CM068840.1, forward strand.
TTTCTGTTTCACAGATCAGATCATGTCTTTTGCACGCTTTGTCAACGAACGTTCCGCAGATCACATACAACTCGTTTATTTGGCCAAAGTTTACCAAAAACTTGATACAGGGTTCAAGCAAAAGCTGGAAGACAACATTTGAATCTGTTATATTCCCTGAGTTCATAAATCAGATCTCACAATCATCAGCGTCAACAAAACTCGCTGACTTGGACCTGAAGACGCTTCGTGAAATGTCAGAAAAGGAACGAAAAGACGTAGTTTTAGGTATAGTCCATAAAACTGCTGGGGATGTATTCATGATAGACGTCGAAACACTGCAACCACAAACTCTTTTCATGAGCCTAGGTGTTGATTCAATGGCTGCTATGAGCTTTGTAAACAGAATTGCGGATATAACTGGCTATGAGCTACCCATTTTAAAGCTACTTTCAGACGAGACGACGATGTCAGATCTTGCAGATGATATCATCACTGGGTTTCTCTCTGCAGTGGAAGCAAGTTCGGCCGGTGCAGGGGAATCAGCGTACCACAAGGTGGACGTGACTTATATCCAAGAGGTAATACTTAAGGACTATGAACAACGACCAGGTGACCATACGTTTCTCATTCTTGTTGATTTTGATGTAGCGCCGCACATTCCAACAAGAGGACTTAGGAAACTCCTTGAACTGCTCTATCAACGACATCCTCAAATGAGAACAGTTTTCCATCGAACAACAGAGGGAAAGTACGAACCAAATGTAGTTCCCGTACAGAACATAGGCTCAGACTCATTAATCGGATTTGACAATGACATGGAACTGTCGACAGTTCCAGAACAAAGAGATCCCAGAATGAACTACCAGATCGATATCACCCAAGAATTGCCTGTCAAATTTATTCGGCTTTGCAATAGCAACCAAATAATTCTTAGATTAGTAGCACACAAAGTCGTATTTGATCTCAATTCCTTTGGAATCATCAAGATGGACATAGCGTATCTTGGGGAGCAGCTATGGAAAAACACAGACATTGAGGACATTGAGGGAAAATCAAACTTCCCAAATATACAGTCAACTTTAAAACGATCACTGAAACCAAGACTCAACGAACTACAGCAGTTCTGGTTGAAATATTTGGCTGGCACGTTGCAGCCCATTACGCTCGGAGATGGAAACTACAAACCCATCGATAGTACATATGACCGATACTACTCTACAACACTGCCATCTCGATTTCGAGACAGTATATTTAATTTCACACAAAAGAAAAAGATCACGGTATTTCAGTTCTTCGCGTCAGTGTACCAGCTACTCTTGCATCTACTGACAAAAAGGAAGTCTATTCCAATCATCACAAGAGTCGATCTGAGAATTCATATTCCACAATTTAGAAAGATCATCAGTCGCTTGATCAATCCGTTTCCATTGGTTGCGCACATCAATCCTGATGACTCCCTAGATTCGTACATAACGGGAAATTCGCATTCAGTTGCTCAGACCACAGATAATAACATCTATCCCTATCTAATGATCAAACAGGCGATGAACGACTCACTGGTTCAAAATATCGAGAGACACGGTCTGAACATGGCTGGTATGACGGATATGGACTTTTACGAAATTCAAGACGATGCAAAGGAGATAAAGCCTTTAGGTATCGCCCACATCAGTGGCACATACGAAACACATTTCACCATAAGATATGATAGGAACTCCAAAACTGTTGATCTTGAATGCACATATAATGAAGACGTCGTCGATGCAAAAGTAGGAAATATGCTGTCTCTATTCATGATGGAGCTAATTGAACATATTACAGTGTCACCGAATCTTCATATCAGAGATTTGCCAGAACTAGGAAAGACAAAACTTGTTCTTGAATCCACATCAAACGATAGACAACTCAAATATCAGAAACTTTCGACCCAACAAAACAAATTAGCGAAACCCCAAAGTGTTTTACCACGGCCTATAATATCGTACAATGAAGTCAATGCTAAGAGTGACAAGTTGTTACATTCTGACTCGTTGAATAATACAAATGATTCAGACCGAAACGTGCTGAAACAAGGGCGTCGTGATAATCACACCGTGATACTAAAGGATGTGAACAACGCCATTGAGACGGAAACACTGAAAAATCTCAAAGACAATCGAGGAATTGAAAGTGATAAAGACTCATCATTTTCAACTTTGACAGGTTGGTTTAACGAAATGTATTTTAATGTTTGTATAATTAATTAACTGTTTCTGTTACCGGACACAAGAAACTATAGAATGGTCATCCATGATCAGAGTTACTTCAAAGTTTTCATGCAAAGTGATCTGTCATACATTTTCATATTAAATTCCACATTAAGCAGCTGTATGATGTGTGATGTGATTTCGATTTGTAACGCAGCTTTAACAATTTTCCAGTCGATGTCTGCAATGTGGCAGATTATAGTGATGTATGGCACTGGGGCATCATGCCACAGACATGTAGCATGATGTCCCACCCAGTCACATTATCCTGACACCAGGTTGACCATTCCTAACACTAACCTCTTAATGCTGAACGCATAGCGAGGCAACTGTAAGTACCATTTTTATATGTCTTTAGTATGACTCGGCCGGGTTTCGAACCCACGACCTCCCGCATCCGATGTGGACGCTCTAACCACTAGGCTACTGGAGCGGTCCAGATAAACGGGAAGAAATATAGATCTTTGAAAAACTCCACAATATATATGTTTAACCATTTTTTTTAATTATTGTGATTAGTTTTCAATTTTGATTAAAAAATATACTTTATTGATGGAGATGGTGGTAACGGTAACGCCAATTAAAATAAATTTAATTGCAGAAATTACAGAATATTAGAATTTTTAGATTCCTATGCATATGATATAAAGAATCCCGACGTTCACTTTTTACAGAGGAATTTCAATGCCCCTGAATAATAAACACTTGCATTGATAGAGAATCCAACATTATTATCAGGTTATTTGATTTACTTCGTTTTATATCTTCTTTTTAAAGGTTCTTTTCTGAAGCAGACCTCTAAGGGTTGGGACCACCCTGTCGTCGTAAAGCTGGAGGGCACATCATCGAAATTTTTCCTCAGATGGAGAAACAAATCAAATCGACAAGAAAGGTCTCTAGATTCCAACGACATACAACACATAACACTTCAAACCATCAATGGTGGGTTATTATGATATCACCCTCGCCGTATCGCATTTTTTTTTTAGCAATGGAGAGAGTTATATTGTCTTACGGGCATTGCTCTCGAAGAGACATGTCCCATCAAAATTTAGTATTGGCTATAACACATACGGTCGCATTGTTTATCATCTTGTGTAATTTTCAAATTAAAATTGGACGAAGAAATCCTTAATTTTGCTAAACGATTATGCTTGCGCAGTCTTTCGTCTCAACATACTCGTAAAAAATGACCTTACAGTTTCTATAATTAGTCCCCAAAGAGAATGTTTCCTTGCTACTGAGGGATCCCAATCTTTCGTACAGATGTAATTATTGAATAATAAATAAATTTAATCACTTCAGGAATGTGCAGCAAAATTTATTTAACCTTAACATTTATACTGTGAATAACAAGTTCAAGTAGTGCAATTTATTAATTGTAATCAAGCCAATTAAGGCAATATTTCTAATTATGTGTCAAGCCAGTGATATTGCTTGATCTGTTATTCCTTTTTTTTTTTCCTCCTTCAATGGGATACAAAATCATTTTGGCCCAGACCTCAGTTGAAATGTTTAGTACAGAACAATTCAACGTGTACAAAAAGAAAAACACATTAATGTTGTCGTTCCTGCAAAAATATAAACATCACTATATCTAAAATGGCTAAAATAAAACGCGTCAAATTTCAAACCCTTTGTTTTAAAGAAAATCGCTACATTTTACGTCCGCTAAACTAGCCCGTTTAGTTCAATTCGACAACACTCCCATATTAACAATGTTATGCATTCCAACAGTCAATGGGAAATATTACAGTTGTTTATTTATATCATCTTGCAATAAATGTATTATTTAGTATTATTTAATTCACTATATTTTAACTTCTTCTTACTAATCTATTTGATAGGCTTAAAATTGATATTTTAAATATATGTATTATTTAGTATTATTTAATTCACTATAGTTTTAACTTGTTCTTACTAATCTAAATATAAACGATAGGCTTAAAATTGATATGTTAAACGAAAACCAAGCACACAATATAACTTGTTTTATCAGACATTATTAATTAATTGACTTAATTCTTATATTTTATAGGAACATATGCACTGAAATTTGAAGCGAAACATAGATCGTACATTTTCAAGACTTTTTCCAACAGTCTGGCTAGCAGATGGATGGAAACCATGAAGAGCATTACGATTGCAATGAGCCAGAATGGCTTTCCGATGTATAGATTTTGAGACCTGTGGGGTGTCCACACGTCGACTGCATTTGAGGGATGTTGTAATATGACATTGATAGGAACTGAGTAAAGCAGCCACGTACCTTTTTAAAAACACTAATGGTGGGTTAAATTCAGCATTTTATATAGATATTTTAAATGTCCGTGTGATATTGAACTTAAAAAGGCCTAGATAATTAATGGTATTCATGTGTATAAACGTGTTGTCATCGCTTGAAGAGGGCAACGCAGTATTCGCATTTATGACCAGCTGCCCTTCCTTTGCTCTGTGTGTTCGTTTTCTGTTTCCTGTTATTACTTTTGACTGACCCTAATGGCATCCGGGATAAAATGATGAGTTTGAAACAAATATAATTACTAGATTACCTTATTCACGCCCCACGTTAGGTCATTCGTTTTTATCCTGTAATTCTGTATCTCCAGCTCCCAAGCCCTCCAATCATTTCCCCTGTACATAGTACCCACTTATTGGTTCCCCATTTTCCCGTTTAGATAGTGCATACTTCCTGCCCCCACCCCATTTCCCTATGTACATAGTGCCCGCCTCCTAGTCCACCCGTTTCTTCATGTATATATTGTCCACCTCCTGGTTCCCCATTGCCAATTGTACATAGTGCCCATCTCCTAGTCCACCCATTTCCCTATGTACATGGTGCCCACTTTCTGGTCCCTGCTTCCTTCTCCCCTTTCCCTATGTACATAAGGCCCACCTCTTGGTTCTTTCATTTCCCTTTTGTACACAGTGACCACCTCCAAGACCATCCATTACCCTTTTTTACATAGTGCCTCGGCCTTGTTTAGTGCGTGGATATGAAATTAACCATTTTATCACATAGTCGGCACACTTTGCCTATAATATGTGCAGTTTACGTTTTTTCTGGATATTATAACATGTGAACATATGACTTTATATGATTCTGATTGGTCCAAATAAGTCAATTAAAATAGTGTGCAGTATTCTATTTAATGATTGACTGCGATGGTAGAAGAAAAAAAAACTTTTTAACCAAGCCTTCTGGAATGATTCATTTTCAATAAACATTTTTTAGGCCATTTTCAACTCGACTCCCGAAAGGAAATTGAGGAAATTTCTCTCGGCTGTCAAAATATGGACAATTTACCCCCACATAGGTTTGTTATGTCATGTATTACTAAATCATCATAAGAAAAATGGTGTAAAACTCCAAGACAAGGACAACAACAAGAAGCAAAACTAAGGTTATTGCTCATTTGATAGCGTGTGGGTGGGTGGAGATGGAAGGGGGAGGTATATCTGTAACATAAATTCCACCCTAAATACAAGCGTGGTTTAAATGTCAACTTATAAAAGTAAATAAGCTCACCTCTGTTCACAGAAGAATGTGGACAAAAAACGGTCTCACAACTGACAGAACTTTATCCAACCACAGCATATTTACGCGATAAATGTGTGATGCAAATCAGACTAAAAAAGAAATTTGTTTATATCATGTATACAGTCTACTATTCCAGTCAAATACTGCAAAGTATCCGGTCATAAATGCATTACAGTAAATATGGGAATTTCTGCATCCAGTAATCCTATTTGACATGAAAACCGCAACAATGAAATGTTTTGTTCTGAAAGGGACATTTTAGGGTAAACATGTACTCCAGGCCTACTGTGTACCGTATCTAACAATGTGACATCACATCGCATTAATCATTCTGTTTTGAAAAATGATTTTGCCATTATAAAAATGATTTTGCCATTATAAAAATGATTTTGCCATTATAAAAATGATGTTTATTCTGATTTGACGCTTGTTCCTTGATTTATAGTTTGTAAAAAAAATTAAAATCTAATTTTAATAGTTCAACATTGTTTGGGACTATATTTTAAGTACAACAAATGAAAGGTGCATCGTCTGTCAGAATGAACGAAATTATTCATTCTTCATCCTATATAAATAATTTCCACTGAAATAAAACCCCCAAAAAATCTCAAATGGGTAATGATTTAATATTAAATTTATGAAACTTGTTGAATAATGTCCAACGTTTGCGTGCCATGGTTCGCACAAGCTGGACATTATTCGACTCGTGTCATAAATTCAGTATTAAATCATTACCCATTTGACATTATCTTTACATTATAATGAAGGCGGAGAATCATCTTGAGTTTTGAATTTAGTGTTGCTTTTTATCATGCTCTATCCTTTATATGAACGGATAGACTTATACTTATGTTGAAGTGATGGTTGTAATGATTGAAGGTATTCTTCAATTATAGTGTCCAATTACATTTTTGTCTATAGTTGGTCCTCTAATAATATAACTATGTATTCTTCTTATTGCTAAATTTTGTTTTCAATGCAGTATATACATTATTGCATGGTTAATCTAATTTCATTAGTCATCAATGATTTGTTATTTGCCTTTATGTTTATTGTTTTATGTGGTATATGAGATTCACATAGATTGGTTAACACTCCTGTCAGAGTAGGTTTCATCTGTTCTATCTGATTGTGCAAGTCCTAGTGTAGCATGATTTGTATCCATAGGAATTTCTTAAATAGGATTTGAATGCTTGCTGTGTTAAGGTTTGACACAAACGGTATTAATTAATAATGAATAACTTGTTTGTATTTAATAGATCAATGCAAATTCTTGACTTGGCAGTAATTCCGGCAGGTTCATTTGTTAAATTTGTAATTTCAAATCGTTTTATGACTGTATTTAAGCGGCTTATTGTGAATGCTGTTATCATATCAAGACTACAGTCGCATTTTAATACAAAGTCTAGTTGGGAGTTTCCGATTTATTTTCATTTGTATCTTCTAATTTATTTCATTATTCAATAAACGAAACGAAGACTTCTATAGAAAAGATCAACTAGAAGCGTTTTCCGAGGGTCAATTTTAATCCCAAGACATATTCATTTGTGTCATATATGTAGAGAAGAAATAGTAATGGGCTAAGGACAGATCTCTGCAACTCCTGTTTAGCTTGTTCTCCGGATTAATTAAAAACTTTACCATCTAATTATTTGCTGTCTGTTCTCTAGATAGTTTAAAATCCAATTATAATGTGTATCTAGAATACTGCATATTTTTAAGTTTGAGATAAAGTCTATATTTCCATACCTTGTTAAATGCCTTACTAAGACCGCAATGCAGAAACTGAACCACGATTGCTTTGCCTAGGCTATTTGTTGTTACAAACTATATTCCCACAAGATAGGTTACTCTTAAAACATTAATGTTTGAATGCTGATTGACGTATTTTTTAATGAAGCAATGATCGTGGGCATCTTGATGTTATTGAAAATGGCAGATAAGTAATATCTTCACTGAAGCACATGTGTCGACTTAATATCTTAAATGTCAACTACATTGAAAAATTATTTTTAAGAAAATGTACTTAGAATTTATTAGACCCATCCAAGAATACGCACACTTATTATATGCTCATTTTATCTCCGTTCACTTTACATTGTCAGAATCGTGCACTATTTTAAGATAATGAACACCTTGATATTGCACGCACCTGTACGACACGTGTGCCTAACAATAGTAGAGTGTATTAGAAACTACTTTGAAAACAAACCATGCACATTCGTTTAGTAGACGATTTAGGTTTCGGTAGATTAGATTTGTTTGTGTATGCACTAAACAAGTTGTTTCGTCCATTTAAAATTATAAATGATAAAGTTAACGATGTGGACGAGTTCACTGAGTCAGAACAAAACTTTTAAACAACCACACGAAAGAATGTGATATTTGCAAAGTCAACAACAAATGTAAGAGACTCATCGATTGAAAATACCATTTAGATCACTGAAACAGTTATTAGGAGAAATATTCGTATCTTTTCACAAATAGAATGGTTCAGACTATGACGAGTGTTGTCTTGGGTCTATAAAAATGTAGCATGAAGCATACTGAGGTCAATAGCTATAGCATATCTATCAGAGATGTACATTTTACAAGTCTGTCAAAATACTAGATTCGAGAAAACAAATGCAGCTGAAGGTGTGGGTAGGGAACTAAGAGCCTCAGAGCCAATTAACCATTACGATCCAGAACTATTATTTATTCTGGCTGAATGGAATGTTACACAGCATCTTCTTTGCAATTTTCCCTGTGTAAGTATTTTCATACAATGTTAGCCTAGCAATAGAAGACACGCTGTATGCTACAGGTCATAGCTGGATGTCCTCCAAATGCGAGATGCGAGTGACGGAGCATAAACATGCGCCTTATTTAGCTGGTAATAAGAATGGTAATAAATATACTTAACATTTATGCATCTTGAATTTCCTCAAAATGTATTTTCTTAGTTCTGCAAATACGAATGAATGTCCTGCAAAACTTGATACACACCGAAACTGTAATGTAATTTCGAATACATTTCCAACTGAAATCACATTCTTCTTCCTGCACTGAATTGATCTAGAATCCAGTCCATCATGATCAGAAATGCAGAATTGAGTTGGATCAACATAAAAAAATCTATCAATTCCTAACTAAATGTAAAAGTTGTTGCAATGCGACATCATTCACAAAATGACTCTAAATTTCAATTTTAAGTAGGCCAGAACTATAATTCTTGAGCGGCGCTATATGCACGTTAATAATGTTATCGTGTATTGATGAAAATACGGTTGTGTATTTTTTTCAATACAGCATTAAATCAGTTATTTTGCTTCTTGTGGAGTATTTTTTTAAAATATATTTAAGCCTAAGGTAAATAAGAAAATTACTTTATAATAAAAATGTTACTTCATTTGTATTGGAAAATATGAACTTGTCTTCTCGGAATAATAATGTACTCCCAAAGGCCGAGCAGCGTTTTTCCGAAGAAGAAGAAGAAAAGAAAGACTCGTTCATATTTTGCATACAAATGCAGTAACCTAGAAATAGCATTGGTATCTGCTTGAATGTATAGAACTTGAAACTGCTAGAATTAGAACTGGTCTCGAAGTAAACATATTACATACTCTGTATTATTTGAAGAAAATAGCTGGCAAACGCTATCTGAGTTAACATATCACAATTTAATAATTTTCTTTTTAAAAAAAATCCTCATTGAGATTTGGATAAGATTCTTGTTACTTGGATGAGATATTAGACTGCAATGATCTGAATACAAATTCGTATTCCGAACGCAGCATATATTTTAGATATCCTACACAAAAGGACATAATCATTTGAAAATACCTATTTTTTTTTGGACAAATTTTGTACTTGATAATAAGCCACTGACGGTTCACCATTAAATCACAGCTGTATTAGATACCCTCTTAAGACTGTTAATAAGAAACCTAATTTGTTTGCAAACTATAATGCAATTGATTAAAGACATTTTATATTGTCACGGAATTGTGTGTTCTTAATGTGTATGCATTATACCTGAACGAAAATGTGATCAGGTTTCGTTTCCGCGTACAAAGTTTTCTTGGGTGGTTATTATGTCGTTAGTTATTTCGAAATAGTGAGTTCGGTTCACCCACGAGCAATGTGCTTGCATTGGTACAACCGATTACCTTAAGTTGTCGGTCCGTGGATTTCACCACAAACAGGCTATTTGTACAATCAAATCAGACTGTATTATCACAACACAACGATTGGTCTGTTTTAAGTTAGCCGTTTTATCAGTGAACAGACTAATCGAATTCATTTATACGTTGTGTGTATTGAAGGATGAGAAAATTTCGAGCTCTTTTAATTCAATAAGATTATTATTGTCGGATACAGATTCATGTAAGAACCTAGTCATAATAATAATAATAATTTAATAATAATAATAATAATAATAATAATAATAATAATAATAATAATAATGTACAGTAGTTGTGATGGCATGATTTAATACTTAGCGAAGCAACTTCATGTGAGCGCATGCGTAGCATATATCATTGCATTTCTATTTTACTGTCTCCTGTGCTGCACGGCTCTAGTCATTATCTTTTTTTTAGCTGTTTTGGATGTAGAGTCGTAGAACTGTGGGGTTTCGTATAACCCTTATTTTGCTGTCGATGGTGACGTTGGAACGGGGGACGATATTGGTTTTCTCGCAATGAGGTACCAAAGCCTCAGGATCAATGAGTCTACAGCGAATTAAGGGGCTCTTGAGACATCTGTATGCAGACTGGGAGGGGCGAGCCATACGTGGTGGCTCTTAACCATTCGACCAGAGCTGTTGAACCGACCACTCCGGTGGCCTAAATGGCTAAAGCGATTCTTCGGATGAGGGAGGTCGCGGATTCGAACACCGGCAGGGTCATACCACAAACTTATAAAAATTGTTCTAACAGCTGCCTCGCTCGCTAGGCGCTCAGCATTAAGAGGTTAATGTTATGACTGGTTGACCCGGTGTCAGGATAATGTGACTGAGTGGGACATGATGCATGATGCCCCAGTGCTACGCATCACTACAAACTGCCACACTGCAATTAAATCTTTGTACCGGTGCAACATACATTAAATTACAAACCAGAGCTTTGACCCAGATACATCCTCTCCGTCGGTTGGTCTCTCTCTCTCTCTCTCTCTCTCTCTCTCTCGTGGTGTGGGTGTGCGTGCATGCATGTGTGATTACTGCTAATATATATTTATTTATCTGAAGTCATGTCGTGATGAAACATATATTTTATTTAAGTTACACTAAACTCTTCTTCTCCTGCATATGGTTAACAGTAATTCTTCTACCACCATATACTGATGGTGGCATGGTGGCAATAAAGGTTAATCTTTCAATGTCCTCACGTTGTTTATTTAGATCAGGTATTTGCAGCTTCCTCAAGGCGCGGACCAATTAAGCAATTTTTAAGACCACACCCTATGATGCAAATAAGCAGATAAAGGCAAAGTCGCGGGCAACATGTACTTTATTAATGCAATATGTTGATATGACCTGTAAATTATCTGTCATTGTAGTATTCGAAGAATGGTGGATATGAGGGGGCAGGGTCCAGTTTTTATGTACAAATTTAATGCCGCAATCAGCGACCTAGTATAAAAAAATCATAAAAAATCAAATACACAAGTGAGGTCAAAAAGGTCCATATTTTTAGATACCTATATTAAAACAAAGCATAAGAATAGTATTCACTTGACCAGAGAAGTCAATGACAGTTCACAGCAGAAGAGGTTTATGCACCCCAACCCCTATTTTATACATGCATTTTTCACATCCAAATGCCATTTTTGACAGCATGTGGTGCTCACAGTGCAAACGCAAGCCCTTTCCCTGGATGAAAATTTTGAAAAACATTGTCTACTAAATAGTTTGATGCAATTCAGAATAGTTGTCATCCAAGCCGTTTTTGAGATACTCTAGTTGCCTTGAACCCACGTGTCTACTGCTATGGGAGGCTAGCTCTTCTTCCTAGCCAACTATTGGTATTTCACTATCAACATACTGCAGAGCAACTATGGAAGGTGTACATGCCTGACATCAGTTTCAAGAACAACACAAACCCAAAACACCTAGTTCACAAATATATCCATATCTATAAATACTAAACAATAATAGCTGAAAAAGTCACACCATAGCCTTAAGTTAAGAAATTTGCCAGGGGCCAAATTACGAAACTGGACCCTGCCACCTGACCTGTTTATTACCTGCTACTATAATTCAAAGAACGGTCGATATGACTTCGGCATTACCTGCTAACGTAATATTCATGGAATGTCAATCAACATTGTGCATTGCACAGGATAATGATAATAAAAAAGCACGAAGCTAGTTCAGTAAGTGAGTTCCAAGCGACATTATTTTAAAAACCCATTGCGACCTACATAAACACTTCCCTGACTTTTTCCATTTTATTGGACCTTCTTTGTGGAAGAGTCAACTTTGTTTCTCAAGAAATACTTATTAGAAAACTTTTCAAAGACATGAATATACCATTATAGTGGCCTAGTGGTTAGAGCGTCCACCCTGAATACTGGTTCGAACCCCGGCCGAGTCATACCGAAGATTTATATAAATGAGCTAGGCACTCAGCATCAAGAGGTTAGTGTTATGACTGATCGGCCTGGTGTCAGAATAATGTGACTGAGTGGGACATCATGCTGGTATCACGATTCTGATTTTTTTTCAAATTTTCAGCCATACTGCTGCAGTGTGTTAGTTGATAGTGATGTCTAACATTGGGACGTCATGCCGCAGACATGTAGCATGATGTCTCACCCAGTCACATTATCCTGACACCAGGCTGACCAGTCCCAACACTAACCTCTTAATGCAGAGCGCCTAGTGAGGCAGCTGTTAGTACCATTTTTGCAAATCTTTGGTATGACTCGACCGGGGTTTGAACCCATCACCGTCCGCTTCCGAGACGGATGCTCTAACCACTAGACCACCGGAGCGGTCAATGTTGTGTGAAATAAATATAGTTTATATACCTACCTCAGTATGCATGTCACATACTGTCATAGAGAACAATGTTAGATTGTCAATTTGACAATGACAAAACCAGGTACTCCATTGCATTTAAGAGAGATAACTCTGCTTGAACTAGACATTGTTAAGAGTTTTCTAGTCACGACAAACACATATTCAGCCACGTATACCACATTTATAAAAAAAAAGTCATAAAAATACAAAATATGATCTAGATATGAATTAACATAATCTCACATGTTGCCAAGAAGCTCAACTTTTTTTTTTTAAAGCCAAACAGATAGTATAACTCTTACATAATGCTCCGATCTCAGCTTGTTTTGTTTTTCGTTTCTGAATACACCTTAAGCTCCCACCACCTGGGGTTGTACAATTAGTACCGTTAAACCTTATACATGTCTGCAGCATGATGCCCCAGTGCTAGACATTACTATAAACTGCCACTGCAGACACTGTAGCCATATGACTGAAAAATTGTTAAAGCCACGTTGAAAATTTAAATCACACGCACTTTTAATCGACACACACATACAACAAATACAACCAATTCTGTTATGTCACATGCATTTGACAAATCTTCTAATTACATTTTATTGTTGTCTGTACTATGTGCCTTTTATATTAGTAAGACTTAAAATTATTTCCTCAACAAAAGAAAGTACAAAAATAACCTGATCCCTAATAAAAGATTGTGCCGAATGCATTGACAAAACGATTTCATTAGCTGCAAACTATATTAGAGTCGACTGACTGCGTTCTCCATAGACACATTCTTTTTTAAAAAAAATAGAGCTCAAGTTTCATTCATTTATGTATTCAATAACTTAATTTTAAGTGATTAAATGTTGCATACAAAACTCCTTCTTTTCTTACAAAAACTGCATAAATTGCAAGTACTTAAAAAGTAGGGAACATGTTGTCAATAAAGAGATGGAAACAGTATTGACGCATTTGCATTAAAATAAAAAAAAAATAGACACATGGACAATTTAGAAAAGCTTCATAGCTCCTGTTCCTTCTGATATGGGACGATAAAAAATACTATAGTAAAATAGAATAATTATTTTTTGTAAACTTTGTGCTGGCATCTTGTACTATACAGAAAATTCATGAAGCACAGCAATGTGTTTGTTTTTGTGACACATCTCTTGTTTATTATAATATCTCAAACTTGGAGTCTCTGAAGGCTCTATTGTTAGCTCTTTGATCATTCTCCTTCTCATTAATGATTTCCTTCTTCGATATGAATACCACCACTGATATCTCTGCGGATATCACAATCTTACATGCCATGGATGATACAATCCCTTCTCTTGAACAAATTTTACAACAGGATGTTGATACTGTTATACAGTGGCGCAAAACAAGAAACAAGCGCATTGAATTAAATACAGAAAAGAAGAAACAAAATTGATCATTGGATCGTGGCCAAAAATAGCAAGTTTAGATTATATCAATATATTGGTTCAGGGGGAAAAAAATAACATCGAAAACCAACAGCTTTGAGATGTGACAATTGACAGGCAACTATCGTGGGAAGATTTAAAAAAAAAAATGCGTGTTCTGCAATATCCTCCAGAATAAAACCAACAGCTTTGAGCAGTGACGATTGACAGGCCACTATCGTGGAAGAATTTTTAAAAATGCGTGTTCTGCAATATCCTCCAGAATAAAATCAACAGCTTTGAGATGTGACGATTGACAGGCAATTATCGTGGGAAGATTTTTTTGCAATATCCTCCAGAATAGCCTTAGTGAACAGTATTATGCACATTTAATTTATTTTGTCTTTATCCATGGTTAAAAGTACAGTAGTTTTGGCCTACCTGTCTTAAAAATAGTTGGCTATGTTTACAAACTTAGCTAAGTTTTTACTCATATCCTGGACATTTTATTGTCTTATATTTTTATATAAGAATGAGGTAAACATAATGATTTTAATTCCCCTTTATGTTCAGTCTATGAAATTATGTATTGTGTTCAGGTAGAATTGACGAGAAATCATTTATTTAAAAATAATTAATTAGAATTACAATGTGCTTATTACCATTATGAACACAAACACTACTTTGAGATCGTTTTGGATTCATTCAGACACATTCTGGATTATATCAATCATACATCTGGACTATTGCTACATCAGCTCATTCAAGACTGTTGGTAGATCAGTACATCCAATATTGGAATTCTCTAGAAAATTCTTTAATTTTGGACTTGTGATAGAACATTTATGATTATTTGGGATTCAACTCACAATATTGCTTGTTTAAATTTACAAAACGTGTTGGTTTTATCTTTTCTGTTACTTAAAGACTACATAATCATATATATATAATGGTTGCATCATACGAGGGAATTGTAATGCTGCTAATGCAAAACCAGCCACTAGAATTAGCGCAAAAAGACTACTATCCTCACATTAGTTGCTAATTTACAATGATTACCTTGAAATTTTCGAGGAAAGTTCTTTTGATGCTATTTTAACACATAAATCTTTTCATAACATGACTAAACAATATATCAACGATCTCCTAATTCCAGTTTCCAATATTCATTCACACAATCCATGGTATATTTCATACTCTGATTTGTATACGTCTAAATTCAAAACGTTTGTATACAAAACATCTTTTATAAATTTTGTAGCAGTGCTGTGGAATATCATTCCCAACGATATTAAAGAAACATCAACACTCCATTTCTTTTAAGAGCATGCTTCACCAAACTCTTCTTTCTGAATATGCCAAGTTGAAATACTTAACATGGACATCCAACCACCTTCCTATCGTATGTATGTATGTATGTATGTATGTATGTATTTCACAGCACTTCAGCAAAATGTATAATTAAGTACAAGAAGATATAAAAATAGAAGATGGAACGAAGCTGCCCAGAAAAGATTGTATATGCGAGGCTATGCATGCAACCTAGACATAAGTTCCAAAACCTCAAGCATCTTAATTTGAAAGTCAGTCCAGGTCTCCATGGAAATGCCCATTTGTGAGCCCCAGTGTCCATCACAAGGCTTAAGAAGCCAGGCAGGGGTATGTACCTTGTTGCCAGCCACAGAGACCAAAGGACTCAGCATAGAGGAAGACAGGTGGTGGTGGTGGTGGTGGTGAGGAATGACCGCTTCTTACTCTTGGCCTTGACAACGTCTTTCTAATTGACCATAGCCGAATTGTGGAGCAAAGGGAGATCTGTATATGAGACAGCCTGAGAGAGTCTCTCAAAACTGGAAGTAATTTTCTTGTTGTTGTTTTGTTGTTTATAGGGTTTAACGCCATTTTCAGCACAAGATAGGCGATACATGGCGGCCAGTCTAAATGGTGGAGGAAAAACGCGGGAAAACCCGGAAAAGAACCACCGACCCATGAGAAGCTACCGGTAAGCTTTCTCACATACCCACATTGGCCGAGCCCAAGGTAATTTTCTTGTCCTATAAGCCTGAGGGCGTATGACGCAAATCTCTTCATACTCCGCCGACTGAATTGACAGGTAGGAGGCAGGAGACCTGAAGAAAGGTGGAAAAGGCGGCATCTCTGTGCGTTTCTTGGCGAATTCTTTGGAGAATGGCATTATTTTTACTTAGTACCAACTAGACGCAGGTCCTTTCATGAAAGCACAATGTCAACTTGAAGAAGTAATGATAAACAATATTAAAGACTATTGATGCAGTCATATTTATCTCATATCATCATAGAAGAATTTTAATTAAAAATACATGTCGATGTGACCATTCATTCCAGAGAAAAAGTGACAAGATTTTCAAGAGGGGCACAGTAGTAGCCATATTAAACATCAGATCAGCACAATTTCTGTTTAAGACTAACCTCGTAAAGAGTGTTCTGGTGAAATGTCATTTTATAACTTAATATTCAGAATGAGCAGTAATTTTTTTTTTTAAATGGCCAAGATGGCCATTATGGCAGTCATACTAGATGTCTAAGCAGCACCATTTTCATTTATGACCAATTAGACTATGGTATGCCAGGAGTTTGAGACTGAAGCACTATAAATCATGCTGATGGAACACACTACCAGAAGATAATACTGTTATACGACCCAATAAGCAAGTCTAAAAATAAACACAAAATATTTAGTCAACAAGTCATCAAACCATATGTTTTCATTTTATATTTAGGCTAAAATGCTGGTCACAAGCAAATATATAGATGAATGGAGAGACTGTACCTACTCAAGAGCCTGAAACAGAGTTCCTGCACCAATATGGTTTTTATTTTCCAGGAGATTTGAAGGAAAAAATGAAAAATTTCAGGAGCCATTTTTAAAGTTTGTAACTTTGTTTAAAGACACAAATACAGCACATGTGCAAAAATCTCTTAGTTACAAGACTTAACTATAGCTACTAACATAATATTACCATTGCAAAAACAATTCACTGCAAAGTAACAGTAGGGGATAAACATGTACTTTCCCCTATTTTTAGTTCAATTTTTAAATATCAAATTCTAGGATATTTTCTTTAAATTCAAATTCCAGTTGGATATATGGGATTGAGGGTGCAAACACTTGTGCTATACAGAAACTTGTAGTATGATGAATTTAACAGATTCAAAACTACGTTCTTAGAAAAATGAGGATGGTTACTGTGCATTGGCCTATGCTATGGGTCTGTGTTATTTCTTGTTCTGACCTTTCTGGATCTTGCCAACAAATGGAAGGAATTTTCTTATGCCACTTACAGTACTTTCTGTCCTGGAAAGGTAAGCAATCTGGTAGTAAAAGGGAATGTATTACTATTATTAAATTGTAATGAATAGGCCAAAATCGTAATAGTTAGCAACTACATGTCTGTTACAGGACAAGACTGAAAGTATTTGGTAGACTTTGTGTATGGATTATTTAGAAGTTTGCTTTACTTCTTCCTTGTCCATGTCTGCATAGAATGCAAGAAAATATCAGAGTCTCTGTGTCAGATGTTTGGGGTGAATGCGTATATTCCAGATTTGAAACGTTTTAAGCAGACTTTTGTTACATTTTTGCCAACTAATTCAATGAATTTGTTTGAAACTACTTCTCCCACAAAATGATTAATCAAAAGGTGCTGCATCAATTTAAAATAAGTAACAAGAGGGTAAGAATATGTTTTTAGATCTAGGCTTAAACATTCATTTTAAGAAACATCAAGTATCTTTGCATTTATTGCTATTAATTCCATTTACTAAACTTTTATATATATATATATATATATATATATATATATATATATATATATATATATATATATATATATAGAACACTGTCTAGTGTTCTCTGCATTTTTGCCTCAAACTACCATTGTAATACTAAATAGGGATTGGTTTGGTGGTGGTGGCAGTGTAAAACATGAAGAAATCTCATTTTGTATGGGTTTACTGTTTTATTTCTCCTACCTGACATGATTTTCGAAAAAATGTCAATAAATATCAATATACAATGATTTTCAAACAAGCAACATAACAAAGTCATAAGTTAAGATGTGAACTTTACTTACAAAAACGGAAACCCCATTTAATATACATTCACTGTACAGATTTACCAACACTGCATAAAAGAATGTTAGCATAAAAAATGCCCTAAACCATTACAGTGCAACAGAAACTACAGTATGAATTAAGATATGAGGACTATTAACAGCCCATTTAACATAGCGACTGCAAGTTTTCTTCACGTGTTGACATAAAAATATACTATAGACATATGTACTTTAATGCTTGGGGAAGATGGGATTTTTTTTAAAAATATCTAATACAGAGATGTCACATACTAAATTACACATCACACACATTTACTTTAAATAATGCCTCTTTCATGTGCATGCATTTGTTAACATTTTTCATGAAGAAATGACAATCAATACTTAGTCCTCAGATGTAGAAAACAAGCTCCCTTCCTGTCTTACTATCTGTTCCCCTCCCCATTAACAGAGCCATCAAATCACGACATTACACTTCAGTGATAGGTCAGTTTGGATCATAATAAACCATAACAGGTTAACAAAAATAATAATCCAATTAATGAGGGTTCCACAGTCAGCAAAAAGTTTGTATGAATCCAAACAAGCAGAATATAAAACATTTAGTAGAGACCTGGTAATCTAGACAGTTTAATTTTCACTCCTATTGTATTAGTACACAAAGAATGCTAAATTACAGACCAAATAAACACTGTAGGAACAAGGGAGGATAAACTCGGTTGTGCAATTTTATATATAGCTGTGGCAGTGAGTGGACCTGCAAACAGCTGCCCGACTGGACTACTATGCACACAATTGTTTGATAGCCAAGTCTGGCCTCGTATCTGCATAGGCCCACCCACCCAGTTTCAAAATTCCTAAAGGCCATGTGTGTGACTGAATTTTTTAATTCTTTTTCCATTCCAACTGAAGTCCTACTGAAGGGACTGCCACTTTACTGGCAGAAAAGAACTTCAAGGATCCCAAGGTGTTCACCTATTGTGGTCATATTCAGTGTGCAAAACAGCCACCAGTGTGATGGTCCGATGCCAGAAAATTTCACCATGGTGCATCAACAAAAAATGAGTAAACAACATCAACTGTTCAGCTACATTTTGATCATGTGTGTTGCATTTGATCTAGTTCTAGCAATTCACTGCTGGAACTTATTTTTCCACAGACCAAATTTCATGTGCAACTATAACTTTGTATACAACGGCATCATCTTTGCGAGCTGTTCTTAAGCTCTGATGCCATTACTGACAAGTCAATGGACAAGGATCCACAATCGAATTACAACTATGATTAAGACATCAATTGCTGCATCAATCTTAATGCCCTACCTCTAGATGAGTCATGTGGATCAGCTAGACAGTTTGTAGCTTTGTCATGTTATGCTGAATTTAATAAAACTGATGCATATGTGTTTTTCTTTCCTTTTTCCATTTGTCATAATGTAGATAATCTTATTAATAGTCTGATTTCATGTATACCTGCATTTACCATTGATTCACTGACTTCATGCTGTCTTCTTGAATTGTGAATGCAAGACCAGTTGGTTATGGACAGGTCCAGCAGTATTTTGAGGTTACTTGTCCTGTGGGCATGCTCAAGGTTTTAGCAAGTTTCAAACAGGATCCTTACTGGACACAATATTGGAACCATTCATTTAGGACCAAGCTGACATAATAAATTGTCTGGTGAAAACTCCATGCTGATATGACCATCCATTCTGTAGAGGTAGACGAGATTTTCCAAATAGTAATCATGATGTCTATTTCAGATGTAGATAGCACAATTTTTATTTAGGACCAATTAAATATTAGAAGTCATTTGGTGAAAACACCATGTCAATATGACCATGCCTCTAGCAGGAGTAGTAACGAGATTTTCAAGATGGTCACCATTACAGCCATATTTGAGGTCAAATTGACAACATTTTCATATTGGACACCTAGATATCATAAGAAGTCTTCTGGTAAAAACAATAAGACTTCCCATTTGGAAGGAGCAACAAGATTTTCAAGACAGCAATCATGGCAGTTACACTGGATGTTAGACCAATAACATTTTTCGAATACAGCCAACTAGAAATTACAAGAAGCCTTTTAGCAAAAACCCAATGTTGATATGGCCATCAATTTAGGAGTAGCAATGATAAGATTTTTAAGATTGCCACTGTGGCAATTATATTGGATATCCTACTGGCACAGTTTTAATTTAGGATCATCCTGAACCTGTAATGAACTTTGTGTGTGTGTGTGTGTGTGTGTGTGTCTGTGTGTGAGTGAAGTTTCATCATAATCCTCCAAGTAGTGTAGGAGTAACAGCAATAATAAACTTGTGCCATCCATATGGATGGATGACGGATAATGTGCCATCATATAGGCTCTACTGGTCTATGACCAGTAGAGCTAACAATTATTTAAAGAAATTTAAAAAATATATTTAGGCAACATAAGTAATCTCCTTCAAAAATGTGTCAGCTACTCCTGAGTTGTAACAAGATGTACCAATTTCACCTTACTGCTAAGGATCTATGCACGTTTTTGAATACTGCTTTTAATGCATAATTTTTTATGCTGATTGAAATAAAAATAAAATCTGACCAGGCCAGCAGTTTCTGAAATACATAAATGTATTTGCCAGAGATTTCTCAAAGAAACCTCTGTAAAACATTGGAATTGCACTCTAGGTAATATTTACATTGAAAGACTTGGGAAGAAGTCTTATGGAATATAATTTCAGGCATTGATTGATAGATATATATATATATATATATATATATATATATATATATATATATATTCAATAATGAGAAAAAATTGGATTTCCAGATAATGATTAGCAATATATATATCTGTTCCTACAGCAGAAACACAATTATGAAGAAATATATACACCTGTTCCTATAGCAGAAACAATATTATGAAGATACAATATAATCATGTTAAACTGTTTTCTGACAGCAATGGAAGTGAGGAAAACGTTTTCAGATTGCTATTTTCTTGTGTCATCTAAATCAATTATAAAAAGATAGCCTTACTTACAATGGGAGAAATTTGTATACACCAAGTCAATAACAGAATGCTCATTAATGTGATCAATATATGCACCAATTACTTTGTAAGGCACAATACAGTTATGCATGCATCTAAATCACAAGTATAAATGGTACATGACAAAACACTCACAGCTGAAGCTTGCTCATCCAATCTCATAAATACATGAAAATGGTACACAAAATAAAGATTGTATTTGTACATGCAGTGGGTCCCACTTACAGTCAACTCAGATTTAACAAATTTCAGGATCTAGTGAAATAATGAAATATCATCACAACCCTTTAACTTCTTTCTTTTTTAAATTAATTTCTTTTGAACGAACTTATTTCACTGGTCTTGGAGAAGTCAGTGTATAATTTCACTGGTCTTGGAGTAGTCAGTGTATAATTTCACTGTATGCAAGTTAATCACACATATTCTACAAGTTAACTGCTGTGTGACGGAAAAGGACCTTCCTTAATCGAAAACAATAATTACTAACTTGGTGGACCAACAACTTACTTATTTACTCACACACTGTATCGCACAGTGAAAAGTAACGTGGTGTCATACTCTGATGCAATATTTCTACTGTATAAGCAATCTCAATCTTGGTATGTATTACATACATTTTGTAGAAAACTCAATTTCAAAAGAAATGTATGAAGAAATAAACATCATTTATCACTTGACATTTACAATTTCACTGGAGTCCTCATGTCATAATTTTATATCTTACAAAAACATAACCTTAAGCAAAGCTCTATGGCAAATATATTACTGTAACATAACACTAAGCAAGTTCCATGGCAAACATATTACTGTAACATAACACTAAGCAAGCTCCATGGCATACATATTACTGTAACATAACACTAAGCAAGCTCCATGGCATACATATTACTGTAACATAACACTAAGGAAGCTCCATGGCATACATATTACTGTAACATAACGCTAAGCAAAGCTCTATGGCAAACATATTACTGTAACATAACACTAAGCAAAGCTCTATGGCAAACATATTACTGTAACATAACACTAAGCAAGCTCCATGGCAAACATATTACTCTAACATAACTCTAAGCAAGCTCCATGGTGAACATCTTGCTGTAGCATAATGCTAATAAATAAAATTACAATAGAAACATTTTACTGGAACATTATGCTGAGCAAAACTGCATAGCAAACATTTTACTCAAACATAATAGCTAAGAAAAGCTGCAGAGCAAACATCTTACAGTGACATAACACTAAACAAAGCTGCATAGCAGACATCTCACTACAAAGTAACAGCAAGTAAAGCTGCAGACCAGACATCTCACTATAATATAACAGTAAGTAAAGCTGCACAGCAGACATCTCACTATAATATAACAGTAAGTAAAGCTGCACAGGATACATCTCACTATAATATAGCAGTAAAGCTGCATAGCAGACATCTCACTATAATGTAACAGTAAGTAAAGCTGCATAGCAGACATATCACTATAATATAACAGTAAAGATGCTTAGCAGACATCTCACTATAATGTAACAGTAAAGATGCTTAGCAGACATCTCACTATAATATATCAGTAAAGATGCTTAGCAGACATCTCACTATAATATAACAGTAAGTAAAGATGCACAAGATACATCTCACTATAATATAACAGTAAAGACGCTTAGCAGACATCTCACTATAATATAAGAGTAAAGATGCTTAGCAGACATCTCACTATAATATAACAGTAAAGATGCTTAGCAGACATCTCACTATAATATAACAGTAAAGATGCTTAGCAGACATCTCACTATAATATAACAGTAAAGATGCTTAGCAGACATCTCACTATAATATAACAGTAAGTAAAGCTGCATAGCACACTGTAACAGCAATGTACAGGGTTCCTGCACCAAAAAGATCATCATTTTCCAGGAATTTTCTAGATTTTAAGGCAAAAATGACAAATTTCAGGAGCCATTATAACAGTCTGATGCTTTTATTAAAGACACAACAAGGCATATGTGCAAAAACCTCTTAGTCATTTAAGATAATTGCAAACTGTCCACTGAAAAGTTGCAGTGGAAAAATAACATTTTCTACCACAAAATTTTTAGTTTAAATATTTATTATATAATTCCAGGATATCATATAACAGAAAGTAAATTTCAAGGTTTCCAGGATATTTTTGCTAATTCAAATTCCAGCTGGATTCCAGGACCTCCTTAAAAATCAGAAGGGTATGGAAACCATAAAAATATAGTATGCCACTTGGTGATAACTTTCTGTAACCTGTTTGCAAATATACTGCTGTGTCAACTTAAGCAAACATATAAATACCTATGTCTTAGAAAGGCAAATGATACTCGAAATGAAAGTACATACCGTTTCTCTACACCTAGCATGACAGTAAAGTTTATGCTGTATGGATGACAAAACTCTGCCCCCCACCCCCAAACTGGATACTATCCTAACCTCATGAAATGATCCTGAAATCTGCCAAAAATACCAAGATTTCAATCTGTGTTTCAGAGGCATATTCCATGGCTTCGTTATAAAATGTAACAGAACATGGACAAATGAAATGTGAACTAGTCTGAAACTATTACATGAAAGACAGGAGTAAACATGTAATATTGAACTTCAACATAACTTCCAGCTGCATAGCTAATGGGAAATGTGACTATTTTACAACATTTTTAACATGTATTGTCATTATAATCAAAGACGCCCTCCAGAGAGACTATCAAACACCATAATGAAAGGGAGTCTTTCAAATGGCAGAATTTCTATTGCACTTTTTCGTCCACAATCCTAAGATATGGATTTCTCATTTGTCATGTAAAAAAGCTCCTCAACATGAGCTGGTTTTGAAATATGGGAGCTCTGTTTTAAGCTTTGCTTTCAAAGACCCAGCTAATCCATTTTGGGTTTGAGTAGTCTGACAATGTTCTTTAAGTTTGTTCAGTGCTGCCACCAACTTGCTATTGGCAGTATCCAGACTCTGAATTCTCTTCTCCTGGGCTTCAATGACTTTCTGCTTTTGCTGAATAGATTGCTGCATTTCTTCTTGTTCATGCCTTAGCTCATCTTCTACACTTATCAACCTGCAAAGACAAAAAGAAGCAACTATAGCTATTTTGCCATGCAATCAAAGGGATGCAACTCAATTTGAATTATTCTGCAATGGAACATGGTACTTGAAGCAAAATAAAGGACAACTAGTAATTACATCATATTGTTAAAAATAAGGACTCTGCCAGATGAACTGTTATGTTTATATCCAGTCTTCCTTCTTGTCATTTTGTGCAGAGGAAGATAGCTATCTGCAAAAATGTATACTCTTGGGATTAAAATCTCAGGCAAGAGAGATAAGTTTTCATTACAGTCAAATAAATCTGAATTAAAGAAAACAATCTATTCGTGATTTAATAGGGAAAATTTATTCGTGATTAAAATGGTAAAGTTTATATGCACTGCAATTTCCTTGATTACTTTACGTCAAATCTCATGACTGTTTAAGTAGTTTATAAGGACAGGGACTACATTATTGTGTAACATTGTCACTGCATGCTGCATAAGTAGGTGCAAAGGTAGAAGAAAAAAAACTGTATAACTCTATAGAATTTCCAGGAATTCAAGAAGAGACCTTTCTTCCTATTATCTGTAGTGTTGAAAGCATCTTTGACATTCTTCATTGATAACCAAATTTTTAAATTAAAGGTTCTCATCTTGGCAACATTTTCAGTTAGGTTTAATAAGGCATCATAAGAAGTCTTCTGGTGGAAACCCCCAAGTTGTTTTTTTATTACGAAGAAGCAACAATAACAAGATTTTCGAAATGGATGCCATGGTGGCTAAAAGTGTACTTGTGAACCCATGGCAATATTACATCACCTTCAGGAGTAGTAGTGATAACAAGAATTTCAAGATGTCCATTGTGGTGGCCGTATTAGCCAACCAATCAGCCCCATTTTCATTCATGACCAACTAAACATCATAAGTAGTCTTTCAGTGAAAAGCCTATGTTGATATGACCATCCATTCAGGGGTAGTAGTGATAACAAGGTTTCAAGATGGATGCAACATTGGCAATACTGGATAATGGATTGACCCCATTTTTCATATAAGAGCACCTAGACATCATAAAAAGTCTTTTGGTGAAAATGCCATGTCAATAAGACTTCCATTTAAGAGGAGTAGCAATAGCAAGATTTTCAATATGGCCATCAATGCAGTCACATTAGACATCAGATTGGCATCATTTTTATTTCTTATCAACCTGTCATTATGTCTTTCAGTGAAAACATAACACTGATATGATCAGCCATTCAGTATGAGTAGTGATTAAAACAATCTGAAGCTGGCCATTGTGGTGGCCATATCGGATGTCCAAGCAACATCATTTTATTTTGGACCAACAAGACCTATGGACAAAAATGTGCATGTAAAGTTTCATGGAAATCCTCCAAGTAGTTCATGAGGAATAGTAATAACAAACCTGTTCTACTGGATGGATGGATTACATCTCATTTTATTTCCCCTGAAGGCTTAGGATTTTAGAATACTCAATATGACCTCCCACATATCAAGAGGCAACTAACGGAGACAGAAATTATGGTGGAACAATGCCTTTTTTAATTACCAAAACTCACGGCTGCAAAGAGTGCAGGTTTGGATTCTAACACTGGATCAGCCTAGGTCAGCTACAGTAGTGTCCTTGGGAAAGTCAAATTACTCCAACTATCTTGGTACTAAGTAATCTATTTATGTTGTTGTGCCATACAACAAATTCAAACTCTTTCCATGGATAAAACCTACTTTTTCAAAATTCAAGGCAACCAGTCACACTTAAGGAGTTTTCAAGCTTTAATGAACCATGCTCTCTTGACCTTGATTACCTTAATTTACCCCAAAAGAACTGTCAGTCATGCAGACTGATATATCTGCTACAATATGGAACTTCTATTTTGCAACAGATTTTAGAAAGCTTTAACTCACAACAAAGCTTGCACAAATCAAATTTGCGTATGTTCATTAACTAAAAATGCAAACAAATAATGTTTCTGGTACAGTATTCAGGGAAATTATGTTTATACTTCCAAGAAAGTTTCTGAAACAATGTAGAATACAAAAAAATCTGTATATGGTTTAATGGCACACCAGCACAATACTGGCTATAGTGCCAATATAAACCACAATCTTCCAACAAGTTAAAGACCATTCCAGCTAGAACATCACCATGGGATACACCCTATGGCAAAAAGATCATCTCCATCAGTCAAATCTTGCAACAAGCAGGAGGGTGCAACAGTCCTATTCTACATCCTTAATCTGGATCAAGAAGCCATTAACAAACATTCATATAATTATGCACATAACATGGTTTAAAAGAATCTTGAAAATGCATGCTTCTGTATTAATGATCAAGTATATTTTGTCTACATTGTTAATAACTTTATTAGCAAATGTTCCTTTCTTTACATGTAATCATGCACAAGGTTACATACAAGATAACAATTCTGAGGCTGGCTTTCATTCAACAGTACCCAGAGGCAGGTTTCTGATTTCTTTTTTGTTTATAACAAAATCAACATATTTACTGTTGAGGCAGTGCTCAAAGATACACTGTAACAGTAGACTCATGTTGATCCAACTGTAAGATTTAAACCCATACCCTATCCAGTTCATGTCCAGCATGCTAACGAATGAGCTACCATGTGTGTGTGTGTGTGTGTATGTGTGTGTATGTTTTTTGGTACTTCACACTGGAAAAATAAGAGTCAAAAGCACACAAATCACATGCGTATTTTTGAATGTGAAAATGAAGCTTTCAGCATATATTTCAAATTTTACATTAACTATATCTAAGACAATTTTCTTTATAACATCTCAAGCATCAGGCAAATGAAAAGTGCCACTATGGTGAATTTGCAAGGCTAATTTAGCTACAACAAAATTAAGACCCAACTGAAAGCATGTTGTACATTATCAAAACCACTGCAAAAACTACAAATCTAATTCGCAAAGAGTTCAGGTGCCACTAAAGTCAAAAGCACTTATTAACACTACAAGATAAGCCATGGAGAGAATAAATGGAAATAATCAACACAGCAACACTGTTGCTTCTGTGGGATTTTTCAATGTCCATAACTGTAAGATTAAATAATAATAATAATAATAATAATAATAATGATAATAATAATAATAAGAATAATAGAATCTGACATGTCGCTATAAACATGTCAACACTTTGAACTTTGACATCTGAACTAAAAAATCCTCAGAATTTTCCATATGAAAACTTATATCAAATAATACACAAACATCTGTCTGCCATTTTATATTATTCAACAGATTTCATAAATTTTACATCCAAGATTATATTTAAAGGCTTCTGTGTGACAGCAAATTTTTCAGTAAATTATGTTTCTCCAAGATTACTTACATAATCATATTATGTTCAGAATATTAGCCTGCTACCTCTGGAATCAGCCCTACTAAACAACGACAATCATCTTTTTTAAAATCTCATATACACAAAAGGCAATAACTCTTGTCCATTAACTCCCCTTGCCACTGCCAGGTGTCACTAATTTTTAGATAAACAATATACTATTGAGGATGCTTATTTGGCAGGGTGGTTGGGAGGGGTCTTAAGTAATGTAATTGGGTAAGTATTCTTGAAGAAACATAGTTAATTGAAACATTTGCTTTCTCCATCAAATACATTCCCCAATCACATTATGTTAGGAGAATGGGTAATAGGAGGAGGGAATGCTGAGCATCTAACCTCTACTTTAGGTAACTTTCTAGGGAATGATGGCTTTATTCTCCAGGCAAATGATAACACATTCTCGTAATGAAATAAGCAACACAGCCTAGGGTCACCTGACCTGCAGCCCTTACACAGAGTTAAAAAGAATTTTAAATACTGAAATCTTACCCGCAAAATTTCACTGGCAAATCCAATGAAGCTGATTGACTGTGCTGATTGCTTTAATTGGATCTAGTGACTGTATGTGCTGACGCTATCGGACCTTCCAGATTCCAAGTTTGACTCTGTGAAGCATAATCTCATAGGTAAAAAGTCAAGAAGGTTGACTCTGCATGTCAGCCAACAGCTTGTGTATCATCAAAACATTAAGTCTGAATGCAAGATATGCAGAGATGGCTTGAATCTAATGAGTAATCTTCATGAGGTGATTCTGATCTTGCGAGACCCCAGAGTATGCTAAGCAAATAACCCATTTCAGACTTGAGGGGAGATATCCAGTTTCCCAGCTTTCACTGGAAGGAAGAGGCATTTGCGTGTACCACGACTTGTCTCTGTTTGTTTCAAGTAGTGCCTGAGTGCGCAAACAGGATCTTGCATGGCCACTGCTTTCGACCTGTCTATGGGAGAAAGTGAGCAAATGATGATTCTGACTACTGACAGACAGTAACCTATTTTAGCTACAAAGCCTTGTTGTGTCAAGAGGATCCAGTCAGAACTGAAGATAGGTCATGTCAACAGAAAGGGCATGCAGCTCGCTTACCCTGCATGCGGAAGCTAAAGCTGTCAGGAAACTTGTCTTGCATGATAGTAACTTTAACAAAGTGTAATTCGAGACAAATATTTTATGTCTCTTCTCTTCTTCTCTGTATCTTGCAAGTATATTGATTGTGTGTGTGTTAGTGTTTTGGATTTTTAACATAGCTTTAACAATTTTGCAGTCATATGCCAATATCACAATACTATGATGCCGCAACGGGTACAATATCATGGAGTGGTAGCCTTTGATAGTAATTGGGGCCAACCATTTCTCCTAAAAAAAGTCAGAGAAAAAGGTCATCCATTTGAGGGATTGAGGTACTCAGAGGGACGATGATACTGGTATGGCACTAGAACCTGAAAGCATACCACTTTCCCTCATGAGCCTTCAGAGTGGTGGGCCTTCTTTCTCTCGAGATTCTCTCCATGACTGAAGGTTTAAATTGCTTGTCTCACAAGACTGCCACAATAAGAGCCATGGGTGCAGAAGACAGTCCAGTCAGGGGAGGAACACCCATAACTATGTTTGCTTGACAGGATTCGTGTTGACTGTAATCTTCCAGGACAGATCTGTCACTATATCGAGTAGATTAATGACCCCAAATTTGTCCCCTATGAGAGAGGTTATCAGAGTCATCTTGCATTTCTGACCTCATAATAATCTGGATTATATTTGGCATCAGGACTGTGACAGGGTAGGCAAATGCCCACAACCCCTCCCAACTGATTGACAGTACATGCACTGACCAGGCTTCTGGGTATGGGACTGGAGACACAAGGGTGGGTAACTTGTTATTCCACCCTATCACCAAAAGGTCGATCACTGGGCACCCCCAAGGTAAGCAGATGCAAGTGAAGACCAAAATATGGAGAGACCATTCCAAGTGAAGAACTTTGTCTGTCGAGGACAGTATTGGCCAAGACATTGAGTCTGCCAGGAATGTGCCAGATTTTTATTTTGATATGGAGATTGTTGCACCAACATAGAAACTGCCAAATCAGAACACACAGGTCTGGTGATTTGGTTGCCCCGGTTTGAGGAGTTAGGTCATCACCGTAGGGTTGTCAGACATCACGAGTACTGTATGCGCCTGAGAGTCATCTTTTCAGAAGTGAAAGCCATTGATGACAGTCTTCATGTCTGGAAGGTTGATGTGCAGAGGCCACTTCCCTGGCTCCCACATGCCAATGATTGTAGTGAAGTCTGGCAACAGGTGGGCACCCCATCTGTACGTACTGGCATTTATACATATCGCCAATTCCACTTGGGGCTTCTCTAGCAGGAGATTTAAGAAATGTGGAACACAGACATGTGCTGCATTGAATCTGGCCTAACTTGACCAAAGCCATCAAGGTACTGGCAACGGTATGGTGCACTGCCCAGTTTGTGACCCTAGATTGCTAATGAGGCCAAATCTAACACTGAGGATGTAGAGTTTTATACCAGCAATAAAAGAATGTCACTGGACTTGGCTTTCTGAGAAGAAATCCCTGGAATTTCCTGGGTCACCAATTATGCCTGAAAGTCGGTCATATATCTCCATAATCTAAGCTGACTGGGGAAGGAGCCAGAAGGGCAGTGTCTCTTCGTCCTCATACAAGTCTATCAATGTTTTACCTTATTGTGCAATAGGGGTTGAGGGGCATTTTGAAGCTGCCAAAACCCTATAAATTTCCTAAACTCAGGCCTTAAAATCTTAATTCGGTCCATTCCATGTTCAGATATGAGTACTGTTGATTAGAAGAAGCTTTGTCACACTCACCAATTCCGAATCTGGGTCCACTTGCAACCTGGACAAGTCATACTGTGTGGTTCCAATGATTCAAGTCCATCCTCTTTGGAAATGTTACTAGTTCTCCTTTGTGGATAAACAGTGAACATTAAGTCCACAACTGCTGGCTGGTTTGCTTGGTGTATGGTTGTACTTAATGCTGGCAGTATAGAATACACTCTGACCATCACCAGTACCAGCCACTCCAAGGGACTGGCTGGATGAACAGATTTCTCACTGAAATCTCCAGCATAGTAAAGGTTGGATCACGAGTTTAATCCAATGGTTCTGGTACAAAACCCTAGGCATCCTGACTTACAGGCCCAAAGGCCATGTTTGGACATGTGGGGGTACTTGCACCCACAATCTGCAAAAAATTGGAGGGAGACGACACCAATGAGTTGGAACTGCAAGCGACAAACTAGTTGGCTGTACTGTTTCTTCAAAAGGTCCCCATGCTGGATGGCCATGCTCGGACATGTGGGGGGAACTTATACCCACTGGACTACCTGAAATTGTGGACACTCCCCCAATGATTCATAACTGCCAGTGACAAAATTTAGGTTGTCTTCCTCTACTTATTCCATCTTAGATATGAAATGACACAGAAAGGTAATCAAAGCATAAATTAGCAAATCAACATGTTAATAACTCACTAAAACCCACTCCATTACTAAAGGAGCGGGCAAAAACAGTGTCACATTGAATCATTAAAGACTATGCTCTGAACTTATGCAAAGGGCCCAGAGTGGCCAAATTGTCTAAAGTGCTCTCTGTTATGGATCACTGCCATCTCACCTCTGTCTGCATGGGTTTCGAGTCTCAGAATCGGCTAATGTGGGTATGTGAGAAAGAATGCCAGTAGCTTCTCATGGCTCGGTGGTTCTTTCTGGGGTTTTCTCGGGTTCTTCATACACCATTATTACTGGCCACCATGTATAGCTTATCGTGTGCTGAAAAATGGCGTTAAACCCTAAAACAACAACAATGAACCTATGCATTGCATATAGTTGAAATTCGAATGAAATGACACAAGAAGGAAAAACAATAAACTGGCAATGCAGCGTGTTAATATCTTATTAAAACCAACTCTGTTACTAATGGAGCAAGCAAAAATAGTCAATGTCACACTAACTCATAAATGAAGACATGAAGTCAAAGATAATGTGGTGTAATGAGGTCTTAAATTGACAAGCTGTGACAAAGTCCCTCAAATTTAGCAGAAATGGAAAAAGTAATATATACAACCAAAAGAAGAATGATTATCTCATAAAATAAATCCCAAAAGAAAGTTGGATGCCCAAATTTGAACACTAAAATGGCTTGGATTGCCAGAGGTCAAACGTGGGATGTTATCAGAACAGCAGTGAAGCTAAAAATACTCAACTGGTGGTAGCAAGGGAAGGTAATGGGCAAGATTTATTGCTCTTTGTCTAAATGAGATAGAAAAAAGATATTTGTCTTTTAGAAGGGCTGGATTCATGAGGTAGCAAGCTAATATTCCAAATATAATTGATTGGGGAACAAATCTGAAGGAGAAATGGCTTAATGTTATATCACAATCTGTTATTAAAAAAATGATCTCTTGAACTCTGGTAAACTATAAAACAAGCTTACCAGACTTACATAACCTAACAGTTGGAAATTATAATCAACAGGATGTTCTTGTATTTTAAGAACACATCCATATGTAATACCCCCCCGCCCTTTTAAATCAAATCAATTTTTACCATTTAGCATGGTTTCATTAAAAAAATATTTCCAATGATAAAGATATAATTAATATGCATATAAGATCTTGTTCATAACTGAATTCATCCAAGATCATGATATAATCCTATGTAACAAGTTTTATTAAAATTAGATCAGAAATAAAGTTTTTAGTGAGGTAAAAGATCGATCGGATGCAAAATTACCTCCATTAGTGTCTATAGTTCTTACTTATTATAGAACCTAAGACCATCATGTTAAATGTTTATTGACCAGGTTTGTGCAAAACCCAATCAAATTCTGGTCTCTGGAAGTTGTAAGCTTCATCAGATATAAAATTATCTCATAGATATGTATGGATCATTAACAAAAGCATTCAAACATCTAGAGCAGTGTGGTCCATCTTCAAAAATGTGAGCTACATGGACCAAAAATCTAAAGTTTGTAGGCCATCCATCCATACATACACAGACCTCTTCCTCAATAACTTGCACACAACAGGGTCCAAAAACATAGACCGAATTATAAACAAGTGCACGAATTATCAAGGGACCTTCATAGCAACATGAAATGATGCTATCCTCACTGGACATGAGAAAACCAATGGAGCTGATCTGTTTAATGGCTGAATACTCGTTTTACAATCACATTCAAAATAATTGCTTTTCCAAATTAAGTTTTTCATTTTTATGTAAAAATGACATTTATTTTCATGATGCCCATCCAGATCGTTAACATTATTCCAACTGGGTTCAACAATCCTTCATGTGTACGTGAAAACATAGTGCATTACATCACTGCTTTATGTTGCTGTTGAGTAGTTTGGTTCCAAGATCCACTTGTTGCTTGCAAAGCAAGGAGCATAATAAGCAGGGAACCAGACTAGCGACTTATTTAAATTTACAATCAAACAATATTTCTTTTATTAAAAAGACATTATGTTCATGAAGCAGCCATCAATGTTGAAAGTCAATTTTTTTTTATTGTTCTATTTGTAAAATATTGATACCATGATTTCATTTCAAGTAATAGTGAACTTCTTCTCAACTATGAGAAAATCTCCAAGTGCCAATTCAGGAATTACAAGTTAACTACAAACACTGACACTAGCTACTCATTAATAAAATGTACATGTGAACCAGAATTTATTTCATCAAGTATTCATTTCACTTCAGTGTCTATCTTTGATCACATTTGTGAATAAGTATGCTAATATATGTAATTTAATTATATTACATTCACCTAACATGTAGTAATAGAACACAAATTTCACTTGATGAAAAAAGTTATTTAATTGGTATTTATTTATCAAATTGCTGCCTCAAGTAGGCGTTAGTGACATTTTCATTGACCAAAATTTTGTTGCATACTGTTATTAATTGTTATTTACTGGAAATGTTGTTTGGAAAGAAAATGTAAAAAAATACATGAATCCTTATCAAAAGTTGTTAATTTCATAAATCAACCATTTTCAACTGTAAAATAAGTGATTTATTAAGGTGTCATGATACCAATTTTATATCGTATTTTCTTCATTTTTTGTGCAATTTCTAGTTTTAAAAAACAGGATCCACAACTAACATGGTGTCATAAGCTGTTTGCGTGAGTTATCAAGGGAGAGGTGGGCATACATACATACACACATAACATTCATACATACATTAGTCATTACACTATGATTATAGAAATGAACACATGCCACACAAAAAATTACCTGTGGGCCTGTAGCTGGACCACTCTGATCTAGTAGGTATAATACTATGAAACAAGTTTTGATAAGTCTGATCTGAAATTGAGTCACACAACTCATGCCATGCTCGTACAATCTGATTCATGATCACTTCAAAAATATGTATGAATGAAACTCATTATCCAAGATCTTGACAATTCAAGTCATTTTACCAAGTTTGATCAAAATCCTATCAAAACAAATAAGTATCAAGAACAGACACAAGCATGGCAAATATGAGTCCACTCTCTTCATCGGAATAATCTTGAGTATATAAGCTTATATTCAAAAGTCTGATCAAAATGAGATCAAAAATATGACCTCCAGACTTGGCAACAAGCTCAACCAATTAAAAAACAGGTAACCTATCAAATATGCACAAACCTCATTCATTATCAGATTTGGTCAAGACACTGATAGCATAAGCCCACATTCCAATTTTGATCAAAATCAGATCAGAAATATGGCTTCCATATTAGCAGTTAGATCAGCTTATTACGTGCAAGATCACTTCATTAATGCAAGAGAAAGTTTGATGATATAATCTTATTTTTCCAATTTGATCAAAACCAATCGGAAATATGACCTCCTGAGTAGTTAACAAGCTCAACCAATCAGTTGCAAGATCACTTCATAATTATTATGCATTAATCTCCCTGACTCAAATTATTAAAGGTCTTCATCAGATATGCTTACATTCCAAGTTTTATCAAAATCAGAATGGAAGTCTGGTAATGCATCAATCTCCCACGTTACAAATCATCCAATCTGTTGATGTGACATGCTTACATTCCAAGTTTTATTAAACTCAAAATAGAAATCCAGTAATTCATCTTTCTCCCACATGATCAAATTATCAAAGTTGTTGGCGAGTTATGCTAAAGTTCCATCAAAATCAGAGCAGAAATCTGGCCTCCAGAGTGGTAACAAGCTAAGTTAATTGGATCACCATATTAATATAAATGGATCTTGATCATTATCAAACTCTGACAAGATTTTGATGAGATAAGCTTTTATTCCAAATTTGATCAAAATGGATATATATATATAAAAAAAGGGTTCCAGAGTGGTAACAAGCAGCTCTCAACAGTTGAACAATGCTTAACATTGAATTCATATGTGATGAACAAAGTCAGCCATTCTATTCAGAAGTTCCAATGTAATAATTCTAAGTACTGTACCATGATATTATGATGCTATCAAAAATGTGATTCGATAAACTGTTACTACAGTTCTGATGGCAAACACTGCTGAAATACAGATAAAACCATTTAAAAAAGGTGCTGATGTAAAATGTAATGAATGAAAGAAAATACCAACATACATTCTGACAGCTATGTCTCACCTTAGGAAACCTAAATTGCACGGCAAAGCATACTTGAACCACTAAATTTAAAACAAGAAAAGCCAATTATGGTCAGACTGCAAGCTTTGTTTTGTCTAATGGTGTTGTCTCATTATAATTGCATCCATGTCTTACTGGACTTTACACTGAGGCAGAAGTATTCAATAAACTGAGCTAATTACAGAGGTAAAAGCAGGTCACTGGTGTGCAAAATATTGGTATGGGTATCTAAATTTGAGTGATGGTCTTAGTATATTTGGTGATGCATTTATATTCCAAGTAACATAATTCTGTAGCCAACAGTGCCAGAGGCACACCACCACCTGTAATTAAAGTGTCAATCATCAAATGGACAAACTGCCTGATGGACATGCATCATCAACCTATACACTGGACATGCTTTACAGTCTGGCCAATCAAACAAAAAATAAAAAATAAAAACAAACAAAGCAATATACTAACTTTCTATGTTGCTGACCACAAGATCACTTGGAACTTTTTAAAGTTTGGAGTTGGATGGAAAATATTATCTTACTACATCAATTCAAATTAAGTGTGGCTACTTTTAAAGTATAACAACACACTGACTTTACTCAAACACTATATGCACATACTTTCTCCTCCCCCCACCCACATTACAAAATGACAACGATTCCAGTTTGTTAAGTACAGAGAAGCACTGGTCAATAGTGAAAAATGATGATTATATTAAGGGTATAGTTTGTTATAAATATCTTTTTAAGCCACATATCAAAGGCATTTCTCTGTCTCAAACTGCGAAAGAAGATTTATTTCAATACAGATCTAAAATATATGCAATCATGAGTATGGTTTGAAAAGCAAAGGTATAATGAATATAATTTGAAACAGGATGCTGAGATATAGATTTGAAATCAGTATTCTTAGTAAAAAATGTCTGCAAGACTAGGCAAAATATACAAGAAACATGGACATAAGCAGTATTCCAAAACCCAGCTGTCAAAGCAACAAAGTTTTTTCATTGTTAAAAAGGAAGGAAAGACAAAAATGTAACATATATACAAGGAACAAAAAGCAGTTGTGGGATAAATTCCACATGCTAACAATCTGCAGGCACAAGCAAAACAGGAAACAAACCAGCTAACACCACTCCATTCCATCAGCCGAGTGAGACGTAGGTGAGGGGTAGGGGTTAGTCTCCGTCGATCAAGTGCTCATAATTTGAAAGTTCTTCATTGGGCTCACTTCCTTCCCTACAGTAATGATGCCGACAATATTAATATGAACAGGGCTGCCATGTTTTGCCATCAGAATTAATTCCCCTTTATGTGCTTGATAAAGAATATATAAATACAGTCAAACCTGCCTTATTGGCTACCTTATATAGCATTCCCATTTCATATTTCTCCCAATGAATTGACTTTATAAATGGTCACCAAGCTTCTACAGTCAATCGCCCAATACTTTCTAATTGAAAAATTGTTTCTTTCTGCTTAAAGTGGTCATTCAGTGTACTGACCATACATGTCAATTATTTGTTTGTCCCCAAGAAAGACACTGTTGACATAAAGACTGTCATGTACTCTAGTCAATATGTTGTGTAATTTTAGACTGGCCATTTATAATTTAAGAATTTGAATAAAGCCACAATTTTGCTTAAAAACTCATAGTTACGGCAAATAGTTAATGTACATTTTCATTTTACATCCCTTCCATTTATGTGGTTTGTGTGTGTGTGTGTGTGTTTGCATGTGCTGATGACCATATTTTATGTTCTGATCAGTGTTTACTAATTAATAATGGTTTGGGATCAAATACGTAACAATCTCTTCCAACATGTTATATATAATGTGAAAAATCAAATTGCTACTATGTTGGATAAGTAGATGGGCTGAATGTAATTACAAGTCAAAAAAGGAAAAAATGGGAAAACTATGATAATATTATGGCAAGATCCGCATAAATCTCTATGTGTAAAATGTATTGTGGGTTGAGAAAAATGAACAGATAGTCACAATATACATACCAAATATTCATTATCTATCCGTCAATGGTTGAGACAAAAGAATTACCAGGCATTTAATCATTTACTTACTCTTTCCAGTCCAAGAATGTATAATAATAGACCAATACTACATTCACTAATTCATATTAAGACATCCAGTCCAAGAATGTGTAATAATAGACCAATACTACATTCACTAATTCATATGTATAATAATAGACCAATACTACATTCACTAATTCATATGTATAATAATAGACCAATACTACATTCACTAATTCATATTAAGACATCCTGTTGGATCAAACTTTTCAAGGAATGATATGTTAGCGGCAGCATGAACATGAAACAGGATGAAAACTCTTGCACATTTAACAGCAAACACATTATGGGAGCAGTGTTTCAGCTAAAAAGGCATAACACATTTTTGAACGAAGGTGACCTGTCAGTCACTGGGTTGACATTTTCTACATGTGGCCTAAGTCTGTTACTTCTGAGACTGCAGATTCAAGCTACAATATACAGCTACTTCCTCGCCATGTATAGAAGTAAAAATGTGCATAAAAAATAAGACTGAGGGAAGGTTTGACGAAACCCATGAATTAAACCTATTTTAATCAAAATTTCTATAAGATAAATTTATATAATGAATTCTTTGAATAAGAAATTATGACAAATGCCTAAAATAATAGTAAAAACAGTCAAATATAATAAAAATAATGGTACTTTGTGCATCGTATTTCTTCAAGAACCAAGTTTGAAAAGTGAACCTATTTCAGTGGTCAACAGTGCACAAAAAACAGACTGGCCATGTGGTTGCTATTGACAGGTTTGACTGTATGACACAAATGCTGCCCACTCGATGACATTGTGTGCAAGTCCCTCCCTCTGACCCCATCATAGCTTTTTTCTATACAGCTCTACTCAATTAAGTTCCTGAAAATATATGCAACAATAATCTAAAGCTACCATATGTTCTATTATGCT
Organism: Sinohyriopsis cumingii; assembly: GCA_028554795.2. NCBI lineage: Eukaryota > Metazoa > Mollusca > Bivalvia > Unionida > Unionidae > Sinohyriopsis > Sinohyriopsis cumingii. Next base: position 29,869,684 of record CM068840.1, read on the forward strand.
GATTGCCAAGGTTACTAACACTCACCAAAAATACTTCTCAGAAATATGCCTTAGAGATGTTCTCTCCTGCCTTCATGCATAGAAAATAAAGGTTTCATAAACCTGTTTTACTCAATGTTGTCAACAATACATTTTCTAAAAATAAATTTGGTCTCCTGTTTCATTTTTTTTATTCTCAATATTTTCACCATATTATTTTTGGGTAATGTTAAGATACATATATTCTATTTAGTTTCCTTTGGGTGCAGTGAGTCGAATAGCATCCTTTGTCACACTGCTTGATCAAATATAAGCTAACCCCTAACAGAAGCATTTCTAATTTAAACTCCAATCTTGCTAATGGTGATCAATAAATACATAATAAAGCCACATCTCCTTGTCCATAACCATTCACTGTTAGTTTGCACAATGAATCTGACAGCATGTTAGTAAGACAAATAATTCATATGCAAGGTCTCAACAACATCAATGTATTAAAAATATGTCATCACCAATGAAGCTTGATAAAAACCAGCAAGAATAATTTTTCTCAATTTGTTTAATTGTATTTTGTTAAAACAGACTAATCTGCATTCAACAGTCCATAAAACAAATATCTGTCATTATTCACCCTTCACTGATTTTTTTCTTATTATGCTGGGTAATAAATCAAGTGAATAAAAAAGCATGTAACATGTAAACTCAGTTTATCTGAAGTCTGTTGGAACTTCTAATCAATAATTAGTATCCATCAGTATCCATAATCAGCCATACAATATAAAGTGCTAGAAAAATAAAACTTTTGATCTTCTTTGCCAGATCTGGAAACCTGTGATGACATTGGTGAAAGTTAAGTTAGGGTAGGTCAATCATGAAGTTTTACAAGAATCAAATAACAATATGCTCCTAGAATGTATCAAAAGATATACTAATATATACTTGCATATTATGTCTGGTCCAACTGCAAACAACAGACACCCTGTTCTGTCACTGCATAAAGCTCTGGCAGATCTGGATCTATTTTGTTATATTGACAATTCCAAAAAAACAAAACTGCATAGACCTATATCTGCAAGGTGCATACAGCTCTGGCAGATCAGGATCTGTTCTACTAACAATTCCAAAAACAAGCAAAAAAATTGCATAGACCTAGGTGCATTACAATATGGCAGATCTGGATCAATGCAGTTCACAGCTGGATCCAACTTATACAAGAGATGCCATCATATTCAGGAAGCATAACATAAATTTGTTTGGGTTCTTGGCAGCCCATCTTGAATGGATTACACATTTATTAAAAGTTGCTGTTGTTGTGGGGTTTAATGCCATTTTTCAGCACATGATAGGTTATGCATGGCGGCCAGTATTAATGGTGGATGAAGAACCCTGGAAAATCACGGGAAGAACAACCGACCCACGAGAAGCTCCTGGCAAGCTTTCTCACATACCCACATTGGTCGAATCCTAGACTCGAACCCACGCAGACAGAGGTGAGATGGCAGTGATCCATAACGGAGAGCGCTTTAGACCACTTAGCCACTTGGGGCCCCTTATTAAAAGCAACAAACATTTGAAGAAACATACTGCACTCTCCTATGACCTTAAAAATACCTGTACCAAGTCAATAACAATTATTGTCCAATAATAACAAATAATGTCTCCATTTCTCCAATTTGAAACCTTTAATTCCTTCAACACTTTTGATCAAAACAAAAATCGTAAACATTACTTTTCCTCACAAACTGTCAGCATTGTCTTTTTCCCCACATTTTATAGCTGACTGATAGCTTGTTGTTTACAATGCTTTTCAAAGTGAGAAACTATTACATGCATTATTTTTGCAAACTTGTGCCTAAACACATTTCTATCACGTCTTTACACCGAAACCACCTTTTTTTAAAAAGTATCCCCAGAAGTCTGATTATCTGCAATTTTATCAATACAATTCAGAACGTGGAATTTTCATTTTAAAACATTCATAATGATATCTGTATTGGTTGGCCTCTCTTTGTTATACACAGGTATATTCAGTAAATATTCTGAAATGCCATATTTTTTTTATATCTGAAACAGGCATGTACAACCTGCAGCCCATGACCTGGTTTTATTATCAGCTTATTTACTCCATATGGGGTGGCTTTAAAAATTGTTTAACCAGCCTGCATGCTGAAGGAAGTTTCACATGCATGGTCAACAATTTAAAAGCCAACCCTTTTCTAAATTTCAACAATGATTTTAAGGAGAAAATTTCATCAAAGTCAAATCTGGCATGCCATTCTATACCAGCAGGCCTAAAAATCATGGACCTCTTGAGCCTGAGGTTTTCTTCTGACCACTCACAAATGCAAGCTCCTGTTTTATGTCCTGAAGCCTGGAAATCACAAAACTCTTGAGACAGACTTTTGTTTGACCAAGCACAAACAATGTTTTATTTCAATGGTCAGTTCTGACTGAGTGAAAGAGAAAACTCAAAGTCAAGTTTAAAACTGTTTGATCTCAATGATTCTGATCTAGACTGTTTGCTTGAAATCACAAGTAGAACAAACTTTATCAACACTGATCTACTGGTAATTAATATGACTGCAGATTCCTGTTACATGATATGTTATGACACCTGATCTAGATCTATGTTGTTTGCATCAGAATATGATATATAAACCAAGAAATACAGCAATGGTAAGGAAATTAGGGCTATCCAGCAACAACAAAAATCCAAAACAAAATGAATAAGCCAACACAAGCATTCATAGAATTAGTGTTTAAAGTAAACACTCACTGTGGAGCAATTCACAACACTCTGAGAATAAGATATGCATTACTAGTATTAAAAGTATAACTACTATTTTTGACTATTTCTTTATCAGAATAGTCTGTTAAAAGGAAGCAGAGAAAATGAGTATTACTAGTTTTCATATATATATATATATATATATATATATATATATATATATATATATATATATATATATATATATATTCATGTATGTACAGGTCAAGTCAGACTATGATCTGCCATTACATAATGCAATGGCTTTTTAGGGTCTAAATTGTTTGTTTTACTAATTACTCCCAACAAACTGCACAGACCCAGATCAGCTGACACATTATGCGATGGCACGGTTGGGTTTGTGCAGTGTGCAGGTGGACTCCACTTATAAGTACAAATGATAAATTTTGAATGCCATAAATGATATTAAGATAATTTCATAAAGGGACCATTCAGCAAATTCAAAATAACATTATCAAATTTTCATAAATCAAACAAAGTGATACAGTTCACACCTCCACATTACAGTTCAGCATAGCACAAACCTCTGTATGATGTTCTTCATCTGGTCATCCTTCTCAACTTGTTGTTTTCGCATGCGCTCCTCACTCTCTTCTAAACGTAATTGCCAGTCAGAAATGAGCTCCCGTGTTCCACTCTCATGTTCAATAAGTTTGGCTTCTGCTCGCTGAAGCCTTAACTGTGCCTCTGCAAGCTGATGCTTCAAGATTTCCACCTCACTCTCATACTGCAGGAATTATAAAAACGTTCGGGACTTAAATTTTTAAACAATGTGCCCCGCAATTATACTTGTTTTACAACTGTCTAAACTATGAACATTTGAACAATCATGGAATAAGTTATTAATACATTTTTGGTGACATGTAGAGAGGTGCCACCTAAATGTTAAATGGCAATGATGTAGCATCTGTTTCAGTACATCTAATACTTGTACAAGTCCTACAGAGTATATTGTCTTCAGTGGAATATAGCCACTACCAGGCCAACTTGACAGATTCTGGTACTCTTTAAACCAACAAACGAATAGGCTTATGACCAAGCTTAATCGTCAAATTTTCACAAGTCTAAAAACAAATCTTTGTTATAAGAAACTTCTATGTTAAATGTAATTAATTCATTAAAATGGGATTACTTAAAATATGCAACAATTAAATAACAATCATATAAGACCATTACTTTGCTTATCGAAAAATTGCAAAATTCCTGTTTTAGTTCTTATTTTTGATGTATGTTCAAGTTCTATCATGTGGCTAAATTCAGAAATCTGCAGTCCAGCAAACTCTGATTGAAATGACACCTCAAGGTCTGGCCACTTGTTTCCATGAAACATTCTTGAAAATTCCAGCAAGGCTAATACCTGCATATTGATCCCATGATCAAATCATTGCTCTAAAACTTGAACCTGTGACCCAAAGGTTAAAAGACTAAACAGGTTACTGAATGAATTTTCACAGTTCTAAATAATGTTTCACCTCAAAATTAAAAAAGTGTCCAGCTTAAGAAATATCACAAAATGAAAAGATATAACCGAAACCTTAAACTGTTGATGGCAATGGCAATGGAAAAGTGACTATGTCTCACTTCTCTCTAACATGGTGTTGACAAGAAAAATGCATACATAGTTGATCTTTACATGAAGGTAAACTGGCCAAAGGATAACTAAATGTCCAATTAATATCTACCTTGCCATATGTAAAAAGAAAGGAGTACAATACAGGTAGAACCCATTATAATGTGATTCATCCTAAATACATGCTCTCGGAAAAGCCACCTATTCATATCCCTAGCCGATTTTTACTCCCAGCACTGTGTTTAATGTTGCCTTAACTTCTGAAATTTTCTAAAACATATTGCGATATATCATTAAGAGGTTAGTTAAAACTGATGACACTGAAATTTCAATGCACATTTTCTATGGGGAAGTTTTTAAAAACATTTGTTAATGTGATCCAACCACTATCACTATGTTATTCTTTGGAAACCAAGCATTGCATTATAACGTGTTTTACCTGTATAATAGTATGATTACTGAGTAATCAATCAAAGCAGATTATTAATGTGCACCTATTTCCATGGAGATTGCTTTAATTTTTTTCAGACCTGCCAAACCGAACTGTCTCAGTAAGGTAGTCAATTTCTTCTGTAAGTTGGTCCCAGTTTTAGTAAAGTGTAACAAAAATGAACGTACTGCTAACGTGCAATTAAACCTCCAGAAGTATCAATCATGACTGATGCAGAGAAGGAAACCAGTTTTTCAAGTCAAAAGTTTGTAAGGTTTACTTCAACCTTCGTTACCTCCAGCACAGTTTCACAAACCGCAACTCCAAACTTTACAGCAGACCTGCCAACCCTGATGAGAGCATCTCAGTAAGGCAGTTAATTTTTTTTTCTCCATAAGTTTAACCAGTTTTCAGTAAGGTGTCACAAAATATTATCAACTGTTACTGTAAAGCTGGAAAGTATATTTAAAGCTTGGTATTCACAACATGTAGCAACGGTAAACATCATATTCAAATGAAAGATTTGTGAAGTACATGTAGACCTTATTTATCAACAGTACAGTTGCACAAACTTCAGTTCCAGAGCCTATGCAGTTCAATGGCTTGTTGCAACTTCACATAATTCTTGGAATCTGTTTTCCATTTCATGTGATGACGGCAATCATTTCTCATTGAAACATACTGAAATTGACATATGATGTCCAATAAACATAACTGTGACCCTTACTATTTTTACTCACAAGAATCTGAAGATTACTTTTCATTAAAGAGGCTTATTTTCCTTTTCATCATCAACATGCATTGCTACCTGGATGTCATTTTAAAAAAATTCTCTAACCATCCGTTTGATCATGCAGAAAACTTTGCATGAAAAAACATGCAGTTTAAAGCATTTGAGGTACTGCTGTAAAGTTAGTCTGGTTCCCTGATTAACTCCACTAATTCTAATAAGAAACCAGGATCCAAATCAAACACAGATGAATCAATTATCCTGATTTATCTGCAACAAACATTTTCCATTATTTCTGCTTTTATTCCTTAAGTCCGTATTTTATGGGTCATTTTCTTAAGACTTGGGGCAAAATCATAAGGGTTGGCAAGTCTGTTTTTTAAATCAAAGAATCTTTTATAATTCACTAGTTATTGTAATAAGTAACACATTATCTTCATTTACACATACAATGACATCCTGCTGCTACATAACTATTCAATGTAAACTGCCCGTGTACAAATGTTCAGTAGTCACAAGATTTGGTGAAAAATTTATGCAAACTCCATTTGTCACTCGTACCTATAAGTATAATTACAGACTATGAATGAGCTAAACAAATTCTTAAAATTACCTCTTGTTTCGTCTTTTCTTGCTCATGAATTTTCCTTTGCACAGATCGAATACCCATATGTACAGCATTCTGAGAGGACAGCTTTCGAGAGCTATCTTCTGAAAAGACACTGCCATGGGATGAAAACAGAGCAGTTTCACCATAACCCTTAGGAGAGTTACTTCTTTGTGATATAACTGTATCTGTGGCAGTGCGGCGTAACTGGTCCCCATAATGATTTGATGTGAACATGAAATCTACACTATGAGACAGTTCATTAGTCCTCAAGGGGGTGCTGCCAATTGTATTGCAGTTATAATGGGAATGAGATGTATTTCTGAGGTTAGAACTTGAGCTGGAGTGCTTTCCAGCATAGTTCAGAATGGGACTAGATGTGCGTAGGTCTATGGGGTATTTTCTAGCACTGTCCACATTGGACATGGACACAGTCCATTGAGATTTGGATTTCTCTGACTCGTGAATGGATTCATTGCTACTAGAACTAGACAATTTTGGAGCAATTTTACGCAAAGCTTCACTTGGTGTTTCAGACCTATCGGATTTCACAAGACTGCAATTTTTGACTGTGTTAGCTTCATCGCTACTGCTTAATGAGCTTGTACTTGGAGTCTGAGGGATTGGAGAAGATGTAGTTCCCCTACTAGAATCTGAACCATGTTTGTGTCTGTACATTGGATTTGCGAAAGACAATGGAGTTGACTGAGACATGAAGTTCCGAGAATAATCTCGTGCAAAATCATGGTTGTGTGCATTTTCTATTGGTGAATTTGACTGACTGTAACCAAATGACTGATATCCTGAAGACGCTATTGTAGAACCCTGACTTAATGACATCTGGCTTCCATTCACATTATTTTCATACTCCATTGAAGAATTTGCAACTTCCTCATCCATGAACGAAATTAGGTCTACATGCTCTCCATTTATTATATCAGCAGCACTCAACATTTTATTCCAAGACTCGTTAACCTTCTTTTCATTAATTTTTTTCCTTGCCCTGACTGAAACATTTTTTATTTCTTCTTTGTGAGAAGATACAGAACTAATTGCACAACTTGAGACGTAATCATCACTTGTATTCAAGTCTATTGCTGCTTGCCGACTACTGCCAACATCAAAACTTCCCTGTTGCGAGGATTCTCTTGAATTTAAAAATGGTGTTTCATCAGTGGATTTTTCACACAGCTGTAACATGTTTGTTAGAAACTCTGATGGAGAGGACACATCAGTTCCTCTAGCCTGAATATGTCCTTGAATATTTCCAAGATTATCATAATGCATGCTTCTCCGGTTGTTGGGATTTGGCTTTCTGTGAGTCACAGTTGGATCCTGTATATCCATGTCAATCTGAGTTAAAATTTCTGGCAGGTTTCCAAGTTTCTCCTTCATTCCTGTGTTGTTCTGCAAAGAAGAATATGCTCTTGCCTTATTTCTGTTATGTTACAATAACAAAAAACTTGACCTTGATACAAGATTTCTGTTGTGTTACAATAACAAAAAACTTGACCTTGATACAAGATTTCTGTTGTGTTACAATAACAAAAAACTTGACCTTGATACAAGATTTCTGTTGTGTTACAATAACAAAAAACTTGACCTTGATACAAGATTTCTGTTGTGTTACAATAACAAAAAACTTGACCTTGATACAAGATTTCTGTTATGTTATAATAAACAAAAAACTTGACCTTGATACAAGATCTCTGTTGTGTTATAACAAACAAAAGATTTGACCTTGATACAAGATTTCTGTTGTGTTACAATAAACAAAAAACTTGACCTTGATACAAGATGCTTATTCACAATATGTATAATTTGACTGGATATGTCATTCAATACAAGAAAATGACAAGAATGAAATTGGTCAATACAGGCTTAATATAATTCAGCAATACAAATTTAACATAGGCATGAAGTAATATTATCCATAAGTTTCAGTGGAATACTAAAACTGAGACATGAAATAATATTCTCCTGCAGATTCAATGGAATACTAAAAATGAGACAAAATAATATTCTCCTGAAGATTCAATGGAATACTACAACTGAGACAAGAAGTAATATTCTCCTGAAGATTCAATGGAATACTACAACTGAGACATGAAGTAATATTATCCCTAAGTTTCAATGGAATGCTACAACTGAGTCATTAAGTAATATTAACCCTAAGTTTCAATGGAATACTGCCACAGAGACACAAAATATTAGTATCCCTAAGTTTCAATGGAATAATATAACCGAGACAAAAAATAATATTCTTCTGAAGATTCAATGGAATACATGAGCTGAGACATGAAGTAATATTCTCCTGAAGATTCAATGGAATACTACAGCTGAGACATGAAGTAATATTCTCCTGAAGATTCAATGGAATACTACAGCTGATGCGCAAAATATCTGACTTTCACAAATTTCATTATGGGACCTTAACACATCTACCAGTTGTCACTGAAGCTGTTTTGTTAACAGAAAAAATACATTCGTGTCTTGAAAATCAAGACAAAACAAAAACCTCTTTTAATATACTTGTTTCTTATACAAAATAAAAGGTAACATTGGTTTTGCCTACTGTCTATAAAACTGACTATGGGTTAAGTAGACGCAAGTAAGTGAACAAGAGACCCAAGGGAGTCTAATATTGCTTATCTGATTATACTAATGTGAAAAGTTGACCATTTCAATACCCAAAGTTAGTAATGTAAGAAAACAACTATGTAAACTATTTCCAAACCTTAATATTATGTTAATTTCACCATGTTAAATATTCTGATGAAAATTCTTTTCAAGGCAAAGTTAATATGTTTGTATCATTCTGATAACAGAATTCATCCAAGATCTTGCTAGTGTAAAACTATTTAAAAAGTTCAATCAAAACTGGACGAAAATAAACTCTGCCAATCAGATGCAAGATCATCCTATTAAAATGTGCAAACCCCACTCTTACTACAGAACCAATCAAAATCCAAGATGATGTCAACTTAACATGTGGAAGCAAAATCCAAATTATGACCAATCAAAATTTGGTTTCTAGAAGGTAACAGGTTCAATTAGAAACAAAATGACCTCATAAATATGTGATGATAAAACTCATCTTGTAAGTTGATACTATAAGCCTATTTAACTTGTTTGATCCAAATCTGACCTGACCTATAACTGCTAGTGTGCTAACAACTCAGCCAATCAGATGCAAAAGTCACATAATGACTATGAGGTGATCTTGCTCATAATCAGATTCATCCATGAGCTTGATTAGTACACATTTACCAAGTTTGATCTAAATCAGGTTAGAAACAACCTCATAAGTGGTAACAAACTTAACCAATCATAAGCAAATTGCACCTATTAATAATGCACCGATCTTCTCTCTGTGTATCTTCGCCCATCTGAGATGGTAGTGGCCATATACCAAGTTTGATAAAAATTGTTTTTTTGTACAGAGATGAGGGACAGACTGCATGCCTTTAATGGAGGCAGGGGCCAACGTAGCTCAGTGTGTGTGCCTGACTCTTGACATGGTGGATTGGGTTGGAAAATCTTACCACTGGAATACCCAAGGTCAGCTCCACTTACTCCAATTGCCTTAGCACTAAAAATCCTACTCGTGTTGCTGTTTTGAAAAGAAGAAAAAAAGAAATATCATCTGGAATCTGGACAATACAAACCCATATTCCGAAATCTTTTATCAAAATTCAATCAGAATATGGCCACTCAAGTGGTAAGAAGCAATATTTTATGGATGGACAACTTACAAACACACAAAAGATGCAGGACCTTAAAAAATAACTCAATTGGCTTTGTGGCCAAAGGAAATTAAAACTTGACCCATCCATGAGTGAGATAGTGTCAAGATAGCAGCTTTAGTCTTTTGCATGAAGTTAACATATTGTAAGTGATTTACCCCTAATTCTTTGGACAGTGTTTCCTTCAGTAATGTATGCATTGTAGAGACCTCCTTCCCAAGGTCAATGTAACCATCAAACTCCAAAAACTGGCCCCGCTTTTCTACTTTCTGAAAGACATAAAAAGGGTATTGGTAACTATTACAGAGTAAATTACAAAGATCAGCCTTGACTAGAAATTTCCATCAATAAGGTAGAAGTTTTGGTTGATTTAACAAGTGTCTCTTGATAGAGAAAATAAACCTTCAACAATGAATTACTAGTTATTTTATTATTGAAACATTCCAACAAGGCACTGCAATTTTCCAACTATATATATATATACTCTAAGAATCTTCTTAAACTATGCCTAATGGTGGATCCCAAAACATGGATATGCTTTCCCAACATCTTAAGCAATATTTCTTCTCCTATTACTTTCATTCTTTTATTCAGAGACAGGCACCATTATATTTTTATTCCAATACATTTAGAATATGACTATTTGAAGTGATTTATGCACACACACACATTTTCAGACAGAATCTCTGTTTCTATGAATGATGTGCTAAAATTAATGTGTCTGAGACATGGTCTGCTGGGGGAGATAACTTACAGATATCCTTGCTAAGAAGTCCTTCATGTTTGCCCACTCCTGCTCCACAAAGTCATTCATGAATGTCATGAATTCTTCTTTACCACCAAATCTGAAATTTATTAATCATTAGACTTAGTGTCACATTAAATATTAATTCAGATAGTCAAAACATTATCACTTTTCAACCATTTTCATTAACTATTTTGTATACAAAATAATGCTTAAATCATGACCAACTTTAGTACTCATCATGATGTTGCTGTTGTTGCAGGTTTTAACCAAGTGGCCAAGTGGTCTAAAGCACTCTCCATTACAGATCACTGCCATCTCACCTCCATCTGTATGGGTTTGAGTCTCAGATTCGGCCAATGTGGGTATGTGAGAAAGCCTGCCAGTAGCTTCTTGTGGGTTGGTGGTTCTTTCCATGGGTTTTCCCGGGTTCTTCCTCCACCATTAATACTGGTCGCCATGTATAGCCTATCGTGTGCTGAAAAATGGCGTTAAGCCCTACAACAACAACAGCAGGTTTTAACATCATTTTCAGCACAAGATAGGCTATATATGGTAGCCAATATAACTGGTGGAAGGAGAACCTGGACATTCCCCCAAAGAATCAGCAACCCAAGGGAAGCTACTGGCAAGCTTTCTCATGTATCTACATTGGCCAAGCCTGAGACTCAAACCCAAGTAGACAGTGTTGAGATGGCAGTGATCCATTATGGTGAGTGTTTTAGACTAGTTTGGGCCCAAACATTATGATGCATCTACTCACAAAAATTCACAGTTCTAAATAATACAGTGCACACACACCATGGAAAAAACGTATTGTTGTGAGCTAAAAACAAGGACAGAAGCCATTGAAATTTGAAATCTTGATCAATGTTAACTTTTATTTTATGAGTATGGTGCTGACCAAGATGTATAGAATCATCCAGTTAAATAATTTAACATGAACAGTGGATAAAAAGTAAACAGAAAACAATATTTTTTAAGCAAAGTCAATGAAGTAGTAAATATGAATCTTAGTGCTCTCCTTTTGTGATTAACACTTATCAAGCTCCGAATGGTTTTCTGGTTAAGATTTCCCATTAAACACTTTATATTTTGCCAAGAATGGAGGATGTACTCTTTGTACGAGCATTTGAAATGGCAATGACAAAACAAATAAAGAAGTTTTTTCTTGTGGCTGGTTTTTTATGGTTGAAAACTGCTTTCCAATATGCCACCAAGCTAAGTTAATCCAGAGGAGGAAGTTCTTGAGTTGGCATTAAGATGTATTCCTGAGTCTCATTTTTTAGCCCATGGATTTTAGCATTAGGAGAAAACATGTTTTGGCATTTTAAAAAGAACTGAAAAACAATTAAAAACAGTCTTTAAATATTCCTTAAAAAACATCCTGACCAGCACCAAAAAAATAATAAAAACTGAAAATAATAACTAGAGTGTTTCTGGTGAAATAATTTTTGGGTTGGTGACTCCTTTTTATCTCATCTCTGTGAAAGGCCATCTGATTTTTATTCAATGACTCAAAAGCAATCATGAACAAACTTTGGTCCCTTTATTACTCATAACTCCTCATAAAAATGTCTGCCTTAAACTCTCCAGATTATAACAATAATGTAATCAATCAACAATTTGTTGCGTACATGTTTGCCCTTTTAAGCCTATTACACAACTGCATATCACTGCAATGGTATATTTTTGGTTTTGGGGTAATCTAGTTCCAATAGGTGTCTGTAAAGAATGCACTGAAAAACATGAAAATTATGGGGTTTTCTTCAAATAAATGTTTAAAATGCCTTTTACTTTTTAAGTGGTAAATTTCAATTATTAAATGGTATATGTGGTAGACATTCTTTAAAATGGTAATTTTATCCTACCACTGGCTGGATCACATTTATGATAAGCTGTTCAGGAATAGTGATTACAAGATTTTCTAGATGTGATGGCCATATTGGATGTTCAAGTGCCACCATTTTCATCTAGGACCATTAAATCATGGGATCAATGTGTGTAAAGTTTAATGGCAATCCTCTTTGTAGTAGTAATAACCAACTTGTGCTAAAAGAAAACACAGACCATCCCATAAGCTCTGCTGGTCAATAACCAGTTTTACAAAAGATAAACTTACTTTGTGAAGTTGGCAAGATTCTGAATAGTCTTTGCTATCAGTGTCAAGTTTCTGGAAGCTTTGTCTGGAGGAAACTCTGAAAAATTAAGTAGAAAATAGTCAACAAGTATTTCTTTTGTTCCATCATATTTGCGAATCCAGCACATTTTCTATCAAAATTTGCAGCAATTTTAAGTCCATAATTCAAAGAGAATAACTATTAAGGTACTGGCCAGATTAAAATTTCAATACTATTTTGGAAGGGGGAGATCAAAATGTTGCATTTGAGGATTTGAGGGCAGATATGATGTTGTTACTGTCCTATTTATTTCCTTGCTATGCTTACCTATGAAAGAACAATTTTGTACAGTAAAATCACAACATTTTGAAGTTATCAAGTACAGGATTGCTATTTCCTAATTGTCAAGTAATATTAAACAGCATGGTGTTAATATCATATTTTTGTGGAAGCAAAGCCTGTTTCTCATTTGTACAATGTTGTAAACTGGTCAACTTGTAAATATATTTTGTGTGGTTAACAAGACAAACATCTGCCAAATTTGCTTCAGTCAATCATATGATAAAACAAAAAGATTCCATCATTTTTTTTAGTTGAAAAAATACATCTATTGTTTTCTTTTGATTTGTTTACATATTAAGAAAGAAAGAAATGAAAGTGAATATCCAGGGCAGCTTATTTCAGAATCAAGTCAAAAGTCATCAACCAGGATGAAAGTGAATGCTAACATGAAATTCAAAAGCAGTCATATTTTTGAGTTGGTGTATTTCCTAAACTTTAGGATGTGTTGTCTATACCTTGAGTAAGGCTGAACAGACTTGGAGACAGCACAGCAGGACAGAGAAAACGCAGAAAGATTGATCCACTGATTAAATTATCACTCTTCTGTCCATCATTACACTTCTCTCGGAAACTACTAAAGACCTCCTTCAGCTCACTAGAATGAAAAATTGCTCCACAATTATCATACTGAATGACAATCCATTATAATTTTAAGACACAAATTCTAGAGAATGCCACATCTCACCAGTAAATACCAACTGTTACATACATGCCCTTCTGTACATGCTGTCTTATACCCATCTACCTACTGTTAACATGCATGCCCTTCTGTACATGCTGTGTATACCCATCTACCTACTGTTAACATGCATGAGCTTCTGTAAAAACTATCTATACCCAACTACCTACTGTTATATACATGTCCACCTCCACAAGGTGTATATATCCATCTAACAACTGTTACATACATGCCCTTCTGTACATGTTGTGTATACCCATCTACCTACTGTTATATATATGTCCACCTCCACAAGGTGTCTATATCCATCTAACAACTGTTACATACATGCCCTTCTGTACATGCTGTGTATACCCATCTACCTACTGTTAACATGCATGAGCTTCTGTAAAAACTATCTATACCCAACTACCTACTGTTATATACATGTCCACCTCCACAAGGTGTATATATCCATCTAACAACTGTTACATACATGCCCTTCTGTACATGCTGTCTTATACCCATCTACCTACTGTTAAAATGCATGCCCTTCTGTACATGCTGTGTACCCATCTACCTACTGTTACACACATGTCCACCTCCACAAGGTGTCTATATCCATCTAACAACTGTTACATACATGCCCTTCTGTACATGCTGTCTTATACCCATCTACCTACTGTTAACATGCATGCCCTTCTGTACATGTTGTGTATACCCATCTACCTACTGTTATATATATGTCCACCTCCACAAGGTGTCTATATCCATCTAACAACTGTTACATACATGCCCTTCTGTACATGCTGTGTATACCCATCTACCTACTGTTAACATGCATGAGCTTCTGTAAAAGCTATCTATATCCAACTACCTACTGTTATATACATGTCCACCTCCACAAGGTGTATATATCCATCTAACAACTGTTACATACATGCCCTTCTGTACATGCTGTCTTATACCCATCTACTTACTGTTACATATATTGTTACATATATACCCTCCAATACAAACTGTCTTTACCCATCTGTCTGCTATTTCATGCATGCCCTTCTGCACAAGGTGTCTATTCCCATTTAGCTAATGTTACATATATGCCCATCTGTATGAAGTGTCTATAGCCATCTACCTACTGTCACATGTATGCCCATTTGTACAAGATGTCTACACACATCTACCTACTGTTACATATATGCCCATCGATACAAAGTGTTTATACCCACCAACCATTACATACATGCCTATCTGTACAAGATGTAAATACCCATCTACCTACTGTTACACATATGCCCATCCCTACAAGGTGTCTATACCCACCAAACATTACATACAAGCCTATCTGTACAAGATGTCTATACCCATCTGTATGAGGTGTCTATACCCACCAAACATTACATACAAGCCTATCTGTACAAAATGTCTACACCCATCTGTATGAGGTGTCTATACCCACCAACCATTACATACAAGCCTATCTGTACAAGATGTCTATACCCATCTACCTACTGTTACACATATGCCCATCCCTACAAGGTGTCTATACCCACCAAACATTACATACAAGCCTATCTGTACAAGCTGTCTATACCCATCTGTATGAGGTGTCTATATCCACCAACCATCACATACCTGCCTATCTGTACAAGTTGTATATACCCATCTAGCTACTGTTATATACATAGCCATCCATACAAGGTATCTATACCCACCAAACATTACATACATGCCTATCTGTACAAGATGTCTACACACATCTACCTACTGTTACATATATGCCCATCCCTAACAAGGTGTCTATACCCACCAAACATTACATACGAGCCTATCTGTACAAGCTGTCTATACCCATCTAGCTACTGTTATATACATAGCCATCCATACAAGGTATCTATACCCACCAAACATTACATACATGCCTATCTGTACAAGATGTCTACACACATCTACCTACTGTTACACATATGCCCATCCCTAACAAGGTGTCTATACCCACCAAACATTACATACAAGCCTATCTGTACAGGATGGATACAGACATCTATCCATCTGTATGAGATGTCTATACCTACCAACCATTACACACATGCCCATCTGTACAATGTGTCTGTATGTCTATACCCACTGTTACATATACACCCAGCTACACAAGCTGTCTATACCCATCTAGCTTCTGTTACATACGTGCCCATCTATATGAAGTGTCAATACCCATCTACCTTCTGTTACATATGTGCCAATCTATATGAAGTGTCAATACCCATCTACCTACTGTTACATACATGCCCATCTATAATGAGGGGTCTATAACCATCTACCTACTGTTACATGTATGTCCATCAGTATAAGGTAGCTATTCAAATATACTATTACATACATGTCCATCAGTATGAGGCAGCTATTCAAATATACTATTACATACATGTCCATCAGTATGAGGTAGCTATTCAAATATACTATTACATACATGTCCATCAGTATGAGGCAGCTATTCAAATATACTATTACATACATGTCCATCAGTATGAGGCAGCTATTCAAATATACTATTACATACATGTCCATCTGCATGAGGTAGCTACACCTATCTACCTACTGTTGTAATTTCAACTAAAATTGAACCTACATTGACACAAAAGTAGTGTTATAAATAACTACAATGAAGAAATCAATCTAATAGTGTTTTTGGTTTGAACAGATCCTTAAACAGACCACATCTGCTATCACACTGCATGTACACTGGCTGACTTTTAAGACTATATATGGTTCAGGTCATGTCATCTTACAGCAGCATTGATGATTCTAGTAGGAATTAATTTGTGTTTTGTCAACAGAACTAAAGCCTTCTAATGGACAGAGACAAAACAAACCAAACAGATGGTCAGGTAGAAATTAGTAACAATAAACAGTAAAATGTAGATTATCTGGACACATTGGAAAAAACTGATTTTGCCTGGATCATTAGACCATGTAAAAGCTCTCACTGGATTTTCAGACATCTAGCTACAAACAGTCATTGAATATGGTAGTTTTTTTTTCTTCTCTTTTCTTTCCTCAATGACAGACATTTTCCTGTGAGTTGAACTGCAAAGGATATTATGAATACAATATCTTCAGGAAATTACTTAAAAGCCAATCTATGTAGCTCATACAGTAAACTTTGGCTTGATGCAAGAACTCCAATGACTTGATGGCAGTGCAATGCAGAAATTCAGCCAAATTAAAACCCATCAATCCAAGTTATCTCCCTTAGTCCATTGTGGAACCAGTGCAACAAGACGGGGGAGAGTTTAAGGTCAACTACGAAAATCTTCTGATGCATTGATTGGTTTTCTTCCAACACAGTGGATATCTAAGAGACATACAGGACTTTCAGTTTTTAGCTCTCCTGATAATTGATAAACTGATATATCATAAATTGTGAATACTGGGGATGGAATCAACCCTTCTTTATTGTAGTGTAATGTTACCTGGGGAAAAATGAAGAGGAGGTGATGATTTTTGTCCAAGCCATTTCACAATACATCTGAAGATTTTTCTGGTGTGTAGAAAGAAGGTTGGCATTGACAATCTTGGTTGGGTCCACCTCACAGTCATCATCTGACTCTATAACTGTCTTCACAAAGTCACCCAGTGTGTCATGAAGATACTAAATTTGAAAGAAATGCATTAGCAACATAATTAAACATAATTACAATATTTCTGAAGGGATAAAAGCACAAATTTATGAATCATAAGAAATGCATCTTTCTGTCTTTCAAAGTGCATATTCAGCTACTATACATAATATCAAGTCCTTTCTTCGTACATACCCAAGTCCCCTGCAGGCTCTGGGATGTAGAATAGGTTTGATATGCTCCACCCCATGTTCCAAGAGGCAACTAATGGAGTAAACATTTTCACTCTGGCATATTTCCCATGGCATCACAATTGAGGAGGACTTTGACATTTTAAAAAAGTGAAGCTTTTGTAATATAAAATAACGTGACTTTATATTTTACCAATTCTTTTGCTACATCTTTATGTCTTGGGGTTTTTGGGGGATATTTAATCGTCTTGGCAATATGTAGCCCTGACATGCCATTAAACACCACTCCTCCAACACACACACACACACAAGCACGCATCAAGAATCCCAGGAATCTACCAACTCTAAAGTCCAATAAGAAAGTTTTATTGGATCAGTTCTTCAAACAAATCTTTGAGGAGGATGATAAAAGTTGTTGTTGCTAGTGTCTCTTTCCTTTTTAATTAGGCCAATGCTATATATATTTTGTCGTAAAGATCAGACTGTGGTGACTCATGACACAATCAAATACAGCAAAGTTAAAAAGTACATGGCATGAGGGACTGATGTAACCTCTTTGGCACTAGCACTTGGCAGTGACCTATATTATGGTCTACATGTTGGTCTCTGCCCTGCCCAAAATTTAGTTAAAGTTTTCAAGCTGTCAGACTCAAAAATCTCTGCAATTTTTGTTGAAAAAGAAAACAAATTGATCAAACAAAAATTGCAGAGATTTTTGAGTCTGACAACTTGAAAACTTTAACTAAATTTGTTGACTTACTAGATGAACAAAAAAAAAATTAAGTTATTTTAAATCATTACCAATAGGCAAGTCAATGTACCATACCTTTTCTCCAACAAGTTTCATGTAAGCTTCCATTGATTTTGTTGCAATACTATTGCCACGGAATGTTAAATGTTGGTTATCTGGAAGAAAGAAGTAACAATCAATACACTGATCTTTCAGCAAAAGATGTACATTGTTAATATAATATTCAGAATAAATTCATAATAGAACAAGAGACTCCCATTTTTGCTGAGCAGGCTTTTTATTTAGGTAAAAAGTTAACAGCTTTAACATTAAGACTAATGTAAAAAATGTAACTGTTAAAATATTTCAGGGTTTTGGTTAAGATGTAGATCCCAAAATGACTGCTATGTTAAAATTCCATAAAAGGCTGTCTTAACAAAAATTGTAAATGACCAAAGAAAAGTAGAGTTCTTCTTAGTGGCTGTAAGATTATGATTTTAGAATTTACCCCTCTGACAAATAGACAATATTGTTTCAGGAAGTAGAATATATGTTCCATGAAACACTGATCTTGCTGAAAATTCACAGCACAAGGCAATAATAAAGGAACTTTTGATGGAAAAGTAATCCACCATAACCAGAATTTGTTGTCTGAGTCATACAAAAATCTTAAAATTGTCAGAAGAATCTCATGATTACCTAAATGTAAGACTTCTGCCATCACAACTTCTGACAAGAAATCCTTGGCTTTATCAAGATTCTGCATGATCCTGATCATGGTTCTAGCAAGTTCCTCTTTGTCCCTGATGCTTAGCAAGGGTTCCAGTACCTCACAGAGAACACAGTAACTGTTGCTCAGGTACTGAAAAAAATGTTTGTCTCCCCTTAAAATGAAAGCTTTATGAAATTAATTCAAATCTAAGTGAGAACCTACATTTAGTCTGAATACAAAACCTACCGTAAAGTGGGACTGAAAATGAATTACAGTTGTAAGTAACAGGCAATGGAAAACATGGAAACAGCTACAATGCTGAGATGGTTACTAAACATACCTACAGAACTGATTAGGATGACATGAATTAGGCAAACATTTTTATAAAAAAAGTAATGGAAAAAAACTGATGTGTGTGTGTGTCTGTGTGATTTGGATTTTTAACACAGCTTTAACAATTTTTCAGTCATATTGCTATGATGTCTGCATTGTGACAGTTTATAGTGATGTCTAGCACTGGGGCATCATGCCGCAGACATGTTGCATAATGTCCCACATTATCCAGACACCAGGCCATCCAGTCCTAACACTAACCTCTTAATGCTGAGCGCCAAGTGAGGCAGCTGTTAGTACCATTTTTGTAAGCCTTTGGTATGACTCGGCTGGGGATCGAACCCACGACCTCCTGCATCTGAGGCGGACGCTCTAACCACACAAAAAAAAACAACTGATACAGATTATTGTAATCAATTACTGAAATGTTCTATGTCAATTTGTTATAAAACATGGAATTTCTTTTTTTTGTGATATCATGTTCAGTAATTAGGAGAGACAATGTTATTTACCTTGAAAATAATCTGTTTCACAGTGCAATTTTACTTCTGAACAAATTTCATCAAATTTACTTGGAGGGAATGTGATGATGTCTCGAAATTTTAACAAATTTAATGACGGTAAAATATTACTACCTTCAATATTTTTGTATTGACGAGTCTTTTGGAGTTGAGCAAGTGTGATTATTATGTCTAGGAATTAATTTTGGCAAGACTTGATACAATAAGGGACAACATACACCATATTTTCACAATCTATTATATTATTTTCTTCAAGTGATCCCAGATGCAATTAGAAAATTGCAGTCTTTCTTTCCAATGGGGTAGGATTTACTTCCCTACATTTTCAGTAAGAAAATGGACTTTCCTGTATTTAAAAACAGACTGACAACTAACCTGTATAAAGTCTTGATACAGCTCCATGGGTAGTATCTGTGTTGTCTGATATCGAGCTTTCAATCTGACAATAGGAAGATCTGTTTTACTTTCTTTTCCTCCTTTTCCTACTGTACCTGAGCTGGTATTGTACCTAATGAACAGATAGCAAATATTGAAAACATCTTTTTTAAATAAATCATCTTTTTGGTAAATATATGTTACTAATATGAAATTATTGAATTCCCTCATAATGCTATACCTATAGGTTAATGCATTTGTATGGGAAAATATTAACAAGTTTTTATCGATCGATATACTGCATGACCTTGATAGTGCAGTGTATCCATCCAACAAAACAAAACGAGTTCATATTTTCACATACAAATGCAGTAACTTTTATTTATGCCGCATTCCAAACTAAATACACAAGCACAGATTCATCAGTTCACAAGAACATAACTCCACCCAGAAAAATAACTAAGTCGCACGCAAGACATCACTTTCAAAAGAAAATGGTGTTTTGGTCTACTTAAAATTTAAATTTAAAGTCAAATTGTGAATGATTGCACATTGCAACAACTTTTGCATTTGGTCTGGAATGAATAGATTTTGGTATTTTTGTCGATTTTATGAAATATTTTGATTATGGACTGTATTTATCTGTGCCAGTTCTACATGAAGTACATCTGGTTTCAGCAGTGAGGCAGCAGCGTGTTGACATCTGCAAATGTGTTTCTGTTCTGTCACTGAATGTTTGGAATCTTAACGTGAGAAAAATATGAAGTCTTTCAATTGTAATTATCAAAAATACGCTATGGAATTTTATGATTATTTCATTTTGAATGTAGTAAGGAGGATGTAATTGCACTTGGAATGTAGTTGAAATTACAGTACAATTTGGAAATGTGTAATCAAATTTAGAACCCATGACATGGCTCATGTAATTCGGATTTGCAGAACTAAGAAAATACATTTTGAGGAAATTCAGGATGTAAAATTGTAAGTATATTTTTTTTGATTCTTTATACCTTGTCACTTGCATGCTATTTGTAGGGACACAACAATTTTATGACCTGTCTGAAGTCTATCGCTAGCCTAAATCTGTAACATTGTATAAAAAAAGTTATTGCAACATTACACAGCAGGTGGTATGTGGCAGTCCATGAAACATCTGCTTTAGTTTATTTAGAAACAAATTTAATAAACAAAAATGTGAATCATCTAATACATGAGTTTATATGATTTGTTTATGAAGTAGTTCCCAATACAATATTGGGCACCGGAGTGCAATATAAAGGTGTGCAATATCATAAAATATTGCACAATTCTGACAATGTAAAGTTAATGGAGACAAAATGAGCATATAATAATATATCAATATAGCAGAAAGAAAAAAAACTATAGTCAGCTCATTTTCATATCTGAAAGACATTCATTTTGATAAAGAATATCACAAAGTGGCTTGTTTACATTCCAATACTATAAAGATATAATTGATGGAACCGAAAATTTGATCACAACTCATCACAAATCTGACTATAATTACAGTAAGGGACTGGTATATACCTGGGTCTATGCAGTTTGTTAGGAGTAATCAGAGAACAAACAAAAAAGACTGTTCTAATGGCACATTATGAAAATGAAGATCATGGTCTATCTTGTTTGCAGCAGGATTCAATTTATAATTGAGTATATATGGTAAATTCAGAGAACAGCCTCCAATACAGATTATACATTAGAACTGAATAATCTATCCCATTACTGACACCTCCTAAAAACAGCCTTTTATGTAATTGAAGTATTTCAGAGCTTATCAAATCTAAGTATTAAACTAGGCAGTTGCCTCATAAGTGGACGGTGAAAACTAAAATCACAGAAAGAGTTCTTAGCACCCATGAATTTTTATCTGTAAATACCTGCAGAGAAACGAGGGCCTAAAGGGAGATTAGTGTTTGTAAAGAAGATATTATTATTATTATTAAAGATGTCATTATGAGAAAAGTAATTATTTTTAAAGAAAATTATAAATATGATATAAATAATACTTACCATCTTTCAACAAACTGTCTATTTGTAACATCAGCAGCAAGAATCTTGATATAACCTAGAAAATGTACAAGCTACTAATTAACGTACAACACATTTTTTTTTTTTTGCAGCAATATCTCTCACCCAGGACATTTGCAGTGATTGAGTTTACAAAGATAACAATATTTTTCAGTACAAAACATCTAATTTTGATACCTAATATTTTACAAAATATCTAATTTAGGTATCTAATATTTTAAAAATAACTTTTCACATGGATGAATATGACAATGCTGACACTGTCTAATATGCGTCTTCCCCCCACCCATCTCATGATTTTAATTCCAATTAATCTACCATATATACTTACTTATAAGTAGTGTCTAAACTCCAACTACACAGACACATACAGATCTGCCATCTTATAACATGCCAGCAGAGTTTATGCAGTTTCTTAAGAGCGGTCAGTAGAACAACATAGACTGTGAACTGCCAGTTCATTGTGCGCTAGCAGAATAGGGTCTGTCTTGGGTGCAGTTGGACCAGTTTTGTAAGCAAGAATACATGGTATTATGTAAGATGATGGACATGTACATGTGCATCATCTTACATTTTCTGTGTAACATAAGCTAATCTATTTATTGTGCGTGTCATACTGGGAAAAACCTACATGTAAAATAGCTGTATCAGATGGGTACATTTTGTGCTTTTCTCCCATTGAATTTTCTTCCTACATTTCATTTCCACAATTCTTTTTTTTTTAATTGCGTGTAAAAACAACAATCACTAAAAATGAAATTCATAAAATGAATCCAATAATTTGCATATTTGGAAAGAAGTGACTGATGTTATTTAACAGTTTCATACATTTTCAACTGAAATGAGCACAGTTGCATGGATCTATTTATCACATAATTAAAAACACAAGATTATTTCAATAAAGTTTCAAAATAGTGCGATGAAATGATTTTCTGTATGCATCAGACATTAAGCTTCAATAAAACTGACATTTTGGCATCATTTGTGATGTTATGAGGTGTTTTTATAGTGTGCAAAATAGAAAAATCAACATGGGCTTATTAATTTAGACAACAGAGTTGTCCTGTGATAAAAACTGTTTCTGATAAAAATGCTTACTGATTTCCTACGTGTTAGAACCCTACCACTTTAAGCCTTAGGCTCTTAATAAGTCCTCAGGATTCAGCAAATGTTCATACCAGAATCCTGATCTCTATAGTAATTTGCATGTTGTACACCACTTCTTAAAAATTTATTCTAATAAGTAATATACTTACCAAGCAGTGTATTTCTATCTTTTTTCTTCTTTTTGTCTGCTTCTCTATATAAATTTACAGTGATGATTTCAACTGAAGGTAAATTGCTGAAAAGAAAAGAAAAAGTGTGTTTTCAATTTCTAAAAGTAGTTTGATTTTCACAACATAAGAATGAGGTACAGTCAAATAATACAATGCCAATTCAGATTAAAACTCCAATGTGTTTCAGCTGGGATGCACATCATCAGTCTAAAGCCTCACTGATTGCATGGGACACTTCTCTAGTTCTAATAAAACAGGTTATTCTGAGGGACCTCTGTATTCCAATATTTCTTACAAATTTCAACCTTATATAGCCTGGCATAGTAATGGTATGTGGTCTTGAAATAAACCATGTGTGGAAATTCTCTTGTTATGCTTACTACAACCATGACCTTTGGTTTTGAGATGCCAAAATCAAATGGACTCTTTTTTATACTATGTACAATCCATCCAAAAACTCTGGCCAAGGAACAAAATCTAGAACAAAACATGCTATGCAAAACCATTTTACTTTGTGTCACATTGATCAAGACCTTTGAAATTTTGTCCCCAACATCAAATGGCTTCTTTCTTACCTAAAGTGCAAGTCCTCCACAAACTTTATTCACAATACATTATCTGAAGCTAATGTTATTATGAAATTAATAGGCTTCTTTTTACTCCAACTGACAAACTTTGGTGAAGGCAGTTTTGTGTAGGAATAATTTTTTGTTTCCAACCCAGCGACAATAACCTTTCAGTTCTGATACCTTGATCATTGGACTCCAAAATTAATTCAAAATAAAACTTTTTCCTACTAGTGGAAGCCATCCACATAGCTTATTCCAGGTGCAAGATGTTTAAATAAAGTGAGCATGCAGTGAGCCTTTTTCATCACAGTGAACTTGACCTTTCAATCCAAAATCATTATGCTTTTCCTATCCAACATACAAATGTCCAGTTCTGTAATTACAACTAATGTTTTCATATAGAAACCAATATTCTTTGAGTCATAACGACCTTGAAATTGTATTCTTTGACTGAAAAACCAATAGGCTTCTATATTTCCCCAACTGCATGACATCCACAAAGTCTGGTAATGATAGATGGTGTAAAACCAAGAAAGGTAACTAATGGATGGATGCATGTTACTGTACAAATGTCACAACAATGTATGCACTGCCTATGTATGCACCTTACACTAAACTTTTTAACACAGTACCATGACCAACTCTGGTGTGACAACATCATGAAGTTTTTGAATGAAGTTTATATAAAATAAAATAAAATAAAAAATTATGTCTCGACTTGTGGAATTTGATACACTCAACAAGAATATATTCAACTGTCAGTGTGCACTGGCATGGCTATCTTTTTAGATTGAGGTTCTTTCTTCACAAGGTATGAATTGGTCTGGTATGTGTATCCAATGTGCAATCTCTTCTATATCATGGGTGTCACTATTAATGATGGATCTGATGTTACATGTTAGTGGAGTTTTCATTCTTAACATTTTGCCAAATAAATAAAACATGACAATTTATATAATTTCTGATGTCAGTATAATGAGTCTTCCATTAAAAGGATGGAGTCATGGAATCTTCCATTATAGGATGAAGCATGGAATCTTATATTAAAGGACAGAAGTCATGGAAACTTTCATTAAAAGTATGGAAGTTGTGGAATCTTCCATTAAAAGGATGAAAATCATGGAATCTTCCATTAACTCTTTACCTTCTGCAAACGCATATATGCGACCATAAAAATAGCCTTGTAACACCAGAGACGCATATACAAGCTGCTAATAATACTCTCTCTGTCCCAGCTGGCTCATACATGCATTTCCGGCCAAGGGTTGGGAAACCCCAGATACGCATATACACGTTTCATATTAAACCTTTGTATTGGATGAAATTACAAACATCCGTTCTCTTTTATAATATTTAGCCAATGAAAATAGTCCTTTCATAAAATGATGAACGTATTCTGTAAGTAGTTTTACAGCATATAAGCAGAAAATTCTATTGAAAACAAGGTCAAAGGTGACAGTAAAACAAAATGTCAACATTCATGTATTCCGACGACGATTCTGATGGAAGTTTTGAAGGATTTGAAAGTGATGATATTGATTTTAACCAGACTCAAGATGAAGGATTGGACATTAGTATAAGTCCTGTTTCGACACCTGACATTTCAGATTTATCTGAAACGCGAGATAATCAAATCTGGTCGTAACACGTGAGACCGGTAAATGTGGACAACTTTACAGCAGTTTCAGGGCCAGCATTTATTTTAGAAGAAAATGCAAGGGAGATATATTGCTTTTTACGTGCTTCAGGCAGTATCATAAAAAATTACCAAATCTGCAATAAAATAGTGGACACATTGGTGTGCAAAATAGTGGTGAGAAAAGTAATCTAATATACATTTTAAATACATATATTGAGATATTTTTTTTATATTATAAATATGTGAATATAAACATTGATTCCTGTGGATTATATGTACTTGTTGGTGGAAATGAGTGGCACAAAACATTGGTAAGTGCTTAAAATTTTATTTTTCATTAAATTACATAGTTTGCATGGGACAAAATTGATACAGAATATGTAGACAGCATGTAAATAACTCAAGAAGTTCTCACTCAGGCGGCTATTATGATGCTCTGGGGTTCAGCCTACAAACTGCTGCTAGAAGGCAGGCTGCTAATCAGGCTTAGTAGCCAGGGCAGCAAGTACTTGCAGAAGGTAAAGAGTTAAAAGGGCATAAGTTGCTATATGGAGTCTTCCATTCAGAAGGATGGATGGACAATTGGACAAGGTAATACTTAATGTCCCCATTACATAATACTAAACTAGAATGATTGCCTGAAAAATGTAAACCAAGTAACTTAAAGCAATCATTTTCGATTAAGCAAAATCAGAAATGGACGTTATATTAACAAATTTTTCCCCCGAGATTCTATTAATTTTTGCCTGAAAATGGTGTAGAAAGCATATTTGGGGTTACATATGATGGTATATATGGTACGCTTTACAAAGATCTTATAAATAAAGGTCATACAAATGACACATTTCTTGCTTCATGATGAAGTGTACTGGCAATTAGCAAGCACGGCTGTATAGTCTTAATATAGTCTACTTCTTAAACATCTTCAAGTGACTTACTTGAATTCAAACTGTTCCCCCCAGAACAGCATTTCCCCTTTAGTCTTAACTGAGGTTTTGGCATAGAGTGTCTTGTCCAGGAAAATCTCACAGAAGTATCTGCAAATAAGAAAGCCTGCATTAAATCTCTGCAAATGCCTTAAAACAACAACTTGCAAGATTTTCAAAACTTTAGCTACTGTTGCACCTTTGTTGAACTGTTTTGGGGAGGTACATTTTATGTACCTATGTTATGTACCTATGTCCCCTAAAATAGTAAAGAAAAAGGAATTTGTTAATATAGAGAGACATGGTCAGTCTGAGGTGGGAGAATGTTCCCATTGTGCAGCACTTGTGTTTATTCAATATATTCATGTTGATTTGTTATCTACTTTGAAATAATGATTTTCAGAGTAAGAGCAATGGCAGATTTCAGTATATTGTTATCATCATTCAACTGAATAAAAAATCAAATAAAACTAATGGCTGACCATTATGAATTTTAGGGTCATACATTTCACCCAGTGTCTGTTCACCTATTTTACTTTCATTTCTATGCATGCTTTTGCAAATACAGCACATGACTACAAGTAAACTAGCCATAGTGCTTTTACCACTGTATCCAAGGCAAATACAAAAGACAAAAAAACAATAAACACAAAAGCTGCATGAACATTTCACAAATGTACATATCTTAATTTTTATAAACAGTGGCTCAAACTTAAGTTCAAAAAAAAAAGAGGAAAAGGTCGTGTAAGATTCTTGTGTATAACACCGTTACTTTTGTTTGATTGCATGACTGAGAAGGATTACAAATACCAGATTCTTGTCAAGTTTTGTAGGCATTAAATTTCATAATTTTGCACACAAAAAAAAACGACAGTACATGAATTCATAGACTTGGGAAAGAGTCATTTCTTTTTTACAGAGAGAGAAAAAGAATAATTGCAAAATTCATGAACACAGAACCCATGAAGAGCAGTGATTTGAAATGTGACCCATTCTTCCACCCCCATGAAACCACATTCATATTTCAAAGTTGAAAGTCTCGTCCCAAATAGCATTGGCACAGTTGTATAACATTGTGAACATTAGCATGCGTATGCTTGCACACATGAAATATCATGCATTTTTGGCTCAAAATATGCAGACAATTCAAAAAATTATTGTCCCTGGAATTTGTAAATACTATTTGAAACAGGAAAAAGAGGTAATGTTTCAAGTACAATCAGGACTAATTGTCCTTCTCTTATTAACCTTTCTTAAAACATTCATTTCCAATGAAATGAAACAAGAGTCAAGTTACCAGCCTATTGTCTCCAGCTGACAAGTGTTTTTCTCAATATACCATACCACAGTCTATTGTTAGTATAGCGCCATTTCAGTAAAGACTAAAAATACCTTCGTGATGGAATGGTTAAAAGTGAGGACTCTTTTGACAAAAGCACTTCATCTACAGTAAACTCTCCATAAACTGGATAGTGTCATGACCAAACATTTTGATTTTTATCAGAGATGGCCAGTACATAGAGGTGTGATCGAGATTGGAATACATCTTTAATGAAATTGGCTCTTATCTTGTTTATGTAAAAAAAATTTGGTAAAGTATATAAAAAAAATTATCACATTTTTAAAAGACTTATCTATTTTTGTGAAAGTTAGACAACTGTCAAATTTGAGCAAATACAGAACAAGTTTTTGAATTATTCCTGCTCTGTGCAAAATAATTCCACTTATCCCACAATATGTAACTGCTGCATCCGACCTGGTTTGATGACCCTCCCAGTGGTATAAACTAATATGAAAATCCAGATCCAGACCCAAACAGGATCAGTCAATATCTGGATCTGAAGTTGAACAGGCTGGAATATCAGCATGGAACTTTTTCTTTTTTTTTCTTTTACTTGCACGATACATTTTTAAGTGCTTCAACTTCTACACACATTCTGTCTCCACACATACTGAATTTTGATCTTTTTTGCATTAGGCAAAGTTTTCTTATGCCTAATCTGGCCAGGTTGATGATTAAGGTAGCTTTTAATGGTAAACCATTTCTGGGACATATTTTCCAAGGAAATGCAGTGAAAGCAAATCATTTTGAGTCTTCAGAATTTTTGCACTTGTGTTAATCAAAACGTACATGTGCTATTTTACTGTATCATAGAGTGCACACAGTATTCTGTTCCCTCATGTTAACATTGATATCTACCGATAATGAATTAGTGGTCTAATCAGAATGGAGGCTGGACCAAAGCCATATTTGGAGCATCTGAATTTAGGCAACCCAAAGTTAGGTTGTGCTGCTCCTGTTCACTGTCAAATGCATACATGCCAACCCGGGATAGGTTTAAGTGCAGAAAAGCAAAATCTGAGCATAAAAAGTGTAATCTATATATTACATGCTATAATTTCAGTAGACTGTATTACAAATGTACATTTATTTATGCTACTAACCAATCTTTCAGCAGCTCAAAATCCATGGAAAAAATGGACAAAATCGATGTGGATTAGAACCAGAATACAAACACAAAATATACTGACAAATTATTTAAATTCAACACTCAACTACTCTACATCTCTAGCGTTTGCTGAATGATTGTGAAGTTCACAAATTCTTTTGTACTCAGTCATGTTATGGATTATATTACTCCCATCTTAATTTCAAATTTGTAAAGCAGTGTTAATGTGTCCTTTTGTTTCCTGATCAGACATGAGTTTATGTTTAAAAAGATAAATCTGCTCTAACAATTGTCATACACAAGACACCATAAAATCTTGCTTCAATAAACATCTGGCATCATTTTCTTTAAAAGTACAGACTGGTCTGCTAACTAACTTCATTATTAATATATTGAATCAAAGAAACCCATCTGTTTTCTGGAAATAGGTCACATACAG
The DNA here is from genome assembly GCA_028554795.2 of Sinohyriopsis cumingii. Taxonomy (NCBI): domain Eukaryota; kingdom Metazoa; phylum Mollusca; class Bivalvia; order Unionida; family Unionidae; genus Sinohyriopsis; species Sinohyriopsis cumingii. Next base: position 29,899,230 of record CM068840.1, read on the forward strand.
TTGCTGCAAGTAGAAAATTGGAAAGGACATGTAGATCTATGATGTACAAATTAGCTCTTATGCTATTCTTGCACAGAAATTTTTCTTTTTTAGAATATTCTAAAACTTGTATGTTGTTGTTGTTGTTGTTGTAGGGTTTAACACCATTTTTCAGCACACAATAGGCTATACATGGCGGCCAGTATTAATGGTGGAGGAAGAACCCGGGAAAACCCCAGAAAGAACCACCAACCCACGAGAAGCTACTGGCAAGCTTTCTCACATACCCACATTGGCTGAATCCGAGACTCGAACCCACGCAGACAGAGGTGAGATGGCAGTGATCCGTAACTGAGAGCGCTTTAGACCACTTGGGGCCCCAAAACTTGTATGATAAATGGAATAAAAGATATGACAATATATGTGACAAACACAACTTTTTATTACCATTTTTATTTTTTTTGTACCGGAAAAGATCATTCAAAATTCATCTACAGGTGAGCGGTGAGATGTGATTTGGCAAGAGAAAGTATAATGATTATGCCAAAAGCACATTGTTGTCATGTATGCTAATGGTACAAGAACATGATATGGGATCTTGAGTGAAGTCTCTTGAACTGGGGCACATTGTGGCCATCCTACTCATCACTTGATTTTGAACCTACACACCTTCTTGTTCCCAGTCCAACATACTAACCTGAGCTACTACTGCTCCAAAACTTAGGTGTCCATGAATCATGTTTCCAATGTTAAAGGCTAAAAAATTCTTTTAATCTTGCCATCAAATTTATGTTACAATAATGACAGTTTATTTTGGGTCATTTCAAATGGCTCATCCAACAGATGGATTAAATTCATAGTGACTTTGATTGGAATAGTCTCCTTCACATTACAGAAACCTTCTTTGTGGAGAATATCCCACATCTACTGTATCAATGAATACCATCGATACTTGCTTATAAGATCAGTCCAACTGCAAACTGCACAGACCCAGATCTGCCACTTCATAATGCACCAGCAGATTTGGGTCTGTGCAGTTTGTTAGTAGTAATAAATAGAACAAACAACAAATATCCTGACCTGTGGCTGCATCATGTTACAGCAGATCAGGATCTTCGATGACTCAACTTATAAGCGAGTAAATAAGGTACACTCTCCCCCCCCCCCCCCCACTGTGTTGAGACTGACAAATGACTCCTACCTCTTATCCCCTTCCCAAGATTATCATGTTTCTAATTTACATTTCATCCCTATATTTCCACAGATAAGCTGTGCACTACACCAAGCTGTCTACTCAAATGTGGCATCAAGTAGTATGAATGGAACAAAATTAACTGGTTATGCAGGTTGTGCAGTGCAAATCTTGTAATGAACTTATCACAGTACAAATATGGTATCGTGCCCCCTAATTTCCAAACATAGAAGTCACTGCTAAACAAAGTGCCCATCTCCCACTAATGGAAAGTTTCAACAAATGTAATTAAAAATGTCAAGGGGGGGAGGGTCCACTTTTCTGGCCACACAAAACTTCTTGAAGAATGAATTATATGACCCCTTAGGCTAATTATAGGAGAAATAATGTAAAATTATATTAAATTCTCATTTTCATAAACACTTGTTGGGTCAAAGTGAAAACCATACAGACCCTGATTTCATGTTGCATAATGTGCTGGCAGATCAGGGACTATGTCATTTGTTCTATTTGTTAATCCTTACAAACTGTATCTTCTACCCAGATCTGCAGGCACATTATGCAATGGCAGAGCTGTGTCAATGGAGTTTGCAGCTGTGTCGGATTTGCACTATAGTATGTAGAGTAAATTAGTGGAATACTGAAGTATATGGTATGGTAAAAAAAATAAATAGAGGTTTCCCATTTCACTTATAATTCTGGACTGTGTCACACATAATTAGCCTGTAGATCTGGAGTATAAATAAACTTTGGAGTACAGTAAATATACCAAAAGAAAAGAAGCTAATCACAAGATCTCTTCATTTGAAACTGTAGAGTTCTTACATAGAACTGATTGTGCTTGCAATCCAATGGTGCCATTGTGCCTCCCCCAAGCTGTGTCAATCCTGGTAGGCAAAACAGGTACAGTTGATAGTAGAAGTAAGCAAAAATGATGCTCAGAAACTTTACAATTAAAATGTTTGATCCTATTTTCGTTTTTTATCAACATCTCTATTTGTTTATTTGGCACTATATGTATTAGTTAATTTCAACAAATTAATTATCTCTGCAGCCAACATTAGTTCTTTATTCTGCCCAGCTCTTCTGTACCTGAACATCTAGTCATCTGACCACAAAACATTATATTCCTATTTATACCTGTTCAAAAACTTTTAACTTTAAGACCTCATGCTCTTAAGGGCTATTATATAATTCTAAGCAATTACTTGTGTTCAACTGAGTCGAAAACAAAGAAGATTTTTAGGTCTCTTTAGTTTTGTTTAACACAATGCCAATACAAAGACAATCACACGGGATGTGTGCCTGATATTACCACTGTATAAAGGACTGGTATATCAGGTCTAATGTGTTCATTTTACTAGTAGGTACAAGTCATCAACATACAGTCTGATCTACCTGTGCATTAATGGGGGGGGGGCAAATCTGGTCTACAATATTACATGGCTTGTACAGTCCATGAGAAAAAAAAAAAATCCCAAGGTTTTCTTTCCTCTTTTAGAAATAAAATTCTCACAGCATTGATTAATATGGCATAAACAGATACAAAATGTAGAAGCAATATATAATTAACATGTAACAATAAACACAACGCATCCAGCAACAACCAGTGTCATTATTTTTATTTACCCAAATATTTCTAATTTATTTATTATTTTTGGAAAATTTATATACAAATGTCTGGAATATAATAAAAAAGTCATCCAGTTTTAATGGTTTGCATTCCCTTGAATAAATTCATGAGTTTTTTTTTAATACAATTCAAGGATTGTTTTATAAACATAATCAAAGCTGGTTCAACCCCACAGATCCAATGACTTTTCAAGGTTGTATGAACCTTATGTTTGCAATTTAGTGCCAGTTGTAGGCATATATAGAAAAAAAAAAATACATGCCTGTGGAAAAATATATACTTATTAAGTGCAATACTGAAAAAGATGTTGCCACAAGTCAGGATATGCATCCATGTATGCTTGTATCAAAACTCAACAGTGAAGGTCAATATTTTAGCCAGGCAAGAAAAAAACATCACAAAAAATTTGCAATTAAAACATATTTTTCACCAGCAATGATTACTTCTCAGCTTGATTTTTAAAAAACTTCAGAAAGGTCTGGCCTATATAGTGTGAGCTCGTTTCCATGATGGAGATTTTATCTTCATTTGTACATAAAGTTCTTTTTTTATGCCCTGACAAAATCTTCAAGCTCAAACTCAACCTCTTCAGTTATGATCTCCAGGCATGTTCCCGCTATTCTTGAAATTCTTACTTCTATTTATTACCTTTTCTTTGGAGTTAGATTCTTTGCCTCAACAACCCAAACTGTTAGAGAGTTGTCTGTTCTTCTGTGGTGTTCTTGGTGTGGATGAACAGTTTTCCGTAAACTGCAAATAGAAACCGGTCTTTTCATTTATTGTATCTATCATTCAGTGCAACCCGTGCCACTATGTGAATAACAAATATTTTTTAAAAATTCCAGTTTCTTTTGTGACATCCATAATTACCTACATTGAAATAAAGGTGCAATATCTATTGCCAAATTTTCCTTGGAAGCATTATATATACACACACACAAATACACAGATCCATGTCTGGGGAACCACTAAAGTGGATGGATATGCTTTGATTACATATGTTAGCTATGCTGTCAGATATTATATTTGCAGCAGACCTCAGGAGATGTGGTCCAGTGTTATTTAGACCTCTTGATTTCCATGTTGCAATAGTTCGCAAAATTTTCCAAGCCTTTTCATTTGGTACTGCAGAAATAAAAAAACTTTTGTGTGAACAGAAATTGTTTAGTTCATTGTGATCATAGCTTACAGTGGGTTCCTTAATTCTAGAGGTTTATACTGAAAAAACATGCACTTTGTGTGTGCATGTGTGTGACTTGGATTTTTAATGTAGCTTTAACAATTTTTCAGTCATATCGCTATGATTTCTGCAGTGTGGCAGTTTATAGTGATGTCTAGCACTGAGGCATCATGCTGCAGACATGTAGCATGATGTCCCACCCAGTCACATTATTCTGATACCAGGCCGACCAGTCCTAACACCAATCTCTTAATGATGAGCACCAAGCAAGGCAGCTGTTAGTACCATTTTTGTAAATGTTTGGTATGACTCAGTCAAAGATTGAACCGATGACCTCCTGCATCAGAGGCGAACGTTCTAACCACTAGGCCACCAGAGCGGTCAAACATGCACTGAATATATTTGCTATTTCAACAACCTCATCAGAAATCTGGCCTTCCTGTTGGATTTTAGATGAACTCAGACCTGCCAACCCTGACGAGTCCATCTCAGTAAGGCAGTTCCGTTAAGTTTGACCATTTTTCAGTAAGGTGTAACAAAATATCATAAACTGTTATTGTAAAGCTGGAAACGTAATTAAAAGTTCAGTATTCGGAATGTGCAGCGACGACAAACATGTTCCACTGAAAAGTTTTAAAGTATGCATAGACTTTATTTACCACTAGCACAGTTGCACAAATTTTAGTTCCAAACCCTATGGAGCTCAATGGCTTGTTGCTATCTCTCAACTTGATGTAATTCTTGGAAATTCCTTTTTCCATTTCACATGACGACGGCAATCATATTTCCTGCCATGAGTCATACTCAAATTGGCATACGATGTCCAATAAACATAATTGTGTCCCTTCTAGCTTATATTCACAAGAATCTGAATATTCCTTTTTTATTTTTCTGTGTTGATTATTAACACTTTGTAAGAGGCTTATTTACCCTTTTGTCTTAAAGGTGGCACTCTACAATTTCGTACTTTGCACAGGGTTAGAATTTTAAAGAAGAAGAATTTCCCTGGCTTTCCTCACTGGTTATACCATTTAAAAAAGACCTTGTATATCTTAGGTATAATTCAAAGAACCTTTAATTCCATTTATTTTGGTGTATGTTGTTGTTGATGTTGTTCTAGAGTTTAACGCCATTTTTCAGCACAAGATAGGCTATACATGGTGGCCAGTATAACTGGTGGAGGAAGAAACCTGGAAAACTCAAGAGAAGAACCACCAACCCACAAGAAGCTACTGGCAGGCTTTCCCACGTACCCATGCTAGCTGAGCCTTGGACTCTAACCCACGCAGACAGAGGTGATATGGCAGTGATCCAGAATGGTGAGCACTTTATACCACTCGGGGCCCTCTTTGGTGTATGATTGATGGGTGTAATATGGGTTATACAGCATACAGCTGAACTTACTCCAGATGTGCACCTTTCAAAAGAGTGCTAGCTCCACTTGGTCATTTTCACTTCCTGAACTTCAGAGGTAAATTATATAAAAAAGAGCTGATAAGTTTTTTTTTACATTTTATACATTTTGTAATTCATTCCATGCATTTCAGAAGCTGGTATTGTCTAGTTTGGCAAAATTCATTTTCCCTATTTTAACAGCTGCTATGTATAGTGTACTTTATACTATTTCAGGCCGATTTTTTAGCACAAGGGAGCAGTCATTTTAGTTAGCAGTGTGCTTAAATCATGTACAATTCCAAAAGTACAATATCCAAAGAAATACCATACACATTACATTACTGTAGCATAGAGGTATGCCAACATTCTCTCCATTGTGCATGTTTTAAATGCAAACAACTTCACCTTACATACGTCACTCTCTCAAAAGTACATAATAACTGGTGAGCGCCCCCAAATATGCATTGCTTGCTGAACGCCATTTTTTAAAAATTCCATGATCAACAGTTTAATCATGCAGACACTTCGGATGAATAAATATGTGCAGTTCTAAGCGTCTGACATGCTGCTGTAAAGTTAGTCTGGTTCTCTGACCAATTTCAAACTTCTAATATGAAACCTGGTCCAACTCAAACACAGACGAACAAATTTTCCAGATTTTTCGGCGATGACCTTGTGAAACACTTACCACCAACTAGTTTGATAAAAACTTTCTATATAAAAATTCTTCTTACAGTTAATTTCTAAAGCCGACTGACAGTAATACTTATTTGCCCAATTGATCATCTCGTTTACTTTATTTTTCTCTGTTTTGTAATGTACTTCTTGACCAACAAATCTGAAATAATATCTATGGATTTTCATGTCATCTAGAATGCATGGAGTCAACCAATCGGACTGGAAATCCATTTTTATTCGATGTGTTTTCAAAGATATCTGCTTATCAACCACTTGTTTAAAAGTTGGGTCCATATAGTAAAATCATTATCATACAACTATATTATACCCCAAGGAGCATTACTGAGATCTTCCAGAAATGTGCCTTCATCATAATCACCTATATGTTGTGGTTTTATTCTATAGCATTACTGACTTAAATTAAGAAAAATTAGTTGAATCCAAATAAGTTGATCATAAAAAAGCTTTTACTTTGTTGATCATGAAATTCTTTCTTGTCAACAATTGCACAGATATCAATGTGACAATTTAACAATTGATATCTAATGTTCAGAAAACAATGTCAATATATATACATGTAGAAGTTTTTCTAAAGAAGAAACAATCACATGTAGAAAAACACTGGAATCAATACTTGGCCCACTCTTTTTCTCATACCCATAAATGAACTGCCAATGAAAACACAACTATATTTCATCTACCGACTTAAATGCAAATGCGGATTATACAACACACCAACGGATTTCAAAATAGCTAAAATCAGACCTGGAGGTCTCCATTCAGATACCATTACTTAGAATGGTTTCCTGGTGTATGGAAAATGGCATGAAATAAATGCAGACAAGACTTTATTGTATTAATTATTACTACTAAACAAATGAGAGAAACACAGAGTTGGAATATCTTCATTTAAATTTTCTGTTTATCATGTCCATATATAAATATAGCTTATTATTAATGCTGTGTGTGTGTGTGTGTGTGTGTGCAAGTACTTTGAATGTAAATATGGAAATTATAGAGGGCCACAAGGAAGTTTAGTTCCATAAAACTTACTGTGTCACCCTCTTTAAATAAGTGATTATTATTATTATTTTGATTATTATTATTTAAATCTCTCCCTTATTATAACGCCTTTCACTATACCATGATCCCAGATGGGGTTTTTTGTACTGCTATGGACTCCATGACCATTTAAACCACAATACTTGAATTAGTTCATCAAAAGTATGGCAATATGGGTTGAAAGAAAACAGTGTGAAGCTTAGTACATGTACATGTAATATATCTGTATCTTCTTTTGAAGACATTAAAAGCTCAAATACCAGGAAGTGAAAAAAACATAAATAATTTACATCATTGTTGCTATATTGTGGTTTCAGAAAAAAATGCAATCAGCAGTTATGGGCTCAAATTACTTCAGTGTAACTAGTGACAACAGTACTGTTTGTTAACTCCATAATACTGCCATGGAACAGTGACCTACAAGACCAGACACCTTTTTGTAAGAAAAATATACCTGACTGGAAAATGAAAAGATCTGTTTAGAATTTTCAGAAAAATGCTCTAAATTATGTTAAATTTATTTAAAGCTCCTTAAATTGCATATATAGCTACTTAGTTTACCTTTCTATCCATTTTTCCCTCTCCTCAGATGACCTGCAGGATATGTATTTGTTGCCATGACTGGTCGACACCTGGAAGCAATGGTCTTGTCCCAGAATGCTGTTGTGGAGGGGCTTGACATCAATGTCTGTTGCAGTCAAATCCACAGAGTGCATGACAGCTGAGTCTGTCAGCAGAGATTCATGGGACTGAGAGTTACGTAACCGCGAGCTTATGAGTGACCTGCAATACAGATGAGGAATAGACTTGGAAATGTTTGATGACAATTACACAGTTTGCAGTAAGTAAATGATTTTCGAATATTCATAACCTTGAGGAAAAAGAATTCCCATGCTTGAGCACAAACAGAAGAAGTAATGGCACTGATATCAGCATAGTTAATGTTTCTTTCTGTTTGAAACTATAGCAAGCACAATTAGAGAAACAAAGTCAGTATCCTCTCACTTAAATTGTGGATACTGTGACATTCTCTGTCCAAAATTCTCTCTGCTCCAAAACCGCTGGGTGGAGAGCATGTTTCGACATAGTCTTGCTGGCACCTTTACAGATCTTAAATAAATTACGAACTGTTGTTCTAAACTTAAATATTAATTTTGTTTGCCTAAAGTCTAATCATTCCTGATTGTTAAGTAATCTGCACCTTGGTGTCATCACAACACTTCATGATGAAAATCAGCAAACACTACAGATTTTCATCTTGGCAGACCTGTACCAAATTTGATCAAGTATAGATGAAGCCTGGTCTAGTCATTACCATCGCAGGGAGTAATTCGATTTCCCCCCCACCAATACACAGCATTTCCACTAGGATATCATAGCACAACATTCAATCACGTGTAGATGTTATGTATATTTGATTTAATTTATATTTGATTTAATTTAATTGCCTGTTTTATAAGTTGAAAAGAAGAAAAAAATTCAATACATGTCTGTAAAGTGTCGAAGTTTGAATTGTATTGAACTTTAATGTTAAATGCATTGAGCATTAAAATTTTATCACATTTAAGCAAGAAAAGTCTTTGTGAAGGGCCACTTTGACCTTTCTTCCCCCTCCCCATGTCAGTGTTAAAACATGAAAGGCTAGCAAATGTATGACTCAGTGAGATTTGAACAGGGCATTGCAATGCTTTTCTGAGAAAGTAAACATTTAAACTACAAACCATAACTGCTTCATAGGAACCCATGTCAAATTATCATTTTCAAAGGGAAATTGAGATGCACCATACTTCACAGATTCTAAGCTTTCTGTATTTGACAAAAAGTTGGTTATCTTGGGATAATTTAGGAACCACTGCTTATGATTGGCCAGAGAAAATTAAGGCATACACTTTAGAAGTAATGTGAATTTAAAGTGACTTTAGTCTTAAAATTCCTGAGAGAGAGTAGTTTGACTCCGAGGAAGCCTAAAAAGAACAGTGCTTTCCTCATTAAACAAGAAAAGGGGACTGTAAAGTGTTGAACTCTGAATTGTATTGAACCTTAAAGTTTTAATGCACTGTTTTAAAGGCTATGTGATAGGTCACTTCGACCCTTTCTTCTCCCCCCAATCAATGTAAAACATTTCAAACTGAAATTGATATGCCCCACACTGAATTCATAGATTCTATGCTGTCTGAAATCTGATGGAAGAAATGATTATCTTGGGATAATTTAGGAACTGCTGCTTACGATTGGGCGGAGTAAATTAAGGCATACACTTTGAAAGTAATGTGAATTTAAAAAGATGATCTTAGTCGAAATTATTTATTCTAAAAATCCAGAGAGTAATTTGGCTACAAGGAAGCCTAAAAAGAATGGTGCTTTCCTCGTTAAACAAGGCAAGGGGACCAGGTGGTTGGTCTTGTAAGAAAAGACTGGGTTTCGTGCTAGGACACACAATTTCTGAAAGAGAACATCATTAAGGTACACAATTTTAATTTTCCATGTAATTTTCTATTTTTCGATTGTTTTTTGCAAATGTTTGACTAGGATTCATATTATGTATCATTTGTTCAATTTCATGGAAATCTGTTGATGCTAGAGTTGTTATGCAATTTATCTCTTTAATTTTACAGTTTCTAGTTCATTGATAGGATTGACGATTGCAGGCTATCCAAGTTTTCATATGTGTAGGATTTCATAGGGTTATATGCAAATAATTTTCTTGGTCTGTTAGGATGATTTTGATTATCTAGAGTTAACAATAATTGCATATTTATATCTGATGCTGTAATGTTCAAATAATCTTGTAAGTTAGGGATTGTTATTTTTCTTCTCTATGGGGGCTCATGTTGCATTATTTCTTCCCAAGTCTTGCTCAGTTCTCTGTTAAAATTCTATCATTCCATTCCCACTGGGTTATTAATACCCAGGGAGGTCATCCTCTAGATAATGCCAACCAAATCCAATTAACCACTCCTTTTACTAAGAGGGTGATGTTACAATGTCAAAGTAATGTAATCTTGTTTACTTGATTTGGCATATTTTTCAGAAAATTCAGTTTGACCTGGCTCTTTTCATAAACACCTAATAATAGAAATACTGTTTCTATTTTTGACTTAGTTCTCAACCTATATTCAGAAATTGCTGAGACAAGTAAACAACTTTCTATTTTTGTTCTATTTCGGAGTAAAAGTATTGGACTTTAGGTATGTAAACAGCCTTAATTTGGCAATTATGGGTTTTCCAAAAACTGCGCAGTAATCATATTTAATAGTGATATTTAGAGAGATATTTCTCAGTTGAGCCTTTACACTGTAAAGTGTTTGTTTGTGACCAGTTTGAAGTTACATTTTAATTTTTATTCAAATTATTTGGATTTTAAAAGAATTTTTTTTCCTGGAAATATTTGAGTGCTCATACAGAATTCTTTGACAAAGACATTCATGTAAATTTTATTTGGAAACTCAAACACCAGAATATTGTTTGTGGATCAACAAATAACTGATGACACATCTGTACTATAAAGGCTACAGTACACGTCATCACCTTTCATTTTGGAATTTTTGATGGGACTCGAACTTGAATTCATTAGAACATTTCATTACTAGGATTCTAAAATTTAATTTGTGGATTATTCTTGAATTATTTCTGGATTTGATTTTTTAAAACCATAAGTTCTTTTTTTATTACTTTTACATTGTTTTTCCAGGGAAATAAATTATTTGTTAAATTTTTCAAAGCTTGTTGTTTTCACACATTCTTTGTTACTGTTTATTAAAGCCTAAACACACAACAGATGGGATTCCACCTCCTGGTTGGTCTCATGTAGAACTTCAACAAAATTCAATACCGACTTTATTGTATATATTTCCCGAGGCATTCGTATGATGATGGAACCCCAAGAAATACTGACTGACAAGGATCAAAATAAAGTGCACAAAAAGGAATATTGAGTGATAAAGATCAAAATAAAGTATACAGTAAAACCTGTCTTGAGAGACCACTGCTATGAGAGACCGCCTGTCTTGAGAGACCAGGTTCTCCATGTACAGATTTAGAGATTATATAGTGTTATAACCTGTTATGAGAGACCACCTGTCATGAGAGACCATTATGTTTTGGCAGAAGGGGTGGTCTTTCAAGACAGGTTCCACTGTACAAGAATTACCAATGGATGACGATCAAAATAAAGTGTACAAGAAAAAAAACTGACTGACAAGGATCAAACTACAACCAGGAATACAGGCTGTACAACCAGGAATACTGACATGGACCAAATTGAGTGTGTAACAGAATACTGACTGATGAGGATTTTAAAAAAAGTGAACAACATGGAATGTGACTGATGAGGATCAAAATAAAGTGAACAACATGGAATGTGAGTGATGAAGATCAAAATCAAGTGAACAACAAGGAATACTGACTGATGAAGATTAAAATAAAGTGAACATGGAATGCAAGTGATGAGGATCAAAATAAAGTGAATAAGATAGAATGCAACTGATGATGATCAAAACTAAAGTGAACAACATGGAATGTGACTGATGAGGATCAAAATAAATTGAACATGGAATGCTACTGGTGAAATCAAAATAAAATGTGCAACTATAATGACTGATGATCATCAAAATAAAGTGTGCAACAAGGACTATGACTGATGAGGATCAAAATAAAGTGAACATGGAATATGACTGATGAGGATCAAAATAAAGTGTGCAACAAGGACTATGACTGATGAGGATCAAAATAAAGTGAACATGGAATATGACTGATGAGGACCAAAATAAAGTGTGCAACAAGGAATACTGACTGATGAGGATCAAAATAAAGTGTGCAACAAGGAATACTGACTGATGAGGATCAAAATAAAGTGTGCAACAAGCAATATGACTGATGAGGATCAAAATAAAGTGCACAATCACTATCCAAAGGTACATATAATCAAATTTAACAAATGACAACCATAACCAAAGTGGTAATAAATGCCTAAATGACCTGTGTGACTTGAATTTTTGAGTTATATATCAATTGTGGGGAGATTGCATTAGCTACAAGCACACAGTTTTATCACTAGTTACCTTCAAAGAGATCATCATCAGTCACAATCCAAAACAACAAGTGGCAAATGGATTTGTAAGACAATGCATTCAAAATCTGAAGTATGCCTACTGCAAACATTATCTGGTTCTACACTGTAGAAGTAGTATTACACACATTTTCTTATTATTTCCCTAACATGTGCATTACGACATGAATATGACACCACTAGCTATTTCCCTGGGTTGGGTTGGTATCAATTTACAACTCTCACAGATACAGTTAAACTGAATTTATTTTTGAATTGATGTTCTATAATAACAAGAAAAATTTAGCATCAGTTTTGGTCTAATGGCAATTATTAAGAGATATGAAAGCTGACAAATATTTTGGGTGGCCCACTGATTTTCCAGTTGTAACTCCGGTTTGCTTTTGACTTCACAGTAACCTTGGATATTTATTCAAAACTATCTATATAATACTCTGCATAATGGCTCCTAAAGTGCAGTTATTGCACACATAATGTATTATGGTATTGAAACAATACATCTAAATGCATTTGATCATGAAATATTCAGTAGGGACTGCAACTAATCACGACAAATGGAAATCATTATATACAATGACTTCGATATTCTGCATCAATTCATCATTATGATGTTTGTCTGCATTTCTTATGACATTTTTCACAATAGGACATAAAATGAAAGACCAAGCACTTGAATCATGAACATATACAGCAGAACCTGTCTTGAAAGACCACTCTTTTTGCCAACAAATTATGGTCTTTCAAGACAGGTGGTCTCTCATAACAGGTCATAATGCTACGAAATCAATCAATCTGTGCATTGAGAACATGGTCTCTCAAGACAGGTGGTCCCACATAGCAGTGGTCTTTCAAGACAGGTTTTACTGTACCAAAATTACATAATAAGGTCTATTTGGATGTTTTAGCATTCTCACACACCACTGGGCTAGCTACCAATTTCCTGATGGTCTAGCACAAAGTGGAGCATTGCCAAATTAAAGCTTCTAGCCCCTAGATTACAATTCTCCCATTAAAATTTACTACAATAAAAATGCCATCATTGAACTGGTCAAAGTCAAATCCTTTAACAATCTGATGTCAGTATTATGAATCAAGTCCAAGTCTGTAAGAAAGAATTCTTTGTAATTTCAGAAAGTAAAGTGTGAGGATATTTCTCACCAGATACTAATTCTCTTATTTACTGTACCATCCTCGTGTGATCTGGCCTGAAAATCATAAAACTCAAGGAGTTTGAACATTTTGTTGAAATTTCATTTCCACCAATCATAAATAATGTTTATGATCTCAAGACCTGATTCTCAAACACTTGAGCAAACAATCTCTATATTGGTAATGCTATTGCCCCTGTCAAGGGCTAATTGGCAAAAAATATACATCCTGATAAAAAATCTCAAGCTAATCTCAAGCTAATTTGTACAAATACATATATCTTGCCTTTGTTTTTTAGACAAGACCAAACACAAATCCCAAGCCCTTGCACAGTGTAGTCCTGAAACTGTCTGAGCACACAATTTTAACACATTATTCCAAATTTCAGCACAATAGATGATTAAATATACTGATTATTTTCAGGATTCTAACCTCTCTCATAGTAAAATATTTGATTAATAAATTTTAATTTGATTAAAAAATCAAATGTTGTGTATACCTTTTTCCTGGCTAAAATGCCTGGAGTGCAAATAAAAGTCATTTAATTACAAGAGGAATCTGACAACTCCTAAATGTTTGCAAATGCAGCTAAGAAGCGAATTTAGTTTAACATATTATTTAAGTACATGTATATGCAAGTGGTATTTCAGGAAACTACCACTCAATTCTTTTTAAAAAAACAATATGTGGGATTTGATAGGCTTCTTTATGCTACTTTATTCAAGGGTCAGTAAGTGCATCTTAGGGTAGAAGATGTTTAAATATGGAGCAATTAACCTAAGAACAAAACAACAGTGGTACTATTTTCAATCACAATCTACCAGTACTATAGAAAATAGTGTCAATATTGTTTTTTTTGATCTTAAATGTATGCTTGATTACAGACTGTACTTTTCACATGATACATCAAGTTTCCTAGAACAGACACTGCTGGGACCCAAAAAAGTAACTATTAAATACAATATAACGGGCTCTGAGCATTATTAAATTATCTTGCTATGTCCAAAACATTTTGCTAGTCTGAAGAGGAGGCTGTAGGTTAAAGAGGGGTGGGAGGAGAACTTTGGTCTGTTTGAGGAGGTTTTTGGTTAAAGAGCAGGACTAAAACATTTCAGAGGCTGCAGATCAATGAGGGGTGGGACCAAAACATCTAGCTAGTCTGAGGTGGAGGTTGCAGTTTAAAGTGTGGTGAGACATTTGACCTGCCTGAGGAAGAGGTTGAATAATAAAGAAGAGCAAGACTAAAACATTTGATCAGTCTGAGGTGGAGGTTACATGTTAAAGTGGGGTAGGACCAAACAGTTTGACCTGTATGAGGAGGAGGTTGAAGGATGAAGAATAACATGACTAAAACATTTGACCAGTCTGAAGTAGGCTGAAGTATATGCACACACACTGCCTGCTCATTTACTTTGTGCAATCAACAGTTTCATTTATTTCTAAAGATCTATACAAATAAATGCACACATTTTTGTTGACCATCTTTATTAAAATAACGAAAAATAAATTACTGATAGCATACAATAAAGGCAACTGAATAAGTCATCAAGTGTATATACGGGATTTCTCTGCTTCAGTAACATCAAAACAATGATTCCACTAACTTCACTGTACTTCAAAAAATCTGCATGAATGAAAAGCAAATTTCAGGAAAGAATGTTACTAAGTTCCTTGTAGTTCAAGCATTGCAATCCAAGTTACAACAACAAGGAGTGTTGACTTCTGTCCTGGACAACCCTATGGTGTTTGTTAACTTGGTCTGAACATCCTATTGTACACAGCACAGAGATATCTTGTACTTGTCAATATTGTAGGCCTGAACAAAATTAATGACTATAATTTTTTTTTTATAAAAAAAAACAACAACATCCATTCACCCTTCCAAGAGGAGATAATCAAAATAATTGTCAAACAAGCATATAAAATGATCCCTGTCCTGGTTCCAAGGACACAGATGTTTTCAGTATACCCATGATGCATGCCACATTTCTTTATACTCTTCACTTTTCCCTGTACAAATCACACTGCCAGTGCTGTCCTCAATTACTCCCAACTGATCCACAATTCTCAATTTACCTAACCTAATTAATACAACCAATGACTATTGCTTTTATTCAAATATAGGATTTGTCCCCTAATTAGACTGGCAATGATTCATTAATGTAATCCTTTCCCCACTAGCAGGTACTGTACCCAGTTTGCTTGTAATCTTAGTGCTTTGACCTCAGGCAATATTCAAATTAGTGAAGTCATGTAACAGGACCCAAAGTAGCAGATGAAAAAGCTACAGGAATTCATTTTTTGGGATTAGAATTTGCCATTTGAATAAATATAAGAGATTTCCACTTTGCCATCTGATATGGAGACTAATCAAATGTAGCTTTAGTCATATCCACTTAGTTAAAACCTGTTACTCATTGATTTCTTATCTAGGTTTTAATGCATGAATAATCATCCCCAAGGGTATGCAGCATATATTCCTGGATGGATACTTGTCACACAGGGACCTTCTTAGCAGTCATCTGTTACTGTAATAAGTGATAATTGGTCTCTGGTTGAAGTTGTGCAGAGAAATCAACTGCCACAGTTTGTTAACAATAGGACCTAACAGAGGAGTTAAGAATAATTACAGTAGATTACTATTGACCTTAATTGTTTTATTCCAAAAGATAAGGCATTTAAGTAAACTAGGGTACATTAGGCCTGTGTGAAGTTATATGTGTCATATTCCTAATATACTTTATTTCTTTATTAGAATCAACAATTAACAAATTCTGAAATTAAGCACATAAGTAACCATTTTATGACATGCTGAAAAGTGAGCAGACAAAAGGATAAATACATATTTCAATTTTTGCACAATTCATGAAAACACTACCTATACAAATTCTTCATGGGATAGCTAAAGATAATTTCTTTGAGTTCATCAGTTTCTTTGCCAGGATCAGGAACAGACTTTTTAAACGATACATATTTTTTGCAGCATGCAAATCTTTACTCATTCAAAACATTTGGCAGGCTATCTAATGTTGATACTTTACTTTTAAAACACTGCTAGATTATCTACTGCAGATATTTAATTCAAAAATATTTATTTATTACAACAACAAATACCACATTTAATAATATTTTTGAATAAACATACACATTTGTGAATGGAAATTAGATTTACAATTCATATGGCCCACTTTCAGCTTACACTCATTCACTTTAAACATTTTTTTTATCTGGGGAGTAATGTTTCTTCTATTATATAGCCCCTGACAACATAAAAAAATGTCCCGGCCCCTTCCAATTTAAGAAAAAGAAATTGTTTAATTATTATGTAAATGCGAGAGAAAAATGTTATGTCTGAAAGAGTAAGGATGATACATGAAACAAGATATTGCAATTTAGTTTTCATTGCCTTTCTTTTTCTTGTATTGAAGTACTAGTAATGTGATCAAGTTATTCAATGGAATCAATGCACTACAGAACTTATCAACAACAACATAATTTCAGCATAACAAATAAATGTTTCATTCTATGAAAAAACCAGAAGTTGAAGACTCAGAGCAAATATTTCAGAATGCAAACAATAGGACAACTGCACGATGTTTGGGCAATGATATCAAGTACAATTTCCAGCAGTCTTCCATCAACTAAACCTGCCCAGATAGGTTTGCAGGCAAGTTAGATGTGGTAAATTGGTTTATCTTAATTAGACAAATATCTTTAATTAAACAGTCCCATTAACAGGCTTCACAGTGATATGCCTACTTTCACCATTTGCATCTCGGATATGGAATCCTGATTATAAAAGCAAACTTATAGTATATACTCACAGGCCTGGTTCAGGTACAAACAACATTAAGTCTGTCCTATCACATAATGGGCTGGCAGATCAGGGTCTACATTCTTTGTTATACTGATTACTGATAACAAACTGCACAGACTCACATAGTGAATTTTAAAAGATGGCAACAAAGCACTGAGTGAATCTTGTTGCAGTCAGCATGACATGTAACAATTAACGCTGACATAAGGGCTATGCCCCAATAAAGCCTGAGGTGTATATTGGATGTTTCTGCTGAAGCATGAATGATTTTTAATTGAAATTGTAATTCAGATGGAAAAGCCCCATCTTCTAACACTGTTCATCTCTACTATACTAACAACTTCTTATTGAGGAAGTCTTGTTTCAAAGGATTTTCCAGAAAAGTTGTGTCCTATTAGTACACAAAAGAACATTTAAAATTAAATCACAGCACAACTGGCTCTCAAGGCCCAAGAACTGAAAGTCGACTAAACTTAGAAGTTATGATAGAACAGATCTTGAACCATGAACCATACCTATAAGGAGGATTGTAATGAAGGATCCTATTGGCATTTTTCTTATTCAAATTAGAACTGGGCCTGGGTCCATTATTTTAACATGGACTTGGATCAATAGAGGTTTTTCACATGAATAACTCCCACTGCCAATACTCTAAACTTCTTGCAAGGTAATTTGTGTCGTGGCTTTGTTTCAGTTAATCTCAGAGTGACAGAGAAAAGCAAATAAATGAATAACATTTCATCCAAAACAAATTACATTTTTTGGGGGGTGGAGGTGGGGAGGGTTGTAGTTTCAAAACATGAAAACTTATAACAAATATGTCCTAACAGCATAAGCAGTTGTAGAGAAATTGTATTATTAACCTCCTCATTTCAATCAAAATGATAGATGTGCTATATTTTGTAAATAAAAAAAAAATTGAGTTTTAAGCTTTTACTTGTAGAGTTTTAACAAATTTAGGAAAACAATTTTCCATCCCTTGTACATAGAACTTTTGATAAAAGTTCACATGTCAATCATCTATTGAATGATACTACTTCTTGCAATTTTTTTTTAACAACGAACGCTTGATACCAACACTATTTCATGTAAAATATAGTTGCTAGGAAAGTTTTAACCTACCGCCTTACAAGCTTTCATAGGAAACACTTTCTCAGTAAATCATGTGAGTGACTATAAACTGCAATAAAATCAATCTTTAAATTAATAACAGTAAAATAAAACATAGAATGAATTTGTCAAAATGTTGTAATCATTTTTGACTACCTCCATAAAAAAGTTTCCTTTAGTATTCAAAATTTACCTCTAGTTGTAAAGAGTCTCAAATCTAGTGAAAAATAAAGTGTTAAAACAAATCATTATATCATTCTTTCGATGACAAATTAAAAGATGTGGTTAAGACATGGCTGACAAGGATAGACACATCTTTATGAGAGAGAGAGAGAGAGATCTGCAAAATTACTTACAAAACACTGTGAAATCTTCCAATACATTACCATATTTTCTGTTCATAATGAAAATAAATTTTAAAAATATTTAGCCATTTTTCCATGATGGATGTATCAGTTATTACCCTGTGAATTTATACCATGTCAAAGCTTGCAAGAATCTAACTTGACAATTATAACTCTATGAACTTAAGACCCTGTCAAAGAATGTTAGATTCTAAGCTTACAATTATTACCCTGTGCATTTAATACCCTGTCAAAGTCTGTTGAGTTCAACCTGACAGTTATAACCCTGTGCATTTAAGACCCCATCAAAGTCTGGTAGATTCCAAGCTCACAATTATTGCCCTGTGCATTCAAGATCCTGTCAATGCTTGTCAGATTCCAACCTGACAATTACTATCCTGTGTATCTTTTTTTTCTCTTCTGAATAACCTGCTATTAATAATCTAATTCAGTTCGCTATTTCAGCCTTAAATTTAAAAAAAAATTGCACAAACAGATATAGATGCAAACAAGTGGGCAAGTGAGGAGTAGATATAAAAATGAATGAACAGTAAATAAATTATGACCTGTGTAAATTTACCCCCCTCCATGAGAATAAACAAGAGGTTAAATAATGACCATTACAAGAATGTATTAGAGATCAAAATGAAAACTTAACTCGTTTTATTTGCAAAATGCCACTTTTTCACCAGGGATATTTTTAAAAAGTTAAAACAGGAAGGGAATACCTTTCCATGTGTAAATTATGAAAAAAAGCACAGTACTTTTGAATGGGTTTTTTATGATGTGTTTCTTCTTCAATTATCTTCTTAGCTTACATTATCTGACAAGCCACTAATCTCCCTTAATCTGAAGACTTCTGAGGGTCTGTTGTGATGCAATAAAACAATTATCTACTACATCAGGTGTTTATTTTATCCTTTTATGTTCTTGTGTACACACTGAAATGAGCAGAGAAATGTCATTAAATGAGATCTTTGACAATTGTCAAGTAAGCAAAAGCTCTCAGTTTGTTACAGATGCACTCTGTTATTCAAGATTGAGGATTCATATTTGTTAGTAAACCTTCAACATGAAGTAAAAGGTATTCATGTTTAAAACACATGCTGAAGACATTGGTTGCGATTTCCTTTAGTACAACTTCTTGGTGGAATACTGAGTAGACGATTGTGAAGGGGTAAATTTCTGGCAATCTATGAAGAACATATTAGTTTGAGACCAGAGAACAATTAATCAGATTTATGGGGACAGACGCATATCAAATCGCCATACTGCCATGATCGGTAATGTCTTTTTGAGGGCTGAATTTCATTCTTAATTAAGCATTCATTTATTTAACCAAAAGAAGACTGGTGAAGACAAAAGCTAACTTTGATTCCACAGTGTAAATGTCAAAATTGAAAGATCACAGAACACTGTTACTCAAACTACAAGGTCAAGTTGACCATGAGTTTGGTGCCTCAGGAAAATGGTGGCAGATATATTTGATTCTGATTGATTACGCTAAATAAGGGGCATGTTTCCCACACTAAATTTCCTAGTTTTGATATCGTCACATCGAAAATTTTAATTACTCTAAGCTTTTCTGCAAGAGAAAACAAGTGTAAAAAAACAGCGAGAGTAAATCTGGGAGAAATTCTCTCATAAACTGTTGTCCAAGAGAACTGTTGTCAAGGAAAATCGACGAACAACAGTTGGCGGTAGAAGCTAGGAACGCTGAAAGCTCAAAGGTATCTGTGACAATTCCATGTAATTTGTTGATGCCACATACATGTATAATGCTCTACTTAATTTATTTACTTATATTTGCATGAATCAATTTGCTTCATTTGTATATCAATTTGCTTTATGAAATATAACTGTGTTGAGTGTATGCATAGGAAGTTGTACATTAATCTTTTGATAAGTTTGACGAATTGTTTGAATTTGTTGTCTTGTTTGCATAAGAATTTGGTTCTAAGAATTTCATGCATTACATTAGTTAATACGAGTTACGAAAATCCGTGTGAATTCACATAATTTAGATTTCACGTATGATCAAGGTTGAGTGTATATTCGGCGACCATGACGTAGTAAGGCACGTAATGTATTGCTACCATCCAATGTGTAGAAAGGTGCATTTCTGATGTGAAATCATGGATGACATGTAACAAGCTGCAGATGAATGATGATAAAACTGAGGCCATTCTGATCACAACACAAAGACTTTCTCATTCACATCCTTTACCTCAAACAATAAATATCAGCAAATACCAACATTAAATTCACACAATCAGTATGAAACCTAGGTGTTACTCTGGACAGTACTCTCACATTGCACCAACATGTCATGAACATATGCAAGGCTGCATATCTTGAGCTGAGACGCATCAGCTTAATTCACAAATATCTTTCAGATGATGCCACTAAAACACTTCTGTGTTCATTAGTACTTTCAAGACTGGACTACTGTAACTCAATTCTGTCTGGTTCATCTCAATATCTGCTCCAGAAACTTCAAAAATTTCAAAACACAGCTGCTCGGATCATACTTAGAGTACCACGATCAGAGCACACCTCCCCACTGCTCTGTACCCTACATTGGCTATCCATTTGATCCAGAATCAAACATAAAATGTGTTCTCTGTGCTACGTTTCACTGACGGACTCTAGTCCAACATACCCATCCGACCTCACCCATGTGTACACACCAGCAAGATACTTACACTCCTCTTCTGACAATCGTATACTCATTATTCCCACTATGAAAACAAAGTCATATGGACAGCGTTCTTTTGCATCCCAGGACCCAGCAACGTGGAATGAATTGCCCACTGAACTTAGGCACAAAGACACAGTGATCCCATTCAAGAGATCTCTTAAAACTCACTTATTTCGACTGCAAGAACAAACAAAGACCTAATAATGTTTCCTACCTTCAATATTTTCAGCATTTTTAAAAATATGTTTTCTAATTTCATGGTGTTTGTTTTTGTAATCATATATATGTTTTTATGTTATAAGTGTTGTCTAATGTTGAAGAGCGCTTAGAGCTTCTATAGATTAGACAAAGTCCTCATTATTATTATTTATTCACTTGTATAAATTGAGGCTGGCTCAGAACCGTTTTGCCTCGTGTGGTGTTAATGCATGATGTTAATGCATGATGAATTAGCCATTAAACTAACTAGGGTCATTATAGGAAATGTGGAGCCGTCTGATAGCCTTAGCATCTGTTTAGCACTGATAGTAAGATCTGATAACGAGAGGGGGATAGTGCAAGTCCCTGTATCATAAACAACAGAAAATTTAGGTTGTCTCTATTTATATTTTTTAAAAGAGAGAGAATAGCTGCAACCTATTATCTCTGAGATGTATTCTGGGACATATCCTGAGATGTATAGTGAGACGTACTTATCCTGAGATCCAGGTATCTGTGAATCTACGTGCTAAGCATAGAGTGAGGACCGACGGAAGTCGAAGGAACAGCTACAGTGGAAGTGGAGTGAACTGGAGGAACCGGCTATGCAATTGTACAAGGCACTGACTTTGATTGTTCACTCTATCCTATGATGAACTAAATCTACCAGTAAAACAGATCAGCTACTTTATTGAAATACATTTGTGTTTTGGTAATTCAGTGAAAGTTTTATTTCTAGAAGCAGAGTATATTCCTGATGTAATGAATTCTCACAGTTGTTTTATGTAATTGATTAAATTGTTGTTTACATGTATGGGGGCTCGTGTTGTTCTGTTCTATATCTCTGCTCAGATATCTATCTATTGCACCTATAAGTTTCATCACATAACATCGAGGGCAGTCAACCTCTAGATAATGAGAACCAAATTAAGCAGACACCTTGAAAGAAGGTACAATCTGCCAAAACACAAACCTCTTGCAAGAAAAGGGGACTTTGTGTAAGGTTTCTACAAAGTGGACTGTGGGTAAGCTTACAATGATAGATTTGCTGTCTCAGATGAAACCTCACAAATTCTTACTGTAAGTAACATCCATCACTTGAAAGACATTGGATATGTGAACTTCTCAATATGAAAGCCATCTACTGTGAAGAAAATTGTAACAAGTAAATTGTTAAAGTGAACCCTTTCTCATTAGAACTGATGTTCAATTTTGGCACCCTAAGACCCTAAAAAAATCTCTATGAAAGTAATATACATCTAAATAAAACAGTGTAGACAAAAATATGGTAATTCCATGTGTAGATGTGGATCTGGGTAAATGTACCATGTTCTCTGAAGTTGTGTTTAACAGAGCAAAAGTATTGTATTAACCTAATACACAGTATGTCCCTTTAACTAATCAAAAACATTCCTACGAGCAGACAGGAATAATGGTATCTGCAGTCATACAGGCTAGGTCTTTGCAACAAATTTTACCCCCATCCCAAGAGTGAAAATAAGTTTTCCACTGGTGTTCCAGTCCTTTCTCAGCCCTACCTCAGGTCAATAAATCCAACTAAATGGAACTGACCTTACTTCTGAACTTTAATCAGGTATTTATGATCTACCTTCATTAGGTTATGGACTGGTCTCACCACCTACAGCTATAATTTTAAATTTCCATTTCATTTTAGTGGTTTCATCAATAGCTAACTTCATTATGTTTGGACTGGCTTCTCTCAGACTACAATTTATTTTACTGGTCTTGACATGTGCATCTTTGCACATAAATATGAATTGATAATTCATGTTTACAATCCATATATGATCTTAAAAACTAAACTGTGATAAATGTAGATAATTAAAAATGTCAAAAATAAACAAACAAACTTTTAAATCTGATTCACTGCTTAAAATCTGTACCTTTCTAAACAAGGACAAATTAAAATTGTATTACTTTATGCCTAAAACTTAACCTACCTCAGAATCTTTATCCAACAGAAGATCATTTTGCTTGTGTATCCATGAATTTTTTTCAAATTTCCAAACATAATGCTCCTCAAACCAGTGAAAACTTATCTCTTAAATCCAGACTTTCTTTACTTAGAAAACCCTTATGTCAATTAATTATTCATTATCCAAATGTACAATTCAGATGCAAAGAAATGCAAGCAACCTCAGATAGCTTCATAAGCAATCATGCTCAACAATCTTGACATATCCAACAGAAGGCAAACAATGTAGATCAATCCAGTGGTTAAACTCTGACATTAGCAAAAACATCAAAAATGGGAACTTTGATGTTTATGAATCTCAATGCAGCACTTTGCTATTGATCTAAGAACACACTGCCTATCTCAATAGTTCTGATAGTCCACCATGTACACAAGAGGATGCACCACTAGTTTATGTGCAGTGTACTCTGACACCACCGCCCCAATGATAATAATCCAAATGACCAGAACCAATAGAGCATATATCCTTCATAATTAATGGGAAAAAGGGTTACAGCTGGGGGGAGGAGTAGTTTTGCACAAATCTGCTTCAGAGATCCAGGTACCATTATATCATTAGCATTAGATTTTCATGCCACACTAAGTAAATATTCATATTGATACAGACACTGATCCTGGTTAACCTCCCAGCAGTTACTACTAATTAACATCAAAACTGTCTAACTGGAATTAGTGAAATCCCTCCTCCTCTTGCCTGGTTACAGTTGTCCATGCTACATTCCATCAAATAAAGGTATAAAGTTCTACTGGTAAAACTTTAGACAGACTGGAAATTTCATGCAATTGTTCTGCTTATATACTAGTTCAAGTACAATACTCAATCCTTTATGAATGGTTTTAAATTAATACTTTTCATTATAATAATGATAACTGGCTATTATTTTCAGTATGCAAAATCATGATTTTAGTTTTATTAGCAGTACTAAGGCTGTTGTAGTGTTGGAGATACATGTTGAATTAACAGGCTGTTCCAGTGTGGGGGATACATGGGGAATTAACAGGATGGTTGTAATGTGGGGGATACATGGGGAATTAACAGGCTGTTGTAATGTGGGGGATACATGTTGAATTAACAGGCTGTTCTAGTGTGGGGGATACATGAGGAATTAACAGGATGGTTGTAATGTGGGGGATACATGGGGAATTAACAGGCTGTTGTAGTGTGGGGGATACATGGGGATTTAACAGGACAACAAACTTTTAGGCCACATTTTTAATTGTTACCCTACACTAAACCAAATTTAAATTCGAAATGTACCTCTGATAACCATTGCTGCCCCCTTATATATAAAACTAAAGGCTTCTAAGAAGACGTCCTGGTATCATATTCTGCTGTCGTGAGTGTTTCTGATACAAAAATCTGTTTCCTATATTAATTTAAACCTTTAATTTCTTAATAAGGATTTTTATTGAAGTGGATTTGTTAAAATGTAAATGATTACTACATCTTGGACCCACTTACACTTTCAACCTCTGCAGCAAAATATAAATGTTAAATGTATTTTAGGTGTTAGGTGTTGAGGTCTGGTAAAGATATTTCAAATTTAATGTGTTAAGGACTGGACAAGATATTTAAAAACCTAAGTATAAACTCTCCATTTCCTTTAAAACCATACAAAAATTCCTGATGCTAATTAGAGCCACTTAATATACTATCTTGTCTCTAATATCATTAATATTTCCAACATGTAAAGATTATCACAAGCATTGAAAATAGCCTTATCATTTAATTTACATAAATGCACATACCCATTGTTTTCTCTACAGTATAGGCCAGAACATGACCCGAGAAACAAAAGGACTCGATTCCAAAGGGTAGTTTGGGGACTTTGGCATATTTCTTGTGGCTCTTGATAGGGCATTTTGGCAATACTACAAGCATATTACTAGATCAAACTCTGTTTGACAACTTGTAAATTCATGTGGAAAAACACTGCCTTATCTCCTGTCACATTTCAAATTCAGGGCTATATCCATCTGTTCCATTTGATTCAGCAGAAGGGCTTTTGCTTATTTGCTCATCTGAATGTTTTGGATGTTTTTAGTCATGTGGCCTGCCTCTACAAATATTATCTGCCATGGTTTGTTTGTCTAATCCTGCATTCAATGTACTGATTGAGGCATTCTCCAGCATGGCCAATTAGAAACATTTAAATGTGAGAAAATGAAAAGCCCTGTCTGACTGGTTGTTGGATTTAATGAAACAGCCACATGAAGCCATGAAAATTTAAACAATGAAAGGGTTGATTTATCTGGCTATGCAACCATGTGTCCACTGATTGATGTATCAGTATGCTACTTCCTATAATGAAATAAATATACATTTACCTTTGTCTTATATAGTGGAATTGAGAACTGGATCCTTTTCCTCTTTAAGATCCACATACACACCCAAAAAAAAATTAAATGATCGCTCCATTAGATCTAAGCAAAAAGTTGGCTAATAATAGACTCAAGGAGTTGTAATGATTACTTGGTTCACCAAACTATAAAAAAAATTTCTGATTGTGTTGCAATTGATAATGTATATTCCTAGAGCTCAAAATCTTGAATGTTGCTAGAAGCCAAAAGTTTTGCCATTCCAAGTCTTATATTTATTACTGCAATGTTCCTTCCTGACAGCAAAAAAATTGACTTTAAACCAAAGATCATATATATAAAGAACAACAAAAAAAGGCCTATGCAAAGTAATTAACCTGTGTTGGTCTGAAATACTTCAAATTGTCAGTTCTCTGTGCAATCTACACTGGTTCAATCCCTTTATCTAGTTACTGCTCAACAAGTTCATTACTACCTCTCTCAAAAAATACACAACTTTTATAAAATGCAGCACTAGCAAAAGCTACACAGCTTTTCTGTATCGTTGCATGGACATAGCCTTGTATTTTATATTTTCAGATGACTTCTTGAGAACTTCAATTTTTAGGCTTTCTAAGCAAGACATATCAACTGTTCAATAAATTTACTTACCTACTGTCCTTCATAATGAAGGATGTCATGGTGGCTCAGTGGTTAGTCAGCAACCAGAAGACCATGGTTTTGAATCCTGTACAAGTCAGGCCAGGTTAACAATGGCTAGCCTCTGCCTGACTTTATTCCCATAGCATGTGCATATTTGTGGTTTGGATTTTAACACAGCTTTAACAATTTTCCAGTTATGTCGCTATAACATATGCAGTATAGCCGTTTTTAGTGTTGTCTAGCACTGGGGCATCATGTCCCATCCAGTTACATTATCCTGACACCAAGCCGACCATTCAAAACACTAACCTCTTAATGCAGACCACACTGTGAGGCAACTTCTAGTACTATTTTTTATAATATTCCAATAGCATCTGTAAGAAATAATCTTTTGTGTGTTGATGTGTCATTAAACCTTATTCATGCAGTCGGTCAATCATCATTTAAAACATCCAACATGTACATACATTGTGATCCATGTGCATATAATAAAGATTATCTGGTATGTAATGGTGCAAAATGTTTTACAGATAATTTTGCATTACATTCTGTTGTGGTCAGCATGATGCTTAACCATTAAGTCTGACATATGGGCTAGACTTTCCATAAATTGTTCACCATGATTGATGAAATCAGCTCAGTTCAGAGCATGAATTGAATTTTGAATAGAACAGTTAAGAACCTGAGATAAGAGTGCAGTGTTAATGCAAGGTCAATAGTAGCAGGCAAGAAATAGTGGAGATGCCTGGGAAAAATTTAGGAAGTCATGGGCCATTTGAAACGGGTGACATAAAATGATATTTTCCTAAATAGCTATCAAAAAAGACGAGCCTAGAGAATTATTCTGACTTCTTTGGGAGGGATAAAAATTTAAAGAAGCTGCCCTGATAGGTGTGTTCCCATACAGAATTCAGGGTTTTAAAATAATCTTCCTTGTGACATTATTTAGTCTTTCCTGCCAAAGGGGAAAGTCTGACGGATCAGTAGAAAGTACTCTTCTCATTAAATAAATTGTACATAGGACAATGGGTCCTGTAAATTTGAGAGACCCAGATCTAGAGAAGAGATCGGAAATTCTCTGATGATCAACGAGCAGAAACGCACAAAGGTATTGTCTCTACAATGTGTTTATTGATGCAAGTTTGAAATTATTTGCTGAATTCATTCATTTTAAATTCATACTTCAACTTTTCCTTGAGTTCTGAAATATATGCACAATTCAGTTGTCTTGTATGCAGCAGATATGTATCATAAAAATTTAATGCATGTATACAAAGAATTGATTATTCTATTTTTAAAAATGCATGTCAAGGAATTGCTAATTAGTAAAGTAAGAGACAAGGAGTAAAGTCCATTAATTTGTGAATTCTTTTCAAATGAGAATCATGGAATGTGAGTAAGTCAAATCTGTTCAAACATCGCTTTCAACTGATGGCATCATATTCCTTTTGAACATTGCTGTTTTCCTGGGCTGTATTTGGCTTTTAGTCTCTATTGTCTTTGAAAATCAAAATATGTTTACAGGTTCAGTTTGAAATTGTAAGTAGCATATATTGTTGGACATCACACGGATGTGAAAGAGTTTTTAACTGGAATTACAAGTGTCTACTGAATGCATAATCATAAACAATTCAAATCATCTCCCACAGAGTGGACATCATAAACAATTCCCATGATTTATTTGTCACTTGGTTTCGACAATTTCCTTTAATATGATATACAATATACAATGTACTCAATATACCTAAAATTCAAACTGCTCATACAGACAGATTGCTTTTTGCCCCAGTCCACAGTGAAATTTGATGGCATTCAGACTGGTAGGCTGGCATTAGTTTTGCATGCTGTGCCAGGCCATTTTAATAACAATAATTTTCTGGTCAGGTCAACAAACAAGATTTCCTCCTACTGTCAAAACAATTTCCAGTAATTTGAATAAGACTATTTCTTCCTATTAACTACAGAATATTGAACCATCTCTGATTTTCTGCAGTGATAAGATTTTTAATACAGCTGTTGTGAACATACTGAATGTCAGATTGGCACCATTTTCATTTGGACAAAGTACATGTACATAGTTATTTAGTCAAAACACATGTCCTAATGGTTATTAGGCAGTAGTTGAAGTGACAACAAGATTTTCACAACAGCCATCATGGCAAACATTTAATATACGACTAGCACCTGTTTCTCATTTGGGACCAACTAGGTATGTTGCTGTTATGTGTTTAATGCCATTTTTTTCACACACTGTAGACTATAAATGGCAACCTGTATCATACGTGTTCAGGGTAAAAAACTTATCAATAGGATACTAACAGGCAAAACTAAATTAGTCAGCAGCTTTGGGAAATATTTGACAATCAACATAAACTCAAATGGCAAATGCCCACATTGTCCACTTTAAGAAGATTTAGAACATGTTTTTAACACCTGCCATAAGTATGGAACCCAAAGAACTAGGTTTAGGACTGAATGCTTTCATAAAAAAATTAAATGTTGATATAACATATGAGCTTAAAATCAAATCTTTTGAAGGGCTACTTTTAGGTTTACTACAGAATTCTTCCTCTTCTCTTTTTCTACACCGAAGACCAGTTGTCATGAAATTTTCTGTGTCTTATTTAAGTTACTATTAGCTAATAAAGGGTGCCTATCAAGGGAATAAAACTGATTTATAGATATGATATTTACAACTGGCGCTAGACATCTAACTCTTGCATACCGTGCATACTCAGTTACATTTGCAACTTCGTTTTAATACAAAATTAAATTCAGGCCGAGTGTGGGGCCAA
Organism: Sinohyriopsis cumingii; assembly: GCA_028554795.2. Lineage (NCBI taxonomy): Eukaryota > Metazoa > Mollusca > Bivalvia > Unionida > Unionidae > Sinohyriopsis > Sinohyriopsis cumingii. The sequence goes on from CM068840.1 coordinate 29,928,488, forward strand.
CTTCTAAGCTTTGCATTAAAAAATCTATAACAATATTAAATAATTTTGAAAAATCGAACAATCAATGATTCATATTGAAAATGCGAGCTGTTTGTATCAGGTTTAAACAGTCTCAATCAAGACATTTTTTTTTTCTTTCTTAAGTGTGCACTGTCCCCTTCCAGGAATGCGTGCATGGTATGCAATTTATTTATCTATGTTATTACACAATACCTGTATCTAAATTCTGATGACAATAGTTAAAATACGATATTAAATATTACAGCAAATTTCCTTAGCTATCTGCAGTACAAAACAATGCTCAAATCGGATCCTTTACCATTTCATGTCACCTGTTCTCATCGAAAATGTTCAACGTGTATTCTAGATTGAAATAATGTTTTAATTAGAAAATCGCAAATTATTACTCACCGCATAATTCAAGAGTCTATCCACGTTGTTAACCGCAGGTGTGCACACGTTTGTGAAGGTCCGAACAACCTGTATTGGTACTATATTTTGTGCATGTTATTATCACTATGCCATACTGAATGCATATCAAGTTTTGAATTGATTTGTATTTTGCCCCTTCATACTCTAGTATCTAGTTCGTACGTGACACATCCAGAGTTATCTGCCACGGTGCGTTTGGTCAACAGCTGAAGCTTCCAAAGGACGCCCTGTGGACATACTATTTAATAAAGCCGCACATTTGACACATTGTTCAGTTGTGTCTCCCTATTCCGTTTAATTGCGGGTGCTTGTTTTGAGCGATCGGCGATGACCTGTGATCTTGCCCGCACACTTGACACCTATTCAACTGTGGCCGTTCATTAATGAAATTACGCGCACTGTACAAATCAAGCGTCACGATAGCTCTGGCTCTCCATACAATTATGGTTAATTTCTGACTCGTCCGTGTCAGTTATCATGTCACTTTGATAATGTAGTTTAGTCTCCACCGTTCACTCATGCAGTCAACTATGACTGTTAGGTCACATAATCACAGTATGCTTTTATCTCTCAAGAGCAGTAAAAAGCAACAAAAAAAATTAGTTATTTAACCTTTCGGGCCAGCGGTCACGATTAAGGAATCTGCAATTGATAAAATGCTAACATAACCGGAAGTTTGTTACTACCATTACTTGTCATGAACTTGTGACATTACTCATTAAATAAATCACCCTTTCTTGTTTTTATTTAACATGTTTATCTCTTCTTCTTATCACTTTCCTGACAAGCCTGCGGCTAAAGGACTTGTTAACATTCAAGTTTGGGTATCTAACAAAACCTGGGTAATGGCCTTTTCTAAGTAACCCACGGATATCTACATCAATACCAATCATATGAAGATTTAGCCCAAATCGAAATTCCTCAAGGAATTACCCTAATGATAAAAAAGACTAATAGGAAAAGCAGTATGAATCTGTACTAACAGCGTGGAGAAACTGACAAATAAAATGCACATCTGCTTACATCTCAAAGTTTTCAATAGAAATCATGTCAGTGTTCTCATAAAAACAGCAGCACTCGCGTTGGACTACTAACATCACGTGAACCACTGGCTCGTATGAGTCGTACTACGACAGAAGGGACCAACTGTTAAATGGGGACGGGTAGAAATCAAAACGTCGGCTCTCCAGTTACCTTGTAAAAAAATGTGTTTGCTTCGACATACAGATAAAAAGAACCAATTAGTGCCATCGTATTAGTGGAGAAAAAATCCTGTAGTAGAAGAAAAAATATAACTGCACTAAAGAAACTTTCATCCTGAAAAATGAAATGTTTCGTCCCTAAATGGGATATGACTTGAAACAAGCAAGGGGAAAAAACTGATTCCAATCAGTTTCATCTGCATGGGCTTTAAAAGTGAAAATCTGGTATCCAAGTTACAACAGACCATCTTTAATTGCAACTTGTACGGTCCTTCATACTTAATTGAGAGTCAGGCATTCAATAATATTGTATCTACTATATACGGGTTAGCTAGTTCGTATTTTTTTAAAAGCAACATTGACCCAAAAATACCAGGACACCTACTACAGACGGATTTGATGACTTAAGCATGCTCACGAGTTCCCAACCTTTTTGGGCAGCGACCCTAAAACATATATGCATGTGACGAACGACCCTGTTTCCGCATTTTGACACATTTTGCCGTCCTATAAATAAATAAATAACTTTTAAACAAATTAAGGCGACCCACAGCGACTCCCCAGATTGTTCTAGCAACCCGGGGCTTGGGAACGACTGATCCAGTGTATACGAGGGGGAAAAATTTTTTTTTTTTTTTGTACATCTAAACATTTGTGGTGTTAACTTAAAATCGCATCACTTGAAAAGCATGATAGGTCCATTGCTATGATTCTGCGAGAAAACCTGAGGCAGGTCATTGCCGCAGACATATAAAACATAAAGCAATGCCACATAAAAAAGGCTCAACGATCAGACCACATCATGCTTTTGCTGATATCTAAACATTGTCGCAAACGCAAGATGGCATGACCAACTTTCCAGAGAGCAGATTGTGTTGTTTATCATAAGAAACTGCTAGTTATTCTACATGCAAAACGCGATACACACCACCTATATTGTCATTACTCAAAAGCAGGAATGAATTCCTAGGCAGTAATATGAAACGTAAGCTTTTACATGTAATATGCGTTCGACCTGCTGTGTCTTCCCGGCAGCTATATTTAATTTGCTGCATAAATTCCACACGTGTAAAATACAAAGTAAGCAGGAAATGTGCCTCAACTGTCATGATTAATTCTGCATAGACCGATAATCCAATATTTGATATATGAACCCGGCAGACATAAAGCTTATGCAGCTCGCTAGCTACTACTACAACCTTCAAGGAAAGACCCATTTCCACTAAAATTGTCACGATCTCTCCTCGAATTAGTTTACATCATCTTGTTTGTGATACGTGCGCAACATAAAATATTTTTGTCAGAAGTAGATAGTGAAAAGGATGCAGTAATTTTTAAGCTTTATATTTACCCTATAAAATCCTCAAAATTTAATTCCAGATCAGACAAGAGGCCTTAAACAACCAAAAATTCAGGCATTATTTCCTTTGATATAATGCATGAGGCCCTTAAAAACAAGAGACCCATGTTGGCATGATGTAGCTCACATGACTTGCATTTAACTGTTATTACCATTTCACTAAAATGGCCTGTGTAAATATTTTCAGAACAAAGTCCCTGTCCAACCGGGGGGGGGGGGGGGCAAGATTCCCATGAAATTTGTAAGGGGGGGCAGAATTTATTGCTACATGCTGTATTTATTATTGTGTACACATTCAAAATTGTTCAATTATATTTCAACAGAAATATGGCTTCCAGACTGAAAACAACCTCATCCAATAGACAGTTCCAGAATGCTGTCATCAGCAGCCATATCTGTGGCATGCTGGCAGATTTACCATTGTGATTATATGGTGTTTGGAACTTGAAATTATTTTACTGAATCTCAAGATACTGTTACAAAACTTACATAAACAGAATGCACATCAGACTTTCTGTTAGCATCTGTATTTGTAACTTATTAGTTGATTATGCTTCACTGTTCCTTGTTCAAAATGGTCAATTTTTATGGTTGCATTAGAGAAACTGCTAGTTTGCCCATCGTCCAGGTAAAATGGGCAGAATATAGTCTGCTAGTGACCTTATCAGGAAGCATCAATTAGAAGGAAGATCACCTCATTAATATGACTGGATTTTTGTGTTCAATGTAAAATATGAATTTGTCTGTGATCTTAATGATATATGCAAATACTATGCATTTTATCAAAATTTTATCAGAAGTACACCCTTCAGATTGGTAACAAGCTCAGCCAATCCAAGTTCACCTAATTAATTTCAACAAATCTTGCTCGTTACTGAACTCGTCCATGAGCATGATGATATAAGCATATATTCTCCAGACTGGTAACAACATCATCCAATATGAAGCAAGATCACCTCCATAAAATGTATGAATCACACTTGTTACCAAACTTGTCTCAGATTATGATGATGTAAACCAATAGTCTAAGTTTTGATAAGCAGAATCTTTCCGTTTAGTCTTTTAAGAAATAGCTGAAATGCATAAGAACACTGAAAAATATACAGCTAAGTTAAATAAAAAAGAGGACCAATTTCTTCAAAATAATGGCTCCATCATGAACAGGTAACTTGTGCAATCCTTATACTGTAATATCACAGTCTATAAAACCTAGACACTGTATATTTGTTTCAGTCTATCTGTGTCTAAAGTGATTGTGTGCTGTGTGCATGCATACCTGTGAACGTTTTTTTTTTTACTTTTTATGTGCATTATATTTATTGTCCCTAGATTATCTTATAGCCAGAAATGTTTAGTTGTAAGGTGACCCCGGGATGGTGTCTACTGACCTGATGGTGGTCAACCTATTATGGGGTTATGGGGAGTGTGTGCGTGTGTATATACATGTCTAATGTATAGCATGAATAGAGTATCAACACCGTGTACTCACCCGCAAATTTCATCATATACATTGAATCCACAATACAAGTAATTCCATCAAAAATATGCACACACACAGATTTAAAATAATCAATAATTTTGTCACAGGTCATATTGGTCTGAATTCAGTGGAAAACATAGCACAATCACATAACGAATTACAAAGCACATTTACTTTTCAGTATGTCACCAGTTGGTAAAAGTTAGTTTGTGTTTTTTACAAGTTTAAACAGCCAACAATGTCGCCATGTTGTTCTTGTCTAATCATTAATCCATCAGAATATAATAAATGACCATACATTTACTAATTTTTCAAAGAAATGTTTTGAAATATGTAATCCTTACAATTTAGCTGTTGTTACTGTCAAATGATAACAATTTAACAATAAAAAAACCTTTCTATATCACTGTAAATGCCAGTTTGCTTCCTCTAGTTTATAATCACCTGTAGGAGTGTGTCAGTTATTTCTGCAGGCAATGTTTTATTGAACAACATATGGCAATAATTTAACTTCATTTCCAGTGGAATGTTGTTGCTTCTTAAGGTTTAATGCCATTTTTCAGCACAATGAGAGGCTCTACATGATAGCCAGTATAATTGGTTGAAGAAGAACTCTAGAAATCCCCAGTAAGAATCAATGACCCACAAAAAACCAGTGGTAAGCTTTCTCACATAACCACATTGGTCTTGCCTGAGACTTGAACTCACAATGAGGTGAGATGGCAGCAATTGGTCAAGGCAAGTGTTTTTGACCACTTGACCACCATTAAAAAGTAATAACTGACAAAGGTATAGCAAGTTGGCAACAATGCAGCTTCTTTGAAAGAATTCCACCTTAAGCACTAATCATGAAATAATTTAACGAATAAGAGTTTAATATTATAATATTATACCAAACTTAGTATACTGGATATAATCAATACTACAACAACGGTTTCATCAAAGCAGCTAGATTAATTAGTATTTTATTACTTAATACAGCAGGAGAAAAAATATAGTAAAGTGAACGCAAGTCACTTGAAGGGACTGATACTCAGATTGCCAAAATTAATTTTTGTAAGAATTAACTGTAAGTCCATTTCTTCCATCCTTTAATCTTTTTGAAATTCAGAGTACATGTACTGAAATTGATGCCAAATTAGAATGATAGTTTTGAGGAACAAGTTTCTGCTAATAATATATGGACTGTTAGTTAAGAATGTCTCTCAGCCTTATAATATTTATTTTATCTAGTCACTAACAGCTAATACATGACTATTTGACTCTGGAGCATTTAAGGATACATCAGTATACTGAACACTAGTACAAAGACCTATTGAATTGGGAGTGTCAGCAGGCTTCTCCAGGACACAACGAGGCAGCCAACTACACGAGCAAGCATGCTGACTAACAATAATCTGTACAAAAATGCTATGCCTTTGCAGCAGACTGCTTACTGCTCTTAAGTATATATACACATTTAAGCATACTGCTGAATTTGCCAATTTAGAAAATACCAAACTTGCATGCAAAAGGTCATCTCTGCTTTAGAAAAACCCTTTTATGAGGTCAACAGTATATAATACAGCAGAATCTGTTTTGAAAGACCACCTCTTCTGCCAAAAACTAATGGTCTGTCAAGAGACATGGGACAATAAAGATTTGTTCCAATGTTGTGTAAGCCACTTGTGTAATTAACTTAATCAATTGAGTTTTGTAACTTTGTTTACCATACATTATAATAGTTGGAATTTTGTGTACAGAGTGTACTCAGATTTTGAGAAGAAGAAAAAAAACCCACCAGAAAACAGTGCCAATCAGCTGGGTGTTAGTCGCCCGATTGGGTCTCGTATTTTGAGCTCAAGCTGTTAATTCTGAGTGTGGTTTGGAAAGGATCATGTTAATTCTGAATGTGGATTGGAAAGGATCATGTCTGATTTGGGCCACATAAGACATTGTTATACAAAAGAAGTCTTCAATAGCCAAAGGAAGAACCCATGTTTTAAGGCAACTGTGAAAGTCGCTGTTTTTGTTGTTTTCTTTCCCCTCTTCTTGTTGATTTCTGGGTTGTTACTTCATCCAGGGTTAGGTTCTCTGTTGCTGACTTGACCTCCTGGTTGCTTCAGGCTTGATGATTGATGACCTATATTCGTTGGTAATGTGCTCTTCTTCTTTGCAACTTGTTGCCACAATTATTATCAATCAGCCTAGCAGACTTCACATGAGACATCCTGATATCATATTTCTATAACTGGCTTGATTGTTTCTGGTACACAGATCTGCGTTTCCTATATTAAACTAAACATTTGATATCTCACTAATGAGTTGTCTGGAAGTTGATTTGAAAACATATAAATAATTATAATATATCTGATCAGATTCACACTCACTTTCAACCTCTTTCTCAAAATATAAATGTTAAATAAATGTAGTTTATGTGTAAGGGTCGGCAAAGATTGTCAGAGTATCTATTTCTTTAAAATCTATATATAAGTTACTCTAATTAATTAGAGAAACTTAATCTACTATCTTGTCTCTAATATCATCAGCATTTTCCAAAATCTAAAACTAATTATAAGTCTTGTAAATAATCATTTACTTACTTTGCATAACCACAAATGCCTGTTGTTCTCACTTCTATAGACCATAGAGCTAGACCTGTTAAACCAAATGATTGATGTCCATAAGGCCACGGGGTGAGTGTGCTGTAAAGATTCAGCTTGTATTGTTTTGGACTGCAAAAGCAGAACATTTCTTGAAATGTGGATTCTATTCAAAATGCCTATGTACAAGACAAGAAAATTGGGAAACAGTTAAATCACATAAAAAGTCCCTACTACACAAGGAGAACATGGTCTCTCAAGACAGGTGGTCTTTCAAAGCAGTGGTCTCACAAGACAGGTTTTACTGTACATGACCCTTAACTAGCATGCACCTGCATCCATTTCCCTGTGTCAAAAGTGGCAGGAGTTTAATGATGGCAGTATTTTTACCTTCATTTCCAGCTAAATTACAGGCAATGCACTAAAGATGTCTGCCCCATCCTTCACTACCAATACACATGCTGAACATCTAATCTTTTTCCAAAGTATGGTAGTTTCATGCCAACTGTGTATCAGCTATTGTAGATTCCATGCTGACATTAACAGATCAGGGGCAAGCATCGTACTAAACATCTGGCCTGTCTGTAATTTCTGCCATAAATTTCTTACTGATAGTAAAATAGATCCTTGCATAGTGTTAATTTCTGTTAGTATAATATTATGCTGAAAAAGTTTGCTAGAGGTTGAGTCATCAGCAAAGAAATGGAGAGAACTCATTAAAAGTTTAGGAAATGTAAATATGCCATATTCCTGCATATTTTGTATAAATTTGACCCCTTTTATGATAATACAAAGAATGTTTTACTTTTCTTTTAGTGAATTTTCGTTACTTTAACATTAAAATCTACACCTTTTTTTCTAAACGAAACTATTGCTTAAATCATTCAACCACAAATAACTACAGTCTGACTGAAGCAGAGACCTTCTCCCTGCTGAATCAGTTCTTGTCTTCCACCTTTATGTCACAATACTATACCATATATACTCTCTTACAACTCCAGCTCAACATAGACAATAATCTGTCATTGTGTGTGTAGTTTGGATTTTTAACATAGCTTTTTTTAAATAAAATTGTCATATCAATGCGATGTCTGCAGTGTGGCAATTTATAGTGATGTCTAGGTGGCAGGGTCCAGTTTCGTAATTTGGATTTGGCAAATTTCTTAACTTAAGGCTATGGTGTGACTTTTTCAGCTATTATTGTTTACTATTTATAGATATGGATATATTTGTGAACTAGGTGTTTTGGGCTTGTGTTGTTCTTGAAATTGATGTCAGTCATGTACACCTTCCATAGTTGCTCTGCAGTATGTTGATAGTGAAATACCAATAGTTGGCTAGGAAGAAGAGCTAGCCTCCCATAGCGGTAGACACGTGGGTTCAAGGCAAGGCAAGTATCTCAAAAACGGCTTGGATGACAACTATTCTGAATTGCATCAAACTATTTAGTAGACAATGTTTTTCAAAAGTTTCATCCAGGGAAAGGGCTTGCGTTTGCACTGTGAGTACTACATGCTGTCAAAAATGGCATTTGGATGTGAAAAATGCAGGTATAAAATAGGGGTTGGGGTGCATAAACCTCTTCTGCTATGAACTGCCATTGACTTCTCTGGTCAAGTGAATACTATTCTTATGCTCTGTTTTAATACAGGTATCTAAAAATATGGACCTTTATGACCTCACTTGTGTATTTGATTTTTTATGATTTTTTATACTAGGTCACTGATTCCGGCATTAAATTTGTACATAAAAACTGGACCCTGCCCCCTTAAGGAAAATTGATCAGTTTTTGATGGTGCAGTCAGCCACATCTATTATACTTTTCTGTTTCTTTGTGTATATTTAAATAATTTTTATGCATTACCTTTATTATATCTCCTTCCTTTTTCCATATATTACATAGTGTTGTATGTGATGCTCTTTGGAGAGGGAGGTAACTGTGTTTTGTACCTCCATGTCAGAACTGTTTACATCATGACAAAGTAGCATATTTTGGATATAACTTACTAAATATGGGAACAAAATGGTAACCATAATGTACTGTCTTGCACTTTCTGTAGCTGTCAAGGTTTTGCACCTCTATTTTTATGAATACTATTCACATTTCAATACAGACACACCTAAACAATTGCATAGCATGTCAACATGTATTCTTTAAAGTAATTTAACTGCACAGGAGCAGATAGAATTCAGAGGAATCATACATAAACATACTGTTGTGAATATTGAATGTCACCAGTGGAACAGTCTTAGAAATAATGATGCATATGGCATATTACTTGGTATATTTTGGTGAGAAGAATGAAAGTCTTAGCACACCGACATAGTTTCTACCTTCATGACCCCACTATGAAGTTGACATAAGAGATTCATATCTCACACTTGGGTGATAGTAGAAAATGTTTCAATGTTATGTATATATCTTGAAATTTCTAGGTTCAGTTAACAAAGGGGGAAAAGCTTAAAATTAAGTGGCAGCTTCATGCATTTGACAATGCACATACAGTTTCTCCTCTGAAAGTCTTATGTTTTCACTGAATGTTAAAAGTACATCAGTATCACTTGTTTCTTTTCTTTTTGCAGGTGTCAGTTTGCATAGTAAGAGATTAGGATTAATCAGTTAGTCATGCTGAAAGAAACAATAGCTTCAATCTCATCCAGATAGTCGTTCTGATCTAAGTGCACAAGAGAGTGACTTTGACGGACAGACTTAGCTTCTGCAGGAGTTGTTTTATGGTACGTGCTTATCAAAAGCCAAGCCGGTGATATGCTTTTTACCTTGAACTGGATTTTCCACTATAAATATTTGTTCTATACCTTATCTTATTATTTACTATGATTTTGTAAACTCCAGAAAACATTAAAGTCAGTTGTAAGTAAATTGGTGTCTGAGAAGAAATTTCTCTGTTAAACTGTATTGAGTAATTTGTGTATGTATGGTCAATTTCATTGGCTATGTATCAATGAATTTATTTGATATGTCACTCTTTGTAAGTTTTAGGGTCCTACACATCAGTATATCAATATTCCAGCATTGTCTAATGCTAATTGATTAAACTTTGACTTTTCCAGACTAGCTAGACTTGTGTTGCGATTACCCCCCCCCACAATATACACTGACACAACACTGATGTTGCTATTAGCATCTCCAGAATGATAATGAAAAGTTAGGAACCACTTCTTTTATATCAGTCTAAGAGAACTTCTACAGCACATGATTTACTTAAATGTGTGATTTCTTTAAGTTTGCTAGAAGAGTTTAGAGAAACTTTTCACTTCTGTCACTGACACCTAACATAGCATTTCTGTTATTCCCTCCTAAAATGTATAACTTCCAGATCTCTTGTTGACATTCATGAAACATTGTAAAGGAATTTTGATTTTGTACTGATGCTATGGTGGTAAACAAAGACCAAGAGCATTGTAGGTTGCAAACAATTTGAAATCTTTCAAGAAATGCAGTCAGTCATAATTCACAATGTAAATAATGCAGTGCTTTTTGCCGCAAAGAGGTAACTTTTTTAAAAGCATAATACCATTTTTAGTTTTGTGCACAAAAAGTTTTCCTTTATACCATTGTACTAGATAATGTCTAAATATGTGATATGTACACAACTTTTGACATAAACCATTTTCAGCCAAATTCTTAAGGTGGCAGGGTCCAGTTTCGTAATTTGGCCCCTGGCAAATTTCTTAACTTAAGGCTATGGTGTGACTTTTTCAGCTATTATTGTTTACTATTTATAGATATGGATATATTTGTGAACTAGGTGTTTTGGGCTTGTGTTGTTCTTGAAATTGATGTCAGTCATGTACACCTTCCATAGTTGCTCTGCAGTATGTTGACAGTGAAATACCAATAGTTGGCTAGGAAGAAGAGCTAGCCTCCCATAGCAGTAGACACGTGGGTTCAAGGCAACTAGAGTATCTCAAAAACGGCTTGGATGACAACTATTCTGAATTGCATCAAACTATTTAGTAGACAATGTTTTTCAAAAGTTTCATCCAGGGAAAGGGCTTGCGTTTGCACTGTGAGTACTACATGCTGTCAAAAATGGCATTTGGATGTGAAAAATGCAGGTATAAAATAGGGGTTGGGGTGCATAAACCTCTTCTGCTATGAACTGCCATTGACTTCTCTGGTCAAGTGAATACTATTCTTATGCTCTGTTTTAATACAGGTATCTAAAAATATGGACCTTTTTGACCTCACTTGTGTATTTGATTTTTTATCATTTTTTTATACTAGGTCACTGATTCCGGCATTAAATTTGTACATAAAAACTGGACCCTGCCCCCCTAGCACTGGGACATCATGCTGCTGATATGTAGCATCATATCCCACCTTCATACATTATCCTGATACCAGGTTGACCAGTCCTAACACTAACCTCTAAGCACCTAGTGAGGCAGCTGTTAGTACTGCTTTTATAATTCTTTGGTATGATTCTGCCAGGGTTACAACCCATGACCTTCCACAACTGAGGTGGACGCTCTAACCACTAGGCCACCAGAGCAGTCATAAACCTGCCATTGCATGTGTATGCATATCACAGTCAACACTGTTTGTTCAATTGATTATGCATGACATGTAATAATAGTAGTATTATTATTAATAGTAATAATAATAATCTCTGATTATTTCCCCGTTATAGGTCTCCAATTGTACACAGACAAATACAGTGTGTGCTTCATCCTGCAGACAATTAACACATACACAAGATGGATTCATCAGGATCAGGTACACTTTGAAACGAATATCTTTATCAGTGGACAATATTTTACAGAGATTGACTTTATTATTCATAGAATAGCTATCAATATACAATTTTAAAAGGGAGGGCAAAATAATGTAAATTCCTTCTATTTATTTTATTTTCTCCTTTTAGCAAGCATCTCATAACGTTGGTATTTTAACAAACAGCATCCCACCGACCAACCTGAACACTTTGTTCATTCTTTCATAGCCTTATTCTAACAATATTTTCTCTCTCAATTCTTAGCACACCTACTTTCTGAAGTTATGAATTTAAAAAATTTCTTCCACACTTACCAGATAGTACTGTCAAACAGCATACACATGGCTTCCCTCTGTGTAGTCCAAACAATTGGAATCTGCAATCACCCACTCCTTATTTTGAATAGGAATTTTCCCATGATACTGAAAATTACCAGTTCCTTCATAATTGTACTGATTGCCTCCTATCCCAACTCAAGAACAGTCTTAGTACAAAAAGTTTACATCACACTAAGACAGAAGATAAATAGTTTACATCACAACCAGCCAGGCTGCAACTGATTTCTTTGTGAGAATCTTTGTTTAACTTCTCTGGATAAACACTGTCAAGATAGCTTTGCTCCTGGGAAATATTAGTCATGATCATTTGCATTCTATCTCCTACAGGCAAAGTGTTCCAATGACATATGACTTGTTAATAAATAGTCAAACTTGAAAGAAAAACAAAACAACTATTAAGGTGAGTATCTTGAATGATGCCATCTAGAAGGGAACAGGTGGACTTGAGGTACAAGTTAATATCAATTGCTTTGTTACATACATGTACATGGGGCCTTTTATACACATCAATTTTGAGTGTATATACATTCCCAACACATACTTAAATTTAGGGTACTTATTATTAAAACCATATGATTCACTGATCAAATATCTAACAAGAGAAAATACATAAATTTTTAAATTCAAGTAAAATTTAAGTCCAAAGTAATGAATATATTTCAGGTAGATCACAATGAAGATTCCAAGATATATAAAAAAAACCACTGTTCCTTGTGTAAAACTTCAAGTATCATCAATTAACAATTAACAGACAGCAGATCTTAATGACCACTCCCTGACTCAAAATGATTTATACTGAATTTCTGTACCTTTTTAAAGTATAATACCTTTCACAAGAGAGGTCTTCATGACTTTGAGTGCAGAATAATATCTTTCTCCAAAAATTAGAATCTCAATTCATAGCACATTGCTTGAACAGCCAAATTTAGGCATGATTTACTTGGAAAATCAGATCCTATTTTTAGAAACTGATAATAACACAAGCTGTAATCTAGCCCCCACTGAATATATGGATAAATGATATCATCTTAAGGATTAATGATATACAAGTAAAGTACATCTCCAGAATACACTGGCAAACCACTACCAATGCACTCAACAGTACTCATGCAATACACTTGGTACACAAATGAGGAAATGAATTTCAACACACAAGCCTGGTTTCAGTTTACTGCTGCTATGTTTAGTCATAGATTGGGAAAGCATGACAGGTAATTATTGCATGAATCATCACTTCTGATATCATAGCCATATATACATGTACCTGATCAAATCAATTAGTTTGCACACTGATTGGAAAACAAAATATTATTTCACTTTATCAACAACATAACTGATGACTCAATTCTCCATCAAAACAGGCTTGAAATTAGATTTTTGGAGAAAAAAGCTGAAAACAGAAAAGATGAAATATCTCTGTATAAAAAAAAACCTATTTAAATTTGACAAAGAAAGGATAAAATAATCTAGTTAGCCACAATTTTTCACGTATAAATTTTATTTTGTCATTTACTGCTGGGATATACTCAACAATTTTGACAAACTGGATAAAATTAATTGATACACTTTGCCATTACTAATCTATACATATTCTTGCTGGCAAAACACTGACCTACACATTAAAACATTGCAAGTCTATATAGTACCAAGGCAATTAGAGTAAACTGTCTTATTTCAGACACACAGCAGCCAACTTGGGCAACCTTGGACAACAACTAGCTCTTTGGCTTACAGTCCAAAATGCTGATCAATGAACACAGCAGCACAACACACAAATGGTTTGGCCACATTCCATGTCTCATTAAAAAATAATGCATGCCATGGTAGCAGCTAGTCAATCATGTAGGACTTCAATAATTGCTTGAGGAAAAATCCACATTGTTAAATGCCAAGGTATTTGTCATTTTATACATTCCAAATGTTGCAAGGTTGGGATCCACCCATTCATCCATGAGATTCAGAAATTCATACGGCTCACGCCAGACATTTTTTGCCCAAAATTCAAGTGACCACAAATATGATTCTGAAATTTAATATCAAAACAATCAAAGAACACTGAACAAGTTGTGACAAAGAAAAAAACATTTTATATACTTAATTATTAAAAGCACTGTAAAATTTGTCATTTTTTATTCCGGATTTGCTGTTGCTTTAGTGTTTGTATTATTCTTGCTTGATTAACTGATTTCATGTAAGAATAATTGTTTGTAAAGATAATTATTATCTTTCAAAAAATTATACAACATTTATACAACACCAGTATTTTTTTCTTCTAACCTTTCATCTACTGGTCATATCCAGCAAATACAAGGATTTCATGATCTTCGATACATAATACATACATACAAAGGTCCCAACATGGCACAGAGCTTTGCCAGTCATGTTCTCTGATAATTTCATTGTGTAGTAACCGAGACCTCATCATACACCTGACAGAAAACTTGACCCCCTTGAACACATGATGTAAAACACAAGACAACTTTGATCTCCCACTAAATCATTAATAGGAGAAAAGTGTCTTCTATCAATCTGTAAACCAGACCTTTAAAAGCACCTTCAGTTGGCCAGCAATGTAAATCACAAAAATGCATTTAAGCGATGTTACACATCTGTTCTTTGGATAAATCATACAGTATATTACAGATTAGGTGACTACATTCTAATACACATTCCTGTCCTTCTCAACTCCAGGTAATTCAAGCAGTATTTATTCCACATAATTACTCATAATCAAATTTTACCTGCTTGACAAGTCCTGTGATGTTTGCTCATGTGTTGATTCATATAGTAACATATCTATCTCAATATGATCTGCACTCAACCATGAAAAGATAACTGCAAACCCAAGCATGATTGAGTCTGGTAAAACTCCATTCATCAACTCCAAACTTTTCTGGACTGTAGACCAATCATTAATGAATCAAGTGGCAAGAGAATCGATGGGATGGAGCTGTTAAAAGCTTATCTCCAAATCTGCACTGGTAGATTGTGCTTGATGCTTCTCATTCAAAATAAAGATATACATGTACCTTCATTTCAGTACAACATAGTACAAAAAAAAAAAAATAACATCAGTACAGCCAATGATTTCTTTATACTGGCTGAATTCTTTGTTTTCTGCACATCATGTACCTCACACACACCCCACACCCCATCTAAGGCGATATTGACAATGCTATGACAAGCCTTTATTGCTCTCATGACCAGTGTTGTAAAGATGGCACACGATAATGAACAGCATACAGACAGACTTTGATATGCCAACTAAATGCTAGTGCAGATCTGGCATCATTTTGTATTAGAAAAAGGAAAAGAAAATTCAATTTTATAACACTGGTATTCATAAACGTTCGCAATTCAATGCACACAGGCTTAGTATATCAACAACCCTGAGCAGTTATTACTGATTTAAAATTTAATGACATGTGAAAAAATGAAAATAATATCCATTATACTGGTGGGAGATTAAATTAACTGATGCTAAAATATCAGTAAATAAGAAGACAAAAGAATGCAACCTGCAAAGATATGAACCTTTCAACAAAATTGAAAAGCTTAGCAAAAACAATATTGTGAACTTGGCCCAGAGGATTATTATGAATGATCATCTAAAAATACAGCCTGTAACACAAATTCATGTTGCAGACAAGACAAATCAACTCTAAACAGTCTCTTCCAAATGCAATGGTGTTATGCAACAATGTCTGAGAAAAGATTCGTAAAAATATGCATGCATACACAATACAGATATGATCAAAGAAAGGCAATGAAAAAATATATACATGAAGATCAGGCTTCCCAACCTGGACCAGTCTGCCAAACATGCAGATTAAATCAAATCTTTATGTTGATTGGACATAACAATGTAATTCATACATCAAACAAACAAAAATTCCATGCAAAGATGTATACAATGGTAAATAAAAATCAGTTAATGTATTGGCTGTAAATTTTCATACCCTTTTAAATACACCATAAATTTATAAAAATTATTTAACTTTTTGAAGAAAGAAACTTTTATTTTTTATTTTTATTAAAACCTTTCTAATGGTTTTAATTTTTTTTAAAAATGATTTTGAATTTTCATCAAAATCTCTTTTATCTATAAATATTTGTAAATCTTAAAGTAAACAACCATTGCTTAAATTGACTTGCACTCTTTAGAGTGTAAAGAATTTCCAGGAATTCAAGGTAAGACCATTTCTTTCTTTTAACTTTTGAGTGCTGAAACCATCTCTCATATTTTTCAGCTGTAACAAGATGTTTAAATCAGCTGCTATTGTACACATAGAGGATGTCAGCTTGGCACCATTTTCAAGTAGGACAAGTCTTCTGGAGAAAACCCAATGTCATCCATTCAGGGAAAGTAGTGACAACTTGATTTTTAATGATCATCATGGCAGCCATATTAGATGCATGACTGGCACCATTTTCATCTAGGACCAACTAAGTATCACAAGACATCTACTGATGAAAACCCCATCCATCTGAAGAGGAATATAGATAATAATTTCAAGATAAAACTTTCCATTTAGGAAGAGTAGCAATAAAATGATTTTCAAGATCATTGCTGTGTTGCATTATTAGGCATCAAATTAGCATGATTTTTTAAGGACCAAATGAATATTATCATAATTCTTCCAGTGAAAATCACATGTCAATATCAATTCCTGTAAAAGGAGATCCCTGAAAACAAATCAAAGATTTCTACAATGGTGGCCATACTGGTCATAAGATTGGCACCATTTTTATTTCATTCCAACTAGACTTCATAAGAATTGTTTTAAGGGAAATTCCATTTTGATATGACATACATTCAGGACATACAGCAACAAGATTTTCATGAAGGTTGCCATAGTGGCTGTACTAGATGTCAGATCAGTAATGTTTTCAATTAAGACCAACTATATACATCGTAAGTAGCCTTCCAGTGAAAACACAAAGTTGATATGACCATCCATTCAGGAGGACTGACAAGATTTTCATAATGAGTGTCAGATCAGCAGCATTTTCATTTAGAACCAGCTAGACTTCATAAGATGTTTTTGTTTTTTCAAGAGAAACCCCCATGTTGATATGATGATCCATCCAGAAGGAGTAGCAATTTTCTGAAGTCCACCATTTTCATTTAGGACCAACTAGACCATAGGATGAATACGTGTGTTAATATTCATGGAATTCCTCCATGTAGTTTATGGGGAAAAGTGATAAAAAAAACTAAGTGCTAATGGATAGATGGATGGTAGAAAACAGATTAACCATTATGCTCTTCTGGTGTATGACCAGCAAAAACAATTACTAGAATGTGTATGAAAATTACAGCAATACAGAAGTAGTAGTAGTGGTAGAAAATATTTCTATGAACTACCAATTAGTTTCATGCCTACCATATATGGATGCTTTCACGTGTAGGAATGACACACTCACAGGGGCTGTATGGAGAAAAGATGTGGATACAATGATAATGATTCCATTTTGATGATAATTATTAAAATGCTGATAAATATATCATGAAAATGACAATGAAAAAGGTAATGCAAAACAGAGTAAAAAAGGTAATAATAAATGATATCCTAAAAGCAACTAGATAAAAAACAATTCAGTCAACTTTCGTTACAACAGCATTTGCTAAAATACAATATTTAATAACAAAGGGGGGATGAATCTACATACTAATAGATTTGACTGATATACTGGAAAATTGAAGGTTTAAAGCCAACATTTATTGGTCAGTAACAAACATTTACAATGACAGTTTCAAGAAGTTGTTACCCTTATTTAAATGAGGTTATTTCTGATCTACCTACCACTCTGTTTCAGCCAAGTGTACATTGTGCTTCTTATTTTTTTAAATAGTTTTTATGGAAAGCTATCATTAATCTTACTTTGTCAGATGAAAAATTAATGGTGTGACAAGCATAGCAGCATTTGGTTATTTACAGCCTAATGAGAAAGTGATAGTTCGCCAGAATAAATGTCTCAAAAGTTACAACAAAATTGCTTGCAACCAAACTGGTCACTGTAACTTAAGTTGATTGTACTAATGAAAGCATGAAAATGAAAACATGGAAAATGAATACAGTTTGAAATGGCAGTTAAAGAAGTAAGGAAAAACATGATAATGAAGAAAGTAATAATGATAAATATGATGAAGCAAATCAAAGAAAACATACAGATTTAATAAAACCAAAATGCTTCCTGTACCTTTGATTGAGACCCATGCACTAAAAGTTGGACTGGACATCACCAAAATTGATCTACTGCAATACTGGACAGTGTATTTGCATAATGTATTGCAATATACTGGCTAGCGCTATAGAAGGTGCACAAATATTAAATAGAGAACACGCTGAGTGTAATTTAACTTCTGGGCAAGTCTTAGCTATATGAGATAGGTTCCTGTTTAATTTGCATCTTTCCAACTCTGAAAATAGTGGTGATGAATAGATGATGCTGTAGAATGTGGGAAGTCAAAGTTTGTAAGCACAACTGTGAACCTAACCTCCACACTACAGTGCAAACAAATGGCAAGGCTAAAGATTAATTTTTAATCTTTCGGGAAATTTTCAGCTCAAAGAGTTGCCAGACAAATGATTCTGCATTTTTTTATTTGACACCAGTTTATCCAAACCTAAAGCTTCATGTCTGCCATTTTCGGTCAGTATTATGCAACAGGCAGGATGACATGCAGATCAGCCATTTCTAAGAGAACATACCTTTCAAAACTGTTTTATTTTTTTTCTTTAGAAGAACGATGCTGTATTCTACTTAGGTTATGTGCACCTGATCCACATTTTCACCTACATCTGTGTATGTGGTTGGCTAATAACTACAGTAAAAGAAGACTACAAGCTAGCATTCACCATGGTTATGGCAAAGAACACTGCAATCAAAACAAACCCAAAGACTTGCTTGATTTTGACTAATTATCCTGAAAGTGATGATGTATGAAAAAATTCAAACATATGGCAAGAAGTTGCAGGCTTTTTTATTTCAAATGTTTCATAACAATTAATGGTTTTTCACTGTCTCAAATGGCCACCATCCAAGGACATACCCCCATCATGAACAGTGGGCGAGCTATGTGCTGGAAATGAAACTCTTTAGAGACATAGCAACAGGTACAATCACTCCTATTAAATACCTGCAGAATAACTGGGGACCCCTGTAGCCAAGTGGTCCAAGACGCTCACCTTTACAGTTTGCAGACATACCATGTGACCTATGTCACTCCAGGTTGGAATCTTGGGCCTGGCCAAAGTGGGTATGTGAGAAAGCTTAAATCTTACAGTGGGTCGGTGGTTCTTTACTGGGTTTTCCTGGATTCCTCCACCAGCAGGTATACTGTCCACCATGCATATTGTTGGCTGCATATCAGGCTAAACCCATAATAACCAGCCATTCAATGGGATAACAAAACTTGAAAACAAAATGTCTTCACTGATATGGCCTCTGGCTATTTTCAGATGCAGGCAAAAGAATAAGTTGTATCAAAAATGTACGTGAAGGATTCTTTGAGTGAAAAGATGGCACTTTAGTTCAAGTGAAAGTTGAGTGATATTGAAACCCAAATGACAAACAACCTATATGTTTTGCTTTGGCAATCTGAAACGATGTCTCAGTCTAACAAATTCTGTGCATAAAATGCTCATAAATCAGGACAGACCTTGGTTGTCACCCAGGCTGACAAGCAGTACTTGAACCCACATCATTTTGGTCATTACTTCAGCACACTAAGCCATGACATCTCCCATCACTATGATCAAGAACATTAATATCAAGAATGTAATTTTTATTTAAGGATTCAGTATCAAACAAATTTCATTCAAAATATCTCATACTGTCTTCTGTGACCTTTGTTTTAACTCTGGCACATACAAAGTAGCAGAGTAAATTAAGTACTCAATCTCAACGTCACACCACAGCAAAATGGTTACCGTTTGGTCGTTAGTATTACCTCATCATGAAAATATCAAAGCCAAGAGTGATACTGGATGATAACTTTCTGATATACCTTTGTCACTAATATTCTTTTCTTTAAACCCCTCTGATGTTTTTCAAATCAAATTTCGTAAATTATTCAAGGCAGGGGCACTTTCATCAAGTAAAGTTCATATAATGCCAATGACCATGCATATCTATCAATATTATCAAGGCCTGTGGTCATTTCATGTCTACCAGGGCAAATAAATGTGTGACATTAAATGGATTCAAATATCACCACATTAACAGCCTTCCCTACATGACTTCTCACAAGAATGACATGACCAGAATACATGATTTGTATAAGTAGATAATGGTGCCTCTGTCCCTTCAGGCACAGAATGACTTGACCTGACCTTCACTACTCTTCTGCTATAAAAGACCCTGAACAGATAAGCCGTGAATATCATCTTTATACTATTAAAAATTTGCCTTGGGTGGCTGCATAGTCTAAGGTGCTGCCTTCACAGATCAATGACATCTCACCTCTGTTCATGTTGGTTCAAGTCTCAGCTGACTAACATTGGTATGTGAGAAAGCTTGGCAGTAACTTCCCATAGGTTAGCTGTTCTTCCTCCACCAAATAAAGTGTACTGTAAAATAGTGTTAAACTAAAAAAACCTTAATGTTGTTGTTGTTGGGGGAGAAGTTTTAAAGCCATTTCTCAGCTCAAGATAAACTATACATAGCGGCCAGTATAAACTGTGGAGGATGAACCCAGGGAAAACCCCCAGTAAGAACTAATGACCCACAGGAAGCAACTGACAGCTTTCTCACATACCAATATTAGCCAAGCCCGAGACTCAAATCCATGAGGACAAAGTTGAATGGCAGCAATCAATAAAGGCATAAGTAAAAAAAGAAGCATTAACCAAATTTTAATAAACTGTTGATGCTGCTAGCAGTGCCGGAAAAGTGTATGCTATGCTTCAGTTTCACTAATGTGGGCTCCTCAACAAAATTTCCATCTTAGAAAGAATCTCACGTCTTTTTAAAATCATTAATGAATTTAGTTTAGTAAAGGACTGAATTTTGGAGTTTTAAAATTGCAAGGGACTGAAAAGGAACTTTCTGAAGGCAAAACATAAGCTTGACTATTTCATCCAAGGCAACACCACCTGACTGGTGAATCAAATTTTACACGTGACATTAACCATCTGGATGTTGCACAGAATATATTCAGAATGTATGAGAAAACTATTTTGGGCATAAGCAATATAATAATAATAACAATAATATTTAAGAATCATAGTCCTCCATATTCAAGCTGTTACATCTATCTTTTATATATTTTACTACCCCAGGTACTTATTATGTCAAAAAAAATGTGCTGCAGCTAAATCTGTTGACACTAACTTCCAGATTTTTTAGTTTTGAAAAATGATTTTCTCTATATACAGAAAGACAGCTGTCATTTAATACTATTAACTAGGCATGTGCAACCTACAGCCTGTGGACTGCATCCAGCATATAGCCTGTGGACTGCATCTGGCATAAACCTATTTCCATTGGGTTAAACTGACATCATACAGCTACACATAAAAATCTCTATCTGGCTTGTGCCCTGGAAAATACTGCATATGCCTGATGTAAACCACGAATAGAGAATCTGCCTAATGCCCATCATTATAACTTCAAGCACATGTCACATGGTTCAATAGAATGACAAAATCGATCAAAATGGCAATATTTTAAGTGCCGTACAGACTGATTTTTTGTATTTTGACATTTTATGGTGCAGCAACACAGGTAGGTCATTTAGTGCTAAGGCAACTGGAGTAATAAGCTTGGATCAGGGACATACTACTTTAGCTGACCAGGGCTAATCCATTAGTAGAACTTGAACCCATTGTGAGCATTGGCATGTTAAAAACTGAGTCACCATGACTATTCTATCCCTGCAGAAAAAAAATTGACATCTGTCCATGAATGTGTCATGGTGATCCAAAAATTCTCATGAGTGCAGGTTTAAAATGACCCATTAATTTTTACAAGAGCAGAACCTAAATATTTACAATTTTAAGTAGGTGCCCTAATGGCACAGTTAAAACAAAGGGCTCATAGTGAACCTGAAATTACTCAACAACCTGACATCTGCCTTATAGCCAATAAAGATCAGATGGACAAGAAGTCAATATTAGTATGATGCTTTCTCCAAAAGTTTCTTTTAATACTGTTGATAACCTATATCATAAAAAGAATCATTTCAAGGTTTCTAAAAAAAATTCATCTTCATATCAATGTGACTAAAATATTGATCTACTTGCAATATGACCTACTTGCAATACGTAGATATGACAAGCACCTGCATAGCTTCACATTTTGCCAACTATTACTTAATTTCCTGTCCAATGACTTTTCATATTCTATCACACAAATAGCAGCATTTCACTTTAGGGAGAGTTTATCATCAAAAACAATATGTTCTAAATGAAGCTTTTCACTTTCATAAATTTGAGAGCTGTAATTTTGCTGGTGAAACAGACAGGTCAACACAATTTAACCTCCAATCAGTGTCCATCTGAGCTCCATTATATCATGTCAGAGAACTATAAAAATCAGACTGCATTGATATTCATTGGCACATAAGCAATCTGTCTAATATTGCCAAAGATGATCACTTAAAATTTAAACAAAATTGTGTAAATATTTTTTTTGGAGGGGGGGGGTTTACAATTTTAATAACAGCAGCAATATCTGATGATGGAAATATGTCAAGAGAAAGCCCTTCAAAATGCTTTCTGCTAAACTGGCTAACATTCTATTCAGTTACTTAAGAAATTTATATACGTTTTTTTTTAAAGTAACTGCTGCCATCAAAAGATGGCTGATTAGTATCATTTGTGTGAACTCAAAAACCCTTCATGCCAAGATTATTTGTCAAATCTGATCTACTGGTAATTCTACTGATTTTTTAAAAGCTGTTAAAAAGATGTTTTTTCAATGGTATCTGTACTTTAAGTATTATGGATAACAAAACAAATATGACCATGATGAATGATCTTGACCTTTTGAGCATGACAGGTAGAGGGTTCTTCCTTGCCCTTAGTGAAAATTGTTTTAAAAATTTGGTTAGGAACTTGAGTTACTGTCCAGAAACAAAACAGGGAACAGATTTTAAAAAAGATGAAGGCATCAAAACATGATTCCAAAGGACAAATGTAAATAACTGATCAAAGAAATGTCTAATTTTTTCAAGTTGAAAAGAGGCAGAGGGAAAAGGTCAGATGCACACTACCTGTGTTTATATCTGGATCAAGGTTCAAAAAAGAAAAAGTTTTTAAATACTGTGTAAATTTTTATGATTTTCATTTGTCAAAAAGAGTAGAAATTAAAAGAGATAGGCACTAAATCTAATTTAACTTCTGACTATACTTTAACTTTTTTGTCAAACACTGCAACCAAATTTTTGGTTATTCTGTGAGAAGCCCATGGACAATTATGTGAGGCAATCTATGTTGCCAAGAATGATCATTATTATTACATGCAGCAAACAGACTGGATGAATCAGCACGGTATCCATTCATCACATGACACTGCAGATAATGTCTACCATATTCTATATGCCCATCTGCTGCAGCTGCCTTGTGCATCTGTTTCATCTTAGTGCATGGCTGCTTGATTTCATTCTGGGAAAACTTCATTGAAACTTAAGTGCATCTAATTTAAGGCTGTCACTTGTGTCTTCAATAAATTATTTTCCTGTGTTCTCCTTAAGAACCAGCAGCCAGCTTAAACAATCGTCTGTTAAAAATTTCTGAGTCACCAATTCATTAGTCGGCTAGTGTTTTGGGTGGATGATGTAAAAGTAAATGAGCAGAAGGCAATTAATTGCAAGAAAACATCATATCTACCGTCTCAACGAATCACTTTTACTTCAAAAATCAAGAACTGGTTTTCAACAGCAAACTGAGAGTCAATTATAACACTGCAAATGAAGGGGATTAACATCTGCCCCACCCCCACCACCCAACAAAGGGGCCAAATGTCTGAATATACAAGGGATTTAATGATGAAATAAAAGTAGGGCTTACAAATATGATGAGTAATTTTCAAAACTTTTGTTCTATTTTTTGGCACGATATTTTATTTAAATTAGCCAAAATCCTGCAAATGCACATTTTAGAACTGACATTTAAATATTGTACTGATTTTTGCATATCATTTTTCTAAATAGGAAATTTGAGTTTGGGTATTTAAAAAAATTGTAATTAAAATCTTTACCTACTATTCATAAACATCAGAAGAAGAGAAAAGATGTGCAAAAATCAGTACAATATTTAAATGTCAGTTCTAAAATGTGCATTTGCAGGATTCTGGCTAATTTAAATAAAATATCGTGCCAACAAAAGAGACTCAAGTGGGGTTGAGATTGTTCACCCAGCTTATATATCTGCCTAAATGTACAAGTCGAATGCAACAGCCACTGTCCATGAAATCTGAGACCCTGAAATACTGCATTGTCTGTCTTTTTTTTTGGTACATCTACTAGAAAATATAGTAAAACTGTAAAAATGTTTACTAATACAATTTTATTAGACATTTCTTGAAGTGTTGTTGATTGCATATATTATGAGAACTGTTTAACAGTATCACAAGTATCTTCATGTTTAAAGATGCATCAATATAATTTGTCCAGTACTGAAAAGCTTCTATACTATGATGCTTTCTGTTAAGATTGTCAAATTCTGTCAAGTGGTTTTTAAGTTATGTAAATGTTTTTCAACTTTTAACAATGGTAGCCATATATAACAACATATCAGCATCATCCATAAAGTCCTTCAAAAGTTGTTGAACAAAAATGAAACAATGATCCAAATTCGAAGTGAAACAAGGGCTATAAATCTGTTAAATTTGTTGCAAAATGGTTAAAGACAAACTAGACCTGGATCTTCTCAATGTAAAGTTGGGTGGAGTGTAGAGGGGGCAGATTGTGGGGTGGGTGGGTAAGTGTGCATGTGCATTTGTGTACAGAGCCAAAACAAAACCACTACTAAAACATCTGGAGCAGATGAAAGCAAATCAAAACTGTTCAGGATATGCTGGTGCTAGCTGTGAAATTCTCTGTTACTGTACTTTAACTGGGAATCAAATGTCAGTTCAGTAAGGTGAGCAGTTCATACAAACTTTAAATAATTATATATAAAAAAACTGAGATTTATCTGGCCACTGTACCTGCAAAATTTCTAAAGTATTCACAAGGTCAGTGTATGTACTTAAAAGTTCCATTCATGCTACAATCACAAAAAAAAACAGTCAATCAAGAGCAACTCAAAACAGAAAATGCAGCTGGCAACAATTCAGGGGTATAGGGACAAACAAAACGTGTGAAAAGCATAATGTACATCGATATTTGATGGCTGAATGCAAGGCCAAATTTTGGTGTGCTCCAATCTATACTTCACTTTTTGTGGAATACAAATCTTTTTCCTTGGAGTTGAAAATTTTTAAATGCAGTGTAGCTTGATTATGAAATGGTATTATTCCAGAAGATGAAACATCGAATGGTGAACAATTAGGGGTGTTGGCGCATGTGCAGAAAATTGTGAACTCAAGCAAATTATAATATATGCTAATCTTTCACTCTGAAAAATTCCAACACTCGAAAAAGCTGTCTTCATGCAGTTTCCCAACCTCTATGTCTTTTTGCTACCAATGTGCCTCCTCACATCATCTCTACCACCATGCCCGATGCTAAAATTTGTGGCACACTGCGTGCAAAAATGATATATCGGTATTTGATGGCTGAATGCATGGCAGATGTTTGGTATATACCAAACTAAATTTCACCTTTTGTGTAATACATTTCTTTGTCCTTGGTGGTTAAGATGTTTTAAAGATGCAATGCTAAACGGTAATTCAAACCAATGTTGGCATCGCTGGTGCAGTTAAAAAATTCTGGTCGGGCCCTGGTTTCTTTCAAAAGCATTTGTAAAACTACACATATACATATAGATTAAAATACACTAAAATGCTTCCTACTGGGCAAACTGTACCAATAGGCTATAGTTCTACTAATATCACGACTAGCAGTACCCGAACGTTTCAGCAACAGCCTATATCACAACTAGCATTTAGCACTTAACAGGAAAATGTAAAATAATTGAGAATTGGGGAATTTGTGATTTTTCTGCATGTGGTGTGAACCTGTGAATCGCTGAAGAAAGTCATGAAATTCACTCCAAAATCATGAGGGTTGGCAGTTATGAAGATGTTATGTAGGACATCAATAAAATCTTTCGTTGCCGATATGCAAATGATGTTGTAACTGTCATGATGGAGACACAATTTTATTTAATATACTGAACATATGGCTTAATACATGTATATGAAAACTGTCATCTTTAAGTGGTTGGTGATGTAAAACAGCAACAGTTTTACTTTTCACTGAAAATTATGAAATACATTAAAAGACACTCTAAAATGAATAATCAAAATGGATAATGAAAGATTTCACTCAATATAATTTTTATACATTCTTGCTTCACTTGTTTTTACTTGGTTATTATTCTTAATTTGAGTAATATAAATGTTTGTGTTTTTTGCTGCATCCATGAAAAGTTTTTCTTTCCCATTTGATGTTTCTGGAACCACACAGTCTTGTTACATCATCAAATACAAATAATCTACTATGTGTCATTTTCTTTCTCTCCATTTTTTGTCTTTCTTAAATATAAATTACCTTTTACATTTTTTAAATGCAATAAATGTGATATCAAATTGTGTGTGTGTGTGTGTGTGTGTGTGTGTACTATTTCAAGAAATACAGATTTTTTTCCTTCAGCCATTACACTCATTTCATCACATCAAAATTCTGTATCATATCGATTATAATATGTGAGAAAAGCGTTCTTACTTTTATATCCTCCCAGGACTGGAGAAAACTAATGTTACTCCTTGCATAAAAAAAATGACCATCCAAATTACATTCCTTGAAATAAAAACGTCTCTTGCATTTTAGAATCAACCTTTGACATCACTCGTCCATATTAACTAGAATGCTAACAGGTCACAGATCATGCTAGGGGTGATGCTTGATTTATGCCATAGATGTGTTCCTGAAGCTCTGTCATAATGTACATGCACATACATGGCAGAGAGTGATTTAAAGTGGGAGTTTTTTATCCTTACTATGTTATATGGCCCATGAATTTTTATGCTGATTATATTATTCAGGCCATGAATTTTCAAGCTTATTATGTTATAAGGCCCACAAAGTTTTATTTACTTTGAGATACTCACAATGAATGCTGGTGACTACTGCTCTGTTGATTGCTACTTGTGCTGCTGGACTTGGTGCGAGTTCGTTTCCGTGTCAACCGACCCAAGCTCATAGTACGCTTCAAAGAACCCACAAATGTGCCACTATATGGGAGGAAAAACAGAAAAAAGTTGGTGAGGAAGAACCATGCCCGTGTATGCATAAAAAACAAAGTAAATAATGTGAATATAATAAACAAAAACTAAAACATACTAAAGAAATGAAAATAATCGGTTCATGAGGACAAAGGTTGGGGTGGGGGCTGAGGGAAAGCAATAATTTATGGCAAGGTGAAGATAACTTTTGCTTTCTTGAAGCAAACTTTGACATAGAAAAGTGACTTGCATCCAAACTGCCCCAAGCCTGGGATAGTGTAGTTGGTTTGTGCAAGATAGGAGTTTGCTGGGCTCCTCAAACAAGATACAAGTGAACAATTTATCTTTTTATTCTTTCAACGCTTTGTCCTCTTGAATCCTATTTAGAATGGCCATTCAAACTAATACTGTGCACAGATTAAATCTAAACTACTTTCTGGACAAGATTTTTGCAAAACCGAGAAAACATTCCACAATTTGAAATATAGTTATATGTAGTGTTGAATTTTGAACTGTATTATGGTATTGAACCTTAAAGTTGAATGCATTGAGCATTAAAACTGTATCACATTTAAGCCAGATAAGTCTTTGTGAAGGGTCACTTCGACCTAAGTTCTTTTCTCCCCAGTATCAGTGTTAAAACTTGAAAGGCTAGCATTTATGACTCAGTGAGATTCGACCTGGGCATTGCTATACTGTCCTGAGAAAGCAAACATTTGAGCTACCAACCATCACTGTTTGATAGGAACCCATGTCAAATTATCATTTTCAAATGGAAATTGATATGCCCATACTTTACAGATTCTATGCTGTCTGAAATCTGATGGAAGAAATGATTATCTCTGGATAATTTAGGAACCGCTGCTTATGATTGGGCAGAGTAAATTAAGGCATACAGTTTAGAAGTAATGTGAATTTAAAGTGATGACCTTGGTCGAAATTCATTAGTCTTAAAATATCCAAAGAAAGGAGAAGTCTGACTCTAGGGGAAGCCTAAAAAAGATCAGTGCTTTCCTCGTTAAACAAGAAAAGGGGACCAGATGGTCGTCTTTTAAGAAAAGACAGGGTTTAGTGCTAGGACACATTAAGGTACACAGTTTTAATTTTCCACGCAATTTTCTATTTTTAATTGCTTTATGCAAATGTGTTTGACATGACTAAAATTCATATTATGTATCATTTATTCAATTTTATGGAAATCTGTTAATGCTAGAGTTGTTATGCAATTTATCTCTTTAATTTTACAGTTACTAGTTTATTTATAGACTTGACGATTGCATGATTCCAAGTTTTCATATGTGTAGGATTTCATAGGGTTATATGAAATAATTTTCTTGATCTGTTAGGACAATATTGATTATGAAGAGTTAATGATAATTGCATATTTATAATTAATCCTGTAATGTTTAAATAATCTTGTAAGTTAGGGATTGCTGTGAGCTAGAATTTTGTGAATTTTATGCAATAGTAATCGAGCATGTGGTAGTGTAGGTATAGAGATATGATAACATTAGATGTACAATTATGGCTGGTCATTGTGAAGCGAGGGTTCTGTTCTATCAGATTAGTTCATAATTTATGCAGTGTGAATAGCTAGTATGCTTCTGAGTAACGTAAGTGAGGGAATTTTATGTACGTGTAGTACATAGGGGCAATTTTGTCCTTTAAGGAACTGCTTTCTGGGGAGAGATGTACAGTCCAAAGACACAAGTCCGAAAAAAAGTGACGGGTTCAGAATAAAGGACTAGGAAGTCTAGAAAGGGGTGAAGCACAGAGAATAGGAAGGCTCAAGGAAAAAGGAAGGCATTGATACATGTCAAGGGAGGAAAGTCATGGACATTGTACTCTTTTCACCATTCATTATTATGATGAAATAAATTCAAATTATACACTGGCAATTAAATTCTGCTGACATAACTTAGACTGAATTGGAGTTGCTGCTTTTAATTGTTACTGATTACATTTTGTTATTTTTCTTGTCTATGGGGACTCGTATTGCATTATTTCTCCTCAGCAGTCTTGCTCAGTTCTCAGTTGAAATTCTATATTTCCACTTACACCGGGCTATAATTTCGAGCGAGGTCATTCTCTAGATAACACCAGCCAAATCCAATTAACTACCCCTCTTACTAAGAGGGCAACATTACAAGTTATATGTGCCAATTTGAGCACAGAGAAATATACAATCATCAAAAATTTATTCTATTATCTAAAATGAAACTCGTTAAATTTTTGTTTTTCATTTAATCACAACAGACAAATAGCCATTTTCATTAATTTTGTGCTTCATGATCGTTTTCAAACCTCCCATAATATGAATAAGAATATGTACACACGTGCTTTTACAAAAGTTATGCACATAAAAGGTTACTATTCTAAAGAGAGTAAATATCAACAGCTGGTAACATCAGCCAAGAAAGCTTGTAAACCATTCAACCACCAACACCACCACAACCAGACTTCTGAAACAGTTCAACCACCACCACCACCACAAACTAACAGCACATATAAAAACATTTTAGGACAACCTTCTAAATGGTCATCAGATTTTATGCCTTCCCATTTTAAAGCCAGCAACGTTTTGATGCGGCCACAACTTCTGTACTTTATTGTTGGGTTCTCCAATGCATACAAGCAACAGTGACGGGATGATGCAAGAAGGATCTTCTGAATGAATTGTACACTAGTCTTAGCCTAAAACATAGGGATGGTGTTAACAGGTATTTTTTTTTTAACATCTCAGTTAAATAACCAGTATAGCTTTAAAATTCTGTCATGTTCACCCAAGTTAGGGTTTAAGCCAACTGCCCCTTACACAGAACAGATTGGTATTATCTTTTTACACCAGGACAGTAGTTTATCAAAACTACAGAATAGAGTTAAATTCTTGCCTTTACAGTGATGACAAACACAGACCCAAGTCCTATGGGTCAGCCTGATAGTCAGGATCCCATGTGTGAACTACTGTATATACTCGCACATAAGCTGAATAATTTAGGAAAAAATAAAGCCCTGGAAGAAGGGGGTTCAGCTTATACATGGGCCAATGTCTAAACAGTTTTTAAGTCGTTCTGTTGACTACTGTAATGGCTGTAAAATCTTGGGACACAAAAAAATTTAAAAAAATCTGTGTCCTAAGATATATGCATGTAAATGAAATCACTTCTGGTGTCCCAACACGTATTTAACTGTTATAAAAAAAAAATAGTTCAGCCTGGTCTCCTGGGTAAACTCAATAACGGCCCACGAATTATGAAGTCTGCATTTTCCTTTATTTAATTTCATGTTGGAGAAATCAGAAAATATGCACATGCAAAATAATAACAAAATCAATAATAACTTACACGTTCAATAAGAGTGGTAATAATGAATGCTAAAATTCTCACTGTAATCATCTAAGATCATCATCAATCTACTTTACTCTTGTGTTTTGGCCAACATCATAACTTTCCACACAATGGAGAGCTTGATGTTTCAGCATCTCTTTTGTTGATAGTTGGTCTGATTTGTCTTTCGTTTTCCGACAGCATTACAGGCCAGTTAATCATTAAAACCCTGAAACTGGCTTGTGTTAAGAGGAATTTTGACCAGCAACTATATCAATACATTGATGTGTAATTGCCTTTCATTCCATAATATTAGCATGATTACCGTAGTTTTGTAAAATGGGATGTAAGGCATATTTGTAAACTTTTCAAAATCCAAGTGGGGAGACTGAATAAAAAAATAGAAAGATTGGGACCTAAAATCGTGAGGTTTTCATGTCATTTTTAAAATCTTGGTTTCACTAAATACTGACCGATCTTCTGGGTCCAGTATGCATGAAATTCGCAAAGGACACACTGTTTTTCCTTGTGACGCCCCTTATTTTCCCCCAGGACATGCCCTATTTTCATATTCTGGTCATCTGTGGCCAAACTGCACAACAGCTAAAGGTTAGTCTTAAATAAACAAGCAAGAAAGCCAGTACAACTATTTAGAAGTTAATAAATCCTGCTTATCGATTCAACTATTCTGTGAAAATGACTGTCCTTCCGTCATAATTCAAAGAAACCATGTTCTACACTACTGTGTGTTATGCAAGCACCAGCAATTGATTGGCAAATAAAAGATTCCCAATTTTGTTGAACTGAATTGTAGGCCAACGAAACTTGAAAACAGGTCCATTTCTTTTGTGAGAATTTGAATTTATTAGAGAAAAGACGTCAGAGTCAGTAAAGTCTGACTAAAACATTATGACTTTACATTGTAGAAAGCACCATTATTTTAGTTGCCAGTTGTGTGAGATATTCCTGAAAATGACTTTCGTTACGATGTTAGTTGACATCAAAATACACTACACAGTGCTGTTAGTTAAAGGTAGTAAGACCCTGATGCCCAAAACATAAATATCATCATCAAGGTCTTACATGCAGGACTATATACATCCATGCCTCTTGTTTTAATGATAATTAATATTTATACAACAACACTGATGGAAATGTTAGGCATTAATATGACAGCAACACCTTCCCCTTAATTTTCAAACAAAATTATAAAGGATGGATGAGCAAGACTGATGAGTCACTATTAGGCTGTATTGTATAAATGTCTATGCAATTACATGTACCTTATTTCATGGAATTTAACAGTTCTAGTATCAACCTGGCAATTAGAGTTCTATCAAATAGTATGTTGTGTATGCATTCAATGACTCACCAAATATTTCCTTATTCAAATGACATTTTGTTCAACATCTTCAACAAACATTTTAGAGCCACTTAAAATTAAACCAATCCGCATTACCAAAGTAACGATTTTGCTCTGGTTTTTCACTGATATAAATTACAAAATTCTGATCACAACACAGAGACTTTCTCATTCACATCCTTTACCTCAAACAATAAATATCAGCAACGCCAACATTAAATTCACACAATCAGTATGAAATATAGGTGTTACTCTGGACAGTACTCTCACATTGCACCAACATGTCATGAACATGTGCAAGGCTGCATATCTTGAGCTGAGACACATCAGCTCAATTTGCAAATATCTTTCAGTTGATGCCACTAAAACACTTGTGTGTTCATTAGTACTTTCAAGACTGGACTATTGTACAGTAACTCAATTCTTTCTGGTTCATCTCAATATCTACTCCAGAAACTTCAAAAAATTAAAAACACAGCTGCTCGGATCATACTTAGAGTACCACGATCAGAGCACACCTCCCTGCTGTTCTGTACCCTACACCGGCTATCCATTCAATCCAGAATCAAACACAAAATTTGTTCTCTGTGCTACGTTTCACTGTCGGACTCTAGTCCAACATACATATCCGACCTCACCCATGTGTACACACCAGCAAGATACTTACACTCCTCTTCTGACAATTGTATACTCATTATTCCCACTATGAAAACAAAGTCATATGGACAGCGTTCTTTTGCATCCCAGAGCCCAGCAACGTGGAATGAATTGCCCACTGAACTTAGACACAAAGACACAGTGATCACATTCAAGAGGGCTCTCAAAACTCACTTATTTCGACTGCAAGAACAATCTTAAAGACCTAATAATGTTTCCTACCTGAAATATTCTCAGCATGTTTTTATTTTTTCATTTTTTTCTAATTTCATGGTGTTTGTTTTTGTAATAATACTATTATGTTTTTTATCTTATAGGTGTTGTCTAATGTTGCAAAGCGCTTAAAGCTTCTAAAGATTAGGCGCTATACAAAGTCCTCATTATTATTATTATTATTATTATATATAATAAAATGATCTAAACATGAACTACGTGAGTATGCAAACTTTAACAGTCCTAAATGTTTGTCTTTCAATATCAAAATCTCTCCTTTTCTGTCATCCTGAGTGCAATTCCAATCTTCTTTCATTTTTGTCTTCCTTTAGAAGGGACCATTATTAAAATGTAATCTAGTTTGAAAATGCAGCTACAATTCCACCACAATCCAAAGCAAAAAGTTCATTTCAAAACTATATCCAGTTTCAAAACTTGGCCACAATTCCACCAAAATCTGCAACAAAAACTCATTTTAAAATGGAATCTAGTTTTAAAACTGTGCCACAATTCCGAAATCCCTAATCCCTATTTTTAAAACTTGGCCACAATTTCCACTGAAATTCACATCCAAAAAGTTAAATACATAATGAGTAAAGAATTAAAACAGACCTTAAATAATTCAACGAATCCACAGCTCACTATAAAAACAGACCACACCATTTTAAACTAGACATTTAGTACTTTCACAGAATCCACTGCTGGCTATACTCTCATTATGGTCTTATCCCTTTGAAACTTATCCAAGTGTTTCTTTTCTTCTTCTCTTTCTTCATCATTTTAGGGATCCCACCACTGCTGCCACCAAAAATTTTATGGGGTTCTTTTAACACCACAGTGTAATATCAGTATAACTTTAAAATTCTTTAATGTTCACCCAAGCTACCATTTAAGATGACTGCCCATTATTTAGAACAGATTGGTGTTTTTTATACATGGGCATACAGAATAGAGACAATGTCTGACAGGGTTAATTAACAGTCTAAATCCTTGCCTTTACAGTGATGACAAACACAGACAAAAGTCCTATGGGTCAGCCTGAGAGTCAAGATCCCATGTGTGAACTTATTTAGAATTTGTTTCTAACATTACCATATGTGACTGCTTCAAGTTATTTAAACTAAAATTACCATATACATCCATGCCTCTTGTCTTTAATGATAATCGGCAAGTCTCCCCAACCGCACATCTCTTTCTCTGTTTATCAATCAATCAACCATAGTTGAGGTTTTGACAGCAAAAATCCATGACAAAACGAGCATGGCAGATTTTTGACTGTGCCATGCAATGATGCGTCTAGACTTATGAATGACAGCAAAATATAATCACACAAACCAATGAAAAGGAGAAAGATAGTAATGGAGGAAAGAAATAACTATGTTTGGTAGTAATGTTAATTAAATGATAATAATGACTTAGATCGACTGTAATATGTTTAAATGTTTGAATTAGCTCTTGCTGGTTTCTCAGTTCACTTACCGGTAGTTTACATTTCCCCACTCATTTCAGTATGCTGTGCATTCAATGTTCAAGTTATTAACTATGCCATGTTTGTAATGCTCTACTTTCTTCTTTTAAACCATATTTCGTGTTTAAATCATAAGTGTGTCTTATATTTATTTAATCAATATAAATTAAAATAGAAGTTCAGATTATAAAAGAGACAACTTGCCATTACAAAGGAGATTGCAATTACAAGCAAAAAAGTAAAGAACTACATTTTTATAGGATGCCCTAGAAACAGATGTGCAGAGTTCATTCATTCCATCAATACACAGTTGCTTGCAGTCTATCTTAACTATTTGAAATGCAAGTATGTGTATCTGTGATAAAAATAAAATATCTGCATAGTATGTATGCTGTATTATTGATATACCACTCATAAATTTTTCATTAAATGGAAACTCGGCAAGCCTTGTTTCTTGTTAATGAAAAATGTACACATCTTATGGGATATCAATGATAAAGTGCATATATTCCTCCCAGATCCTGCTGTTCTATTTCTCATTTCCACCTGGTATCTTGATATGGTTCAGTATACCTGCCATGATTTAATTATATCCATTATGATTCAACTGACAGTCACTTGGATCCTTTGAAGGTAAAAATAGCGATCTCCACAAATCAAAAATATGCCCCCCACCCAGTAACACACAATGTCAAGCAGGTATTTAGACCAGCTGTTAACTATGCTTAGTGGGTCAACCACTCTCCATTACTAGGCCAACAAGTACTTTTACAAGTAGGTTCCAACTGATAGATCCCAGACTTTGCCCACCTGTCAATCATAGCTTGATGGATTGCAAAGTTTTTTTACTTTATTACAATATACAAATTCAAACAGTACCAGAAATTTAATATCAAACTGATGTGAAATTTTAAGTATGAACTGAGAATTTATTTTACTTTCACTTAAATTTTTCTGCCATAATGAGGAACGCTGATGAGCTGGCAAACACCTGACTCTGCTCTAACAATCCCTCAATTACAAACTAACCAAGGAATAACAAGTCTGTTGCAAGCAAGCACATCTGGAAATTGAGAAAAATAGTCTCTCAAGACAGATAGTTGTCTAATTAAGGTTCATTTTCACAATAACTTGGTCCAAAGTGAATCTTAAAGAAGTGATACTTTAAGTCAGGTGTTTCACTGAATAAAGATGACCTTAAAAATGGAGGTTTTTCGCCATCTTCGCTAGCAAAGGTTAAATGTGATAAATGCAGCTGCAACCACTGCATCCAATCAAATTTAAGTTGTTCAAATTTGAACAATGTTCCTATATGCTGTCATGGGGAGCTCACAATTTGAATGGACTGATACATAAGCAAATTTCCAGTGTAGGTCTGTATTAGCACAAATACCTTTCACTCAAAATCAAATACACCTGTAATGGCCTCCCTCTGGTACATAGTCATACTTTTGATGTTAAACTTCAAAAGTATCCTTTTTAGGTCAGTTGCAAACACAATTTTCAGCCGATATACAATTCACCACGCTACTGGTTAGCTGGCATTACATGCTAAGGGAGGCAACTCGTGAAATCCAATAGAAGTCACTAGGACAAACCACCAATATATGTTTGATCTGCTAAGGGGTAGGTAGGATTATCATATCAAAATCTTGGCTAGCAAAGATGGTTTTCCACTATGATCAAGAACTTCTCATTAAATTAATAACTTTCCTTCCTTCCATTCCATGGTCTTATAATAAACAATTTCTTTCATCTGTAAAAATAAAATTGTCCCATTTAAAAAAAAAAAATTACATATTCGTAATTACATTTTCCAATATCTATTCAATGATTGACAAGCTGTTGCCAAAAGATTTTTGTCCCCCACCCCACTGTCAAGTTCATGTGCTGATATAATGAAGGAGAGGGAGGCTTTTCCCCCTTCCAAAATTCAGTAAACAACACAATAATGTTGGTGTGTGTGTGTGTGTGATTTGAATTTTTAAGGTAGCTTTAACAATTTTTCAGTCATACTGCTATGATGTCTGCAGTGTGGCAGTTTATAGTGATGTCTAGCACTAGGGCATCATGCCACATGTAGCATGCTGTCCTAACCAGTCACATTATCAAGACACCAGGCCAATCAGTCTAACCTCTTAATGCTGAGCGCCAAGCGAGGCAGCTGTCAGTACCATTTATGTAAGTCTTTGGTATGACTCGTGGGGATCAAACCCATGACCTCCCGCATCCGAGGTGGATGCTCTAACCACTTAAGGCCACTGGAACAGTCACACAATAATGTTTGAATAATGCCATTCCAAAACAATGCTGCCAACTGACCCATGTAGCACAGACCAAACATCATGCATTAAACAATATGAAAATCAAAGTACACAAGTGAATATATGTCTACCCAAGTTAACATCCTATTAAAATAGACTATGACAGACAGGTGGACCACATCACACATGGTACAATATTGCTTGGCTAGCACAATGTTCAGATTACACAGACCTGAACAAGTGGTGGCTCATTAGTCAGCCTATCAGACTCACAACTAGACAGGCGCAGGTTTAAATCCTGCCCTGACAAGGTGTGTGATCATCAGCTGCTGGGGGTAGTGCATCTCTAGCAAAGGACTTTATTCCAATTGTCTTGGTATCATATACTCTTCAATGTATTGATATGCCAGTAAACACTAATCAATCACACAAAAGAATAGAGCATGATTATTTTCCATAGCTAACTATATTATGAAAATATCATTACTGCCCAAAAGTTCAATTTTTGGACAAGAATACCACCAAATGGTGATACTGTCAGACTGTAAACCAGGAATAATGTTGTAGTTGTGCCATGTGGCGGCAACTACATGAGGAATTAGCAGGCAGAACAAACAGACAAATGTTTCAGCTATGTTTCTTTTCACTACACCAATTCAAATATATATATATATAGGAGGAGGAGACATCCTGATATGATATTTCCTTAACTGGCTTAATTGTTTCTGATGCACAAATCTGTGTTTTCTATGTTAAACTAAACCTTAGTTATCTCAATAATAAGTTGTAAAGAAGTTTATCTGTTTATATATATATATATATATATATATATATATATATATATATATATATATATATATATATGATCAGACTCTCACTCACACTTTCAAATGTTACAGAAATGAACTTTAGTGGATATGACTGGCAAAAATATTCAAGTATAAAATATCTATTTCTTTTAAAATTATATACAAATTACTGTTGCTACTTAAGCTACATAATCTATTGTTATGTCTCTAATATCATCAGCATTTTCAAAATCCAAAAGTATATTACATGCACTGTTAAAATAATCATTTCATTAATATACAAGAACACACACATCTCTTGTTTTCTCTACTATATAGACCAGAAAGCTAAGACCTGTGAAACAAAATGATTACTGTCCATAAGGCCATGGTCTGAGTGTGCTATAATGA
Organism: Sinohyriopsis cumingii; assembly: GCA_028554795.2. Taxonomy (NCBI): domain Eukaryota; kingdom Metazoa; phylum Mollusca; class Bivalvia; order Unionida; family Unionidae; genus Sinohyriopsis; species Sinohyriopsis cumingii. Next base: position 29,966,450 of record CM068840.1, read on the forward strand.
TACTGCTTGAAGTTTTAGACTGCAGAAGCAGAACATTCCCTGAAATGCAGTTCTAATTAATGTGTACATGGCCAGAAAACTGGAAATACTTAACTTCTGTCAACTGTCCCGAATATAACACTGTATATGAATTTTTTATACATGGGTACAAATCATTGTAGAAATTTTTATGTTCCTCTTCAATCAAGGATTTACACATGAAACTATCAACTAATGTGACTGTGAGCAATAATGTCTCACAAAAATGTAGCATGAACCACGAAACCATGAAATATAGTTCAAAGTGACCTAGTTTTCATGGAAGGGTTCAGAACTTACTCATCATGACACAATTACATTCTAAGTTATGTGACTTCATTGGCAACAGTTCCCAAGGGGAAAAAAACGTTAAATGTGATGGTTAGATCATAAGCAGTGAACCATAAAATGTCAGTGATCCCATTATTACTAAAGATGTAGTACTCGACATGACCCACTGAAATACCAATGTGTGCATCAATATCTGTCTTTCTGAAGAAAAATAAGAGCCAAGTGTAAACCCTAAGTGTCGATGCCAGGCAAATTGATGGACATAATCAATACTCAAGTGAGAAAGTATTCTCATAGAATAAAAGAAGCAATGTTATATGCTCTACTCCAACTGCTGCTGATTAATCTTGCAAAATTAACATCAAACACGTGTGAACTGTATTCCAGAACAGAGAACAAAGGCTTGAAAAGAGTTTTAACCTACAGTAATCAAAAGCCTATACAGAAAAGGGAAAGTATAGCAGGTATATAAATAAAAAAAATCTGAAATTTTCCCAAGTTTTGAAATGAATTGGCTTTAAAGTTCTTTGTCTCCTTATTATGTGCCCTGCAGGTGTTTCCAACTAAAATTGTTCAGCTGGAAAAATAAAGAGAAACCAGTCATTAAAATCAGATCCATATCAAGATCTGACAGTGACCACTTAGGGGTCATGTTCTGGTGACTTATGTTATTATCATAATCTCTAATTTTATCAGTCATTCAGATGAAGTCTTACATCTCAATATTGGGGAAACTGAGTAGTGTGACTGAAGAACATCAACATGTGCCAAATGATTTGATTTACTTTCAAATGTTTGAAAGCTGAATTTCCACTGGCTAATTCAAAGGTCACCAGACAATGACATCTGAAAGGTTGCTATCATATCTTCACCTACAACAGTGGAGATCACAGTGGAAGAGAAATACCCCTAAATATTATGATGCAATTTCAATTTTATAGACAAACTAAGCGCACATTTTGAAAGAGCTGTGGAACCATTTCCCAGATCAATCAACCTTCATTTTGGTAGCATCAACTGTAAAATGTTCCTTATGAGATAAATGAAAATTTGGAAAAACAACTGTGTAACACATACTTATATTTTTAAAAAGATACTCTATCAGGTAGGTGTACAGATGTACAGTGCATTTATATGGATACGTATTATAATTTAATGCAACATTTTTCTTCAACATGCACATCGGGCAAATATAATTGGCAAATTCTCTTCTGAAACTGATTTATTTTATGTTAAATATAAAAAGAACTTAAGATCACTATTGCTCAGCTCCCTTGGCAACCACTAAGCTCTCCAAGAAGAAGAATCACTATCAAAATACACTGCACAACTCACAAGGCAACCAATAATCTCTACAAAAAGTTGGAATCACTATTGAAACATATTGCTCAGCACCCTAGGTGATTGCTAACCTCTCCAATATGTTAAAATCAGATCATTGTTCAGCTCCCTATGATATTACAAACCTCTTCAAAGGTTAAAATCACCATTAAGATCATCTTCACTAACCAAGATTCCAATAACCCTATCTATACCTTGGAAGATTGAACAGTTATATTGGTGCTTTGTCCTTGCAACACCTATTGGATTTCACATGCTGCCTCCCTTAGTATGTAATTCAAACAAGCCGATAGCATGGTGCATTGTACATCAGCTGAAAACAGTGGTGGCAATTGACCTAAAAAGGATACTTTGTAAGTTTAACATCAAAAGTATCACTATGTACCACAGGGAAGCCATTAAAGGTCTATATGGGTGAGAAGTATTTGTGCAACCACGGACTGTCACTGGAAATTTGTTTATTTATCAGTCCATTCAAGTTGTGTGCTCCGCTTGACACAATCACATAGGAACAGTGTTCAAATTTGAACATAATTTTGATTTGACGCTGCACTGACTTGACACCGCATCCAATGAAAGTCACAGAAATGAAGGATATAAATATTTACTCGATAAGGCAAGGTGTATATAGAGTTGGCTACCGAAGGTATATTAGGATATACTGCTCACCTCAATAGGTGATTATTAAGCCCTCCAATAAGAAGTTAAAATCGCTAAAAAGACAAAATACTCAGCTTCCTAGGTGACCTCAAAGCTCCAAAGATGAGCAGAATCACTATGAAGACACACTGCTCAGTACTCTAGCTGACAGCTAACTTTTCCAAGACTGCCAAGAAGACTTTAGAATCACTATAAAGACACACTACTCAGTACTCTAGCTGACTGCTAACTCTTCCAAGACTGCCAAGAAGAATTTGGAATCACTATAAAGACACACTGCTCAGCACTCTAGCTGACTGCTAACCTTTGGAATACTGTCTTCCATTACTACCAATATGTGCCATATTGATATAATTCCTCTTCTTTCAATGGTGGAAATTACTTTATGTCTGGGATGCTATCAACTTGTCTAGACCCTAGTATGTGTTAATCAGAAGGGGAAGGGTCTGATTATACAACACAGGAGATAGTAGGCAAAATTAAGAGACATTAAGTCCATTCTGCACCCCATCCACACCTGTCATCTCCAGTTTAAAGTGTCAATACTCACAGCATTTATCTTTGTCCCACTAGTTACATCTAAGCAAGTTAAATTATCCTCTATCATTCCCTTCTTCTAACTTTACTGCCCTCCAGTTCCATTAGGTTTTCATTAGAGTAACCCTCATTCTGTTATTTACCACTTGCATGCACCATAAACAGTGGCTTTGTTGTGTTGTCCAACTGGGCCATTAAGTTCCATGGTGCCATGTGAGAAAACTGATACCCTAAACAGAAAAAAACAGATGTCTTTTAACCCAGCTCCTGTTGCTTTTTTACCTAATGGTAGATCCATATCACTGGCTGATGTTTACTTTTTTCCGCAAGCAAGAAAAGATTCAACATATCAAAGGATATATTATACCACTCTAATTGTAATGACAGCAGCTTTCTAGGTTTTGTGTCTGATCTTTTCTTTGCTTCAAAATTCTGTTAATGCAAACTAGGCATGTGATATTTGTTAATGACATCAGACACAGCTTCTAGACTATAGTCCTATAAAGCTTTTATCAGTGATAGAGTACATTTTTAAATTCAAATAATTTAGCAAACAAAATAAACAAATAAACATTAAATACTGCTCACATTTACTGTATATGACAAATGAATCAAAATAATTGTCGCAAGACAAATTGCATCAACACAAGGGAAAATCAAGAATACAAAGAGACAAAATCGACTGAGCTTTTACTGCAGTTCAGCTAATAAAATGAAATAAATGGTCCCATGCATTCATATAAAGTCCCTCCATATGTGTTTCCTTAACAATTGCACTTGTTTTAAAATTAGGGCAGGTAGATCATTATTTTTTTCTATTTTTTAAACATATGTATATATTACAATGATTAGTATATATAATGTACTGAACACTTCAAGTACTACAAAAATCAGCTCAATTTGATGCACAAATTAATTTCTGGTATATTTTTTTACACTGAGAGAAAAAAGTGCTAGGGTCAGGAATGACAAACAGATGGTTGGCCAGCTGGAAACATATTTTCAGGGGGGGGGGGGGGCAGGCGGGCAGCTAAAGGAACAAGGAAGAAAATATTGAACTGAAAAAAATAAAAATTAATAATGAATAAATGCACAGAAAGCCCTAAACCCCGAACCTTCTTAATCACTGTTCCCAACACTCTGGTGGCCTAGGTGGTTAGAGCATCTGCTTCGGACGCAGGTCACAAGTTTAATCCAGGCTTATAAAAAATATGGTACCAGCAGCTACCTCACTTGGTGCTAAGTATTAAGATTTAGTATAGGACTGGTCAGCCTGTTGTCAGGATAATGTGACTGGGTGGGTCATGATGCCACATCTCTGTGGCATGATGCACCAGAACAGGACATTAACATAAACTGCCACACTGCAGACATTGTAACGGTATGACTGAATGCTTTTTGAACCAGTATTACAAATCCAAATCACACTTCATACACACACAGTGTTTTATTTACAAATGGATTCATGTAAGTCATTTGACTCATCACGTCAAAAAACAGCAAGTCAAAATCCAAGCCTAGGAGTTTTATTCAAGCCGATGTACAGTCTTCAGTAGTTTTTAAAAAATAATTATATTGTTTAAATACACAACAAAAATATTAGTTATATAATATGACAAAAGCCAATAAGGCGATTCCCTTGCCAGAAGCATCTGGACATTCTATGCTTGTTAAATATCATGCTGATGGTTTCATGTCATCAAAAATAATCTGAGCATATATGACAAGGCATTTATTGTTGGCTATGCCAGTGCTTTCATATGCCAATGCTGTCACTAATGGCAAATTTTGCAGTCTTCACTTTCATTCTTCACATGACTTAACTTTTTTTTGAAAACGTAACAAGCTATATCTTCTCAGCCATTGCTGCACAAAATTATCTTTTATCTTACAAGTAACTGGAATGGAAATTCTTGCTTCTATGCATGAGAAGGGTATGAACAAAACAATAGTTTCTTGTGAGAATCACTTTAAAATCACACATTTATTTTCCGCCTCTTTCTTGGGCGAGATAACTATATGGTACTAACATCCTGTTGCTACAAATGATGTGACAGTTACAGATCACATAAGGTCAGCTCCAGGCTCCACACTTAGTTGTATCCTAATGTATTATAACATTAGCATAAGAAACTGATGTGTGCATGCTTTCCCTGTCTGCGAGAGTTGTAACCCAGCCATTAAAGTAGTTAGACCAAAACTTTGTTTTGTGTTAATTAGCAAAACGTAATGCTGAGGTGCATCAAATTATGTACCGGCGATGAATAGCAAAAGTCTGCATATTTGATGCAAGACACGGGTAGATAAAACTACTGCACACACCACTGTTCCATGGATGAGGTCCAAGTTAGACTATAGTACTGTCCTCCAAATTCAATTTAACATACTTTGGCAATATTTTTCAGGTATAAATTCCATAAAGCTCAGTCAATTAAACACAACATGAATATGTGCCATAAAATAAAGCAAGATATTTCCAGGTAAATTTAGGTCAAACTGGTTGAGAGTGTTCAAATTTCAAGTTAACCTGCCTTAACTGATGAAATATTTCAGCATCAAAAGTTGTCCCACAGCCATTGGATGACAAGTCTGACACTAAACCAACTCCACTACCATAGCTCCCCCTAAACATATGACAACATGATATAGATAATTTGGACAAGACAAATGTATTTACATGGGCAGTCAGAAATGAATGGCTACATTAATTTTGATAGATGACACAGCATTTGAGACAAAAACTAATGAAGAGCCAGGAAAGAGCTGCACGAGGAAAAATACTTTACCTGTGAGAAAATTAGAAGAACTCATATAAATGATTTTCAATTTTTTCATTAACTGGTCAATTTTGTCCTGGGCAATGTGTGATCTACTGCATAATGATAACTATTCTGTTAACACATTAACCCCTGGAGGTTTTTGTTGTTTTCGCCTGAAATTTGAGTAGGAAACTATTTCTGAATACGTATGAAAACACCCACTTCCAGGTGATCTTCCAATAACATACTGCCTAGTGTTAGAAACATCATTTTTCATGGCTATTTGGCTTGCACATGAGCAGAAGGGTAAAAGTTGATGCTTTTTTTTTTTTCTTGTTTAAAGGACCCATTATTTTCGTATCAAGACCACTCTTTATTCTAAATGCCCATCTTATCCTACTTTTTGCAAAGGTTCATCTGTCTGTTTACAGTTCATACCGGTCTGCCTTAGATCTGACACCAAAACGTCTAAAATCCAGACACAAAATAGTATTCTGACCATGGGCGAATTTTGGGTAGAAAAAAAATCAGGTCAAAATGATGAGGTTTTATCCTCTATATTTTGTAGAAATTCCAGATTATTTGGTATCATTGTAGAGCTATATCTGTCTACCTTTCTATAATACCACCCACTTTAGTCTATCATGCATGACCATGACGCTACAGAGCTCGGCAGTAGGCTACTACCTACTGCCACGTTAACTCGTCGCTAGGGGTTAATGTGTTAAGGTTCTCTTACCAAGAGGATGTCCCATAGCACAAATGGTTAGACATCTGGACAGTTGCACTGTGTGTATGCTTAACCTCAACATTTTATCATTACAATTTTCTTGAAATTTAATGCATCAACAGAAAATACATCCTTGAAAAGTGATACACATTTTAAAGAAGAGTTTCTTTAATGGACTAGTGCTAAATTGAGCAAAAATAATTTTATGGAATTCATGATAAAATTGTTTCTCTCTTTTAATGGTGGAGTTTTGAAACCATCTCTAATATTCTTCAGTGATAACAAGCTTTTCAAAGTAGCCGCTGTGGTGCACAAACTGGATATCACCTTAGCACCATTTTCATTTAGAATAAAGCAGACATCATTAGAAGTCTTTTGGTGAAAACCCTATGTTGATATGACCATACTGCAGTGACAAAAAATTTTTTATGCACAACTGTCAACATCTTTATTTAGGACCAACTAGACAGAGATCATATGAAGTCTATTAGTGAAACCCTTGTGTTGATTCAACCACTGATTCTAAAAAAATAGCCCTAACAAAAATTTTAAGATGGCCACTGTGTGTGTGTGATTTTGATTTTTAACATAGCTTTAACAATTTTTCAATCATATCGCTATGATGCCTGTAGTGTGGCAGTTTATAGTGATGTCTAGTATCATGCCTCAGACATGTAGCATGGTGTCCCACCCAGTCACATTATCTGACACCAGGCCGAACCAATCCTAACACTAACCTCTTAATGCTGAGCGCCAAGTGAGGCAGCTGTTAGTACCATTTTTGTAAGTCTTTGGTATGACTTGGCCGGGGATCGAACCCACATCCTTCCGCATCCGAGGTGGATACTCTAACCACTAGGCCACAGGAGCGGTGATGGCCACTGTGTTGTGGCCATACTGAATGTCAGATCGGCACCATTTTTATTCAAGATTAACTGGACATCACTTTGCCAGTAGCATCCCATGGGTTGGTGGTTCTTACTAGCATTTTCTTGTGTTCTTCCTCAACCAAACACCATGTCAATATTAATATCTGCTCAAGTGGAGTTAAGATAACAATATTTTCAAGTTGACTGTCCTTGGGGCCAATACTGGATGTCACAGCACCATTTTTATTTAGGACCAGCTACATATAGTATGACTTCTTTCACTGAAATGCCCCTGCAAGATTTTTAAGATTATATGTCAGATTGGTACGATTTTCATTAAGGACAAACTAGCATTACAAGACATCTTTTAGTGAAAAACCCATGATCATACGACTATCCACTCTGGAGGAGATTAAATGTCAGACTGGTGCGATTTTCATTTGGGACAAACTAGCATCAAGAGAGGTCTTTTAGTGAAAAACCCATGTTCATATGACTATCCACTCTGGAGGAGATTAAATGTCAGACTGGTGCGATTTTCATTCGGGACAAACTAGCATCACAAGATGTCTTTCAGTGAAAAACCCATGTTCATATGACTATCCACTCTGGAGGAGAACCAAAATGACAGATTGGTATAATCTTCATTAGGGACAAATTAGCATCATAAGATGTCTTTTAGTGAAAAACCCATGATCATATGACAATCCACTCTGGAAGGGATTAAATGTCAGACTGGTGCGATTTTCATTTGGGACAAACTAGCATCACAAGAGGTCTTTTAGTGAAAAACCCATGTTCATATGACTGTCCACTCTGGAAGAGACTAAATGTCAGACTGGTGTGATTTTCATTTGGGACAAACTAGCATCACAAGAGGTCTTTTAGTGAAAAACCGATGTTCATATGACTATCCACTCTGGAAGAGATTAAATGTCAGACTGGTATGATTTTCATTTGGGACAAACTAGCATCACAAGACATCTTTTAGTGAAAAACCCATGTTCATATGACTATCCACTCTGGAGGAGATTAAATGTCAGACTGGTGCGATTTTCATTTGGGACAAACTAGCATCACGAGAGGTCTTTTAGTGAAAAACCCATGATAATATGACTATCTACTCTGGAGGAGAACTAAAATGACAGATTGGTACGATTTTCATTCGGGACAAATTAGCATCACAAGACGTCTTTTAGTGAAAAACCCATATTCATATGACTATCCACTCTGGAGGAGATTAAATGTCAGACTGGTACGATTTTTATTTGGGACAAACTTGCATCACAAGACGTCTTTTAGTGAAAAATCCAAGTTCATATGACTATCCACTCTGGAGGAGTAGCAATAACAAGAGTTTGAAGATTAAAAGCAGCAACATTTTATTTAGGACTAACTAGACCAAGGGATGAATGTGTGCATGAATGTTTATGGCAATATGCCTAAGTAGTTTAGGAAGAGTAGTGATAACAAACTTTTGCTATGATCAGTAAAGCTATAAAAAAAAGAAACAAGTTCAGTTTCACAGAAAATAAAATAAAAATAAATAGTCGTTGTTATCTTATTTGGAGCAATTCATCAATTATCAATTGTTGAGCAAAAGACAATGGCTAGGCAACATTCTTGATAAATGTATGATGTAATGCTTACACAATATCTGGGTCCTCTATCATACTAGTTTCCTCAACATTTCCACACAAAAAGAAATCTTATTCAAAATCTACAAAGACAGACTTTGATTGTTGAGAGGAGTGAAGTTTTAGGATGGATCCAGGGGTATGCTTCACAGCAATATTCAGTAGTGAAAGAAGATGTAATCTTGATGAATATGATCGTAAAGAAGCAAATTTCCAGAAAAATGGCTTTATACATTCCCATACCAGCAACAAATTTGATGCATATAAATTATTTAGACTTCATCAGTAACTTTTCCTCTTTTCCTGGGAAACTGAAACCTTACTTACAGAATGCCCTTTTATTGTTATCTGATGCTCCTTAGGTATGTTCAGATTCAAACTCGTGCCCACTCACCCACATGATGAATACTCTGCAGTCAGTTGAACATGGGTTTTAAATGCATACCCTTGACATGGTTATGATATCACTGGACAACAACTTTTTACAAAAGTCATGTTACTGAAATAAAATTAGTCAATTCTTATCAATTTTTATGTGCTGAACACGAATATGACAGTCAAATTGCAAAATTGGCTCTAGTTTTTTTGTAATCTGCAAGAAATTAATGTTTACATAACGAAATGCATTCCAATAGTAAAAGGTCAACTGTAATAGCCTACCTATAAAAAAGTCATTGACTACATCTTAGATTTCTTCGCCTGTCTCTTGTACAGCTGTTCGGGAGCATCTCTGAGGAGTGTCCAGCAGTAGTCAGCCAGCATTGTAGTGGACCATTTTCCCTGGTATCTTTGTTCCATTGTTGCGATATCTTGATGAAAACGTTCGCCGTGTTCATCACTAACAATACCACAGTTGCTAGGAAAGAAATCCAAATGGGAATGAAGAAAGTGAATCTTTAGAGACATATTGCAGCCAAGTTTCTTATACTTCATCAACATGTCTTCTACTAGTTCCTTATAGTTTTCTGCCCTAACATTTCCGAGGAAGTTTGTAGAAACTAGGCGAAAAGCATTCCATGCTTGTTTCGCGTCACCTTCCAGCAAGTTGTTGAACCGGTCATCTTTGAAAAGCTCTCGAATCTGAGGACCCACAAAAACTCCCTCTTTAATCTTTGCTTCGCTGAGTCGAGGGAATTTTTCATGCAGGTATCGGAATGCTGGCAAAGTCCGGTCAATGGCTTTCACGAAGTTCTTCATCAAACCTAGTTTGATGTGAAGGGGTGGTAGCAAGATTTTCTGAGCCTCAACCAGAGCTGGGTGTTGGATATTCTTCTCTCCAATGGCTACATTCTGCCTGTGAGTCCATTCCTTCCTCATGTAGTGCATTTCCCTTGCTCGGCTATCCCACTCGCATAAGAAACACATGTATTTTGTATATCCTTGCTGCAGTCCCATTAAAAGGGCAACTACCTTCAAATCACCACAGAGGTGCCAGCTGTACTTGTTATACTCAATGGAATTCAGTAGCTGCCTTAAGTTATCGTATGTCTCTTTCATGTGGACAGCATACGCTACTGGAATAGATGGAAGAATGTTTCCATTGTGCAAAAGCACAGCCTTGAGACTCAGTTTCGAAGAGTCCACAAATAGTCTCCATTCTTGTGGGTCATGAGTGATTTTTAAAGCATTCATTAGGCCCTCAATATCGGAACAGAATATCAGATTACTTTCCTTTCTGAAGAAAGGCTCCAATTGCTGGTGGCGCTTTCGATATGCAGTAATTGTGACATCTTCTTCTAGAAGATTCCATTGTTGGAGTCTTGATCCTAGCAATTCTGCCTTGTTCTTTGATAAGTCCAAATCACGAATCAGGTCATTTAGTTCTTCCTGTGTTATTCTGTGTGGGGTTGATGATGCACCACAGTGAAAATCTGGATCACTGCATGCTGATGGACCAGGAGAAGAACAGGTCGACTCACCTTTGTCTTCGTCAGATGAATCAAGAGAATATTCTGCTGGAGGTTCTGGAATAGGAAGTCCCTCACCATGTGGAACTGGTCTCAATGCAGACGGAATGTTTGGGTAGACTATTCTCGACTTCTTTCGCTTCGTTATTCCGCCGGAAAGAGGAGGAACCAAGCAGAAGTAACAGTCATTTAGGTGGTTGCTTGGCTCTCTCCACACCATTGGGACTGCAAACGGCATTGATGACCTTTTGCAATTCAACCACTGTGAAAGCTGTGTTGTACATGTAGCACAGCATATATGCGGAGCCCAAGGCTTGTCTTGGTCACCAACCTTGCATCCGAAGTAAAGATGATATGCCATCTTCACTTGAGAATTGATACTTTTCTTCTGGTTGGCAAATGTCACTTCCCCACAAATATAGCAAAAATTGTCCGCGGTATTAACACACTTTCGAGGCATTACTGTTCTTTATTGTACGTAAATGGATAAAATAATAAGTTTTATGTAACAGTAGCTTGAACTGTCTCGCACAACGTCTAAAATATTTTAAATGCTGAACCTATCTGATTGGGCTTTATATAGTACACTGCTTACGTCAGCTTCAGCAGCCGCCTGGCATTAGTATAATAGGCCTACACATGTATAGTACACTGCTGACGTCAACTTACTTCAGCAGCCGCATGGCATTAGTATTGCATTGCATCAGAAAATGATGCAATCAACTGTGGATGATGTGAGCATGATGGTATTATGCAATGTTACATCATTATTCCGGATGTTGCTGCAGTCCTACTGGAGAAATTTACACAGTGAAACACAGAAAATGAGGTATATGAATATCTTCAAAACGAGAGCCAATACAAATTTTTCACGGTTATATTCGTGTTCGGCACACCAAAATACTACAGATTAGGGCCTTTTCAAGTCAGTAATGATTTCACTGTTGACCAGTGTATTCGTTTAAAGTGGAGGAGTCTAAGATAAATTAATCCAATAAAATGAGGATCATCAACAAACAAACCTAATGTGTAACATTCTTTTATGTGCATTACAGATGATTTTTGTCAAATTTTGACATTTTACTTGAGATGCCACATTCACTTTAGAATAGAAAAATCCATCCGATGGTCTTCTGAAGATGAGATGAAGAAATCCCTAATTTAATTGGAATCCTGCATCACTAATAGCCATGTGCACGTTAGTTTACACATATACCTGCTCTGTAAATGTATATACTTTACTGATGTCTAGAATTACAAGCATTTCAAGGCAGCAGTTGAATTTTTGAATGCATAAACAAGAGTTACGGCAGAGTAAAAAATCATTTACTTCCAAATCCCTTTCTTTTTACACATTAAATCTTTAGGTTTCTGCATGCAAACAAGGAAAAAAAATTTTCAAGTTTGATAGATAATGTGCCAAAAACAGAATTTCACATCATCACAACCTCTGAATCAGTCTTCAAGAAGCAAAAATGTATCTACAAGACCTGCTAAATTTGCATGAGCTTGCTGTTCTTGCTACATTGTCCAAGTAATGGATTTAATTACAAGAACTTTCAAACTGATGTGCATAGCAGGCATTTATTCTGTTGCTGCTATTTTCCTTTCCTTTAATGATAAAACAAACCTGGACAACATCTTTTGATACATCTGAAAAATTACTTTCTGTAAAATTGTGGCCAGTTCTTGAAATAAATTTCAGACAAACTTAAAACGAGATTCAGTTACAAAAAAAGAAAGAAAAGAAAAGCAAAATCTATAAGGCACAGTAAAACCTGTTCAGGAGACTATCTCTATTAAGCAATAACCTGCCTTAAACTATGGTTCTCTGGAGCGGTGGATGGCTCAGTGGTTAGCTGCCAGACTTGGGAACAAAAAGTACCAAGTTCAAATCCTGTCCAGATCAGTGCAGACATATCCCTGAGCAAAGGCACTTACTCCCACTGCTAAGCAATATAGAGCTTTTTTCTGTCTACACCAAATAATTACAAAAACAAAGCTTTATTGAGCAGTCACCTGTCTGTAAGGCTTCCTTTCCCCAGGGGAATGCTAGTAGCTTGGATAACCATAACAACTTGATGATTGTTCTTGTACAAGCAAGCTAGTTTTTCTCTATCACAATTACATTGGTTGTTACAGAGATCTGTGTCAATTCTATTATTTTCATAAAGGTAATCTAATTTCAGATCTGCCTTCAGTCAACCATTATCTATTCTCAAGATGAACACTTTCCATCAAGGCTCCAATTTCCTTGCTTGAAAAAAGTAATGATATGAGAATAAGAGCAATAAGATATGACCCTCACCAGATAAAGTGAGGCAAAACCTCAAGATAAAGTGAAGACTAATGGATTCTAAAAGACCATCATGCACTAGTATCTTTAACTATCAACAGCAAAAAAAGCAAGAATATATCAGAGGAAGCCAAATAAGATGAAAGCCATACCAGATAAACTTTGGCAAACACATGATAAAGTGGACTTATTTCTTTCATTATTTTCCTTGTTTTCTAAACCCAGAATAAAGGCTAGATAATGCCGATTTTCATAATCTTTCAGAGAAATTAAAATATGAGATTCTTTTCCTGTAACTTAATGAAAGACCATAAATCTGGAGGGAGAATTTTTACACATCTTTAAATAACTTTAACCTATGCACTTACAAGCTTTTGGAAAATGTGTTTTGGGCTCTATGTAAAGACCTACTTCTGACAAGACATGTGAAAATTTGAAATTTGGTGATATTCTGAATATTTTTCAGTAAACATTTTGGGAACCCTATATTTAATTTCCTATATCTGAAACTACATTCCTGTATCTGCTTTCCCGAAATGAGCCAGCAAATCTGGATCCATGCATTTTGTCAAGTGTAATCATTCAAACAAACAGAGATCTTGATCTGCTGGCACATGATGTGGCAGCAGAACAGGGTCCATATTGGTTACAGATCTAGACTAATTGTTGAGTATATACAGCATATCCTCATCATATTGCTGGTTCTATTTACAGACGTGCAATTGTGGGATTCACTCATTTCTAAAAAGTTGTGCAGAAAAATCAATCAAATGTGTGAAAATCTGGCATTTTGAAGTCCAAACTTTATAATTCTTTACTGAATTCATCCTAATCCAGGAAATCCCCTTTCCTTGTTTCAAACAGATAAGAAACTCCCCATTAATACAGAAACTTTTTGTACCAAGGTTTGTTCCTACTAACCATAAATAATTATCCTAAAAAAATTGTTAGGTTGCATGTGATATATATATATATATATATATATATATATATATATATATATATATATATATATATATATATATATATATATATATATATATATAAAATGTTACAGCATACCTAACATTTGTTTGCTGGTCCTGATGCTAGAAGTGTAGATGAAGTGCACACTCCAGGCAGCTGGCATGATAAAGATAGCATCAGGACATGATTAAATCACATACTTTGCAATTTCCTTGTACAGTATTGCCTCCAACAGAAGACCATCAATCCTTATAACTTGTCCCCATCCTTGATTTAATGACCTAATTCTGATCATGTAAAAGAGTTTTTTTAAGTACTTTTGATGCCAGCTGTAACTCAATTGGTCTGTTCCAGTCTGATTAGCTTTATTATTACTGCATGCTGAGAGCAAAGCACACTGACTGAGCTCTCTCTCCTCTCTCATCATAACATTGTAGATGGTATTTATAAATGCTGACCCAGTTCTGTACTGAACTGTGTCATACCGAGTACCATGATATATATAGAATTGTGATATATTGAGAATAGTGTAATATACAGAACTGCAGGGTAGTGGGCACTGTCTAAATTTGACAGGTAATATTAAATCAGCATTTGCCTGGCCCAGAGAATGATATTTCAACCTGTGATACTGGTCACCTTCTTTAAGCAAGAACCTGTCATATCTAGTCAGGGTTTATTTTCACTACTTTCCACTGAAGGCACATCCAATAAATTCACCACTAGTCAGAGCTTACTAATTTTATGGAATTCATGGATGCCACATAGTAACCAAAATCTTAAAAAACCAACAAATGCAGTAGTCGTGATCAATGAGACTTTTGGATGAGGTACAAACACAAACAAGTGCCATCAACAATGCCCTTCTTTTTGCAAAATTTCTCAAAATGATATCCTCAAAAATAAATTAATTCAGAGTATATAGCATCTCATAAACAGGCACCTACTATATATAATCAGTTAAATTGTTATGTCCAACTATAAAAAAATGCCTGCTGTTGCATAATATGCTGGCAGTTCAGGGTCTATGTTATAGTTTTTACTGATTACATCTAATAAACTGCAGAGCTAGGTCTGCACGGTAAGCAGTTGGAGTTTAGTTATTGGTGAGTATATATGGTAGTTCCATCACCATGGTAAAAATTATGCATTCCATCGGCGTCAGGCTGATTTTAAGAGGCTGCATTGTATAAATGAATTGAGAAGAATGTTGTGTAGTTTGCATAGGTGGGAATGCTCTCCATGCATAAATAAGCACCAAGAAAATAAGAAAATGCTGCGTCCTGTGATTTAATTCAAACCTTCCTCCATTACAACTGTACATATATTTTATACATGGCAGTGAACCCAATAAAGTATGTCCATCTAAATAATTTCTCTATAGATATACACCGGCTTGTTGATTTCAGACAGTCCAATATGGCATAATTACAACATCTGAGTAGGTAGTAAACGATTATTTATAAAAATTGGCTTGATCATGGAAATTCGAAAGTTATTTGAATGCCAGTGAACAATGGTTGAATATGAATCAGTTTCATCATTTTATTTCAGTTCAAACAAACAGTCTAGTACAGTGGTTCTCAAACATTTGTTTTGGTTGAAAACTTGAACACTGCTGATGTCTCAGCAGAAAACTTAATAATTTCTTGTAACACTGATTGTATCGTTACCTAACTATTGAAAAGACAGTGCTTTGCATCTAAGCACTATATATTAAAAAAAAGCTTAATAATAGTTAACATATTTTATACAAATAAAAGCACATAACTAATATTTTAATATCAGTAGTCTTTCTTTTCTAATGCCTGTTCATTTTTAGCCAAGTTCAAGTTCTCAATTATCCCACAACCCTTCTGCAGACCATGTGAATGGAACTTGCAGACCACATGTGATCAGGGGGTGCAATAAATGAATCTCGTAAAAGTCAGTATCAAACTAAAAGAAAAATTGGTTGATCTATCAGCCCATAACTACTTTACACACTCATGGACATAAATGGTTGCAGAAGTAATTATTAGAAATGTTTAACATTACTTGTAGATGTTGTGTCTGCCTTAGATCTGTGGCCAAAAAGTCTAAACTCCAGGCACAAAATTGGATTCTGACGATGAGCGAATATTCTGGTGTACAAAAATTGGATCTCAAAATAAATGTTTTTTCCTCTGTATATAGTAATGCAACTAGAAAGTCCATATTATTTGGTATCATTGTAGAGCTAAAACTGTCTACTGTTCTGTAATACCACCCACTTTGATGCACCTTAAATGACCTTGATGCTACAGAGCTCGGAAGTAGGGTACAGCCTCTTGATAAGTAAATGGTGGGTGCAAGAGATTAACGAGTTAAATAAATAAAGCTGGGTACATGTTCTCAAAGTATAAATCCGCTCAAGGTAAGATTTAGATAATTTCCATGCATAATATATTTTCAAGGCTGCCATATTATTTCCTAAAGTAAGTTTAACCTGTAACTTAAACCATCCCACACACATTCAAAACAACATGTACAATGATTTATGCTTCTGTCATTATCATATATGGCATTCCCATTGTAACTCTTATCCTATTTTGCTGTCAAAATTAATCTTAATGTGGCGTTTTTAAATGATAAATATGTTGACCTGTCACAATACAAATCAAAATTCTACTACAGGTACCTATTACAATGTTATCTTATTGTTAAACCAGAAATGCTTCCATATTGCTTCAACTGCCTTCTATTTAACAACTGGTGCCATCAGCACTTCTTACATTTCTGTGGGATTATTTCCAACTTACGATTTTAAGTTCTTTGATAAAATCTACATAAAAATGGTAAATGCTTTTACAACATGTTAATTAAATTGACACTTGAAAAGAGTAACAGTGGATATACACGTCCTCCCTAAGCACTGCTGTTCCACCTTGAAGCCTCTAAGAGAAGACACATTCACAAAGGCTGTTTGTTTAATAGCAGTTTCTACTGCATTGTGTCAGAAGTACATGTGAAAAGACAGTTGACTATTTTCCCATAAAGAAATCCTGCTCCTTCCTGGACAGGCTAGATTATGCCCTGTACAATTATAAAAGGATTGTACAAAAAAGAAAAGACAATGGTCTGATACTATAAAAAAAAATCATGTCTCTGTACATAAAAGAAATACATGTAATCAAATGGGGGGGGAACATATTTTGAATCTTTCTCATTGTGATTTCTACAAAGGCATCCAGGCCCCCAGTATAATTTCAACAAATATATGGTTCAACAGCAACAATACTGACCATGATGGCAACACAATTAATTTACATGCTGGTAGTGTTACTCTGAATACTGCAGCTTTTTGAATCAATAATCAGCATGGGTGGGTTTATGTAGAAGAAATATCTCCAATCCCCCATTATAAAAGCTGCCCTTTTGTGAATAGGAAGGGAGTTCCACACAAAGCAGTTTCAGCAGCAGAGGGGGCGAATCCTACAAAGGTCTAGAGACCACCAAATGATAAAATAAGCCTTAAAAAAAAAGCTAATCCTACAACAAAACGAGACTTCCAAATGCTAAAATAAGCCTTCAGAAAGGGGGGGGGTTCTACAACAGCAACGAGACAAAAAAACGCGACCCCCCCCCCCCAACTTGTTGTCGCCCGCCCGGTGCTGCTCTCTTCGAGTTTCTTACGTTAACCATACAATGTATCAAGTCCGATACGGTATCGTGTCCGCGGGTCGTGTAAATTTATTGTTACAAATCCATGCGCGATAATTAAATCGCAGGTTATCAAATAATGGCAAATATCGGAGAAGCACTCACAACTAGATTGGCACGACAACGACTAGCCGCGATTAAAAAATTTCTTCCGGTTCGTGATTCCGTCAAGGAAAAATTAAAAGCAAGACAAGAAGCGCGAGTTGAGTTTGCAACATCTGCGGAGGAATTATTTAAGCCTATTACAGCAGCTACTGGTGAAGTTAAAACTGCAATTGTAGGAAAACCTGATCTTGCCGACCCTACCAAAACAAAACGAGGGCTACTTCAAGCAATAGAAGAACTTAAACAGCAACAGGCAGATGCAGGTGCTGTAGCTGATCCAGGTGCCGCCGGAGTAGTGACAGTTGCTAAAAAAACATTTATTGATAAATTTACCGAAGATGGTATTACTGAAATAAAAAATATTCCGCTTACTAACATAGATGAGCTTAAGAAGTTTTCTGCTTGGATTGTCTTAAATTATCCTAACCGGCAAGATTTTCTAAAACCAGGAGCTGGCTTGGGTATGACCCAGGGTGAGTGGCGGGATTATGTTTATAAAGTAAACCGAGGCTATTCTCGAATACCTAACATTGATGATACCTATAGTTTTATAAAAACTGGCGTAATTGGGGTTAATAAGGAACTAAGAGACAAACGAATGGAGGCAAGGGAAAAGGAAAGGCGGGCAAAAATACAAGAGATGGAAAGGGAAAGGCAGGCAAAAATTCAGGAAAGGGAAATGAAAAAGCAGGCAAAAATACCGGCGAAGAAAACACAAGCTCAAATCCTGCAAATGACACTGCCCGATCCAGTGCCTGAATTTTTATCGCGTGAACAAATGGGCGCTAGCGCTCCCGATGACGATGATGATTTTTCCACTCCTGTTTCGTCGTCCATTTCGCCGCCCTCACCAACACTAAAAGAATTACTCATAAAAGAAAGTGACCTGGTGAGGGAAAAGTTCGATTTTCAAAAAGTTGTAGAAGAAAAATGGAAACTTGACAAAAGAAATAAGGAAAATAAGGATGCATACCAAGCCGCAGTTGTTCAATACAACAAAAAGGGAAAAGAAATTAACGAAATAAGAGAGAAAATTCAGAAATTAGAACAACAAGAAAAAGAGAAAACAGGCAGCGGATATAATAACCACATCTGTCCTGATAGCATCGTCAATGACGTATCACGGTTGGAAGTTCTCATCGGAGGAAGACGTGCCGGAAACAACTCTCCGGAAATTATAAATGAAGCCGCAGATATCTGTCAGAGACTATTTCAGCGTGGCATCATGGATATCGGCGTTTACCGGGGACTCATTGATGAACTCGCAGATGGTTACCACAGCGACTAATAATTAAATTTGCTAGCAAATTCAGTTAGATAAACAATAATTAAATAAAATGATACTACACGATTCTTTTCGCAGACCAAGAAGTGTCAGAGTAGTAAACTCACGATTACCAGTATACGAGGTTGTTTACGGAGATGGAGTCGGTGATGTTGTTAGGGATTTAGTCACAAGAATCGCTCCGAAAGCTGGACCGTTAGCAAAACAATTCGCGATGAAAGCCGCTGATGTTGTCAAGGATAAAGCCATTGGCACTGTTGGTAGTCTTGCCGGGAAAGCATTTCAATCAATCAAGGATCGACTAGCACAGCTGATACGAAAAAAAAACCCAGTCGAGAGGTTGGTGCCAGTAAAACTACCATCCACTGAAGCTATGCCAGCAAATGTTAGTAGCGTAGTAAATAAGGCCGTAAATCAGAAATTAGCTGAGATCGCAACAGCAGGAATTACCTCCAAAGCGTTGCAAGATAGTGTAACTGCTAATTTGATAGCTGGTAGTGGTTTCCGGTGACGATAACATTTTAATTAGATCATCACAAATAATAATAATGTTTGCACGAAAATCCAATGACGCGTTTGATATGTCCAAACCAGTACTTAAAGATGATTCTGTACGTGATTTTCAATATTATTCTTATGAAGCACGTGATCCTAACCAACGCGGAAGAATTGAACTACAGGTCCAGGATACAAGTAGATACTTCTTGCCCGCTGAGGCCTTCATCGAAGTTGAAGGTAGGCTTTTAAAGAATGATAACACTAACTACGGAATCGGCGACCGAGTTGGATTTGTTAACAACGGCATCATGGCGTTATTTAAATCCGCTATTTACATGATAGATGGAAAAGAAATTGAAACAATTCATGATAACGTCGACGTTGCCACAACAATTCTCGGGTTGGCGAGATACTCGGATGATTACACCAGATCAGCCGGACCATCAATGATGTTTGCAAAGGATATAACCGACATCCCCGAGAACAGGAATGTAACAATGAATGCTGCCGGTGACGCAGTTGCATCGATGAACGAAAATTTTAATTTGGGTTTTGCAACACGTAGATCGATGTTAAGTGGAGATGAAGAGTTCTCAGGTGTGATTCCATTGTCTCACATCTTTGGATTCTGCAGAGATGTCCACAAGGTCATATTCGGTGCCAAACACACAGTTGTACTTGTGCGAAAACCTGATGATAATGACGCTATCTGGCGAGATGCTGCTGTTGCCCCTGGTCAGGTAATACTAACTAAACTGTGGTTGTGGATGCCAGTGTTGTCTCCGTCAATCACCAAAGAAGAACGACTGTTGTCTTTCATGAACACGGACGGTAAATCACTGCTATCCTGGAAAACAACAACCACAGACGTTATTCAAGGTGATCACGGCGGGTTGTTTACATGGCATATATCATCGCAACAAGGAGTATCAGCACCACGACATATTTTCATTGCATTTCAACTCCGTGCTAGAATAGGTAGCCAGGAAAGAAATCCAATGGTATTTGATACACTTGGAGTTTCTGAAGTTTCGTTGAGAATAAATGGGCATCAGGAGCCATCTGAGGATATATTAATAGATTTCGAACATCATCGTGTCGCACGCGCGTATCATCGTCTGATGTCATTTATGGGGCGCGACCTTAATGTAGACACTGGCCTGCAAATATCACAGCGAGACTTTATGAGTTTATATCCGATTTATTACTTTTCGCTGGAACATCTTGATCTGGTTAAACAATCTGTTGTCGACCTACATTTCCGAGCTCGTGTAGGTGCTCCTGCTGGTGGTTACAGAGTGATTGCGGTTATACTCTCCGATAAAGCAATGCTGCTTGAAGGTGTTGGCGGACGAATGAGGGTCATCGACGCTCCAATCGAGAATATGTAACGCAATTAAAATCAAACTTAGGATATAATGTCATACAGTCATGTTAATGTCACCTTGACTTCCGGTCAAACGAAGAAATTGCAATCGAAGAACGCAAGCACGTGCGGGACATCAATAACACTAAAACGAGATCAACTTGTTGGTGGTCCAGACAAGCTGTCGTTGACTAATACTCAGATTAAACATTTTAATAAGGCACTAACAGCAAAAACCGGTGTCCGACTTAATTTCTCTGCTGCAGCTATCAAGGACATGACTAAAACCGGTGGAATATTTCCTCTTCTCGCAGCAATACCGGCGTTGATTGCCGCGGCAGCACCAGCCGTAGCAAAGGCAGCAGCACTTGGTGCAGTTGGAACCGCAGCTGGAATGGCACTAAAGAAAGTAACCGGAAAAGGGTATAAGAAAAAAAAGGGGAAATCCGCTCGCGGATCAGGTCTAAGACTACCAGGAACTCCGGCATCATGGTACCCAAAACGGGTTTAAAAACGCTTCGTAAGACGCAGTTTCCGATGAGCAATTTTGATTTACTCGATGCTGTTAAAAAATTGCGTGTAAAACATTTCAGAGGAGTATTTATGCGAGATCAATTACCGACGCGGCCGAATAATCCAGAAACTGGCATTATCAATCTCGACAACAAAGATGGTCCGGGAACTCACTGGGTTGCTTACGCGATCGATCCACGTGGAATTATCTATTTCGATTCGTACGGTTTAGCACCGCCAACTGAGTTTCTCAAGTATGTCCGCGGAGTGCCTCGCACTCTCAACAGCAGATTCTCCAAGAAATCCGAAGGATCTCCAATTCCAGTGTGGCAGTCGACGCTACCAACACAAACATTAATTGATCCGCCCATTTGTGGGAGCGAGGTTTTAAATGTTCTTGATGCAATCTCAAGAAATCCAGCAACTCCTCCTCATAAGGTAATGTATGAATATACCGCATCGAGAAATGCTTAGCATTTTCATGCTCGCATTTAAAAAACAGCAATAAGAATAATGGTGGATATTTACGGAAGACCTTTCACACGAAGAGGTAAACCAAGCACAGATGTTGATCTCTCAAAATATGCGACCCGAGATGAAGTCGATAATCTTTTGAATATAGCTGGAGTTGACCCAGATGAAGTTGCTATTTTCCAAGACAGGCAAGGAATACTAAGAACGAGCAACATTAAGTGGAATGATATAATTTGCAGAGTTCTTGGAGCTACCAAGGATAACTTCGTTGCATTTAGTGATGGCGGCCGGATCAAGGACTCGAACATATCAATCGCAAGCATCAAAGACAGTATTGATAAAGGTGTTGATAAATGTGTGAAAAAAGCCGGTGACACGATGACAGGCGAACTCAGCATGAACGGCAACAAAATAACCGTTCTAAAAAATCCGGAAGGTCTCGAAGATGCCGCAAATAAACAATACGTCGACACGCAGTACCAACTCGTTGCTGGCCTAATCATCGACAGAGTAATAAAATCCGGCGACGTAATGACCGGCGAACTCAGCATGAGCGGCAACAAAATAACCGCGTTAGCGAATCCCGAATCCGACCAGGATGCGTCAAACAAACAATACGTGGACATCATCAACGGTAAACTAAATACGCTGCGGTCAGAGTATGATGTTCACGTGAACGGGTTTAAAAGACTCCAAAGAAACCTTCAAAAAACCAGTGAAACCGTGGATAAGTTCTTTGGGACTCCTCCAGTCGTCGGTGTAAACCTCGCTGATGTAAAGAACGACATCAGCACGATCAAACAAACACAGCAGGATATCGTATCGGGAATTCCTGAGATCGTTAACAAAACCAGTTTGATTAAAGTTCCCACTGGAGTTACTCCGGGGCATATCACCAACATCGTATTCACGGTATCATCGGGATTCGCAACATGGTCACGACAAAATAGCACTATCAAATATACAGCAACAGCCACCGGTGTTTACAGGTTGTCTGTGTTTTCAGCCGCTAAATTTGAAATCTTCACAACATATCCTTGGAGACATTCCACCGATAAGTATTCCGGGGTTTGCACTGTAATACTAAACAGCGGAACCGAGGAAACATTTATGCTTGAAGCCGACGACGATAGTTTAACAGCAACATCTTACTGGTGGTGTTTGGAATTCGTCGCAGAAACACCTCAATTGGTTACCGCGTAATTGAAAATCGCCAGCGATTTTAAATAATATGTCAACGTTGAAATTCGAAGGATTTCCAGATGCTCAACAATATCGATACAATCAAGTCCGTGAGTGGCAATCTGAGTTAAAAACTGTCATCGACGCGACGTCCCAAAAAGTAAAAAAATACCGCAGACGCATAACAGTGTTAGACGTTATGGTTTATTCAGTATCTGCCGTTGTTGCATCCGCGGGAGTAATACTATCAGCGGTCACTCCGGTAACAGCAGTAGTCGCTGCCACGATCTCTGTTTGTGCGACCACAACCACGGCAGGAGTTTTCGGCATCATAGCAAAAAAAATATCCTCGTGTGCTAACACGAAATTACACGATTACACGACAAAATTAAATACAGCCACGACCGCATATCAGAAATTATCATCACTGATATCATCATCGTTAGACGCGCAATCCAGCGACGCCGCGTCGATATCAGATTCTGAATTTAAACTAATGTCAGATGCGTACAATGACTATTTGAAAACTAAACAAATAAATAATGTCACTGATGGCAACGCCACAGGAACTGCTTCAACAAATAGTCACAAACACAACACCGGTAAGGACCACAATGATCTCAGTGTCCTCGACGACACCACAATTCGGTATTAATTTTCGAACTCCAATTCGTGTGAGTGAAATCGCGTTGGCAAAGCTCAGTGTGTATCACAGCTGGCCCAATATCAGGTCGGCATCATTTGGTGGTCTGCAGCCAAATAATTCATTCGTGTTCGGGAAACCCAGCGCGGACCCACAACAACGTGAATTTGAATGGGATACAATTACACTTCCCACTGGGAGTTATCAGATCGAAGAAATCAATAATGAGATACAACGCCAAATAAAACGAATCACCGGCAAGGAAGCCAAAATATCTATAACAGCTCATGAACCAACGCTGTCTGCGGTCATTGAAATCTCAACACCGGGATACGCCGTGGATATATACAATAGTTCAATCAGGACCGTATTAGGATGGCCACAAATACAACCGGGGTTTGAACAGGGTCCACCAGAACCTAAAAAATCGGATTTCGAGACCGATAAACAAGAACTACACGACCTTTTCGCGAGACCGCGGACCGACAAATTTGGTATACCTCAAACTCCACCAATAATGGATGGAGTTCATTTCACGGATACCTTCGAAGACGGGTTGGGGTTAAGTTTTCACAGAACCGGGTCCCCCCCCGACCGTGGTTTCTCTTTTATGCACGTAACCGCGATAGAATCTAATATATTTGATCTGATCAAACAATATCATCAAGAAGAGCTAAGACTATTGCGGTGGTATTTTCAAGAGTATATTTCTTCCAGTGATAAAATCGCGACTCGTAATAAAATTATCACTACCATAGAAAAACTAAATAAACTCGCATCCTTGATGATATTTACAAATCATATAGTAATTCAAAGATTTCTGATTGATCCTACCCCGGACAGAAGAATAAAATTTGCGACGTTGTATAAAATCTCTGTGGAAGATATTCCGGGGTTTAAACTCCCCGGATATAATGTGCCCGAGTTAAAAAAATCGGTTCAGGATCTTATTGATAAATCTTTCGAAGATATTCTTGCCGCGTACACGCGAACAAAACCACAACCTGTTATTCTCAAGCACGACAACAGCACTACCGGGGACGGCAGACACATCTCCGTCGGGATCGTAAATATCACAGATGTTATCGCGGTCAATCTTGTATGTGACGTCATCGACGGTAGCTACAGCGCTAGCGCTGACACTACGGCCCAACAGGGGTTTATCCTGTATACGTTCACACCAAAAGACCCCCCTGGTTTTCTGATTGTGCAAGAACCAATCAATGTGGTCTATCTACGGTGTAATAATCCGTGGTTGTCAACGATAAATTTCAAACTCACCGACCAACGGGGAAATTTGTTGGACCTGCGTGGCGAGACAATCTCGGTGAACTTACTGGTGAAATCCTGAAACTCAAAGAGTTTCCACGCAAAGCACATTTTGGAAATGCTCTGCATCACTCGAACTCAAAGAGTTTCACGCATTTAAAAAAAAACAGTTGTGTATAATGTATGAATACATTCACGCACGAGTTCATATTCATGATAAGCAAATTCTTCACGAGGCAATAAAAACCGCATTTGGAAACGCTAGCGTTTCTGGAAACTCAAAGATTCAGTCCCTGGAACAGTATTTCCCCGTTAAAATAATCGTTGACGTGTACGGCGACGAAGACTTCTTGTTGACGCGGTCACAATTGACGCAGTTACAGCAAAATCATATGATCACAGCTTGGTGTCAACGAGAACAGATCATGAACTATTCTCATTGTTGTATTGATGCTGAAGCGCTCAAGCAAATCCTGGAAGTCTAAGGACTTCTCATGTAAAACATTTCCAAAATTGGAAATGCATTGCATTTCTCTGGCGATGCTAGCATGAGAAACTCTTTGAGTTTCCACGCTCGCGCAAAAAAAAATAATACATTTTTTTTACCGGGAATGTAAAGCACGCTGTGGTACTCTTCCGGTTACTGTTCTTTGTTAGGATTTTTTTTTGTGATTGCATTTACAGGTATTATACTGAGTTATCGTTGTTTGTGTCAATGATATAACAGAATGAAATCTTCTGTTTGAGCTTCTTGGAAAATGCTGTTTTGTAGATCCCGGTTGCGACATGCTGTACAACAGGTGAACAAATACCGAAATACCTACTGGCGGCGTTTATTGACTGGAATACAATTTCTTCACCTGCGTTTATAGATTTAATAGCTCTTCTTGCAACTGTTTTACAACACCCTGTGTTACCCAGTAGGCAGTTCTTGCTCTGAGTGACCGCGCGAAGATTGTTTATAGAGTTATCAAGTATGTTACCGTTAATGTGATCAATGACAAAACCCTTAGGGATCACTCCAAAGAAACATTCATAGACGAAACGATGACATAAATACCTCTTTCCGCACGTGGCAGTAAATCTTAAATAACCAGCATTATCAACTGTACCAACTGGTCGTCTTCGCGTGCAGTGTCGCACCGTGCCATCTCGGTTTGCCTCATAATTTGGAATAGTTGGATGTGGAACAAATTCTTGTTCGGGGACGAATTCTTGATTCATTATACTATAAGCAAATCATTTGTCTAATTCATAATTTGCCTGAAAACTTATTTATGTAATCACGCTCCGAGAGAGTGTTCGAGTCTGGATTTTTTTTATCATAATACCGTTTTAGTTCTCGATAGCGTTTTCCACCACACGCTGAACATAATTGAGTTTTTCCTCGTACTCCAATGCCGCATCTGATACACGGTATCGGTCCTAGACTCCCACCGCGGACCTGTTGAGCATGTTGTCCACAGTATTCGCCTCTGCAACGTCTGTTACACGGCGCTGATGAATTTAGTTTAATCCACTTGCATTGGTGCATATAATATATTTGTCTATTTAAATACTTGTCTTAATTATAATAATGAGTTTTGAAAGACTATCCAGAATAAAACCCGCAGGTTCTCGATTCGATCTTGACCGGTTAACCACTGATCGTCGACGAAGAGAGTTAGCAACGGTAATTGGTGTTATCAAGGATGCCAAAGAAGAGTTTCGTCGTGATGGTGCCGCACACACGTGGTCTTCGTATAAAATTATCCCGGAAATGCAAAGCATTTCTCCTCGAAGAGTTTCCCGTGAAAACTCCTTGAGTTTCATCATTGATGGTACCATCAACGATACAATCGCGCGTAATATAATTGAGTATCTCGACACGAGAAGATATTTCGTGCAGATAAAATTTATTGTTGGAGTCGACGACGAGGGAACCCGAAAGTGGATTATCAGAGACAAACTAGACCCTGTTCTTGATCCGCGCGGAAAAACCATTTTGTTGAGCAAAGACTCAAACCCGGGAGTACTTGTTGGGATTGATAAACCGTATTATGCCAGAGCGTATCCTGTGACCGCGGTCGTTTATGGAATTTATCCGATAAAGAAACCAAGTGTCGATAAACTCGCCCCGATGAGGGTGTCGCCATTGACAGAGTCAAGGATGAATTGTGTAGCTGAGCGAGTAATGGAACATTTTAAAAATGCACCACGTGGAAATGGTCTAACCGAGATCAGAAAAAATAAAATAACAGAATGGGCTAAACGAGTAGCGGATACAGGAGCGTCAATAAATGATGTTGCCGCGTTGGAACGCTCGCTGAGATTTCCTATAACGGTTTCATCGTTAACCGGTACGGTATTGTACGAGTCGAAATATAATCGCAATGGAGCTTCAATAAATATTATCGATCATAACAGTCACGCTTGGACTGACCAGGTTAGAATATTTCCGTGAGACCGTGTTGTGAAGTA
Source organism: Sinohyriopsis cumingii (assembly GCA_028554795.2). Classification (NCBI taxonomy): domain Eukaryota; kingdom Metazoa; phylum Mollusca; class Bivalvia; order Unionida; family Unionidae; genus Sinohyriopsis; species Sinohyriopsis cumingii. Next base: position 29,993,937 of record CM068840.1, read on the forward strand.
TTACTCGGGAAATATGTTTGATTGTATTCATCGGATAAGTAAAACCGATCCAGTGTCGGTGTGGTTATTCTCGAGCGAAGATGGAGAATATAATCAGTTTGTGAGACCCGACGGGGAAATATACAGAACGGCGGCGTTACAGCACGAAATGAAAAAACTCGCAGAAAAATATCATGCGACGGACACTGATACGTTACTGCGACACTGTTTTACTGTCCCGGGTGTTGCCGCGCATGTAGCCCGGGAACGAAATTCATGGAGACCAACTCCGAAAAGTTTCCTTGGGGATATCCAACAGAGCTGTGTCGAATACGGACACGGCGGTTTGTGGAATACTCGGTATGATTACCGCGATATGATATCCGTGGACATGACGGCGTGTTATCCAGGAAGTTTCCTTGGGCGTGGAGAATGCAGCGAATATTTTAAACGGTTTGGCCACGTTACAAACTCGATGACAAGAGTTGCTGTAAACGGACCATTGCCTGATTTTGACTTGACCGGATTTGCTTGTGTGTCGTCGTTTAAATTCGCTAAGGATTTACATCCTGTGTGTTATGTTTGGTTTGGCAGACATTTCGTTGAACAGCGATGGGCACCGATAGTGTTATTGCGATACATGCTTGACAGTCGAATACTGTTGTCGCTGACGGTCAGCGAAGCGATTATATGTTATTGTCGTCAAACCGAAGTTTGGTTGCCAACTCCGGTTACGTCACAAGAAGTCATCGAAGATTGGTCACGAGAATATCCAGAAGCTTCTATCGACGATATTATCAAAAATGATGCAAGCACAGCAAAAGATCTAGGACGAAAAATAATAGGAAAATTCACTCAAGGTGGAGCGTATGATCATAAACAACATCACAGTCGATTAATCATGAACAAGACTGAATTGGATCTTGTTGTCGCTGATGCAGCCACGAACAACATGTTCTGTAAACGCGAAGATGTGTTTCTGTCAAACGGAGAAAAACTAGGGACTGTTTTTAGTTATATCGACGGAGAATCATCTCAGTACACACATTTGAGATCTTCGATGCTAGCTTATGTATCCATAAATTTGTTGTCGATGATTAATAGATTTCCCGTTGACGCAGTAAGAGTTGCAACGGATTCATTTTATATTGATAAAAAACACTTAGCGGTGTTGAATAATGTTATATCGGATGATCCATCGTGGGGCTCGTGGAGAATAAAGAATGAAATGTTACACGGATATTGTGAATCAGCTGACGTTGAAATCGTGGATGAGTATCGCAGCGCAGAAATGTCTTCGACGTCGTTGTTGCCGCCGGTGCACGATCCTGTTACAAGACACAAAACAGTTTATCTGAACGGTCCCGGTGGTTCTGGTAAAACAACTCGGGCGATTGAATTATTTCGCGGTTCTGACTTGGTCGTGCTGACTCCCACACACAGACTTGCCAGGGAGATGAGACAACGGGATGTTAACGCGTGCACGTATCACAGTTTTTTCAAATACAGCGGCGGCACGTGGACACCTGAACGAATGGGAACGAAATATATTCCCGAGAAAATAATCTGGGATGAGATAGACACTGTGCCGTTAGATATATTAAAACAGTTTCTGGATTGGTTGCTAAAGAAAAATACCGCAGTGGTGATGTGCGGCGATCATGGTCAACCACCGCCATTTACAGGTGAATCTCCACACACGTGGCTGAAAACTTTTGTAGATTATTATGAGGAAATAACTAACGATTTTAGAGCACTCGATGAAACGCTGAAAGAGTTTAAGGCGTTGATCAGGCTACAAACCAATAAAGTCCAGTGTGAGATAATGCGTGAAATAATTCCACAGACGGAGCTGAGCGACTTTTGGGAAACGTGGAAACCAGATGATTTAATTGTTGCAAGTAGAAAGATAGTCAGGGACATGCTTCAGCAGCAGTTATTTCAGTTACATCAGAAGAAATTTCCCATGTTGGGCGTGCCGTTGTGTTATAGACCAGCTGATACGCGATTGCAGAATATTGATGTTGATATTCCAACGCGCGTATCTGCGTCGGGTCCGGAGAAACAGAATTTAGTATTAAATGATATTGTCACAGTTGATGTTGATGCTGTCGAACAGGCACTGAAAATGAGCAAATCCCCGTGGACGCTAGGATACGCTATGACCATCCACAGTTCGCAGGGACTAACTATTTCAGATACAACAGTTTGGATTGTTGATGATCGCATCGAGTGGTCAAATTTAGTTTATTTAGCCGTGTCAAGAGTAAGAAGGATAGCTCAGTTACAAAGAATTGTATTAGATGATGTTATCAACGACAGCATCAACAGATCAATCGCCGATGATACAATAAGAAAGAAATTAGCCGGTTACAAACAGAGCGACAAAAAAAATGGTAACGAGTTTGATCTCGACGAAACATTTATTATACAATTACAACAACAGCAGAATAATCACTGTGCGAGTTGTAATTGTTTATTGCTGTGGCAGTATTCGAAAAACGACCCAAGGCAATTCACCGTAGATAGAATAGATAGCAGTCGCGGTCATACACGTGAAAATGTAATGCTGACCTGTCTTGAGTGTAACCGACGCAGGGGGGTTGCTGCAGTTATTTAAGTGATCGAGGTGGTAATTGTGTATCCGTGGGAATCACCTGAAGTTGCTCGCGTGTGAATCCACGCTGAGGAGCAGTTGAATCTAATCTGTAGATTGCGTTTCTCCCAGTTGATCTGGTTATGCTGGATATCTTGTGTGTGGTGACACTCCATGTGGGATCGGTTGCTCTTTTTTTTCCTCCTTCTAGTTCGCCTGGTTCGTATAAATACCTAACGGTGACATTACCTAGCACTGGCCTCGCTGAAACATTTTGTTGCTGTTGTCCGCGTTCACTGACGGGGGGTATATATTTTTTTGTGATTGCATTTACAGGTCTCATGTTTGTTGTTCTGGTAATTTCATTATTCAGCGCGGCTATCACGTTTGGCAGTCTTGCAACCCATTCACGAGATCTCGTATCGTAAATGAATTCCCTCGCGTACTGGTATCCGAATAATCTCTCAGCGAGTGTTCTATTAAATCGCTCAACAATTGCTTGATCCCGATGAATTTCAGTATGCCCTCGTCGTATGGTAACGTTATGCTGCTTTGTCAGTGATGATACCGCGCCCTGAAATTCTTTACCAGGATCAACTTGTAATAATCGGGGCCAGCTTAGAGGTCCTCGCTGATAAATTCGTTTAAACGCAGAGGCAACTTCAGCGGCTGTTTTAGTCGCTAACGGTTCTGCTTCTTTGTATCTACTGGCAACATCAACTACTGTTAGCGCGTATTTGTATGTTTTTCTACGGACAGTATCATGAGGCAGGAATAGTATGTCAGCCTGATGAACTTCATTGGGGGTACTAACATCAAAATGTGCAAAATTGATTTGTCGAGGTGGTGGTAAGTAGATTTGCCATATTGCTTGTTTTGACAGCCATTTTTTGGCAACCTCGCGTGTTACTGATGCCGCGTTGGCGAGTTTATTAATTGCTGAGTTACCTCTCCAGTATCCGGCCGGGGAATAATAAATCGCTTGCATTGGAAATGCTTCCATTGTTATTAATTATCCAGCGCCTAATGCTAATTTAGATTTCATCGCTGATCTTACTAACCAATTAGCGAGTGACTCCTTAAATGATTTATTTTTTATGGCGCTTAGTGCATGAATTAATTTCACATCCGCGATATGCCTGTCTTGTAGATCTTTACTTCGATAAGCAACATCATGTATGTGACACGCTGCGTCGATAGCGTTTATCGGATACTCTCCCGGTTTTGGTTTAGATTGTTCATCAAGTCTGATATCTAGTCGTGTCCCTGGACCGCAGTAATTGTATCCTGGGAGATGCTTTTCTCCGGGATATTTAGCCCAAGGGGTACCTGGAAGTCGTCCGAGGGTTGCTGCGATGTCACCTCCGCTGACTTTGTCAGGCTTTTTTTTTGAAATCTAAATTTTTTTGTGCCACATCGCGCACACTTACCAGAAAGTGCTTGTCTGTTATTTTTTGTTGTAATGGTTGTTATGTCGTTTGTAGGGGTTCGTGCCTTACACTTTACACAATATAAATCCATAATTATTATTCCTTATATACAAATGGAGATCACTGATTTTTCTGCGACGCGAAGGAAAGAACCAGTCAAGCATAATTCCGTGCTACCAAATTCTATCAGAATGATCATCATAGGACCGTCAGAATCAGGTAAAACGCAACTGCTACTGAACATGATAATGAAGTGGATGAAATGGGACAAACTATACTTGATAGCTCCGTCTGTGGATGATCAACGTTGTTATGATGTTATAAAAGATTTTAATGAGAGTGCAAAAGCGCTGAGTGAAGACGGCGAGGATGTTGTTGAATTTATAACTGATATTGAAGAAGCTCCGTCCGTGGAAGACCTTAACGGGGAAATAAATAACCTAGTAGTGTATGATGATGTGATGCTGGACAAGCAAAAAAATCCTGCAAGAATATTTTCACGAGGTCGTCATAAAAACACTGATGTGATTTATGTTACTCAGCGTTATACACAAATTCCTAAAGTAATTAGAGACAACTGTAATCTTCTTGCGGTGTTTAATGGAGTTGATGTTCACACGCTGAGAAACATTCATCAGACATGGTGTAGCGGTGATATGGACATAAATAAATTCAAAAATTTCTTTAGTCGCGCTCAAAGAACCCCGCATGGATTTGTGACAATAAATTTACACGACCCGCGGACACGATACCGTATCGGACTTGATACATTGTATGGTTAACGTGAGAAACTCGAAGAGAGCAGCCCCGGGCGGCGACAACAAGTTGGGGGGGGGGGGTCGCGTTTTTTTGTCTCGTTGCTGTTGTAGAACCCCCCCCCTTTCTGAAGGCTTATTTTAGCATTTGGAAGTCTCGTTTTGTTGTAGGATTAGCTTTTTTTTTAAGGCTTATTTTATCATTTGGTGGTCTCTAGACCTTTGTAGGATTCGCCCCCTCTGCTGCTGTTTCCTACTGTTAATGTAAAGCAAAATAAAAATTAATAATATCTCGATCCTCCCCACACCTGGGTGCAAGACCAAGACAAAAAATCCACAAGTCATTAAGGATTGTGTGTGTGTGTGTGTGTGTGATTTGGATTTTTAACGTAGCTTTAACAATTTTGCAGTCATATTGCTACGATGTTTATAGTGATGTCTAGCACTGGGGCATCATGCCGCAGACATGTAGCATGATTTCCCACCCAGTCACATTATCCTGACACCAGGCCGACCAGTCCTAACATTAGCCTCTTAATGCTGAGCGCCAAGCGAGGCAGCTGTTAGTACCATTTTTGAAAGTCTTTGGTAAGACTCGGCGGGTATCAAACCCACGACCTTCCGCTTCCAAGGCAGATGCTGTAACCACTAGGTCACCAGAGCGGTATGTCATTAAGGAAATAAAAGCTGAATTGGTCATGAAAATGAGATGATGTATGTACATAATTTAATTGTAATACCAATTATATAAAAAATGAGTAAGATGTTAGATCTACAAAGCATATGGATTCAAGAGTTGCACTGAGAACTTTCTCAAAGGTAATCATGTTACTTTATGACATTAAAAATGACACCAGTGCAATTTATAATATTACATATCCAGATCAGTATAGTAGGCCAATCTAACTGTCCATTATTAGCAACTTATTGCCAGAGAACTCCATTCTCAATGATTTACTAGAACTACCTATTACAATGGCAACATTGCCACTCCAACGTTGGTCATAAAAAACTTAAAAGCATCAAAGCTGCAATTTTAATTCTGTAATTTAATAAAAATAAATTCAAAATTTCTCAAAAATATTCAAATAATAGATACCCTCCCATCAACTCCCTGCCCCATTCTTTCCAGCTACATCTGGCTCCAAAACATTTGTAGTCTTCTGCTCCCCTTACTGAAACAGAAAATAATATGATTGTCCCCACCTCTCTCAGTGAAGATGGAGTCCATGTTATACAGAAGAATCTGAACTACACATAAAGTGACCCTTGCCCATGAATCCCAAATCTTGTCATCCACTCATCATTGTGCAATATAGTAACAAATGTGATCACCCTCTTAATAACAAATATGATCACTCCCTGACCTCTCACCATCAACAACAAACACAGCCACCATGTCCTGGAAAAACATATATGATTAACCTCCCTTAATAACAAATATCATCGCCCTCTCAGAGTTATAAATATGATTACCCTCCCTCAATAGTAAAACATTACCAACCTCCCTAATAACAAACGTAATCACCTTCATTCAGTAGCAAATTTTACCACCGTCTGTCATTATAAAATATGGTCACTTTCCGTCTCCATAACAAATATGACTTCACTCCCTCAATAATTATGATCAACCTACCTTAGTAAAAAACTTGATCTCCCTCCCTGTGAAAAAATATCACCTGGCATCAATAACGAATGTGATCACCCTCCCTCAATAATATTAATGCCACTACCACAATAACAAATATGATCACCTGCCACAACAGCAATATGATGACCCACTCTCAGTAACTAATATATTCACCCTGGATTGGGTAACAAATATGATCACCCACAATTGCTAACAAATAAAATCGCCCATCCTCAGTAACAATTATAATCACCCTCCATAAATAACAAATAAGATCGCATTCCTTCAGTAATAAATATGATTGCCCTCCATCACTCAGTCCAACAACATTAACACATACCCCTGCAGACAAGTTTATGTGGCAGGAGGTAGTAGTCTACTGCTGAACTCTGTAGCTTCAAGGTTATGTAAGATACACTAAAGTGGGTGGTATTATAGAAAGGTAGACAGATGTAGCTCTACAATGATACCAAATAATCTGGAATATCTAGTTTTTTTCTACCCAAAGATCGCCCATGGTTGGAATCTGAGTTTGTGTCCGGATTTTAGACTTTTCAGTCTCAGATCTAGGTCAAACCAGTATGATATGATACTTTATAAATGTTCATATAGATCTTTTATTCATTACTTGTGTACTTAACTTGAGTAGTTCTGGATTAATATGGATAATATTTACTGGCCAGCATAAACAAAATGTATTTGCTATAAAAGCTTTCAATGATTTTGTTCTCACGCTTTTGTTCATTACTGTCATAAACTGCATATTCTATTGACTTAATCACTGGTTACCAATTTGCCGTAAAAACCAAACTACGCAAACAATAATTATCCTGACTGGTTGACTGTAAAAGAAGATGTGGTATGGTTGGTTAATATATGTGCGAGATTTCAGCAGCTGAGCCTCCTTTTCCTCACAAACGAAAAAGCATGCAAAAGGTTCTGCCACAAGTAAAAACCTCAAATAAAAACCATGGACTCCCATGGAATGGACAGATGAGAATATTGTCAACATCATTTTGTTTAAGTAAAAGCACAGAGAAGCAATTATGAAGAATATGAAGGAAATGATTTAGTGAGAGCAAAATTAAGCTGAAAAGCATACCCAGCCAGGATCTTCAAAATTACGGTATCTTTTTTCTTGGTCATTCATGATTATTTCAGTGGAAATTATATCGATATTTTATTGGTTTTTATATGTCATCATAATAGTTTAAACCAAACTAATGATAAATGATTTTGTTCAGACCTAATTTAAACTTGCTCTTCGAATTTTTGAAAATCAGTAAACATTATCATAGCCCCTCCCCTTTCGATCCTGATACCAGACGCGGTACTGCATCTACGATAGGAATTGAGATATTCTATATCGTTTTCTTTTTCATGATGCCATTATTTCTATGATCTGATGTAATTTGGTAATATGAAACAACTAAAAACTCTAAAATAGTTAATGTGTCAACTTGTGCACAATACAGGTGCAAATAATGTGATGAAACCGGAAGCAGATATACACAACATGCGGAGATGAAGTGGATGCATTAGTGACATAGTAAGGGCTTACACAAATCTGACGTTTTATCAATAGAAAATGGCAAAAAAAATTGAAAGCACTAAATAACCATTATCTGTACTAAATATATATATATATATATATATATATATATATATATATATATATATATATACACATACACAGATATGGTTATTTACTGTAACTATGTTGTCAAAAAATGTTGTCATACTTTATTGATTAAAACATCCAACACCTGTGACTATACCTATGGCTAGACAATTTCAGTTAAAATACAAGTGACCAAATTCTCCAATAATATAAATGCTCATTAAGTTTGTGTATTAAGTGTAAGGGATTAAATAATTTTGAGTTGGATCATGAAATAAAGTGGGGTACAAAAATAATGTGCTAAAAGCTGAAGACAATGTTGATCAGAGGTTATCTGTAATTAAGTAACTTTACTGATCTTTCTTTCAGATCAGACAGCATAAAAGTAAAATTATTAGAGGATGAAGTTTGTAGACTAAGGAGGAAATTTTGAAAACTGGAGGATCCTATAGCCAAGATGGAAGAGACATTAAATAGTGACTGCTGCAGCAATGTTAACGATCCAAATACAGATTGGATGGAACAACTCAAGATGCTGATGGAGACATTCAGTAGTGACAGTGGGCAGGATCTGATTAAATTAAAGGCCCTGAACTTCTTCACAAAAGAGTTATCTGACAGGTCAGTCTCTGGGATAAAGATTAATCATATCAGGAGAAAACCTAGTGGAAGGACAGCCTCTTGACAATGAAATATGCTTCAACAGTTGATTGAACACAACAGTTGCCGAATATCTCTTGAAAATTTTCAAAGAAAAATTAAAAAAACATATAAAAAGTGTTGCTAAGAGTAGAAATAAGAATATCGGTTGTCAGTTTACATGTTCTTTGTTGCATATTGGAAATTTATCTGAAATTAAATACCGTTTTTAAGATAATATTTTGCATCTTACACTATTTTTAAAAAAACCACTTCTAGGGTTATTTTATGATTCAGGATGAAATAGGTTCATGAACAATTCAAGAACAGTTCATGCCAGTTCATGAATAATTGATGATCATTTCGTACAGGCGTGTCTGCATTAGACTTCAAGTGACAGTGTCTGCATTAGACTCCAAGTGACTGTGTCTACATGAGACTTCAAGTGACGATGTCTACATTAGAGTCCAAGTGGCAGTATCTACATTTGAGTCCATTGGTGACCATGTCTACATTAGACTCCAAGTGACAGTGTCTGCATTAGACTCCAAGTGACGATGTCTACATTAGAGTCCAAGTGGCAGTATCTACATTTGAGTCCATTGGTGACCGTGTCTACATTAGCCTCACAAGTAGTGGTATCTAACACTATAATTATAGATATAAATCTATTAAATTTAATACCATCTTTGTTGTCACTGCAGTCCTCGGAAAGTATCAGTATGGCATGTTAAAACACTTTTAACGTAATGGCCAACACAAGTTTTACACATCTCAAACCCTCTAAAATGTTCTACTGTTGCATCTTTCAGTCTAGTTAAAAATCCAGTCTTTCCTGCACATAATAGGAAAAATTCTAAAACGCTCCATTATTTTCTAGCAAAGCAACAGAGCTAGTGAAAATTAAAGAGCTTTCGAAAATGAGAATTTAAGCTTCATCATCTGTGCGTGCTCATAGTCACATTCAATACCTTGGCTGTAAATCAAGGACTTTGCCCTTTAAAATCTGATACTCATTCATGTTGCTTTCAATGGAGAACCAGGCATTAAATACAATTAAAAGTTGTAAAGGTCATACATATCAGCATTCAATCAAAAACATACACAAAAGGTTTGAGTTTAACCAGTGCAAAAATGTTTCACATATTCTACTAAAAAGCTGAAGGACTTCAACTGCTATGCATACAGAATTTCAGTATCTAAGAAATATCTCCAACAAGAAGTTACAACTACCAATTCAGACATTCTTAAAAACATACAAACATGTTTATGAATATACTGCACATTTACTTTCATTTGTGGGGTACTAATTTTCATGGAATTAGAGGCTGGCATTAAGGTACAAAATTTAAGGATTCCCTCCTCATTCCAACAATAGTTCATCTGTGAAGATCTCAAAGGTGCACTAGTACTGTATGACATTATGTACACAGTGATGATAGTGAAGGCTGGCCCATCAGTCAAGAAAATTTACCACAGTCTAAAGCTGTGTGTAAATTGTACAAATAAGAGCATGTATAAAAATGTTTGAAAACCTAACATGTTAACTGTGTTATAAAGTCAAGTTTCCAATCTATCGTGAACTATTTCCAAAAATATATATCGGGTACAAATGTAGCTGAGGATTATTTAATCCCATCACTTTCATCTACATCGTTATCATTTCTTGAGGACAATTTGCTAACTTTCTGATACTGAAAAAATGTGACACATCCCCTAATTATAAAAATTTGCTAGTTCCAATGAAGAAAATGAAAAAGACTTAATGCCAGATCAAATTTTAGATAATATTAACATATCAACAATACCTCAAAAACAGTATCAATACATTCTGTCCAAGGAATAATATTTTTTCTCTGTTATCAGGATGTACAGATACATTAATTTCCTTATTTCTGTTGCAGTTTGCACAATAGACTTTGTTAATTATCATATGAGGTCAGTGTTAGTGCACTCCCTGCAGTGAAAAGATAAAAGTGATTTAAAAAATGTGTAAAAAAAATCGCACTGATACATGACTGCAGTGAAACAAAATCACACAAGTTCCAAAATTTACCCAATGCATGGGTTCTCATTAACATAATGTATGATTTCTCTGACATTAATCAAAGGATTACAGAGGTGAAATTAAAACTTGAGAAAGCTGAGTTCCGGAGAGTGATGCACGAGCATACAAAAATAAAAATTATTCCTAAAGGCTAAGTTTAGTTCTTTCTTGTAATGATTTTTGATATACTGTGAAGAAAAAAATATGCATTCATTCATGGAATAACAAATATATGGATCTGTGGGCTGGGGCAATAACAAATCTGTGGATCTGTGGGCAGGGGCACTATATAAATATTAGTCTCATATTGTGTCAGAGAGAGAGAGAGCATTATTATGATTTTACATCCATAATGCTAGCTACCTGGCACTCAAGTCCAGTTCCAACAATCCCTTTCACTAGCTGCCAGGCACTTATGTCCATCTCCAACAATCCTAACACTAGCTGCCTGGCAACAATCCCTAAAACTAGCCACCTGGTTGTTGTTGTTGTTGTGGGGTTTAACGCCATTTTTCAGCACGATAGGCTATACATGGCGGCCAGTATTAATGGTGGAGGAAGAACCCGGAAAACCCCGGAAAGAACCACCGACCCACGAGAAGCTACTGGCAAGCTTTCTCACATGCCCCCACTGGCTGAATCTTAGACTCGAACCGCCGCAGACAAAGGTGAGATGGCAGTGATCCATAACGAAGAGCGCTTTAGACCACTCGGCCACTCGGGGCCCCAGCGCCACCTGGCAATCTACTACTACCTAAAGCTTGCTAAGCTATTAAAGCCAATTATTGCCAGTCCGCCCCCCCCCCCAACCATCTGTGACATACTGAAATGTTTCTACAAGATTAATTACTGTGCAAAATTCACCTGGTAAACCCTGAAAGACACTCCACCATCTTCAGATCATGGAGAATGAAACATGGTCCAACAGTGGGTATCATTATCACATGGGAGAAATATGCCAGTCAGCCTGAGATCTCTATGATACATAGGACCTTCAATGTAATTACATCAACACATTCTTTCAGTAATATTACAGCTTAGAAATCAATTAAAAATGGCTGCATGCATAAACACAATACTAAACTTTCCAAGATACATGTACATTCATTCACAGGTAGAAGGGTCACTATATTGATTTTCGACATGTACTGAAGAATTCACAGATTAATATTAGTTCAACCAAGGCCAGATACATCTTGATTTGGTCAGTCTATTCAAGCTGCCCACAGTGTAGCATGTACATGTACTATTTATTAATATCATCCAAATAATAAGCATGTAGACTAAATGTATGCCTGTGGATGGCATTTTCATATCAAGATGGTGGCACCCCGTCGTTAGCGTGCCGACAAAAGCGCGCCGCGAAATATGCCCATCAAATGCGTGCTGTCAAAAGCGCGCAGCATAAACTATAAGCCTGTAATCTTATTATGACTTTGATTGATAAATGTCTCATTTCAAATGAAATAAACTAATAGTTTGAATCATGGTTTCCAGTGAGCAGTCATCGTTGCAATTTGAAAAATGATAGACATAATGAAATGAAAATCATATTAATTTTTTTAATTGTTTTGCCTTGAATGTTTGTCTTGATTATGCACATAATGTTGCATTTTATACTACATAAATAATACACTGAAATTCATATTAATAATATTAAACATTATTTTAAAAAGCGAATATTTGCTTATTTATTTGATATATTAACTTTTATAATTTATGCCTTGTGTGCTTTTATCGGTGCGCACTTTTGTCGTGCACGCTTTTGACTTGTGCGCTAACAACATGATACCTAAGATGATCAATATTTTCAAGACATTTTGTCAAAACTGACATTTAGCTAAACTATTGTAATTATAGTAATTTCTTCTGTTGTTTTACCATCTCCATTGCCAAGTATTTTAACTCTGACATTAAAATGCTGAAACATGTGCTTTCATACCTAAATGAACTGTCTTATATTTATGAACCTTTTTTTTCATGCCAAGTCAATATTTTGCCAATGCCAAAACAGTGCAATGAACTTGGCTTACCAGCACATTGTTGTACCCTTATTAAGGAAGGTGATCCACTTCTCACTTGCCTTTTACATATAGAACACAGATGGGTGATCAGACCAGACCAGCAGATGGGATGAGAACACAGATGGGTGACCAGACCAGACCAGCAGATGGGATGAGAGCACAGTTGGGTGACTAGACCAAGGAATGGAATGCCTCCACATTCTATCAGGCACCACATTCCAAAAACTAATCTTGCTATACTTCACTAACTGCTGCCCAATGCTAGGTGCTCAGCATTAAGGTTAGTGTTAGGACTGGTCTGCCTGGTGTCATGATAATGTCTGTAACACGATGCCCTAGTGCTAGACATCACTATAAACTGCCACAATGCAGATATTGTAGTGGTATGACTATAAAATTGTTAAAGCTACGTTAAAAATCCAAATCACACACACACATACATACATGTACTATATTTATAGGTTTGACTGATCCCACTGCATCACTCTGACAATAAATCATATTAAATTTATTGCAGGTTTTTTCCCCAATTATTCAAACTCCTGATTACACAAACTATTATTGGGTGATGAAATCAATCAAGGACCACTCATTAAACCTGCAACAAATGGCCTTGTTGATCAGGTGACCATCAAATCCAGGTACAAATTGATATAATCTTGTATATGTGGCATACGAAGTCATCCTCGTCTAAAAGCAGCAAAATTCTGTCTTGCCAATACCACAAAATTCTGTTTTCAAAATTACCATCTTTGATATTACAACTCTCAAAAATTATTTTTGATCTTTGCCTGCTCTTCTGTTAATCATAAAATCATTTTTCAGATCAAATTTAATGAAATCATTGTCTCCTATGATGACCATACATCCCTATATATAACTGCAAAAGATGAAGACAAAGTTGCACCTGCTCTTTTAACATCTAATGGCACCATCTTGAAGAGACTATCAAACAAAGCCTGCATCATTAGCACATAAATCACAGCAATACTCAAATCTTTGAACCACATCAAAACCACTCACACACACACCATTATATCATCTATTTTAATCTGATTTCCACACCTGAAGACCTTAGAATACTTTAAACATAAAACCCTTTAATTGCCTAGGTCTTGCAGAAATAAGCTATATGCTCAAAATACAGCAAACAAGTCATCTGGACTATTGCCTGCCTAGTATGAAGAGTAATGAAAGTGGAACAAAAGCAGCCAAAGCTGCCATGCAGTCCCCTGTTTCTGAATTGAAGATTCCACATGCTGACTCAAATATTATATTAGAACTAGGCATGTCCTATACATTTGACAAAATATGCGGAATGAAAACTCCACCAACATGCTTCAGATGAAACCCATAAATGGACTGTGGCATCACTTATACATCACCAATCAGAGAACAGGTGGTATAGGCCTTTTTGAAATCTAGGTTACTCTGCTTGAATTGAAACTCTTCTGTCCACTCAGAGTGCATGCCCCATTAGGCACCTGAACCTCCAGGGACTCTGTCACTGTGTTATAGTAAGCAGCTTTAAAACCTGAAATACCCAAATTAAAGCAAGCCCAAACAGGTTCAGATCCTGTTGTTTACTGTTTTAGTTCCAAGTTTCAATATTAGTAGAAAGTTCTTTTTAAGTTATGAATAGGCATGGCTGGGTTTTGATTGATTTTCGTTCATACATTTACAAAAGATACCTAGGATAATAAAAAACACCATCATCATGTCTGCTGAAAGTTCCTTTGATACTGAAATCCCTTTAAATAGTCAGAACACTTTATGATAATTAGCCTTCTTGCAAATATGAAGTAATGTACATGGCGAAGTTACAGTTAGACAACATCATGATACATGCGACTCGGATACTGTGATAAATGCTCATAATCTAAATCTACTTAAAAGACGGAAAACAGCGATAGCATTACAAGTTAAATTGGATTTCAGTAGACGTTTGCAGCTGTGTTGTAATATTGACTTATTGCCAAGTGCTTATATGATAACACCATTGTAAAAAAAATATTGAAGAGCTACTGAACAGAAGTATTAAACTTTATTGAAAAATAATCATACTCAGGCCATATATATATATATATATATATATATATATATATATATATATATATATATATATATATATATATGTATATATATATATATATATATACGGCCCACAGTCAAGTACAATCAATTTTCTATCAAATAAGAAGCCATCAAGATGTAACAAAAATATGCAGGAGAAGTGAGAAAATGCTGCAAGACTGGAAATGGGATGAGGAAAACAGATTTTTCTAAATATTACAAGCCAAAGGAGTATGTAAATGAAATTGATCATTGATTTGAATGAAATTGATTTAGACATATTTCACTTAATATTTAAAACAGTAGCAAATACCTGAAATGTAAAATATCCTGTCCTTTATTCAGTTTCTAATTCATTGATAATTTTGTTACAAATATGCCTGAATTTTTCACTAGTATTTTGTTCGTGTTCGTTATTAAATGTTGCTGTTTCAAAGCACTGTACATGCATTTGGTTGTATATGTAATAATATTTTTCAATCAAATTTAGTCAAACCTCTCAAAAGAATTACTATTCAAAGTGTAATGGAATTAATCACTCTGTGAAGTTCTATGTGACTCACTGCTATGCGTTGGGGTGGGGTGCTCCCAAATTTATTTGAATTTCTGTAGAATTCCCACCCTGGCTCGTTTTTGTAGGAAGTGAAATTAGTGATAGAGAGAGGTAAAGCTCCGAGCCCAGTCAGCAATACCAACAATTATATTATTAAGAACACAAAGGTGAAATCCAAAAGAATAACAATTTAATACAAATTAAACGATATTAATTTCTCAACCAATCTACTTCCTCTCGACCATGTGACAACCTATTTCATCACGTGATTATAGTGTGAGATGGCTTTCCCCTGTACTTGGTTTCTACTCATCTGTGTTTACTACGCCAATTGCTTTCCTCCTTCCGGCGTTCTCCGATTCTTCCTGTCCTCTTCCTCTTTTGTCTTCTTTTCTCCTCCTCCTTCAACGAGGCTTGTTCCCCACCTACTTCTATTCTCTATTTCTCCTTCAACGGAGATTTTCTCCGCCTACTTCTATCCTGTCTCTCTGAGACTTGGGACTTGACTACTCTGTCCCCAAAAGCTTCCTTTACGAAGCTTTCTGTCCTTAGAATGTACTAAGAGTTTTCCCGCCAAATCACAAGTGGCTCCCTCGGAGTGAGTACATTCTGCTTTACCAGTACAACGGCTTACAAATCACTAATTCGTTATTAGTTCAAATGACTGTTAAGTTCTGGTTCGAATTGATGGCCCCACCCTTCCTCAGTTCTGATTGGATATAAATTCTACCCCCAGTCGGTTGAGCTTAACAGACGAGCCTCAGGCCATCTGTCAAAGCGGGGAGATTTACAATAGCGTTGAGGGTCCTTTGTTCTTAGAACAAAGCTTCTAACATCTATATGCGAGGGTTAACACCTAACGGGGGGGTTCTTGTACAAACAAAATCGCCTTAACAGTGCAGGGTCGACACACTCATTGTGCTAACCCATTCCTTTGTTCCTGACTTGCGTAATCGCGGGCAGGCAAACGTGACACACTCAAAATCTCAGTCTGACACCTGATACATTTTCTTTCTTTATTTGGAATATTGTTCCATTGCCAAGTTTTGACCTGTAATTTATGGTTTGACATCCTAAATTTCAAACTAGGTAAGTGAACTTTTTCTTAGGGAATTTGGTTAAATATTTTTCCAATTGGATACCTGTTTTATAAATTAAAATTTTTTTTCCTTTGGAATAATTTGTCTTTATATGTGTTACCTGTTATATTCAAAAAGTCAATGAACCTTAATCAACAAACACCACTACTGATTGTATAGATCACATTGGCTGGACTTAGGTTCTAAGGAGTGTGATTGCTCTTGCATGCCATCATGCTGCTTCAAAACATAGAATTCAGCCACTTCCATAGACTTCCATATTCTTTTCTGAGCGAACTTCTCAACTTTTGTCCCAGATTTCATGGCAGCTGCCTTTCACAAATACTGATATGTTTACAGGTTCCACCAGTTTGAGATATCTTATCATGTCATAAAAAGCTGCAAGTGAATAACTCTTCTCAACACTACCAGCTATTCACTATTCTCTTGCAGTTTACAAAACACAAGCCCTACATGCTAAAGAGTGTCCCTCTCAGCAAGACAAATCCTTTATTGAAATAGCCTAATGTGCCACTTACATGCAGGACACAGTACATGCCTGATAAAGTATACCTCCAGAGGGTGAATTTACCTGGACTAGACTGCATACCTAGCAAGTATCTACTGACAGTGGACAAGACTGCATACCTAGCAAGTATCCACTGACAGTGGACAAGACTGCATACCACGCAAGTATCCACAGACAGTGGAGCACATTCTTGTGGTGTGTATTGACTTCCAGTTTTTTTTATAAACAGATCAACTCAAGGTAAAAGCTTTATGAAGATTTACCACCATTGAAAATTTTGGATTTTTTTAAAAAGAATGTGGCTTATAAAATAAATTTTGAACCAATATTTTAAGGATTGTATGATAACTTCATTTTTTATTTTATATCCCATGTAAAGAAGTTTAAAGTCTCTATCTTTTTATCTTATAGGACTACATACTAATGTTTGCTTAGAAGGGTTTATGCTCCTAAAGTCTTTTTCTCCAATTTATATATTACATTTTTTTTATTTAGCTATAACTAGCACTACATGTATATAGTCAGTATTAATGCATACATACATACATACATACACTCATGTATAACAGGCTTTCAATAAAGTTTAATTACCAATGAGCAAGCGAACTTCAAATCTGTACCTGTCCCTTCAAATCTGTAAATAACCTGCCTAGGCAGAGGCATCGGATTTCATCTTTCCAACAGTCCTATTCCTTTTAGAAATCTGCTAACCCCTATGTAAATTAAATAACATGGGAAACAGGAAATGTAAATTTTAAATGCCTGTATAAATTAAAACAACATGTATTGTATCCAACTGGTTATTAAATATGTGGCTGTTATATCAAGGTTTCTCATTTAGCAGTTTCATTTGAATACAATTCCCTAACTGACTGAGTCTTGACAACTAAAACTCATTGCAGGGGGGGAGAGTAAAATTTCATGCAAGTAGCCCAATTTCGCTTAGGATTTTTAAAAAATATTCAAATCTGATGAACATTTCCCCAGCATAATCTTTCTGTGAAAATGTTGCTCCCCACCACAAGAGTTCATTGCAGTTTGAATAGTCTTTCCCCTCCAGATGCAAGATTGATGGTCAAAAATCCCCTTGGTGTCAGAACTGGGATCACACTGAGTGAAGAACAAACCTTGGAGACGGAAATGTGGGTCAAATTAAAAATATGGAGGTGTCAAATGCACAAATGAGGGCAAAAGGGAAGCACTGTTTGAAGAACCCTGGTGAACTAGACTGGTGAGTAATGATGTACTCCATCATTAATGGTATCCTCCTCATCAATCTAGTACACACCTAATGGCAAAAATACCTTCTTCTGAAAAGAATTTCACAATGAAAAATCTCTTGATTAAACTGCTATCAAAATCAATTACATAGCTAAACATTGGAGTCTAAATACTATCACATACTGTACTTTATAATTAAATGACTCTTTCTGGCAGGGGAACCTGCACTTAACCAGCCTGAGCTTCTATAGAATTTGATTGCATCCAGCCAAAATGTCTGGGATAGATGGTAATTTGTATTGATTTTGAAAAGCTCCCATTTTTTTAAAGACACTCTATACTGAATGCAACTGAGCCAATTTGGCCAAGGTGACCCTGGTTGTCTATGAATGCCTTTATCAATCAAATGATGATGCAGTGTTTGAGCCAACAGTCATTCAATCAGTGGTCTGACAAAAGATCATCCATCAATGTAATTTCATCACTTTGGCTCAGGCAAAATTTTCTAAAAATAGCGATGGCAAATTGGATGAGGTTGCAAATTTGTTCATACATTGCAATAGATCAATGTCAGTCAATAATATGTACATGTAGATATTGTTACTGAGCATAAAACAATGTCCTGGATTTTCAATATGCATACTGTGACATTCATTACTGTAAATGTCATGACAGCATCTGCACTATGCAAGCTCAATATTCAGTACTAGTTTGTACAATGCATATTCACTCAATGCTCTCTTATATACAGTATATCACGTATTGTCTTCATTAAAAACATGATTCAATTTCTTCCAATATCATAAATGCATTGAACTGTGGAAATACATCTGTTTATCATTGTTCTAAGTATAGTTTTTACATTACACACAATTACAGATTTTTTTTTTACACATCTTGCTCTTATTGCCGAACTTTTTTCATAGTTTATAGAGCAGTTTTGATAATGGTACATGTACACAATATCTCAAACCCTTAACAATAAAAATGTGTCAAATGTAACTTTAAGGAATTAGAAATCAAAATTGGCCATACCTGCTGACTACTCAACCTACAATGTAAGCTCACTTAGTCCAAACTGCAAACAACAAAGACCCTGACAATGTGCCAGCAAATCAGGGTCTTTGTTGTTTGTTTGACTGACAAACTGCATATACTCAAATCTACTGTCACATTATATGATGGGAGATCTGGGTCTGTTCAGTTTACAACTGGACATGACTTGAATGTGAATATATACACAGTATTTATCTTAACTGGTATCTTTTTGTCCTCATGTATATAATCAAAGGGCCTATTCAATCCTTTGTTGTATTGTCACAGCTGTCTAGTCAAATTTTTCACTGGTATACTTGAACGTGAAGCCACATGAAAAGAAGAAAAAAAAACGGGGGAAAAGTCAGTCCTATTTCAAGCTATCTTTCATGAATAAGAAATTACTATGACATGTCTGTACATAAAGAACACTGCCCCAGTATGTTACATGCAACCAAAAGCACATAAAGAGATCATGTAATTAGCTGCACATCTGTGTTTTATGTTAACTGATTCAAAATGAACAAAGAATTTATTTTTCCAGTGCATTAAAAATAAGCAAAACAGTTCAAAGTCAATTATGGTGGCTTATATTTATACTTGTGTTTGAATCTTCTATAGTCAAGACCCCATATTTGTTCTTATTGTAAAGTTATATTGCATTGTCTATACCCAAGACCCCAAACTGGCTGTTATTACAAAGTTATATTGCATCGTTATTGTGTTTCAAAGTAGGAATCATCAGTGCATATGTGATGCATTAAAAGAACTTTTTAATGTAGGAATTAATAGTGCAGGTGTTTGTGACATTTCAGGAACATTAGTTCGTGGAAATGTAACACATTTAAAGTAACAATTCTACATCTACAATGAATATGGTCATTGACTGATTGAGAGAAGACAAGGAAAACCAACAATAATTATTGGAAAGAATTAAAAAAAAATAGTCCGTTTGAATACTGAATTGCAATTTCCACATATCTGTTTGAATATTATATAAGTTACATGGAGAAAATTTACATTTATAAAATCTTCTCCTTAAGTGACCTTTAAGCAGTTAGTCTACAGTTGTCTACATATTTCTCCCGCTGTAAGCACAATGTTTCAAGATCCAAATTTGTCAAATTTTAAAATAAAAGTGCTTGGCTGAAATGAGAAAACAATTTTTTTTTAAAGCATAATAATCAATTATAAACTGTTTTGTTCACTAAGCTGTTTAACACATTCTCAATGAAATAACAAACATCCTGAAGACAAGCTATCATAAGCTGCAATTAACAGTGTATAGGAAACACCCAATTACAATTTGAACATGTCCATTTAGTAGCAAAGGGAGTAAATTACCCAATTACATGAAATATTGTTTAGAACTCTGTAATAGTACATACCCAGAAATGCCATCACATAATCAACCAGCAATTGATATGCAGGACTCATTATATGCTGAAATAGGAACAGTCTAGAAATAGGTGAAAATAAGAGTATTTCTGGGACTGCTTAGCCTTCATTGTTTGATGATGAAAAGTTAACTTATCGTAAAAGGATTTTTTTTAATAGCATATCCAATTTATAACTGAAAAGAAAATGAAAGAAAGTTTTATTGATGGAATTTCAGTCCTTTTACGATTTACAGGTTTAACTATGGAAAACTCTACTGAAATTAGCACCCAATTCTTAATAGGTGCAGTATTGTAAGCACATTTCCAACAAATGTAGGTAACAAAAATGCAGTGGGACATATGGCTTTCTCCATGCAGAAGCTTGCATCATGGATGGGTCTATACTTCGAAACATAGGCTTGAACATGAGCATTCAGAAATTAAAGTTAATGATTTTGTAATATCATGGCATTTCCATATGTTTTCTATGGTAGCTGAAATGATAGCCAAATTTGTCCCACAATGTCTACAATGACTGCTCAACATATTGAGAACAAACACTGATATAATTTCAAGCAAACAACGTATATTCCATTTTCTCCTCCAGGCCAGTATGTTATGATAGAACCCTGCCCAGTAAGCTCCACTGCCCCAACCCCCTACACTCTGATGCTTCCTTCCACTACATCCAACTACACATATTTCAGTTTCCAGGTCTCTGTAGTCATCTTCACTAGCCAAGGTTCCGAAGTGCCTATCTACACCTTGGCAGATCATTCAGAGTTTGGTCCGAGTTACATGAGTTGTCTCCCTTAATATGCAATGCCAACTAACCAATAGTAAGTAACAACGGTGCACTGTAAGTCGGCTGAAAATGGTGGAGGCAACTGACTTCAAAAGGATACTTCGCAAGTTTAACACTGAAAGTAAGACTACATACCAGAGAAGCCATGACATGTGCATTTAAGGGTAAGGATGTATTTATACAAACACAGATCAACAGTAGAAAATTGTTTATTTTTGAGTACATTCCAGTTGTATGCTCCACTTATCTTGATCTTAAAGGAACATTAAATCTGAACAACTTGATTTTGATTGGATGCGGTGGCTTGCCACTGCATTGAATGAAATTCACAGACCCGAAGCACTGAAATGTCTGAATGATCTGCCAAGGCGTAGATAAGGTTAACACATTGCAACATGGCTGGCGAAGATGCTCTGTCAAACACTTCTCTCAAATGCAAGGGTTCACATAAAAAAAATCTATAAAATCAATTTTGAAAACTTGCAAGTCCTGGACCAGTAAAGGAAGATCCAGAAAAGACTACTCTCATTACTGGAGAAACCTCTGCTAAACTGTTGATGCTGCTGACCTTTGTTTGTTCCATGAAAAACTTTTAAGTTCTCACATACAATAAGACTTTCTTTAAAACATTAATTTGATCACTTTAAAGAGCAATTTCTATTAAATAACCATATGAAAGCTGATAGTTTTTTCACGAATATTACCAATACATTTTATGTTTTGCAGTTTACAAGACCAAACCACTTGTGTGTTTACCACTATAACTTCTAACAAGAATACCATAAGCAGTACATTATACACTTGCCCCAAGTTTAACAGCCCCTTACATAGGTCCTAGTGAGGTATGGCAGACTTTGGAGCAGGGGTCTCAAACTCAAACCACCCTGAGGGTCGCATGAGGGCATTTTTGATGGCCCAAGGGCTGCACCACCTTTGTTATCTCTTGTTTTTAAAAATGCTCCAGTAGTCTAGTGATTAGAGTGTCTGCTTCAGATGTGTAAAGGTTGCAGGTTCAATCCCCGGCTGAGTCATACCCAAGACTTATAAAAAAATAGTACTAACAGCTGCCTTGCTAGGCGTTCAACATTAAGAGGTTAGTGTTAGGACTGGTAATTCTGGTGTCGGAATAACATGACTGGGTAGGACATGATGCTACATGTCTGCAGCATGATGCCCAAGTGCTAGACATCACTATATTATAAACTGCCACACCACAGACATCATAACAATATGTCTGAAAAATTGTAAATGCTATGTTGAAAATCTAAATCACTCACACACTTGTGACACCTTGTGGGCCACAGGATATGGCTTGGCAGGTCACATGCAGCCCATGGGCTGTGTATTTGAGACCACTGCTTTGGAGATTACTGACCAACAGATCTCAGTGAAGGTATGTGGTCTTGAACTAAACTTACTTTGCAGAAACCATTACATATATATCTTTAGACCAACCATAACCCTGACCACTACTTCAACAGCCCCAACTATGCTGGTTTCTTTCATACACCAAGCATGAGCCATCTAGAAAGTCTAGTCAAAAACTTGATCTAAAACAAGTCATTGAAGAAAAAAAAAATCTTGGAGACAAAAATGACCCAGCAATTTCCCTTGGGGTGTTATTTTTATCTTTTTAACCATATTTCAAGTTTCATGTAATCTATGACACTTTTTAAATATAAAATCTTTTTTTCTGTGCTTGCAATTATCTTTCTGCTAACAACTTTAGCCTGTTTTGAAAAATGTTAATCTACATAATCTTAAGTTTCAGAAGACTGAATGTCATGGGTTACTTGCTGTGGTTACAGTATATAGGTTGTACAATCTTGGAATACTGTATGTCCAACAGAAGCATTACAGGGTCCTGGGTGCCTTGAACCTCTTTTGGATAACTCAGATTGATCTTTGCCTCTTTGATCCCAAAATCAGTAGGCTTACTAATTTTATAACTATCTCAACAAAATGAAGCCTTCTAAACACTTTCTTCAATATTAGTATACTGATATTCATTTCTCTTAAGAAACATTCTTCAACCTAATCTGATTTTGGCAATCCCAGCTTCCACCACCTTCCAACCAACTGAATGTAACTGGAATATGTGTCCATTTTTCTACTGTCAGATTTTTATTCCATAAGTATAATAAATTGATTTAAATTTGTTGGAGAGTGTCGATATGCAGTGTGAGATATTTCTGAAAATGTTACCTCTTGTCCTCCTGTCAGTCGATTTTGGGAGTACACTACACAAGGATGTTATTAAGGCAGTAAGATATAGCGCCAGAACAAAAATATCATGTGATACATCTTACATTTTAGGACTAGGCAGATGGCTAATGTTATTGTGTGGAAATGAAAAATGTAACACCGCAACTGATTGGATGGATGGAGAACATCCTACCAACACATGACAAGACTGCAGATCTGGATCTTTGAAACTCTCAAACAGGTTGGTGACATAATCAGGTAAATACTACGTGCCTGTGGTAAGGCCAATAAAAAGTGTGGTTCAAGTTACCCAACTAACTACATTTTTATATTTAAAAAAAATGGGAGAAGAGAAAATTTTAACAAATGGGTGTAACTATGATATATGATTCATTTAAATCCATTCGAACCAAACTAAACAGTTTTTACTGACTGACCCATGGTTTTTATTTGTAACCAGAACGATACACAATGGGGGGAGGCCTATAATGCAAATTATACCACTACAATGTGGATATATAAAAAATTTCAGTAACACACCCTCCTATCTTTGCAGTAAGCAGTATATGGTCAACCCCACTTAAATATGTCTAGGAGTAGTAACCTAAAAGGCACTTAATCATAAAGTCATTGTTTCCTACCAATAAGATATTCAGAAGTCTCTTGAAGAGAAGACCGCTATATACTATTTACTAACGAACATGTACACATTTCACATTTCTTATGGAACAAAAAAATTAAAACATAATTTAAACTTCTTCCTTCAGCAGCTATTGTGACAGGTTTTGCTTTGGTAGGGTGTTTTACAGCACAGTAACAGTGAAAGCTTAGTGTTAAGGCAAAAGATTAAGTGCCGAGGCAATAACAGAGTAAAGTGTCTTACCTTGGGATACAATGGTAACTGACAGGAACTGATCTAGTGATAGAATGCAACATGTACCATTTTGGTCACAAGTAAGGCATCCTAATCATTGAGTCACCATAGTTCTTTTATTTGTGATTGAAAACATAACTTAAGCCTAATTTGGACTACACAGTATAATCACATCACCATTACATATTGGCACTTAGCAAAGTGTATGTCTGGCAAAACAAGGCACCTCTGGTTATTTTAGGAACCAATATCAAAGCACTGCTGTAAGATATGCAACCTTGACCCCAAAGTCAAAAAGGGTAAGCAAACATTTTAAAAAATTGAATTGTCTTGGCATTATAATTATTCATCCCAAGTATGAACAAAATTCATCTGATCTGGGAGTTATGATGCATCTTTGTAAGACAAGATTCCAATATGTTAACCCAGAGCCACATTAAGGCCTTACATGGCCCTAAGCGCTGAAAATATTATGGTGTCCCTCCCCCTTCCGCTACAAAATATGAAACTACAAAAAAAAATTAAAAGCTAAAAAGATGGGAAAATACAAGTGTTGCCACCATTCCAAATCAAAATACTTCTATATGCAGATCGAAATGGTCATATGTAATTCATTCAATTTTTATCATCAACAATTAATCTGAATATTGTTCTGGTGCTCCTGTTAGGCTAGTGCCCTAAGTAAGCGCTTATTGTACTTAATGGGTAATCCAGCACTGGTTATGACGAGAAATTATCAAGGGTTTATGAAATACATGAAAAATGAACTTGCACTAAAACCCTTACATTCATCTTTCAAAACTGATACTGCAAAAAGTTATCAACATGTTAAACTTTCCACTAACGCAGGCTCCACAAGAAAGAAGGCTCAATGTGTCCCGTGTCTTGTCAAGGTATGTGGGGCATATGCACTTTTTTCACTACTGTAAACATAATAGAGTCACTTTTTGACCATCTTCTAGGTTTTTGCATGGGTATGTACCTTTCTCAACTTTAGTAGCAAATTACATGCAATGAATTAAAGAAAATAACTTCTTTTATCAAATTCAATTCCTCTTCATTGTCTCCTTGATATTTTTTTGCCAATAAGTCTGTATTATCCAGAAAGATAATATAAAATCAAGATCACCATCAAGCATCCCCAAGATAACCACTACCTAGTCCTACCTCGACACTGATATTATGTTGCGGAAGTCAAGGTCTTACAGCCTAACCAACGGCTCTGTGTAGTGTGTTTTGATGTCGACTAACATCGCTACAAAATTTAAATTTTCAGGAATATTTCATACAACTTACAACTAAAATAACAACGCTTTTCTACACAGTAAAATCATAATGTTTTAGTCAGATTTTACTTACTCTGATGTCTTTTCTCTAATAAATTCAAATGCTCACAAAAGAAATGGACCTGTTTTCAAGTTTTGTTGGCCTAAATTTTAGTTGGCTGGAAAGCAATGAAAGCTAGGAATGCCAAAATCAGGTTAAGTTGTTATATTATTCTTTTAACAAAACGAATAAAAATATATTATGCCTTTGGAACTGTAAGCAACGGTTCATTTCGTTCAAGAAACATATCCCCAATATGAACCTACTTGAACTTACTTTGCCATACCTCAACTACCAATGCATTGCAATAAATTCAAATGTATGTCAACGGAACATAGAAATGCGTCCATTTTCTAGTATCATATTTTCATTCCGCCAGGATAAAGACAGTACAGTAAGCATATTTACTACACATAAATTAGTGGAAGAGTGTCAATATAAGGTGCCAAGTGTGCGAGATGTTCCAGAAACTTTTATTACTCATGCCAATGTCAACAACATTGGAAGACGCTATACAAGGCCGTTATTTGGATAGTAAGGCATAGCACTAAAACAAAAACATGTGCTATGTCTAATACACTGTAGGACTAACCACTACCCTTCGTTAATGCTGTGAACATGCCATCATCATCATAAGTACTAGTCATACATGTAAGGCCTTGACGCTGATATTTGTTTTGGGCATCAGGGTCTTACTGCCTAACTAACAGCGCTGTGTAGTGTATTTTATTGTCAACTAACTAGCGAAAGTCCAACTTTCAGGAATATCTCACAGAACTAGCAACTGAAATAACAGCGCTTTTCTACAAAGTAAAGTTATAACGGTTTAGTCAGATGTTACTTACTCTGATGTCTTTTCTCTAATAAATTCAAATTCTCACAAAGGAAATGGACCTGTTTTCAAGTTTCGTTGGCCTACATTTCAGTTGATTGGAAAGCGATGAAAGCTGGGAATGCCAAAATCAGGTTAAGTTGAAATATTATTCTTTAACAAAACGAATAAAAATATATTATGCCTATTGAAACTGTAAAGCAGCGTTTCGTTTCATTCAAGAAACATATCCGCCACATGAACCAACTTAAACATAATTCTGCATACCATGACTACCGTCGCATTGCAACAAATTCAAATGTATGTCAATGGAACATGAAAATGTGTCCATATGCTAGTGTCATATTTTCATTCCGCCAGGATAAAGACAGCACAGTAAGTATATTACATAAATTAGTGGAAGTGTGTCGATATATGCTGCCAAATGTGTGAGATATTCCTGAAACTTTGACTACTCGTTCCGATGTCAGCGCCATCGGAACACGCTATATAAGGCCGTTATTTGGATAGTAAGACATAGCACTAATATAAAACCAACATGTGCTATGTCTTACATGGTAGGACTACATAAGTACATACTAACTATTCCATCAATTTTGAATTATAAAAGCACAGGGGCTCGTTACAAAGAAAATCAATGGATGGGGGTTTTAACATGTAATAAAAAGTGTTATATTATTACAGGTTAGAACCCCCATCCCTTGATTTTCTTTGTAACGAGCCACTGTGGACCTGATAAGGTATATTAAAGATGAAGCAAGAAAATCACACTCCCAACTCGATGCAAGTAGAAGCATTATGGAGTCAAAGATGACATCCGTAATAAAATACGTGATTGAGTAGTGTCATCACCTTGTTGTATCGTGTGAATTACATTTATCATTCATGCAATACACAATCCAGCATAATTACATACTGCAAATTGTCACTATCCATTCGACAATTGCATGTAGCGTCCACCTTTCGTACAACTTACCTACAACAGTAAAACAATCCATTTTGACTTGAAAGTACCCCTTCATGTAATATCCAGATGATTTACGCTTTAAGTTCACAGCTTGAATATTCAAAGTATATTTCTGGGTCAACCAGGCTGTGGCTAAGGGATTTCCAGTAGAGAGATACAATTAAATGATGAATCAACCTCCCACCGGTTTTTCGAAACACTGTGTGTCTCTGTGTTTGTGTGTGTGTATTAAGTCAGTCTGTTCCTGTGGTGTGTTTTGTGTATGTGTGGACTAGTCCATGAAACCATATAGGGGTGTACAGGTTTATTTTATATGCAGTAAACAATCTGAAATTTGGGTCAAGTAAAAGATAACTGTCAGGAAAATTTATCTAAAAAAAAATTGTATACCTATTTTTTTTATTTATTTTTTTATGATTCCACATGGCCAAAATAAACAGATATTATTCATGAACAAGAGTAAAGCAGTCGACAAAAACTATGCAGCCAGACAGGACAAGGTTTCACAAAGTTTCACAAACTGTTGTCCAAGAAAGATTTTACTGTAACTTGTTTCTGATATTTCTGACAATGCTGGATTTTTGTGTTAAGTAGATATAATACAAAGGATAAATAAACTTGTGAAGTTTTAAAATTTTACACTTGTACTCCTTTTATTCTTTGGAGAAAAAAAATGAGTTAAGAATACACTCAAATTTGAGGAAATCCACATTTTTCTTATAGATAAAACGAAACTGAACAAGACTAATTTCAGAAAAATGAGAAGTATTAGAGTGCATTTTAATCCATAATGCCTTCTCAATGTTCGGTGAAAAGATCTTAGTTCTAACCCAAACAATAAGAAAGATATTGAAAATTCTAAATTTAAGGAAGATGATTTCAGATGTTTTTTTTTTTTTTAAATCATAATAGGAACCAGGGGTAAGTCATTAAATGACAATTTATTATTTTCAAACTTTATATACATCTGGGAAAAATGAACCCCAGAGTATAACAAACTGCATATTGATTTTATCCTATTAAACTGTAGTTCAAATGAATTACAGTCTATTAAGTCATGGTGAGAAGAGCAGATATTATTCAAAAGAAGTTAAAATACACATTGCTGAGATGACAAACTTACATGTTACCATTTTACATGAAAATGGAAAAAGAAATATATAAAAATACATTGATAATAGTTATTTCAATACATAGGTAGGTAAAGTTTCATCTAAAACATTTCTAACTGAATCACGTGTGTGTGTGTGTGTAAAACCAGGGATCCTGAAATTCTGATGCTCTTATTTATACTTTCGTTGAAAATTTATGGTGGATAGATATGTGTGAAATTTAATATAAAAACATTCAAAGGAAGTATAACAAGTTGTTACATGTAAGAAAATGTTGATGCATAGAGCCATTTAATTTACCATAAAATGTAACATTTTTGGGTTCCAGATTAGATGTTAATGAACTTTTAGCATCATCTTTATAGACTTTGCTAGTAATAAGAAAATCACTCAGCCATTTACATCAAGAAATAACCTTAGACACAGTTGTTGGAGAGCACAAAATATTTGTATAGGTATTGGTGATTCACATTTAGCAAAGTGCACCACATACTCAACTTGATGGAAAAGACCAAGAATGTTCGGATTGATTCTATTAGTTTTTGGTCAAACTATTTTTTTAAAATTATATTTTCTTTCAGAAAACTATACTACGAATTTTTTTTAACCAATGAACATTATTTTATGCAACTCAACAGATTTAAAAATTCTTTTGGACTGAAAGAAGACTTACTAATGTACACTGAAAATACATAACACATAACTGACGAAATTTTTTGGTCCTGTTCGGTAGTTAAGTTTTATTCAACCAGGTCCTCAAAAGATGACAATAAATGTTAGCTGTTGTTGCTAGTATCAGTTTTGTTTTTAATTACAGCCTATGTCCAATGTCTGATATACTGAGTTACCCACTGGTCATGCGAACTCATCTGTCAGTCATGTCTGGCAAGTAAAATGAGCTTAGGATTTTAAATCTATAATGTGGGTGGGAGGGAGTATCATTTATGTGGATACATTGGGTCACTTTTTTATCATTTACAATAGCGAATATATTAGGTTCTAAACAGAAACATAATAAAGAAAATTATCGAAACACATTTTATGAAGAACAGATGGGATTATGTTATGCCTGTATGGATGTGAATGCATGTATGCATGAATACCATAGTACATGTACTGCATAGCTCCAAGTACATAATTTGTTATAGTGTTTACACTGGTATATGGTTGGGTGATTCGCAAATGTGCAAAATAATTTTTAAGTTGGATCCAGCACTACCTTGAGTTGAAGAGCTGGGGAGGCAGATATGGGAACTTAAAAAAGCATGGGAATAATTCTGCTTTGCTTGAGACTTCTAGTTTCAACCTACATCTGCATGGATCAACCCTAATCAAAGCAATGAATCTGCATCTGCAAGGATCAAACCCTGCTTAAAGCAATCAATCTGCATCTGCATGGATTAAACCCTACTTAAAGCGATCAATCGGCATCTGCATGGATCAAACCCTACTTAAAGCAATCAATCTGCATCTGCATGGATCAAACCCTACTTAAAGCAATCAATCTGCATCTGCATGGATCAAACCCTACTTAAAGCGATCCATCTGCATCTGCATGGATCAAACCTTACTTAAAGCAATCAACCTGCATCTGCATGAATCAAACCCTACTTAAAGTGATCAATCTGCATTTGCATGGATCAAACCCAACTCAACATGAACTCAGATTTCTAAAAACAAATAAATAATCTCTAAAATCTGTCCAATATTTTGCAAAGATACATCTGAGGTTCTTTTCAAATCAAATTCCATTGTACCATCTTTCATTTTATTTTCCTTATTGGATAAAAAGGTTTGTCAAATACAACTCCTATTTTTATATCAGTACATCCTGTAAAATGTGATGCCCTAATGAAAAATTCATTCTCATTAAAATGACTGATCTTTAATTATCACATTTGTCCTAATTTGAAAAATGAAACAAAAGAATTGCATAAAGACAGCAATGATTCCACAAAGGCCTGATACAAAAAGGTAATTATTTTTGACATTTCCACAAAATAAAAAAACATCAATAATAGCCAACTGGTACCAAATCAAATAAATCTACAGACCAAAATGGCTTTGACACCATATGTATTGTGTGAAAGTTATATTTTATTTTCATTAACCTTTAACATGCAAGCCTCCTGCTCAATGGGAAAATTGGAAATCTAAGACCCTTCATTCTGACATTTTTTGTGTCTTTCAAATGGCAAATGTTCCACACAAAACCCCAGTATTCTTGCCACTTCAGAGTGTCAACAATCACACAAAACAGGATATAATGGCTCCATGATGTATTCAACCAATCACCTCAAGTGTTCACATTCCATTTTCACAGTGAATGTACAAGAAATTGACCCAGAACAAAAAAAATTCAATTAAAACCCTGTTTCCTTTTCTCCACACAGTCTACAAGTGCTAGCAAAATGGCCCTAAGTAAAAAACCATAAAAATCACTTTTGACATGATTTTGAAAACTGTGTTAAATTGTTAGGATTAATTAGTTGAACAAGCAGCATGGACCCTGATCTGGAGGTGCATTATTCTACAGCAGATCAGGATCTCTCTAATACAATTAGGTACTAGCAGTGTTCTCTAACACAGTTAGGTACTAGCAGTGTTCTATAATACAGATACTGAATACAATGTAAGAATTTATTACTGTATATTCACAATTCTAAGTCGAGTCAAACTACAAACATGTGTGGTAGTATAGAATACATTTTCCCTCTTTTTCATTTTAACAGCAACAACAAGAAAAACTTTGTTTTTTTCTTCAAACAAAATATCTTTCATTAACATTTAAATAACTTCAAACCAAATGAATGAGAAACTGGGACACCAATAATCAATATATCCTGTAAATGATGTAGCAGTGTTTCTTATACAATTTGGTACTGTGTGTGTGTGTGTGTGTGTGTGTGTGTGTGTGTGTGTGTGTGTGTGTGTGTGATATTTGGATTTTTAACATAGCTTCAACAATTTTTCAGTCATATCACTATGATGTATGCAGTGTGGCAGTTTATTGTGATGTCTAGCCCTGGGGCATCATGCTGCAGACATATAGCATCATGTCCCACCCAGTCACATTATCCTGACACCAGGCTGACCAGTCTTAACACTAACCTCTTAATGCTGAGTGCCAAGCAAGGCAGCTGCTAGTACCATTTTTATAACTCTTTGGTATCACTCAGCCAGGGTTCAAACAAGTGACCTCCCACATCCAAAGCGGACACCCTACCCACTAGGCCACTGGAATGGTCCCAATTATTGACTAGCAGTGTTCTCAAAACAATTTGGTACTAGCAGTGTTCTCTAAATACATTTAGGTACTAGCAGTGTTCTCTAATACAATTAGGTACTGGCATTGTTCTCTAATACAATTAGGTACTGGCATTGTTCTCTAATACAATTAGGTACTAGCAGTGTTCTCTAATACAATTAGGTACTAGCAGTATTCTATAATAATGATAATGTAAGAATTTATTACTGTATATTCTCAATTCTAAGTCAAGTCAAACTACAAACAACAGAGATCCTGATCTGCTGTAGAATAATGCACCTCCAGATCAAGGTCCATGCTGCTTGTTCAACTAATTAATCCTAACAAACTGCACAGACATAGATCTGCTGGCACATAATGCGCCGGCAGATATGGGTCTGTGCCATTCACAGTTGGACTCATCTTATAAGCAAGTATATATGGGACATCCTGATTTACACTTTTTATCTTTAGCTATAATCTTTCATTTTCATACAAAGTTTTAAATAGCATAAACATCATGCAATGTTAATTTTTTTTTTAAATACACAAACCACTTTACTGCAAAATGCAATTATGAGTGATCTAAATCCAAGAGTATCAATAACTACCAACAAATTCATAAATCATGCTTCTACACTGGCAGACCTTGAAGACATTACAGGATATCACATCTACTTGAGGTGACCAGGTTGGCAACATCTGAGAAGTTTCCTCTTTCATCTTTTTTGTTACAAATGCCAGACCACTCATGCTGTGTCTGGTTTATCTAGCATATCTGATGACTAGGTCTTAAGTGTTTGGGTGAAACTTCAACCTTTAACACATTTTCAGCACAACCTGATAGTTTCAAAATAATACTTTCTCATGTGAAACAAGAGTCCTTTGAATACAACATCATAAGGCTACCCATATTTAATACTTCTAGATGTAAATAACTGAAACTTTTCTTTGCAGAAATTAGTTTTTCCTTACCGAAGTTGTAAGCCAAACACCAAGTTTAGTAATTGTACATGAGAACAAATCAAATTATTGTACAGAAACAAAATTGTCAACAGAAAGAGGGATGTATAAACAATATAAGAACATAATACACCTCTCCATATGGTTGGCATACACAAATCAGAGAGATTGGGTTTGTTTCCATCTCAAGAACAGATACAGAAAAAAGTGTACAGGTATCTAACAATCCAATCAAAATTATGATCTCTGAAACAATGGTGATCTGATGTTCTGCTGACCTTTCTATTCATCAATCAAATTACAACTCCAAATTGTGAATATGAAAAATTGCATTCAGAACAAAACATTATGAATAATACATGTAACAACATTTATTTACAGCATGAAATACAGTGCTTTTAAAATAAGTGGACTAGGAATTTCAAAGGTACCCAGGTACCTGTCGGATCTCCTTATTGTAAGTACATCTTGATTTTAATCTGATTATGATGCTTGATTACTTTAATAAAAAACATGCCAAATTCTCAGCCTTGATACTTATTTTATATATAGTGATCCTTCACTTTTGGCACAGTTCAGGAAAACCTTAAAATATCATGTTATAAGTGAGGCTGCACTACCGTTATGACCTAGGGGCTTAAAGTACATAACAAGAAAAGTGACAACCAACAATATTAATTTAGTTTTCTAAAAGACAAAGTGAAAGAATAAAAAATACAGTGAACTCTGCTTATTTGCATAGCCTCGGGACCGGAACCAAGCTATGTATATAAACGGAGTATACATTTAAGTGGAATTCATGTATATTTTCGCTATGCACTTAAGCGATCTATACATTTAAGTGGAGCCGACTATAACTTACAGTATGGTAGGAATTAATATTTCCTAAAGATTTCTATCAAATCCAATAGATCCAATGTAATCCAATTACATTTCCAAAGGTATTCCAAATGATAACTATAATGAACAGATGTCTCAACATACAGAAGTCACGAAATCCAAATGTCTTTAAGTGACTTCATGGTAAATCCAAAATAATCCAAATAGTCTTCAAGTGAATTCACAGTAATTCCAACAAACAACTGTAAATTAAAAAATCTCTTCAAACCTTACAAACTTTAAGAATGTTGATTTCTGCATCTATCTCCTGTTACATAGAAAAATAATGTGTAATTGTCTTTAAGATGTAAACAATTTTTTTAATTTTTTATTTCTTAGAGTAAAATGATTGATTTTCGTCAGGGTCACACTGGGTAGATGTGATCCTTAACAAGTATATAGTTTCTATAACCTTCTAGAAGATGATCACATGACCCCTTATTTATGTTTAGAATACGATATAACTCATGTGTTGGAGAATTAAGCTGCGTAGAAGCTGGGCTGTTAAATTGGAAGTTGCATTTATGATGTTTGGAGTTAATTCAAATTACTTGGATTCTAAAGGATTAATTCTGTTATTTTTCTGGAAAATACATGTGTTCATGTGAGATTCTTAATCAAAGACAGTTCTTATAAGAAATTTATTTTAATTTCCAAAACTGGAGTGATAATTCTTGTTTCTACAAGGAACTGTAGACTTCAACAATACAGACTGCAGCATATGTCATCGTCTTCCATCTTGGATTCTTTGTCAGGATTCGAACGTGAAATCGGTAGAACATTTTGTTATTAGAACTATTAAGATTTTATTCTTGGATTATATTTGGATTTGATTCTACAAAACCATAAGTTCATATTTTTTTTCATTTTTACAGAATTTTTCCAGGGAAATAAATTATATTTTTAAAAGCTTGTTGTTTTCACTCTTTCTTGTGTTACTGTTTATTTGAGACTAAACACATGACATAAGAACTGTAAGTAATCACAAATCAACTGAAGTTTCAAAGCTAGAACTGCATTAAATAAACCCCTGGAGCCAATCCATAACTATGTTTGCAGAGTGATCTTAAAAGTCATCATGTGCAATCTTTGTTGATGCACAGGAATCTCATGTTCTAGCCTGACATTTTTTTTTGCTTACCCTATAAATGCCCAAAAGTTACTTTTAAAAAAAAAACATTATGCATGGAATGCAACGCTGGTTGGGACCTCATTTAACCCTCAGATGGTTAAGCTACTTAGTTTTCTTTTCATCAAATTGAGCCATAAATAGACAATGACCCATGCACGTTTACTCATTAATAATGAATTTTAAGTGCAATATAAAGACTGCCACTGATCTGCACTTAGATCTCTTTTACCAAATTTACATTTTGACAATTGCTTATATTCACTGCCATCCTGAGAACCATAACATGACATTAAATTTAGAATAAACAAATAACCATACTGTATACACAGACATGATACAGTGAGGAATCATACTGTAAACGATGGTGCTGTGAATTCAAGATGCTTTATAGTGATGGACCATATTGTGTAATAAGGTACTTTATAGTGAGGGACCACATTGTGTAGTAAAAGCTTTATAGTGAAGTGAGGGACCATACTGTGTAGTAAGTTGCTTTATAGTTAGGAACCACAATGTACTAAGATGCTTTACATTAAAAGATCACACTTTGTACTAAGGTGCTTTATAGTGAGGGACCATACTGTGCACTAAGGTGCTTTATAATGATGGACCACACTTAGTAATAAGATGCTTTATAGTGAGAAACCACACTTTGTACTAAGGTGCTTTACAGTGAGGGACCACACTGTGAACTAAGATACTTTATAGTGTGGGACTAATGTACAATAAAAATTGTCTGTAAAGGAAACTCAGCAACAACCAATTTTTTTATAGACAGGTGTTTAATGTAACTCTTGAGAAAATAGAGCTATATAATAGATAAGATAGAGCTAAATGAGATGGGTGTTTGGCAGAGGTCCCCTACCCCTAAATAACTTGTTCTACAAAGCCGTAAAATATATAGTGATATTTGAAAACAAAGCTGCAAGATGAATGCATTCAAGGGCCACAACTCTTTTAAATGATGAGATGAATGCTGAAAATCTAATCAGATAAAGTCTCATCAATATTACGGTGCATGACAACTCCAACTGAAATGCAATATTCCTTAGGAAGGTTAAGTTGTGGAAATCAAACTTAAGATGATGGGCATTCAGGGGCCACAACTCTTTTAAATGATAATGGGAAATTAAACTCATTCAAGGTCTCATAATATAAAACTGCTTGTTTCAAATAGAACAAAGCTGAAAAAAATGTATGCAGTGGAAACCCAAGTCAGGAGGATGGGCACTAAAGTGTCGAATCTCCTGTAAATAATATTGTGGAATGCTGGAAATTAAATTAATTATTTCTATGACATGCCAAACTGCCTAAAAGTATCAGTCGGGTGCTTGAACTAGGCTGTTTACAAGGTTCTGCTGTATTGGAAATGTGATGATTAGAAAATGGTAATAACAATCAGAATTGGACACATGTAACAGGCAACAGGGGACTTTCAAATTGTTATCTCCCCTAAGTACTCTTCAACAAGAAGATATGAAAACAAGCAAACTGCATTTAAGGGGGCACCATTCCAGTGAATTCCACTAAATGACCAAGTGAAACGTATGAATAAATAATAAAATAAATGAATAACTTTCATATGAAAGAAATGTTTACTGCATATGAGCAAAGACAACAATCTATCTAGTGAGATAAAGACAGGGTTTCAAGCAATGTTTAAGCTTTGGTTAAATTTTACAAGTCTTACTGCACTATGGAGTTTAGACTGTGATGTAGACTGGTTCAGTTTAAATAGATGTGATGTGCAATGATATAATCTTGTCTCATTTAAGTTAGTTAACCAGACATCATAAACATATCTGCCAACAATATAGATCTCATCTGTGAAAAAAGGTCACCTTTGCTTTCTGCTTGCAGATATGTTGTATTTCCTCATTTAAGATATACCGCTAAATGCAATAATTATGGTCCTTGCCTTGATATAATGATGATGGCTCACACAACATAACATATTAAAGAATTAAACTGAGGGATTTTGAATATCAGTAATCAGTCATTGTTTAACACAGCTTATATTGAGCCTACACTAAGCAAATGGATCTCCATTAACAGCCAGCATCTTCATACTTTCACTAAATAATATCTTGCTTATTTGCCATACATCACCATTTCCTGTAATGTAAATCAACATTAGCCATCACTGGTATGTGTCATAAATAAATATGGCACCATAATTTGGGTCACCTTGGTACAATCTAAAGGATTCAGTACAGCTCAGTAGATTTTGTACTTACAGTCAAGACATGTGTTTCTAATGCCAAACAGATCCAATTAATTCATAAAAAGTTTAAATTTTGAATGAACTTTTTCATGAGCACAGCTTTACACCCATTCTAGACTCCAAGGCCCAAGCTGCCCAGGAGAATCCCAGCCTCTTTATAATTGCAGTAACACCCCATATAACATGCTATCCTGAATTCGCCTCTTGATAACTCCGTCTCTATCTCTTCTAATGAAATACTTTTTGTTTTGTTTTAAGGACAAGAATAAGTTACTCGGCAATTATTTTTTCATGAGTCCTATATGACCAATCACTGGAGTTTGTAGTGATAAGAAAATGGCAAAAGACATGATGATTTTAGCAATGTCTTGAGAAATGTTATAAATAAAATGTACCATTTCTTCCTTAAAATGATATGCTTGCTCAACTTCTAGAAAAATGATATACAGTAATACCTCGTGCATTCGCGTTTCTGGATTCGCGAATTCACGGATTCGCGAAATTTTCATTGGTACCCTCTACGTACATGTTTTTTTTATTTTATTGAATTGTACCTTCGGTATATGACTTCTGTGACATATGAAGTTTACCTAGTTTACCTTCCTGACAATGACAAAGAAAATGTCAGTCATTAAGTTTACAGTCCCATTCGTTACTTGGTTTTACCTTACTGTGAGTGCAAAAGAAAACGGCAGCCAATGAATTAGTATAGGGGTAATATTAGTATACATGTACCGTACTGTAAATGCACTAGTGTGGCAAATACCCATTAGGCGATACTGTACTGTACTCTATTTTTACGTCAACCATTTATTTCTCTTTTTAAGGGTAATGTATTAAGCTAACTTTTAAATGAAATTAAAGTGCTTTGGGAGCATGATCTGGGTCATATTTAGGGTTTAAACCCTAGAAATAGCATTTATTAGCATTTTTAGTGACTCGTACCAAACATTCGCGATTCCTCCTGATTCGCGACTGGCTCTGGAACCTAACCTCGCGAATGTTCGAGGTACATGTACCCTGGTAAAACTTGCACAAAGAGTCGAATATACTACTAGTTCATGTAAAACCTTGTACAAATTAGACCTAAGCAATTCTCCAAATGATGACATGATGATTTTTTAGAAAGTATCTCAATTTAGACTGTCTGGCAAATTCTATTCAAGATACACCTAACTGCTGCTATAGCTTCTACAAGTGAGTGAGACAAAAAGTAATTTCTTGGAACAGAGCCAGTTTCTTGATACTGTTATAGTGTCTGGTTTATCTTTCATCTTTCCCCTTAACTCATCATCAACCCCCTTAGCATAGCCTACGTACTGCTGAGCTCTGTAGCGTCAAGGTCATGTATGATACACTAAAGTGGGTGGTATTATAGAAAGGTAGACAGATGTAGCTCTACAATGATACCAATAATCTGGATGTTCTAGTTGTACTACAAAATAGAGAGGGAAAAACCTAGTTTTATGGACCTTTTTTTTCCACTAAAAATTCACCCATGGTCAGAATCTGATTTTGTGTCTGGATTTTAGACTTCTTTTTATTTTGGCCTCAGATCTAGCGCAGACCGGTCTGAACTGCAAACAGACAGGCAAACCTTTGCAAAAAGTAGGATAAGATGAGCATTTGGATTAAAGAGTGGTCTCAATACGAAAATGATGGGTCAGTTAAGCTATTATTTATATAAAAATTCCAACTTTTACCCTTCTGTTAATACGCAAGTGAAATAGCCAATGAAAAACAATGTTTCTAACACAACTAGGCATTAGGTTAATGGGAAATCTCTTGAAGTCGATGTATTAGGATGTATTCAGAAATCGCTTTCAAAATGTGTTTCCTACTCACATTTCAGGTGAAAACGACAAAAACCTCCAGGGGTAATGAGTTAAGCAATACAGTCAAGCACAGCATTTTGTATAATATAAACTACTTCACTCTGCTGCTGGTTCAAAATACGATAAAAGTCCAGTTAAAAAAAAAACACAACACAACTGATGGTTCAGTTTAAATTAATGATCAAGAGAAGGCACCATTACATGGAGCAGTTACATGTAACAAGTCTTCAACAAATATCACTCAAAAACAATTGTCAAACTAATTATGACAGCATTTAATTGCCCACTGGGCTACCAACATTCAACATATGATAGTTCAGACCATGCCAGCATATGACATAGCAACTCCAGCTATGCTCGGAGCACAAGATTTTACTTACAGAGCTATGGTCCTTCCATTACTTAAAGAAGTGTAAAAGACTATACAATGCAGCCCTTCCTCTCTAAAGCAATTCTTGCAATTCCAAACTTGTTTCTTAAAAAATGTCCTTTTTTCTGAACTTCTAATAATACATACTGGTATAATACAGTGAAACCTGCTTTGAGAGACTGCCCCCTTGAATCTGCCAAGAAAACATGGCCATCCAAGAGCATTGATCTTTCATTTGAGGTTATTACATTATATCAAGCACTTGAGCATGAAAAGCATGAAACAAAATGATCTTTCATGACAAATAGATTTACAAAACAGAACACAGCTTTACAGATATTACTATTCGTGGTCCTTTTGGCTATAATAACGTTCTTTTTGTTATGGTAATTTTTTTCTTACTATGGTAATGTCCTCTTTATTGTGGTAATGTCTTTGTTATTATGGTAATATCCATTTTACTTATGGTAATGTCCTGGTTAATATGGTAAACAACTGCTATAAATAACCTTTAAAATAATTTTCTAACTTTTCGTTTCTTTATAGAGGGTTAAATGAACATTTAAAGCCATTTCTTAAACTACTGTGATTTGCTGATAAAAACATTTTCTACTATTATTAAAAACTATATTTGTCAAAAGTGTGGATGCTAGGCCATGAGTATGGAGAGACTAAAATCCATTTAAGCCAAAGAATGTGAAAAAATGTTTGAAACATCATTTTCACATGCTTCAATCCTTAAGCAAATATGAAAAAATATGAAAAAGAATTACTGCAGCATTATTATGTTGATCTAAATATTCACATCTCTGGAGGAGTAGGAATGGGGGGGGGGGAGGCAGCACAGGCGAGAAAACATCCTTTAAATATCCAAAGGAATAAGTATTAAGCTATCAGTATTTGAAATTAACAACAGCAAATTATGACACAAAATTTAAGTTTCGTAGCTGTGCTGAAAGCCAGCAGCAGAAATCTGTTACCAAGAAATATGTAGAGTTTTACCCAAGACCTCTGGTGAGCACAGAAGAGAATAAATATGCAGCTAGCTAAAACCATTCACTGATCAAGAGATCAATTGGAAATGCAAGAATTACTGCCCAAAACAAGTGAAATTAAATGGGCAGCGGGAGAACCAATTACATGACCCATTAGGAATTCAATATGGTAACTTCAATGATGTCAACATGCCTTGACTAGAAAGAAAAACGTGCAATGGGAAAGTTTAAATCAGACAAACTAACACGAAATATGTTTCTGTAGAGGCCACTGTCAAACCTGTCCTAAACTCAGCAGTCAGCTTTTCACAATGGCCATTCTAATATCCCCAGATAATTTCCTACATAAATGTCATGTAACAGTCACCTGCCTTCTGCAGTCATTTTTCCCTGCCTTAAGTGGTCACTGGCACATATCTACAATGACAGCTTAGTCTTTTGCTTCATGAGGAAGACATTGTTTGGATAAAGAATATTATGTGAATCGATGTGGAAACATTTCTCTTGTGTACTCATCATGCTCCAGTCACATTGACAGTGTAACTCAAAGGTGTCAGTATCTCAAATTCAAAAGTGAGACAGTTTTTACCACATGGGTAAAAGGGTCAAAGCAATTTGTTTGCTGGATGGTGGGAAAGGTATTTGTGTTGTTGCAGCAGAAATGAAGTCACCTTTCATGCTTGTATAACTGGCATGGTTTGATTTAACTGTGAATTAAAGCTATCTATACTCATTATTCCCACTATGAAAACAAAGTCATACGGACAGCATTCTTTTGCATACCAGGGCCCAGCAATGTGGATGAATTGCCAACTGAACTTAGACACAAAGACACAGTGATCACATTCAAAAGGGCTCTCAAAACTCACTTATTTTGACTGCAAGAACAAACTTAAAGACCTAATAATGTTTCCTACCTGAAATATTCTCAGCATGTTTTTTATTTTTTAATGTTTTTCTAATTTCATGGTGTTTGCTTTTGTAATAATATTATTATGTTTTTTATCTTATAGGTGTTGTCTAATGTTGTAAAGTGCTTAGTGCTTATAAAGACTAGGCACTATACAAAGTCCTCATTATTATTATTATTATCTCTGATGAAAAAATTTTAACTATCAGAAGAGATAAGAATTACATCTCTTTTCATTTGGATCAGGGGTCATTCAATATGAAGACATTTTCTGACATGCAAAGTTTTGGTTCATAGGTCACACAGAATAGTCATATTTTGATTTCCTATTCATCACTGGCTTCTCACATAAGCCAAATGTCTTTTATCTCAGTGAGATGCACAACTGGCTAACCCAAATGGTCTCTTAACACATTAACCCCTAGCGACGACTTAACAAGGCAGGAGGTAGTAGTCTACTGCTGAGCTCTGTAGCGTCATGGTCATGCATGATACACTAAAGTGGTTGGTATTATATAAAGGTAGACAGATGTAGCTCTACAATGATACCAAATAATCTGGAATATCAAGTTGCACTACAAAATACAGATAAAAAAAACTCGTTTCTTTTACCCGACTTTTTTCTACCTGAAGTTCGCCCGTGGTTGGAATCCGAGTTTGTGTTCGGATTTTAGACTTTTTGGTCTCAGATCTAAGGCAAACCAGTATGAACTGCAAACAGACAGATGAGCCTTTGCAAAAAGTAGGATAAGATGGGCATTTGGAATAAAGAGTGGTCTCCATACAAAAAAAATGGCCCTGTTTAGCAACAAAAAAAAATCCAACTTTTACCCTTCTGCTCATGCAGAGTCAAATAGCCAATGAAAAACGATGTTTCTAACACAACAAGGCAGTATGTTATTGAAAGATCAGCAGGGATTCTGTGTTTTCGGATCTGTTCAGAAATAGCTTTCAAAATGTGTTTCCTACTCGATTTTCAGGAAAAAATGTCAAAAACCTCCAAGGGTTAATGTGTTAAAGTGTTAACAAACTTGGTGAGTATTTAATTTAGTGACTTGATTAAAGTGAGCAGAAATCTTGTATGGAACATAATTTTAGGTGCAAACAACATGTACATGTAATTTAGGATTTTGTTATAAAGTGCACATAAACAATCTTAATAAACAATCTTGATAAACAACAGCAATAATAATAATAATAATTATTAAAAAAACGTAGAACCTGTCTTGAAAGACCACCCCTTCTGTCCAAAAAATGAAGGTATCTCAAGATAGGTGGTCCTTCATAACATGGTGAAATACTATATCAGGTACTATATAATCAGTAAATCTGCAAGGAAATCCTGGTCTCTCAAAGCAGTGGTCTCCCAAATATATTTTACTGCAATAATAATAATAATAATGATAATAATAACAATAATGAATGGTATTTGTTCAAAAACAAATTTTAAAATGTGAACCTGTATACAGCGGTCACCTATGTACAGTGGCCAGTTCTGCCTTTTTCCCATGGGTGGTCACTATTGACAAGTTTGACTGTACTGAAAACTATCTTAAAAGGTAAATGTAACAAGCAATATGATCAGAGCAGCTTCCAATAATATATCAGCACATTAGACACTATTCCAGCTAGCTATGTATGCCATGGGTCTGTTTGTATCAAGGTGGATTGATGAACCTTGGCTGGTGAAGATGCCATATTGAATACTTATTATGCCATGTACTGTGCTCGCTCAATGGTCACTTGATTTCACTTGATATGGGCAGTAACTCTTTCTTCTGTAAGAGGAAATTTGTTCAATACATGGTTTCAGAGAGCTACATATGCCAAAAGTCAATATTACAAACTGGAATGATGAGCATTCTTTAGTGAGATGAAGTGACAACAGTTTCAGGACTTGAATTTATGCAGTTTTCACTCAAATTCTACAAAAAAGTTTAAACAGACTTACGAATCATTGTCGATCATGTGTGGTGGGGGTGCTGAATGCTTCCGATCAAGTTTCAAGGCACTCTTGGTCCTTTTCAGGTTGGATTTAAAACCTTTACGGATTAAAAAGTTCTGAAAAATAATGAGGAAAGAAAGTTAGTTTTTCCTTAATTGTACCAGTTTAGTAAATGCCATCACTAATTAACATTTCTCAACATGTTTTACTGATGCCAATACATGAAATATATGCAGAATAGCTTTAGGGGTTGCAGAAATTCCCCTCTTATAAGGTCATCCTTGGACAGCAGGAAAGTGGCCTTATAAGAGGGTAGCCTTTTAAGAAGGGGATCACACAGAAATAAGTAATAATTACAATAAAGTAAGTTGTTTTTTGTGGGGTTAATGGTATTTTTCAGCACACAATAAGCTATACATGCTGGCAGTATAACTGGTGGCAGAAGAACCATGGAAAAGACACAGTAAGAAACATCGACCAACATGAAGTTAAAGGCAAGCTATTTCACACTGGCCAATGTAAAGGTAAAAGAGAAAAAGGTACAATTAATTTTTAAATATTTAATATTTTCATTTAAAAGTCAATCACCAATTGTATTTCAAACCTTGTCAATAAAATCAGGGTGCAAACATCTGGCTGTAGGTATCATTCTCCATCTTAGTACTAATATTAGGTCATATACCAATACCTCCATTGTCTTTTCCCACTGCTGCAGAATGTATAACTGATGATACTTATTTGAATTTGATGTCAAACTTCTCAGTAATGATCATAAGACTCTCTCTCTCTCTTTTCATTTTCTTTCACTTTTCCTTCAAAACTGACAATGACAACATTTTGCTATTTATGCAGCAATTTATTCCTTCATTCCTTCACTGTCAATCTAATCTGTTGTTGTTTTTTTTGTTGTGGGTTTAACGCCATTTTTCAGCACACGATAGGCTATACATGGCAGCCAGTATTAATGGTGGAGGAAGAACCTTGGAAAACCCCGGAAAGAACCACCGACCCACGAGAAGCTACTGGCAAACTTTCTCACATACCCACACTGGCCGAATCCAAGACTC
The DNA here is from genome assembly GCA_028554795.2 of Sinohyriopsis cumingii. Classification (NCBI taxonomy): domain Eukaryota; kingdom Metazoa; phylum Mollusca; class Bivalvia; order Unionida; family Unionidae; genus Sinohyriopsis; species Sinohyriopsis cumingii. The sequence goes on from CM068840.1 coordinate 30,038,215, forward strand.
AAACCCATGCAGACAAAGGTGAGATGGCAGTGATCCTTAACGGAGAGCACTTTAGACCACTCTGCCACTCGGGGTCCCCAATCTTATCTGTAGCCACTGCACAAAATGAAGTTTAGAAAGGAAGTGAGCTTGTCATGTGATCGACTGATTATTATCTGATACCTCTAATTTCATAATCGAAGAGTGAAAAGCCATGATGGCCAAGATACCATTTTAACTTTACGGTAACTGAATGTCATGCTGACTTAAGCTGCCTCTCAGCAAACACATATCAGACATTACAATGACTTCATCACTGAAATTACAGGTAAATTTCACCTCTAAGGTATAAAAATGCTGGGAGCATTATTTAGTTAAAACAGACCTAGTTCAAAATTCATACCCAAATCTAATTGTAAAGGTCACAGAGTGAGGGTTGCAGAATCTCACATTTCTGGACAGATGGCCATTATACAGATAAATGTGGATGTTCTTAGATGCAAACAAGTCTTAATGTAACGATACATGTGGCTGTTACTTTTGTATAATACAGATAGCTATTGGAAAGACATATAAGTGTCTTGTCAAAAAAGAAGGCTGCTGTATGTAAGTGACTTATATACAAGTGACCAGTATAGTCAAATGTATGATAGCAGACACTGCCATCAAAATGGTTACCTGATCATAGGGACACAACTTTCATGAGTTATCTTTATAAAGGAATGCAGTCCTTAAATTTTATCTGGTTCCTTAAGTGCCCTGCATAGACAGCCAGGCGTCTGACTGTATATTCTTCACCTCTGATAAAAAGCACACTTCTCCTAACCCCTGATTCATACATAGAGTGTTATGACATTTCAAAGTGGAAGTCAAGATGAAATATTTATCATCAATACTTCTCAAGTTAACTAATGTTCTCATGTAACATCAATCTAATTGATAATAACAAAATACTGTGATACTGTATTTCTCCAATGACAAGCCCCTGCTACATTATAATAACAAATACATTTGAACCATACGTCTCCAATGATAAGCCCCTGCTACAATATAATAACAATTACATTTGTACCATATGTCTCCAATCATAAGCCCCTGCTAAATGATAAGCATCTTCAAAACAATTACATAACTAAGCTAATAGTTTATGTACACAATCTTTTTCATGGTTGCCAGGGGATGAATATGGGCCTGTCCCAATGAGAAATATTTCAAAATCTTGCAGAATGTTTTCCCCATACTATAAATTTACCCACTGAAAATTGTGTTCCCTAATGGTATACTGTTGTTTTGTATTGTTTTTGTTGTTGTTGCAAAATGATAAAGCCCACAGCCACTGAGCCTATAACCCAAGAAAACAAATGCCTGATTTAAAGAAGGCCAGGGCTTGCACATCAAGATCAAAGCATTATTGTGTGTCCCCTTCATGCTAAGGTCAAAAGACTGAGTGAGCATGTCACACAATTAGTTGGCTTAGCTTCATTAGGATTCATCCAAACTATGAAGAAAAATTCATTAAGGCATTTAGGAAATAATACTTAAAAAACACCTTAGACACAAATTTTCTATGGCTGTAACCTTTACTCCATCATTAAGGAGAAAAGCATGTGCAATAGAGAATGAACAGTGTTAGAGTTGTTATGAGTCATCCTGAATATCCATTTGGAAATACAAGCAAATAAAAAAACATTCACCAAACCTGGAGCACAAATGTTCTATCACTATGACCCTAACCCCAAGGCAAATGGGGGCAAGGAAGCATGCAATACACTTAATTCCCTTAGCTACATAATAAATGTGAAAGTATGATGAGAAGCAATTAAGTGGTTTGGAAAATAGATGCAAATGATAAACTTTAACTATTCACAACACAAACACCTCTGATACCAGAAAAGTGTCTACTTTGTCTTGTTTCCTGCTAACATGTGTTCAATAAGAAGCCTTGCCCCATGATAAACCCACCCACTCTATTTGTCATCGGATTTACAAGGTAGGTGCCTAATGTGTTTATATTATATACACAGCGTTCATTCTAACAAAGCACTAATTCTCACAATGGGACAAAAGAGCTCTTTCCTGCATGGTTTTGAAGTCAGGTTCTGAAAAGCTTTAAAAGGGCATTTTAGTCAAGACAAGATAATGCTCTTGATAATAAAATCTGTTTGTAGAATTTTTTGTTGTGAAAACTTGTCAGAAATTACATGTGCATTCATTGTTATGCCATAAATTAGTCATCAAAATGAATGGAGATTTTTTAAGTCTCTAGTGGGATATTTTAGTTATGGAGAAAAGGCAGGGAAAAGGTCACTAAGGTAGGAGACCCCTCTATAATTCATTGTTTCCCAAACCTATTCAACACAATCCAAGAAAGTATTACACCATCCTCTTTTACATCCCTTTTAGACCCTGGACTCATAAGTGATCCACTATTTACATTCAAATACTATGCCAGTAGGCATACATTTAGTTAGTACAGCCATAAAAAGAGAAATAACACAGTGACTGATTTACATAATTAGTACTTCTGTAAATCACAACTGAATTCCTTTGTGAAATTTTCAAAGTAACGAGATCTATTTGTCACTGTTGTTGTTGATGTTGGCAGTGGTAGCAATGGCTGTGACTGTGAAGGTCATGGTGAGGTTAAGTTAGAATAGTCCCTCACATAACACTATCTGCCAAACTTCCAGATATTTATATTGTTGGTTTTCTGACACTCAGTGCACTCAAAAGGGGTCAGGGCACATGACCCAAATAAATGACACTGAACACTTTGAGAGTAATTCATCTATTCATATAAACCTACAAAAAACGAATGAAGTTCAAATCTCAATGAAAATAAAATAAGATGTTTTCTTTGAAGCATTTAATACAATTACAATCATCACCACCCATTTATATCATCACCACCCATACATATCTGTGCACACACATAATCACATGTACAGACATGAAATAAAAAAGAAATACACCAAGTTTCTGTCTTGACAATCCATTGAAGGGTGGAATACATTATTACCTTATAGATACAGACTTGCTGCTCTCAGTAATTCATTGGAAGTTTGAAAGTGATGCAAATAACATTACTGTTCATCTTTAATTTTTGATTGGTAATCTATCCAAATTTCCCCCTAGTATCAAATTGAAATGTTCTTTCTGCATCCTTCATGTTTCTAAATTGATGAAACTCATGTAATCCAGAATTACCAATGCCAGTATGGTGCCTAAAATATAAAATGGTCCATCCTGCTCCACTGACCTTCACAAACTCAAAGTCAGTAGCTAGTTTTATTACCAGGTCTGACTCATTTCACCTATGGTTCATCTTTCCCTGAATCACAACTACATTTTTTTAAAAATTCTTGTATGAATTTGCACTCTTTAACAATGCAAATTAGCCTAATAGGCTATACCACAGCAGTACCTAAATCAACAGCAAACAGGAAGTCACTCTAGTTATTGTGTCAATTAGTATGCAGAATTATGGTTTTACTTAATCTGATTGACTGTACCTTTTAATTGCTTCCATGACAGTTATCTCCACAAACTGCCCAGGGATTGTAGCATTCCATTAGCAGGTCACGACTGTTTAATATTTATACAAGTTACAGGTCATAGACATATACTGTGGTGCCCTGAAATCTCAATCTCTCTCTCTCTCTCTCTCTCTCTCTCTCTCTCTCTCTCTCTCTCTCTTTTATTTAAACCATTTCTATAAAAACAACCATGTCTTAGGTGGGGGATTTAGGAGCAAAGAGTAGTGTTTTTCAAGTGTCATGATATGATCCCCATCAGGTATTTTCATATAAAATGGCACACTGCTGACTAACATGGGTGAGTCCAAGCATTTATCAACAAGCCTGCCCTGATGCTTTTTACTGGCAAAATATGAACAGTCTATAAATAAATATGTCTCCATTCACCAAGGATGCCCCTACCAATATAATGCAACTGAAGAGAAGAAGTTTAGGTCAAACAGGGGTCATTATGCTGTTAAATTATGTCAAAAAAGCATAGTTGGTAGAACATTGGACATATGATCCAAGGGTCACAGGTTCAATACCTGCCTAAGGTATCCAATGTTTCCTTAGGAAAGGCACTTAGCACATATTTCCACTGCATGTGAAAACAAAAGCTAATATACTTCACATTTATTTTTTTACCATTCCTCTGTAAAATTATTCAAGTGGCAAAATAATTATTTGCTGTTGTTGTTGCTGTTACTGGTAGTAGCCACAGGTTTTTTAGTGGTATTTGCCATGGTTGTGACTGTGATAATGATGGTGATGTTAGTAATTTGTGCAGTCACTCAACCAATGAATGACCATATATTTAAGGGAGGCTACTTCATTAAGGCTTTTGACTTCTATACAGAGTTATTGCCCTTATATTATAAGCCTGTTAGTAGGAATGAAGCAGTGCAGACAATATTTCCTCAAACACTAAGAAATGTTAATTTCTAATTTTGATTTCAACAACATGTAAGGGGCATTATTTTTGTCATCTAAAATAAAATGCATGTCCTGAGAAACTGAAATTTAATCAAATATTCCACGAACATCTCATAAGTACAAAAACAGCATGCATAACATTGTCATTTGCATGTAAAATGACATTATTCATGAAACATACATAACAGATGTGAAGACCTAAGGTTATAAGTGAACTCTGTAGTTTTTTAAAACCTGTCATGAACATATTTCAACTTCTTGTGAATTCATCCCTTGAAAAGACTGTTTTAATATCTTCATATATTTTCAAATCTCTCATGAGACTGTTGTTAACATCTAAATATGCTAGCTGAAAGTCACATATTTTGAAATTCAGCAGTCTTAATTCAAAAGGTGATCTTTTTTATCTTGATAACTTGTATTTTTTAACAACACAAGCATTACTTTAATGCACATGTCTTAGAGCTCTAAAGATCATGACTTGTATCGAAAAATTTATTTCACTAAAAAGTAAAACATGAAAATTGTCCTCGAAATAAGAAGCCAGTGCTTACTGTAAATCTTGATGGGGTCGATGTTATAGCATCCATGCTCGAGTCTTTTTCATCCACTGCAGCTGGTATCACTGGCGCACTCCCCCGATGATCATGATCATGATCTCCAACTAGCTTTTCATAAGAGGAATCTGGAAACAAAAGAAATCACAATATCAAACTGCAAATCATAACTTGCATTCTGAAATGCTATTGAACTTCCCAAAACAATGACTAGCTCAGTAAACAAAACAAGGGGTCCAGAGAACACTTCATGACTTGCCCTTACTCTAGCTGCTGCCTACCACCTTTGTTAGTTACGTCAAAGTGCCCTAAAACTTTAACATTAGCTTGCACAAAATCTTAAATATTATCTTGCACAAGAACTCTACAGAGCCCAGAGTGGCCGAGTTGTCTAAAGTGCTCACCATTATGGATCACTGCCATCTCACCTCTGTCTGTGTGGGTTCGAGTCTTGGGTTCACCAATGTGGGTAGGTGAAAAAGCTTGCCAGGGTCAGTGGTTCTTTTTGGACTTTTCCTGGGTTCTTCCTCCACCATTTATACTGGCCATCATGTATAACCTAACTTGTGCTGAAAAATGGCATTAAAACCTACAACAACAACAGCAAGATCTCTACATGATGTTGATCAAGACACCACTGACTATGCAGCCTATGTCATTATTTTCTCAACAAAAAAAATGGAATGACAAAAGTGTTAAAGAAGAGTTTCTTTGCATAAAATTGCACTCATCTTATACTGTTAAACAAGAGTGACTTTGCATAAAATTGCACCCATCTTATACTGTTAAACAAGAGTGACTTTGCATAAAATTGCACCCATCTTATACTGTTAAATAAGAGTTTCTTTGCATAAAATTGCACTCATACTGTTAAACAAGAGTGACTTTGCATATGATTGCACCATCTTACACTGTTAACAAGATTGACTTTGCATAAAATTGCACTCATCTTACACTGTTAAAGAAGAGTGACTGCATAAAATTGCACTCATCTTACACTGTTAAACAAGAGTGACTTTGCATAAAATAGCACTCATCTTACACTGTTAAACAAGAGTGACTGCATAAAACTGCACTCATCTTACACTGTTAAAGAAGAGTGACTTTGCATAAAACTGCACTCATACTGTTAACAAGAGTAACTTTGCATAAAATTGCACTCATCTTACACCGTTAAACAAGAGTGACTTTGCATAAAATTGCACACACCTTACACTGTTAAAGAAGAATGACTTTGCATAACATTGCACTCATCTTACACTGTTAAACAAGAGTGACTTTGCATAAAATTGCACTCATCTTACACTGCTAAACATAGTGACTTTGCATAAAATTGCATCATTCAATCAGATGCGCATCTTTAAAAAGATAAATGCCCTTCTCACATGAAGAACTCTAATACATCTAACACTTGAAATTTGTACTTTTACTAGTTAGCAGATATATTTTCTTCACAAGACATAAAACTATAAAAATTAACCTTTCTCATGGTCTTCATTTATTCCATCATAATTTAATACTAACGTTTTTGTGCTACCTTTGCTTAAACTCCAACAAATCTTTATCTGCTTCGATGGTTGAGAATTAGAAGACAACCTACAATATCTGTGGCAGTTTATGTTTCGTACACAACAATACAGAATCTCCATCTCTATCTATCAATGCATATTTGAAGAATGACACATCTTCCTCCTTTGTCACTGATGGGGGGTTTTCAATTGTCGAATGTAACTCATCATGACTTAGATTGCTTTAGATCTTCACACTGTATTTTTATGTCAGTACAGTTTCATGGCAACACACAATCATACTTGTAACATTTGTGTCAAATTCTTCCATGAATGTACATATGCATTCCATAAGGATATCCTGGATGACTAGGTATTTCTTACTACTGTTACAAAGTCTCCTAGTTTACACAGAATGTAAACAAGTTTTTGAAGTGATCTGTCGAAGTTTCAACATGGATACAGCAGTAAACTTTCAGCCACTATTGATGCTGCAAATGTGAACTGGTTATCAGGAGTTGACAGGGACATAAACTTCTCTGTCAGCTGTGAAATGTTCCGTATCTCACCAAGAAAAAGGCTAAAATTAGACTAATTATCTACACATCATCTCATGATCAGCAACACTTAAAACTGCTCTACATCTCCACACTACCTGCTTTGTTACAGAAACTGAACTATTTATATATAAACCATGCTGGGTGAGCATTCAATTCTCATATTTTCTTGTCTTTTAACATCTATTATCAAAATTCTATGGAAACAAAAGACACTTTGAAACATCCATTTTTATCATATCAAGTATACATGATAAGAAGACACAACTACATGAAAATATTTTAGGGTTTAGTACAATTACTTTTAACTTTTGTGGCAGCTTTTCAGCAGGATTTCATAGGAATAAAGTCTCTTTTACAGCAAATTTTTTTGCTGCATGACAACCTGCCAAGTATCTTCTCTAAAGACCACATACATAAGCATAACCTTACAAGGAGCTAAGGTGGCTTGCTAGTTAATATGTTAAGCCAATCATCAGAAAGATGTGGGTTCATTTCCCACAACATGGTCATCCTGAATTGGCTACTGTGGTATGCTCTTGGGCAAGGCACTTTATTCTAATTGTCTCCACATGATATAAAACCTTGAAAGTGTTGATGTGTTAAACAAATATCTAATTCAGCACAATGATATCAGCAAAACAGATAGATTAGTGACACTGTAGGACTGTATTGACCCTCTCCACAAAGAACCATTCCCCAAAGAACCATAACCAGCTGTCATCAGAATTGGTACATTTCAATCAATACAGGTTTTAGGATACAAATAGCACAGTCTACAGGAAACTGCCAGGAAACAAATAGTGTAAAACTTTTTTAATCTGTAACCTTGACCTTGGCCAGGCATGCAGATATCATTACAATGATATAGTAAACTAGACAGTGTCTATGTCTTCACCAATATGATGCAATCAAAGGCAAAGTGCCAAGTCAAATAAGAGCTCTCATGCCATAAAATTAGGCTGAAAAGAGAAACAAGTGGGCCTGATATTGCTCACCAGTCTACACAACCAGACAACAGACCATTACAAAAGCTTGTTTAAACTGTAATGTAAGAATATAACCCCATGTAAATTATCTTCCAAGCTTTACATCATTCAATTTTACATATGTTACAAGAGTATGAGAATTTGTTTTCACAAGATAAGGCATATTAACTATATACAGCCTCTTATTATATTCAAACTCGTCCATGCTCTTGATGATTTAAACCTATTTACCAAGTTTTACTGAAATTTAATTAGAAATCAACTCTGAGATTTACAGGTATTAAGCTCAGCCAATCATATGCAGCTAGATCATATCATTAATAAACACAGATCCCACTTATTAAACAACCTAACAAAATGATAATATGAGCTTCTTTATCAACCTAAAACAAAGTCTAATTGAAATTCTCAAGAGTGTTAATAAACCATATAGATACAAGATTACCTCATAAATATGCATTGATTTTGTTCATAACTATACTCATCCAACATCTTGATAACACAGGGCTATTTAAGAAGTTTGATCAAAGAAAAGTTAAAAATATAACTGTCCGTGCGTTGACAAGCTCAGCCAATCAAATACATGATCATGTTATTAACAGGTCAGGATTTTGTTAATAATCATACTAACAAAAGGCTTTAATTACATAAGCCTACTTACCATGTTTAATCATAATATAAAAAATACACTTTCTAGAATGGTAATCAGCCAATCAGGTGCAAGATCACCTCATATGTATCCAAATGCCTTGCTCAAAATAAAACTCATCAACAAACAGAAAGCATTAGCCTATTTACCTCATTTTTTAAAATTAAAATTAGATCAGAGACACTATTTCTTAGTGTTAAGATACTAAGCTAATCTGATGACAGATCACCTCATTATTATGCATTGATTTTGCTGACAATAAAACTCACTGGATATCTTGATGACATAGGCCTATTTATCAAGCTCCATAAAAATCTCATCAAAAGTAGAGCCACAAAAGTTGTATCAAGCTCAACAAATTAGATGCAATACAACTCATTAATATGTGTGGAGCTCACTCATTAGTAAAACATTACAACATGGTGATCATTTAGGCATTTACTGTTAAGTCGGATCAGAAATATGACCTAACGAGTGCTGACAAGTTCAGCCAATAAGATAAAAGATCACCTAATACAAATATAACACCTTGATTAACACCAATTTACCTCAAGCTTGATGAAAATGGCCCAGAAAAACACCATCTCTTGAATGGTATGATGCTCAGTGATTCAGATGCAAGATTAATATTCATGGGTCTCACTCATTAGTAAACTCAGATGAGATCCTGATAATGTATACAAGCCTGTATTCCAATTTTAATCAAACTCATATTAGAAATACAGTTTTATGAGTGGTAATAACCATAGCCAATAAGACACAAGATTACATGATTAACATGAAGGAATCTTGCTCATAATAAGTTCCTCAGAATCCTTGATGATTTCAAGTCTGATCAAACTAGAATAAGAAATATGGTGTCAAGAGTGGTAACTAGTTCACCCAATAAGATGCAGGATAACCTTATTAAAATGCATGGATTTTATTTGTTAGCTACCTCTTTTGAGATCCTAATAATATCATCCAATATTCAAAGTCTAAACATAACTAAGTCAAATAAGTGGGTCATAACACTGTAAAATATTGCTGATAGAAGTTGAGAACTGAAAAGTGCCTAGGTCTTCTTCATATATAGCCTCATACCAATGATTTCAATCCATAAGCTGGTAAAAAGTACTAAAGTCAAAAGGGCCATAATATCACCAGGTATTGCTGGAAATGTTTTGAAAACTTAATTTAATGTAGGACTTATCAATGTAAAAGCAACCTACCAAATTTTGTTTCAATCCATGAAGTCCTTCAGTCTTGAGAGAAAAAAAAAATTTGATTTGAAGTCAAATAGGGGTCATAAACTCTCTTAAATTTTTGCTGCCAGAAAATGATAATAGTATAATTGATTTAGGACTTCTTAATATAAAGTATTATATCAAATTTCATTCTGATCCATCAAAACCTTCAAAATTCAACTAGTGGAAACCAAATATGTGAAATACATAATGGTACAGGACAGAACATGAGATGAACACATGTACAAGAAACACTTAAATCTTACTGTTATTTTCAGTACCTGCTTGGTACAGTATATGCATTAAATCAGTAACATTAGCAAATTTGTAATATACACTGTCTTTTAGCATTAACAATAACATTTAAGGTAAACAGGCAGTGTCCTATGAAAGCTGTTACTTGTTGGTGTTAAGACAAGTTCTGACATAACATTGATCTGCTCTTATCATTGAAAAGGATTCAACTGACAGAAAATCACTCCATGCTCTAGCCTGTTCCAACATTCAAATAAGCACTATTCAAAAGAACCTCTCCTGAATTTATATATAACAAAGAGTTACAAAGAGATCAACAGAAATCAGAGTGGAGTCTATGCTCTAAAACAGGTTGACAAGCAAGGATCCACTTGTCAGATGCTGAGATAAACTCAGAATATGATCTTGTCCATTTTTTTCCATCTAATGAATGGGTTACTGGCAGACACACAGATATACAGACAGGCAGTCAGATGGACAGAAATCACAGATCTTAGCCTATGTTCCATTATGGTTCATCATTCAAGCTAGTACTATTGCTAAGAAGCTGTCAGATGTTGACAACAGATACTGAACACAAGCTGTCCTGATTTTATAAATGAAGGGACCTGCTGACAGAGACAGACATTGAACACAAGCTGTCTGGATTTTATAAACAAAGAGGCCTACTAACAGACAGGCAGACACTGAACACAAGCTGTCCTGATTTTATAAATGAAGGGACCTGCTAACAGACAGACAGACAAACACTGAATACAAGCTGTCCTGATTTTATAAATGAAGGGACCTGCTAACAGACAGACAGACAAACACTGAATACAAGCTGTCCTGATTTTATAAATGAAGGGACCTGCATACAGATAGACAAACACTGAACACAAGCTGTCCTTATTCTATAAATGAAGGTGGCTGCTAACAGACAGACTGACAAGCTGTCCTGATTTTATAAATGAAGGGACCTGCTAACAGACAGACTGACATTGAACACAAGCTGTCCTGATTTTATAAATGAAGGGACCTGCTAACAGACAGACACTGAATACAAGCTGTCCTTATTTTATAAATGAAGGGACCTGCTAACAGAGAGACACTGAATACAAGCTGTCCTTATTTTATAAATGAAGGGACCTTCTAACAGACAAACACAGAATTATATCAGATATCAGAGCCTGATCTTTATGGCCTGAGACTTAAGCAAGCAAAGTTGGCCAGGAACCATGGAGATACAATGGTAGGTACACATCATTTTGTCCTGATGTTATCAGGAAAAGGCTTAGTGCTGATGTTTATCACATCCTGACCTGCAGGGAATACTTAATGTGTATTCTGAGTATTGATCCTTCATCCATCTGGTACTGTAACAGTAAATCCTGGTCCCAATACAAACCAGACAGCCAATGGGTAACAGTCTGCACTTCAAGAATCCAGGCTTCAGTCCCTATTCCAGCAAATTCAAGACTAACTGACTGCCAAACCATGATAAATTTGGTTTATATTTTTGTTGTTTGTCACAGGATATTTTAGTTAATATTACTAGTTTTCAACTGGCAGGTGGCAGTGAAATGGACCTGTACAAGTTCAACATCTTTTTGATGCACACATATCATTATTCAGGAAAGCAAATAACACTTTCTAATAATTGTGCATGTATATAGAGTATTTTTCCTATTAAATCAAATGTATCAGCACTTTGAAAAAGAAGAATTTAAGATGAACATGTTAACAATATGTTCGTATTTCCCAAAATAAAACTTTCTCGTAACCAAAAAATTACTTAGGAATTATTTACTAAGATTAAGTTAAATCTTAGACAAAGCTCTTGAAAAATGCAAAGCACTGCAAAATGGATACAAAATTTATATATATATTGAATTATTGTTACAAATCAATTATTGGAAACAATATAATGTAATGATGATATCAAATGTAGTTTCATAACAATAGAAAAAAAAGAAGCACTTATTTTAAGAATGTCCAGTTACTGAAATGTTCTGGAGATTATTTGATGCATGAATCTGAATTTATATCACAAATGTAATAATTTTTCATAATATGTTTTTATTGGAAATACTAATTTAAACCCCAAAATAATATAATTGCTCACAAAATGTTTGTGTTCAAAATGCTAATTTATATACCAAATATTATAATTTCTTACAAAATGTTTTTATTGGAAATGCTAATTTATGTCCCAAATAGTATGATTTCTCATCAAATGCTTTTCTTGGAAATACTAATTTAAATGCCAGATATTATAATTTCCCATAAAATGTTTTTCTTGAAAATACTAATTTAAATGCCAAAATATTATAATTTCTCATAAAATGTTTTTCTTGAAAATACTAATTTAAATGCCAAAATATTATAATTTCTCATAAACTATTTTTATTGGAAATGCTAATTTTAATGGGTTAATAAAGTTCCTACTATTGCTTGCAAAACATCTTGCCTACATGTCTTGTTGTGGAGCATACAATCCTAAATTCACATAAAAGTATTGTTTTCTCCCATAAAACTAAATGGCTCATTAATAAATAGCTAATTTAAACAATATAACAGATGTCTTTCACATAAAGTGGAGCCATCTTTCAAGTTTCAATAATGTATAATGTAATGTAATAACTGTTTTACTCCTTCATTTTTATTGTTAATATTCTATGATAATCTTGTAATTTAATAACATCTTGGTTGTTTGAGACTGAATGTAATTGTGCAATAATTTGTTACTTTTTAATTATATATCTATCTTCTCAAATGTAACAGAAGTCATCATATTTCAAAGAAACAAAGATAATACCAATAATTCATCAAACACCAGGTCAGGTAGTGGTGTGGGAAAATTTTAAAATCCAGACAAATATGTTTATACAAATGTTATTGCTCTTAGGGCTCAAGGCCCCTTGTTAACAAAACTGCCAGTTTGAGTCTCCACTCCACCTTATTGAGACCTATGTAATTTTTATCTACTGAAATGTGCATACATTTTCTGCATCCAGGAGGGGTTTAATGATGACACAAAATTAAGGCTTAAAAATATAATGCAAGATTTCAAGCTTTCAGGTACTTTTCACCCTATAATAGACCACAAATTATGAAGACTGTCAAGTCTCCCCTGCTTCACCAGCACATAATCTAAAAAATTAACACAGTAACTTTTTACAGTTTACAAGTGCTAAGGTGAATTCCATACATGCATGCAACATTATTTAGAAGACTGATTTAAATATAAATGAATTAAAAAAGAAAAAGAAAAAAAACAAAGTGCAAGACAAATCTGAACCAAGATATGAGCTGCATGGTTATATTGATAATTGGCAGTTGATGTGACTGTTATGGTAGGTAATGGACTGATGGGCTTTGTTTTGGTGTTTTACAGCTTGGCAACAAATCCAGTTTTTCTTTGTGGTATATGGATTACAATGCTTTGTCCAAGGTCACACCATGGTAGCAGACTTGGCTGATTTGATGGTAGGACATGAATCAGCAATCTTTTGGTTGCAAGTCTGGATTCTAGCTTACATAAATATTTGCTTATAATCCAACTGCAAACAACATAGACCCTGATCTGTCATCACGTAATGTGCTAGCAGATAAGGGTCTGTGATGTTTCTTCAACTGATAACTCACAACAAACTGCACTGAGTCAGATCTGCCAGTGCATTATATCATGGTAGATATGGGTCAATGAAATTTGTACATGTACTTTGACTCAACTTAAAAGTAAGTTTATACAGTACTAATTCACTGTTGGTCCTAGGATGCAATGCATCTGTTACACTTGGTCATTAAAAATAAATAAGTTTGTTATAACAAGAGATTTTTGTAACAGCTAACTGTAGAGTGAACCAAGTGATTTAAGAGCTGCAGGTTTTAATAATGTTTATGTATGGTACTAGTAACATCTGTTGGCTGATACTGTTATATCAAAGACTTCCATCCCAGACTTCATGCTTCTTTTGACAAAGTAAACAAACAAATACTGTGTTTCTATCTGATGGTACATCTACATGAACATGTTCTGCAAAAGAGATAGACAGCTTCCACACTATAAAGATAATCTGTTCTTTCATAGCTTGACTGCACCTGTTGGTTTCTCCACAAACTGGATTTTTCATAAAATTTATTGATTTGTAATGGAATCACCAATTTGTTTAAATTTTCTAGTCATCTAAAAAATTTCTTTTAACTCAAAAAAAAGATTTTCTTTCTGCTTCTTGTGCCCGAGTATAAAAATGTTAAATCTGGAAACATGCATCAAGATTAACCTTACCAGAATGTTAAATTCCACCTCCATATATCCAAGGCAAATGTAAATATAAAAATGTCATGACTGAAGGAAGAGAAAAGATTTCCCTGTGCCATGGAGCATTTTACTCAATTTTGAATATGGCTGTAGGGAATTTACAAAAAAATTTTAATTTGCAAAAATATGTGTATATATTTTCATGTAATTTTTTAAGCTTGTTTATCAAATTCTTGTGGTCACGTTGGATGGATGTTCATGTGATATAAAGTTGAAGTACATATAGAGAAAATGAAAATTATTTTGTGAACATATTTAGTGACTATGAGAATCATAGTGGTGGGTGGAAAGTTACTTTTATGGAAAGGTTTACTATACAATACTGTTCAGTAACTTCTCTGCTATGCTAAACAATATTTTAAGTGTATTTCAAATGTTAGGATGCTAAGAGCTCCTACAATTTGATACGTTTTTATGGTTTTGTGGATTTAACACCATTTTTTACCACATGATAGAAATATATGGCAGCCAGTATATTTGGTGGAGGAAGAATCCAGAAAGACCCCTGGAAGAACCACTGACCTATGAGAAGATAATGGCATGACAAGACTCAAACTCACGTGGATTGGGGTGTGTATGATGAGTAGCAATCTGTCAAAGCAAGTGCCTTAGATCACTGTCACATGGTGCCCCAATACAATCATTTAAAACTTATTTTCATTACATATCCATTTAACCTTAAAAAAATTGATACAGTATTCAATATTGATACTGAATTTATATTTTCTGATAGCATATATATATCTCATCCTTTGGCCTTGTTATATCCCTACACCATATCACACTTGTACTTCCTGACAAAGAAAATATGTACTTAGTTTTCTGAATGCTTCAAATGAGGATGACATTTATACAAGCAGCTGAACAAGAGGCTTAAATTAGGTCTGATATTATATAAAATGCATTCATAATTTAACTGTCGACCCTTTCATCAAGAATTCATACATACTTTTGTAAGATTGTCAAATGCATACTATCTCATTCTTTTTATATCATATGGATCTTGCCAATTAAGTAAAAACTGAAGGAAAAAATGTTTAGTATGTGTAACTCAATCACCATCACATTCATTCAGGATCTTGATGACACAGACCTGTTTATCACATTTTATTGAAATACGATGAGAAATACAGTCTCAAGAGAAGCAACAAGCTTAGCCAATTAGATACAAGATCACTTCATTAATATGGGGCAAATATCTCAATTATTAAATAGCATGGTGATATAAACGTCTTTACCAAACCGAAATAATATCCAGTTTAAACTCAGTCTCCAGAATGGTAGGCACCTCATTAAAACGCATGGATGTCACTTATTATTAAATTTATCCTAGGTCATGCTGATACATGCCAATATCCCAAGCTTGATCAAAATATGGCATGCTGAGAGTAAATAAGGTCAGCCAATCAGAGCAAGGTCATCTCATTTATGTGTGCAATCTCAATTAATATCACACTTTTCTGAGATCATGTTAAATTTGTAAGCAGGGTTGGCACTTCTCAAGTACCTGGTGGTTGCCAAAGTTTGTTATTTCTGCATGTTCCTTTGCTAAGAAATTTGTATATCCTTACATCAGTTATACAACCGCACATACTGGGTATGTTAAACTAGCAAATGTTGTTAACTTCAGAATAAAAATCTGAAAACAGCGCAGTCCCATTAATGTTTAGTAGACAAATAAGCTGTTTTTATGGAATGAATCACATTTTTAAAATCCTAATCACCTCTGGGGATTTTGGCAGGAACTAGTATTAACAAAGGTATTTTCATCCTCATCTCTGAAGATTTAACAGTGTAACTTTTTTAAAATAAAATCAATACTTACATAAAGTAACATCATACTTACTGAAAAGCCTCTTGAAGAATCTGACAAGGATCATTGTGATCTACTTCCTCTGAATGTTTGAAAATTTCTTATATTCACAATATCTGCTGGGTTTTTTTTCAGCAACAATGATCAAGTTGTTCTATCAAAAACATCAATTATTTTTGACATTCAGATATGAATTTTAAGGAAGAGTTTCCAAAAAGGGAAACAGTTTATCAATTGTGATAGCTCCGTAACACTTTTTAAAAATTATAACAGGTGTAATATACATTGCTGATTCCTAAACTTTAGAAGTAAAATTTGTTGCCATTGTAGCTTTGGAAAGCTAATCAGCCATTACACATGATCCAAATGAATTATTTCCCAGCTGACCAGACATTTTTCATCCACATCTACCTTGAGAAATGCAACTATATTAAAGCAATACTTTGCTATGTGCATCAAACGGTTCACACGCTGCACTAAGCTGCAATGTATTCCTGGTGATGGATAACAATCAAGTGGTTAATTGACAACTGTCTGATTCAGAGACATACAAGCTATTTCTCCTGATATCAGTGACAAATTACAAGAAACAACCAGCACTGGCATCAATGGTGCATATCTTTGTTAATTCAGGCTTTTTCTGTAATGTTAAGATCTTTCTCAAGTGATATTCTAGTCTGCACTGACACGACTATTCTCATAAACACACACACTTTGTATACCTGGTGCATACTATATGGTATAGTCCTGCTACCCATCAACTGCATTAGCTTTCTCCATAGTAGTAATAGTCCTACAGGCTGCTGGTGGCAGTCTGTATACTAAGCTACATCTAACTGTAACTAAATACTTTCCCACCTCTATTTTACATCCCCAAGAACTGAATGGTCATCAGTCTTGATTATGAAAACTGCCAACAGCCTAATCCTGCATGAAATCTGCAAACAGTCTAAATAAGCATGAAATTTGCAAAGTGCCTAAATCCAGCATGAAATCTGCCAACAGCCTAAATAAGCATGAAGTTTGCAAAGTGCATAATCCCTCGGGAAATCTGCTGCAAAATTATGCCTAGGCAATAAAAGTCAATCTTCAGTAATAGACAAGTTTCAATGATACTATTAAATTGACTGTTACGCCCATGCATATTAACTAGTGATTCTATATTACCTGATTTCATGTATTTTTTTGTATCTTTTAATTTTTCATACACAATCCAGTTATCAAAAGAATAATTATTTAAATTTATCATAATTTTTTGTATTTTTCAAAAAAATCATTAAATTATCTGACATAAAATTTCTACTAAGAAGATTTACGTTTGCAAAAAAGGATCAAAAATACCTATAGACATTTTGTTGTTACAAAAATTAATAATTAATTGTTGGTGAGAAAATACAATGATTGATGCATAAGCATGGGTGCCCGCAGCATAGGTCGGGGGTGGGGGTGTCACACGAGTCCACCCCAATTCTGACTGGCCTCCCTGCATAAAATCCTGTGGGTGACTGTGTATAAGCTCACTTATTGTCATTACAATATCTACTGGTGTTTATTAACAAATGGACAAAGGACTTCACAGACCATACCTTTAAGTATTATCGTTAATTAGTTCTCCTATTAAATGCATCACCATAACAAAACACCATGTGCATTTTAAAATGAGTTTGGAAGACCTTTGATTTTTTCTTATCCAACAAATATTACATCTCAGTACATGCAAAAGTTAAGACCGCAGACTATTGGTCAACTAGTCTTTTTGCAGATTGATACAATGAGTCATACAAACATAAAATATAAAAACCATGTCATTTTCCATTGTAAATTTGAAAGTCACGGACTCCGTTAAATCGATTTGTATATATACATACACTATCTTTAAGTGCTTGTTCTGTTTTGACTTGGATATAATTAACATTTTATTTCAAATCTATTCTACAATATACCCTACTATTATCTTTATTGGTGAGTTCGAATAACAAGTAATGCATATGATCGCTTGTCCTTATAACATCTGCTGTATGGACAATGGCTTCAATAGCACATCGACAGATTTTCATTTCCCTAAATAAAGCCTCATTTCCCTACTGGCAGCCTCGCTGATTTGACCTCTTCCATCCATTCTTGCCCTCAATCTGGTTTCAACTGGATAACCAAAGTGCTAAGCATGTTTAATTACCATGTAAATAACACTGCATAGTCATGTGGTTGTTGTGACAATGTACATCGCAATTAATACAAGAAAGAATTGTTGATTTAGCAGTGTTTATTGATAATGGAATATAGTAGGGTCATAATACATGAGGATTATCACAATCGTCAGGTAACTGAAAATAGTCTTTTTTCTCTTTGCAAAAGCAACAAATAAAAACCACCCTGAATAAATACGATCTTGTACACTGACAAAATTTTTTTTCATCTCTTGCTCTCTCTCAACACACACACATGTGTGCATGCACGCCCACACACATTAACTAAAATGTGATTTCATGTTCTTTATTTTTATTTTTTAGTTGCACTTAATTTTTTTACAATGTGGACTCGTATCGATGCGTAAAATTTACCAATAAATAATACCCATAACTAATACATGTTCAAACCAATTCAAAATCATTTTGCCAACATTACACAACATACCAGCTACATATGCTATAAATGCAGGCAAGCTTGCACACTGAGACATAATCCTCTCTCTGTCTCTCTCTCTTTCTCTGTCTCTCTCTCTCTGTCTTGTTCACTAATAGCAACAAAAATCTTTTTGAGTGTTTTTATTTTTATTGTAATTAGATTCTTGAATTGAGAGCAGAATGAGACAGAAAATATACATTTACTTCGTACGTTTGTACCGTTAGGTTGTTAAGTAGCGTGTGTTCCGTAGAACTTGTCCAGGTATGATCCCTTTATTTATCATACACAGTCAGTACCACTAGATGATAATTATTTATTTTACATATAATTTTTCGTACACTGAAACTAATAATTATTTTTTCGTGTACGAAAAATTACATGAAATAGGGTATGCATAGTATCAAAGCTTAGATCCCAACTGCCTTGCAAAATGGGACAAAAATTATTCATAACCTTTAATGAAACATGTTAACACATGTCCTAGTGTGCAGCCTTCCTTTATTATTAAGAGTATGCAAACTGTACATGGAATTTTCTAATATAGCTGTTCACAGTATTCAGTCACAAATATTAAATATTCAAAATTCTCCATCATCTCACCAAAGTATATCATAGACACACCAGTACTCTCTGAGCTAATTTAGGGGGTAAGGGATGCAGCAAACAAATGCCTGCCCAGCAACCCTCCTAAAAAGCAAAACCAAATATTTATTTTTCTGTCGAAGACTTAAAATAATTGGACCATCTGAGACCTTTCTGATGCTAAAAATCCAAAATCCATTGCATAAAATTCTGATTCTCCCAGTGCTGTTGATAACAAGGTCCAGACATCATTAATATATATAATCATGGCATATGCATCATTCAATCTATATTGTGGTGCTTGAATTTGGACTACAGACCAGACTGTTAGCCAATCCTGTACAAATTGATTAATATCCTGTATACCTATCAACTTTTCACTGCTGACCAGAATGGGGGCCCAATCCTGTTTAAGACAATAATTATCATGTACACCTACTTTGCCCTTTTCATGCTAAAAACCAAAATCTATTTCACAAAATCCAGGCTCCCCCAATAATGTTGAAAACAAGGTCCAGACACCAATACTATAAAATAATGTTGCAATATGAAACTGGCAAATAACAGTACATCTTAATATATATTTTACTAAAATATTATGACACCTGTTGACAAAGAGCAATCAAGGAAACAAAAAATTGTTGTCAATTGTGGCAGAAGTCAATTTAAATACTGCAGAAAAGTAAACCCAAGAAAAAGGGGCTAATAACAGCCTTTGTTAATGAGCATGTGTCCTTTATACATGTATAGGTTTTTCCTAAGGATAGTTTCACTAAAAAGGGTTTGGTCCCATTTTCACTAAATATTGCAAAATTATAATCTTCCTCAAATGGACTTATCCAAACATTGTTATTGCTTGGTTACATAGTAACAATTAAATGTTTTTACAGAACCTTTCTAGCAGGCATCAGGGATTAAAATGCAGTCACAATCTTTTAAGTTGGTCTGATTTTTCTGATACAAGGGCTTGGGGATGTAAACTTTGTCTCAATGTGCTCTCACATGTGCTACAAAGAGGTGACTAATGGAGCCAAAGGCCATAGTTAAGCAGCTAACATGCTGCACTTGTGACCAAAAGGGTGCAGACTCAAATACTACCATTGGACTAACTTGTCTCAACTACCAAGGTACATCCATGGGCAAGGTAATTTACTCCAATTGCCTCTGCATTAAATAATCAATGTTACTTTGATGGAAAAGCTTAGACTTATCTGGGATTAGAATTCTGAGATTTTCCAAAAGTTTGAGGAATTTCTAAAGTTTCTTTTTTCTCGAAAATAAAAAGAGTTCCAAGTGTTCATCTTTAAAACTTCAAAGCATTTCTATTCTCTGTACGTCTGATGAAAATCCTAATTTTGTCTTAAGTATCAGCAGCAAAATATTGTAAAATCTCAATTTTGGGAGTAATCTGGAGAATTTTTGTGATACAGGCATGGATAGCATAGTGATACATGACAGTGTTGTAAATATTCCCTTGGTACACCGACCCACCTTACCACTGATCATCCATACAACTGAAAACTGACTGTCCATGCCTTTGGAGAAAGAAAAAAACATTTACATGGTCCTAAAGAGACAGACTTTGTGGTCATGAATGGAGGTGTATAGTAAAATATGGCCATAAATCTATAAAATGATGATGTAAAATGCTTACAGTCAAACTCCTGAAAGAGTTGAATAAATTTAAAGCTGCATATAGTTTTTTTTAAATCCATGATGATCCTTGTGCAAAACACAAAGCTGGGGAAAAATGAGAGATCACACCGCTACCTGCAGTTAATGTTTAATCTCACAGGAAGTAGATGATTGAGATCTCTTAAATAAAAAAAACTGCACACCAAATTTAGTTGAAATCTGACAATCCTGTAAAAGAATAAGTTAAACAGGACAGGTCATCAGTTGTCAAAGTTCATGTATATGAAAGTATTAAATACTCCTATCAATTATAAAGGTGCAGACCATATTTAGTTGAAATCCAAAATGGGCTTGCATTTGCTCTGTGAGCATAGTATGGTGTTAAAAATGACCTTAGGATGTGAACAATGTAGGTATGAATTTGGGGTTGGGGTGCTTCAACTTCTTTTGCTATGAACTGCCATTTACTTCTCTGGTCATGTGAATAACATTCATACACTTTGTTTTAATATAACTATCCAAAAATATGGACTTTTCTGACCTCACTTGCTTATTTTATGTTTTACAATTTTTTTTAATACGAAGACAGTGAATGTGACACTAAATTTGTGCACAAAATTTGTCCCTTACAAACTTATATTATGGAAATTTAAATTTGGAGAAGAGGTCTCAAGGGCCATAACTCCTGTAAATTATGTGGAATGCTGAAACTCAAACTGGTTCAAGGTAATAATATCTGGCTGAAATCAAACAATCCTTGGTCAAGTTATGCTAGTGAAACCTAACATTAGAAAGCAGGGTAATCAAAAGATATATCCCTGCTGGATCATGACTTGCAGAAAAAAAATCAAAAGCAGCAAACAAAATTTGGCTGAACTCAGCTATTTCCATTAATGTTTAAAACAGACTGATGGATAGATTAATGGATGTGATTACTACATGCATACCAAATATGAGGATACTCTTACAAATGTATGTCAGTACAGAAACAAAAAAAGGAGAAAATCACACAACACCACGCATGCCATTACAATCATACCAACACAGAAATGTGCAGTTAGTATTTAGGCCAAAAATTGTAATTACACATTATAGGTCCCTTTGATAAGTTATGCTTAAATAAATAAATACACCAAGAGGGTACTATATCATCACCTCATCTGTGAAGAACAATAATGAGAAAATAATTACATGGCCAGTATCCCTGCAGAGCCTATCAACCACTTAAGTACCTCATTTCCCCACTATCTGTTCAGTCAAAAATCAACTGGATCTATCTTTTCAGCAGAGAAGAGATCAACCTCTAAGCATTTGTGAAAAGCAAAAGGGTAATAAGACAAGCATTCTGGTGAATACAAGAAATTTAGAAGTCAGACTCAACCATTTCCTGATGCTCAAATGGATACATGTTCACTCCTGCATCAACCTCTTTCTCTTTAGTTGTCATAATCATCACTATCAACATCATCATTGATATTATCACCATTATCACCACCATCATCATCATCATCATTATTTACTTTATAGCAGACTCCAGTAACTTCCCACCTGTGACTCACCAATTAGTGAAAATCTGAGGAGAGTTCCAAGTTCCTAAAACAATGTATGATCTAAATCAAGGGCTTTTCACATGGTGAGAAATACAAGCATTTTAAGCCAAAATAAAAATCACATTATTGCATCATAAACTAATGTAAAGACAGCCCAAGTCAAGAAAGTTCAGTAAGGAACACTGACTCTTGAAGGCCATTCCAGTGGCAAAATCCAAAGATCCTGGACAATTTTTTTATTTCTTTCTTGGAAACTTTGGCACAAACAGATGTCAACAAGATGACAAGATAATTACAGATCCAAACTAACCATGATATGTATAGTTTCCATGCATGACCATCAGATAAGATTGGAGCAGCCTGCCACAAAAGTACCTAAAATGCCTACCATACTTAACATTATATAGGTTCCTTTAGAAGACCTAGTCAAAATGTACAGAACCTATACATTGACTATACTTTATTATTCTCATAATTACTAGGTATGCAGGAAAATATTGTCATGTCATCCATCTGTCTGTTCACCACACCACTGGTCAATAGCCACATCTCTTCCAATATTTGAATGAAATTTGTATACAGGTTGCCCATGTAATGAACATCAACAAGTGGGGCATGTTTTTTGGGCCCTTGTGACGTAGAACTAATGTCACTGTGCAAAAAACTTTTTTCTTCTTTGTCAGAGACCTTTACTTTTGGTCCCTTGACCCCAAATCAACAGGTTTCTTACCAACTCCAAGTGAAAACCATCCACAAAGTTTGTGCAGGATTTCTTCTTTCGATCACAGTGATCCTGACCTTTGATTTCTTGATCCTGAAAACAATAGGTTCTTTCCTGACCCCACATGCAAGTGAGCCATCCAGTACAGTTGGTAATGGTAGATGGTGGAGAACTAGAGTTACTCTACTGAGTGTGTGATTTGGATTTTTAACGTAGCTTTAACAATTATTAAGTCATATTGCTACGATGTCTGCAGTGTGGCAGTTTATTGTGATGTCTAGCACTGGGACATCATGCTGCAAACATGTAGCACGATGTCCGTCCCAGTCACATTATTCTGACACCAGGCCGACCAGTCCTAACACTAACCTCTTAATGCTGAGCACCAAATGAGGCAGCTGTTAGTACCATTTTTATAAGTCTTTGGTATGACTCGGCGGGAATCGAACCCATGACTTCATGCATCCAAGGCAGATGCTCAGTAACCATTAGGCCACTGGAGAGGTTAGTTACTGTATTGAGAAAAAAAAAAAGAAAATAGATGGACAGACAAATGTAACATAATATGTTCCGCAGACAAACAAAATTATGTCCCAATATTTATTGACAGTTTTTACATTTAATAAGAATTATTTTTGGCAACTTTTGTTCTCAGTCAATTATACTTAGAATTATTGCCTGTTTCTGGGTGTTTAAATATAATATCAACTATAAGATTCACAAGATGAATTCCATTATACCCTGACTTGCAAGGAAAATCTGTTGAGAGCTGGCTGTGTATTATTTATTATATCTTGTACAAAATTATTAAGGACTTGTAAAAAGAAGTTAGTTACTCAACCACATAGTCATTTTAATGCTGAAAGATTTGAGCCAAGCTATCTGAATTTCCTCCAACATCCCTAACCCCATTACTTACATCTGGATAGCAATGTTGGGGTGTCAAGGTATATAGAGCAGTGCTAAAATAATTTTTTTCAGACACAGACCCAGCCAGGTGGCTTAAAAAATAATCACCTGCACTGACTTAAAATCACTTGCCCAAGAAGGCCACAGATTTTTTTACTATTATTTTAACACCCCTAACCCAAAAATTAAAAGGCCCTTTATACTTGTGATACTGTTCACAAGACTAGAGCCCAGCCCCAGTCATATTCTGCTTAAGAGGAGCTAACGATTATTGAGATTTCCAATATTTTCAATTTCTGTATGCTCAGGGGTGAAATTTGGAGCATTAATCTCTGCTCTTGCAATCTCTGACTGCATGCCTTCAGCTTTACCTTCTGGTTTATGTACAGACTATGTATTTCAACAATATCTGTAGAGAAGAATATTCAGGGCCCTGAAGAAGTTTCATTTTCTGAATGTTGCAAAAGTCTCCACATTTCTCTGTTAAAGTCAACAACAGAAATCAAGTCAGAACAGCATTGGTATTTTGTATATCAGACAGTAAAAATGGTGGTTTAAAGTTTCCTATTAGTTTGAGTGATAGTACCGTGTCACAATTACAGCAGACACTCTATATCAATATAATCAGCTACTATTAATGTTTTGAACTAAATTAAAATATAAGAAAAAATTCTGGACCACTCTAGTGGCCTAAATGGTTAGAATGTCCACCTCTGATGCAGGAGGTTGTGGGTTCAAGCCCAGGCCGAGTCATACCAAAGACTTATAGAAATGGTACTAGCAGCTGCCTTGCCTGCTTGCTTGCTCGCTGCTCAACATTAATAGGTTAATGTTAAGACTGGTCAGCCTAGTGTCCAGATAATCTAATTGGGTTGGACATGATGCTACATGTCAGTGACATGATGCTCCAGTGATAATCACTATAAAAAGCCACATTGTATACATCACAATGATATGACTCAAAAACAATTAAAGCTACATTAAAAGTTAGAGAGAGAGACACACACACACACACATTAAAATATAATGTAATAGTCTTGGTTCTTCTAAGGTCAAAAATCTAAGGTAAAAAACAATGTATTGGGTCTTTTAATCCCCTAGTTTAGCTTACTTGTAAAACAATCGTACAAGCTTCACTCAATATATTTAACTGACAATGCATCACCAAGCAAGGGACAGCTTATTAGTATTCATATCTTTTTATATTCATATAGTACAAGTGAGTGCTAATTTGTAGGTAGCCAGTGTAAAACATAAAACAGAAATAGAAGTATTTCCCATTTATTTGTCATATGCCTTATTTGGTACACAAAGTTTATAGTTTTCAATACAAATAAGCAAATATGTTCATGAGATGGAGGTAAATACAGATGGGTCTCCAGCAGGAGGCTTAGTATTAATAATTTACTGTTGTCTTTCAAGAATTTCAAAATGACAATGCTGCATTTCATGTGGGCTCAAGGTTTCTTTCACACATTTTAGAAAACATTTGTTTTAGAGGCCCAGTGGACAACTCGCTTGGAATACAGGA
Source organism: Sinohyriopsis cumingii (assembly GCA_028554795.2). Classification (NCBI taxonomy): domain Eukaryota; kingdom Metazoa; phylum Mollusca; class Bivalvia; order Unionida; family Unionidae; genus Sinohyriopsis; species Sinohyriopsis cumingii. The sequence continues at coordinate 30,064,055 of CM068840.1, forward strand.
TGGGACCAATCCATGTATAGAGGGGCCTCATGGCATTAAGGCTTTCCTATATTTTTTTGTTGTCAATAAAATATACCATTTACTATTTTAAGCATGGAATTCATCCAACAGTTTCTTGCATTTTTATTGGTAAAGTCTATTTCATGAATATAAAATTATACGATAAAGAGAAAGACAATGGATCACTGTGATGAGATTTCATGAATAATGTAAACGAGTCAGTAGAAAATTTACAGTATGTACTTGCTTGAGTCCAACGGCAAACTGGTTAGACACAGATCTGACATCGCATAATTTGCTGGCAGATCTGGGTCTGTGCAGTTTGTTGGAAGTAATCAGTAGAACAAACAGCATAGACTCGACTTATAAGTAAGTATATACTGTATATACAGTACCGTATTTACCGCATATGTTGGGACACAATAAAATAATTTTTTTTTCCTGTCCCAGAAATTATGGTGAAACATTTTTTCACTTTGGTCATATGTCCCAAGACTTAAGAAACGAAATAAATTTGTATTGCATTTGTGCTCCCCCCCCACTGCACGTCACAATAAAATAGATAAATAAAACGCTTAATTGATAATAAAAAGAAAAAAACTAACCTTGTGTTGTTATCATTTATTCCTTTTTTCAACATGAGCATTAAAGAATAAAATATTTCCATGAAATCCATATAAGTAGCATAGGCTTCCATACTGTAGTGTGTATCAATTATGTCCGATACCACACACCATGTTGTTCATTGACATGAACACTGAGAAACAGTTGTGTGTGGTTGTGCTCAAAGGTTTGAACATGTTATCCGACTGAAAACTGGAGCCAACAAAATCGCATACAAGAGGGAAATAGTCAACTGATACCTTGAAGACACCATTCACGCATGACATGGTGTTGGGTGTAAAATAATCAAGATTGAATTATATCCAGGTCTACTGTATGACAATATGTCGCAAATAAAAATCATCATTTGAAACACATTCACTTGAGTGCAAGTGACAGTCTTTTCACCAGCTAGGGTTACATAATTATCCTTACTAAAACAAGCACATATAAGCCCTGGTGGTGAATAAACACGACTGGCAGCAAGCAGTTAACTCCTTCTTTGAACCTACCGACAGGACATCAAAGACTAAAGGTTATTTTTTTATTACAAAGCAGGCGATCTCAGAAGCCGACCCCGGTTACTTTATTTTGTAAAGGATATCAATACAAAGGTTATTTTATTGCAAAGCAAGCCGACATCGGAAGTTGACTATGGATTATGTGAAGTGAGCCGATTTTTTTTATTTATTTTTTTGAATATATAAAGACGGCCGAGATATGGTAGCATACTTGGATTTGTTTTCAACTGTATTCACAGGAATTTTTAAACTAAATTGAAACAATGGAACAAATTTTAAAGTGACACAATATAGTGCTTTGTGCACAGACGTTGATGACCCAGCGTCACCCAGAATATTTGGAGAAAAGAAAATAATGTGATGAAGTTGTTAAGGCCAGAAGAGAACTATACTCTATGCCAGTATCTCGCAAATAAAAATCATTATCTGAAAACACATTCACTTGAGTGCAAGTGACAATCTTTTCGCCAGCGTGGGTTACATAAGTATCATTAATATTTACCCGCAGACATCATTGCACCTTTGTATTAATTATTACTAAAGATGCCAAGCACATATAAGCTGTGGTGGTAAATAAACACAACTGGCAGCCAGCAGTAAACTTCTTTGAACTTGCCGACAGGACATCAAAGACAAAGGTTATTTTTATTACAAAGCAAGCAGACGTTGGAAGCCGACTTTGGACTCGGAAGCCGATTTTTTTTTAAAGGATATCAATACAAAGGTTATTTTATTGCAAAGCAAGCTGACCTCAGTTGCCGACTACTGGATTCTTTTAAGTGTGCCGATTTATTTTTTTAGCTTTGAATATACAAAGACGGCAGAGATATGGAAGCTAACTTTGGTTCCTTTTCAACAGGATTCACAAAAAGTTTGACAATAAAGTAAAACAATGGAACAGTTTTTAAAGTTGCACAATAAAGTGCTTCGTGCGCGAACATCGATGACCCAGCATCATCCAGAAAATTTGGAGAAAATAAAATCACGTGATGAATTTGTGATGGCCAGAAGAGAAACAGTCAGATCATTTCGCCGACAATATGATCATTAACATGGATGAAACTCTAGTGTACTTTGATCGCATTCCTGGATGGACTGACGATAAGATGGGCATCAAAAGTCTGAGAATTAGCAAGACTAGTGCAGATTTGAAAAAAATCTTCCTTTTGTTCTTGCAGTTTCCACTTCAGGTGGTGTGTTGCCTCCAACAATTTTTCACGGTATGAGAAAGTTAAAAAAGTATTCATGTACCAAAATAATAGACCATACGTGTGCAGGAAAAGGTTTGTGTTGATGAGATGCTGCTGCAGTGGATTAAAGAGTTTTATTTCAAGTACAGTTTTATATTTAAAAAATAAAATTTCAGTTAGATTGCAATTTCCGACATGTAATTTTCTAATGATTTAAAAGGTGTCCCACAACTTACGACTCAAAAAAAATGATGTGTCCCAGAACATACAGTGCACAAAAAAATTACTTTTAAAATTAATTTATGGTGTACCAACAAATACGGTGTCCCAACATATGCGGTAAATACAGTACCCAAGTTTCAGTATAGGTGCCTTGCATGGTCATTATTGACTCTGTAACAGTGATGAAGCAAAGAGATCAGCAGCCTATTTGCAAATGCAGTCATGAACTGCTCAGAGCTCATGGCAATATTATCAGCCAGTTGATTTTGTCAAGAGAATAATAAATTCAGCTGCAAGCAGAAGATGTTCATCAAGTTTCAGCTTTATGTCAATGCTCAGACAACCTGACTCATCAGCTTTGCCAGTATAGAAGCAAAAGCTACAAATGAAACTTAATCAGGCTTCCATTGAAATTTATACAATAAATCCCACATGCAATTATGGAAGCAATCCATACAAAATTGGTCAAATCACTGCTTAATACATCGGAAGTTTCCAATACAGCAACAACATGATATTGATTTTGGACACTGCCTTTAGTGGGATGAATGCAGTCTGCATGACTGCAATTAACTGTACACCTACAAAAAACCAACTGGAAATAATATACATACAATTTAGGCATGATGTTAATGTTTAACTGCAGCCTTATGTATCTTTTATTGCTCACTGAATATAGAAAGCTTCTGAGTATCTAAGTACAAATGTTCAGGGCTGACCGAACATGTATCCAGTGAAACCTGTCTATAATGGCCACAAGAGATAACAAACATTTGTGTTCTTTATGGAGATGTCTCTTTATAATAGAAGATGAAGCTCATAACTAAAAATATAAGAAAAATGATTTTAATATGTTGTCTTATTGTTAACAGATGTCATTGGTAGAGAAGTATTTACTAAGGCAGCTTGTACTGATTTCACAAAGCAATTGGTCTAGAAAAATTGGATTTAAAAAAAATGAAATTATCTTTTTTTGAAAAAACACCTACAAAGGAGCATTTTCATGAAATATGAATGGCCATGAGAAGCAATAGGGCAATCACCTTTTGAAAAAGAAAGTTCAACATCCCAGTGTTCAGCGACTACAATTAACAACCTTGAATTAACTGAATCACACCAATGACCATGTAAGTGTTAAAATTGTTGTTGTTATTGTAGGGTTTAACACCATTTTTCAGCACAAGATAGGCTATACATGGCAGCCAGTATTAATGGTGGAGAAAGAACCCGGGAAAAACCCCCAAAAGAACCACCAACCCATGAAAAGCTACTTGCAAGCTTTCTCACAAACCCACACTGGCTGAGCCTGAGACTCAAACCCACGCAGACAGCGGTGAGATGGCAGTGATCTGTAATGGTGAGCACTTTAGACCACTTGGCCACTCAGGGCCCCTAAGTGTTAAAAGAAGGACTGCATTACACTAAGAGGCCTTATAGTCAGTGTGCCGGAAATTGATTTCAAACCATACAACAATGGCATCAGATGAAGAATGTTTCAGCAGCAGCACACATGATCACTTCAAAGCAAATCTACCAACTAGTTACATTATCAACTTGACTGTACTGGTACTCCTAGGGGCATTGGTTTGATACTATTCAGGGCCAGCCCAGGTTAAATGCCCTGGTGTGTGCATGCAAAAGGTGCTTAGCAACCAATTCCTTGGCATAATATAGCCATTATAGTTTTAAAAGTGCCAATAACCCCCCCAAACAAATATACTTCACTGTGCCAGAGTGGACATTCTTCATAACTTCTATACATTTCTGCAAATGTCACAAAATAATCCCATGGCTCCCTGCATGAAAATATTGTATAAAAGCTGATAGAAATGTCCACAAATAATGTTGAATTTTGCAGAAGTATGCAAATGATCTGCCTAAGAATCAACTGACCAATAATAATGTAATAATATGTACAATGGATGTGTGTTTGAATCCCACAATTGGATCTGCCAGCATAAGGTATGGTGGTGTCTCTTTGAGCAAGCCACTGAACTCTACTTGCCTCAGCAAGATTAAACTCTCAAAGTGTTGATGTGCCATAAAACACCAAATAGAGCACATTGCTCCAAATATAAAAAACAGAGAAGACCATACTATGCAAAAAGATAATGCACCACTCCAGTAGCCTAAGTGGTTAGAGCGTCTGCCTCAGAAGCGGGAGGTTGCAGGTTCAAACCTGTCTATGCCATACCAAAGACTTGTAAACATGGTACTAGCTACTGCCTCGCCTGTTGCTCAGCATCATGAGGTTAGTGTTAGGACTGGTCAGCCTGATGTCAAGATATAGTGACTAGGTGGGAGATGATGCTACATGCCTGTGACATGATGCCCCAGTGTTAGACATCACTATAAGCTGCCAAACTGTAAATATTGTAGCGGTGACTGAACATTTTTTAAAGCTACATTAAAAATCCAAATTACACACATACAAGCACACATACAAACACACAATGATAATGCATAAATGACAAGCCATGTGAAAACCTTGTGCAAGTACCACATTTTTCCTATGATTTTTAATGCATACTTAATGATAAGCCCAACCCCAAAACTTAGAATTAATTATGCACAGTTTTATTAATCAAAGTCTTGTCCAACCATCCAATTATACCCCCCACCTAACCACCACATCATTCTATTTACAAGACCAAGCCTCCTTGGCTTAATATAGGAAATGTATGATAAATATAAGGCATGTCAAATGGTAATTTTGTTATGGCCATATCTGCATTTCTTTATGAGTACCCATATCACATTATTTTATTTTAGACCTGATGTTTTGCAAACTATGCCAATTATATTTATCACAGGGCAAAAAAAGGTATTGTTTCAGTCCATATATAGGTACACAAATTTTAAAAATTATCAATTTAAAATTCAATTCAGATAACTCAGGTAGAGAGAGAGAAAGAGAGAGAGAGATTTACAAACAAAATTATACTCCAAAATATGCGTTTTTCCTTCCCTACTGCCAACACTGGAAACAATTTTCATATTGCGATAAATTTAGTACATAACAATGAATATGTTATGTTGCAGTACTGGACATGCTTCTACACATTCATGTTCTGAACTTAATGACAGCAAAGTTTTCACTTCAAAATAAACAATCATCTCAAAATACTTTAATCCATAACTATAACACTCAAAGCTACTCAATACCTTGTGCATACTTGTACATTCTAAGGCTAAGTTTTTCTTTTTGAATGCAACGGATATTGAGCTTGATGACTGATAATTAGGAAACATTGAATAATTCCTATACTTTTTGAAGTTTTTACTTAGTTCTCTGTCAAATCTAAAGCAGAAACTCAATTTGCAGTGTACGAGTTTTAAGTTTTGTGTGACAAGAGAGACATTTCTGGTATACATGTGTATTACTGTGACTATTCTTGCACTCACAATTGCAGGATTAATGCTTATTTTAAAAAAATGCATTGAAGAATATCAACAGAATATGTGATTTTCAATCACTAAATTTATTTCTTTATTAAATCCCTCCTGAATTCTAAAAATATGTCCTTACTGTATTAAAGGGGAAGGTCCCCTGATCTAGAATAGACCCTGAAATTCCATCACTTATTCAGAATGAGAAAATGAGATAAACTGTTGTTTTTTTTTCTTCAACTTTTTACAAATGATATGAACAAGATGGATATTTTTTATGTGGACACTGCAACAAATGATATGGTGGTTTGATTACAACGCAATATTACAAAACCTAAATAACGAATCATTGTGCCATAATTGAGAAAAGGCAGAAGAAAAAATGTCAACTGCAGGTCAAGCAGACCTGACTACCAGAGTCTAATTGGTCACATGATAGCAGGAATCAGTTGCAAAACTGGGAACAAATAATCATTGTTACATGCCATCGTAAAAATGACAATTTAAAACAAAATCAATATTCAGACAAGATTGTGCTATACACTGCTGCAACAACACTGGCTTAATCATAGATGACTCATTTTGTTTTTTTTATAGATGTTTGTGAGATAAATTTATCAATACACACAAACAGTGATAAAAAAGTTCCTACTAACAAAGAATTGCATGATTCTAACAATGCAAACCAAAAAAAAACAACATAAAAGTTCATATTACTTGACATACACTCCACCATTAACCCCATTTCTATTACTTATATATATGTGTGTGTGTGTTAGCTACAAGTTACAGGTTTTCCTGATATATCAGCTTTACATGTATCTCTGGTTTAAATAACTGATTCATTTATAAAGTTACCATATAATTTTCCTTCTATCAGTTAAAAATCATTTATGATTTTTTTCCATTTTCACTTATAGCACATATGCCTTAAGTTTTTCATATTGTGAAAACAAACGAGCATTAAAACAAAAAAGTACCAATTTAAAAGTTTAACACTAAGAAACGTTAGCTCAATGTCTTACTTTAAGAACTATGTTAGTTTATATTTTTAACTATGTATTATTAAGTAATCAGTACAATATGATAATCAGCAAAAATTAGCGTAATAAAAGTTTCTGACAGCAAAACACGTGGTAAGTTCCAATTTCTACTACACACTAAATATCATCAATATTCCCAGCTTCCCTAATTTCCATTTGCTCATAGCCATGTATAAATGTCACAGTAAAAAAATTAATTTGTCCTATTGTACACCACTGATTCCACCTGGGTTTGACAGCTGATTAATGGCATAACTTCATGTACACTTATCATAATTGAATGTCATCTTTTTTATTTCAAATTGTTCAAAACAACTTGAAAAAGGTCCAGGTGAGCAAAATATTGCTGGGGATAACTGCTACTGAAGTTGTAGTTTCATTCAGAACTTTGTTGGGGATAACTAATCATTCAGAATTTCATATTGAATATGAAGAAAAAATACCCCAAAAAATCATGCTGAATTTTTCTTCCAGTGCTGCCTTGTATTTATATTTTTCTGTACTTCATATTTATATACAAGGGTTTGTCTTTTTATAAGTATGTTTTGCAATTCTTTTTTATAGTCTATATATCATATATTAATCTGCAACACATCTTCAGCATTGTGCTGATGTGCCATTAAACCCTACATATGTATATACATATTTACTCTTGCAAAACAGGCAAAACTGACCAATCAGAAGGGACATCGGTTTCATATCTGCAATTACCAGCAGTTCATGTACAAAGAGACCAAGCAACTGAACTATGCTCTTCAAAGAAACAATAGGACTTGTTCAGAACAATTAGAAAAATGTATTTAATTGTATCAGCCATTTCCATCCAAGCAACATCGGCAAAGCCTATTGGATCTTCATTAGCCAATGTAACATCAATATATGCATCCCATTTTTCTCTGAATTCTTGGTTGCACCCAACCAATGTATTATGTTTTCCTCTGTTGTGATGAATCGGGCAATAAACAGTGACAATAAAATAGAAACATGTACAATCAATAAAGACTTCCTTGCAAAAGTGCTAGACTTGAAAATTGGTAAGAAGGGCAAGGAGTGGTATTTGATTTGCCATACAATACAAACAAAGAAACCTGTGGCAAAGTCTTATCTGATTAAGACATACCATATATACTTGCATACAGGTCAAATCAAACTGCACACCGCACAGATCCAGATGTCATTGCATAACAAACCAGCAGATCAGGGTCTATGTTGCTTGCAGCTGAATCCAACTTTTCTGTGAGTATAGGAGGTATATGCTCATATAACCACCACCCCAAAGCTCTGTGCAAACTAGACCTAATAATAAAGACCCAGTCCTATATAACTAGATTATGTATGGCACCTGTCATTAAGAATCATCATAATTATCAATAATACAGATTGGAAATTGCCAGTGCTTAATCTATGGTCAGAAGCCACCTGATGGGATAAAGTAACTAACATAAGTGTATACAGGAGAGGGAATGTGGTAGAGATTAAGCAATTCAATTAACTAAGTATGGACTGAGTGATATACTGATAGACAGTCATTCTGACAGTTAAGATTATCTCATGTGGTGTAAGGGTGATTCTCAATCTGAACAGTAAGGTGTTGCATCACAGCTTAATCTATGTCATGGATAGGCAATGACTATTCCATCTGAAAACATGTAATACTCTGTACTTATACTATATTCGTATGAAATTCATTCCACTCCTGGCAAATCTGCTTATAAATCAATGACACAATGGAAATTTATTGGCTGAAAAGCTTGTCAATAAATGTGCTATTAGCAATTTTTACTTTCTCAACTGGATATTAGCACAATTATCTGCAATAACAAATAAAGTTACAATATATTTATGAGTTAATTAATATAGAATGTCATGTATGTATGTATGTATGTATGTATGCATGTATGTATGTATGTCTCTGTACACACATATGTATGCATGCACACATGTATGTATGCACACATCATCTGACTCATAATCCAAATGACACAGGTTCAATACCCATCCAGGCCATCCTGTGTTGGCAGCCTTAGCAAAAGGTTAAAAGACACGTAGCACAATCTTGGCAACATAGGTAGTACAAAAACAGCATAAAATAGGAGCATACAAAACAAAGATCATGGCAACAATGTAAAATCCTTAAAATACATACAAGATGCACAGTTAATAGGTCCCAATACCTTCCCAGCTGGAAAATAATATCAAGTAATGCATCCCCAGGCAAAATGGTTGCCTCCATTAGTTGTCCCTAAAGACATGCACAAGAGAACATCAGGCCTATTCTACATTCCCAAGTCTGGAAAGGGGGGGGGGTGCAATTTTAGAAGGTAACTTTTGATAAACAAAATTATTTCTTTAGATAACATGGGAAAATTAGTAAATGACAAATTCCCAAATCAAAACCACCTGACAAAATCAGCATTTTGCTGGACTAACCCCTGATGATACTTTATATCCTTGCTAGTCTGTCTTGTGATAAAAATAGAACCAGTCTGAACTTTCCTGAAACTGCATGCAGAAGCAATCAGCCGATTGATATAATTATAATACCTACCAAAATAAGTGCTCTCTTCTGGCTCACTGTTCACTCTCTCCAGACTGATAATCGACACCATTCTTATTCTCCAGTCTAATAATATACAACACTCTTGTTTTCCAATCTAAAAATATACATCATTCTTGTTCTTCAATCAGTAATATACACTATTCTTGTTCTCAGTTTGACAATACACACAATTTTTATTCTCCTGATTGATAATATACAACATTCTTATTCTCAGTCTGAGAATATACACTATTCTTATTCTCCAGTCTGATAATATACAACATTATTATTCTCCACTCTAATAATATACACCATTCTTATTCTCCAGTCTGATAATATACACCATTCTTATTCTCCAGTCGGATAATATACACCATTCTTATTCTCCAGTCGGATAATATACACCATTCTTATTCTCCAGTCTGATAATATACACCATTCTTATTCTCCAGTCTGATAATATACACCATTCTTATTCTCCAGTCTAATAATATATACCATTTTTATTCTCCAGTCTAATAATATACACCATTCTTATTCTCCAGTCTAATAATATGCACCATTCTTATTCTCCAGACTGCTGTAATATGTTCATAGTCTCTTTCACATTCAAATGGCTCCATCAGGGGAAAAGCTCCCTTTTCATACTGATAAATTTTAACCAGCAAAGATAATCAAAAAAGCTTACAACCATATAAAATGAAATTGCCATAAAGGGCACATAATATGCCCTTCTTGTGACCTTTGTCCATACTAATAAGCATGACCTCTGAGGGCTATGATCAGGGCCGGCGCCAGACTATCTGGCGCCCTAGGCAAGGTTAGATTCTGGTGCCCCCCCACCCCGCAAACAAGGAAAATATCAATTTCAAAATTTATAAACAATAAGTGATTAGATGATCATTTTGGCATCGCTAACTTCGCTAAGCACAATACATGCACTTGTGACAGGCTTTTCTCTGGCTACTGTCTTTTATTAACCAGTGAAACGCTTGACAAAATAAGTCTGCAATTTACAGTACTTGGACAGTTTAACGGGGTGAAAATGATGATACAAAACTTACCAAATGTTCCCAGACCTTTCTTCCTGTCAAGTTCCTGAAGCACACCCCACACAGGCCATTTCTTTCCTTGTTTATACCATTAAAATAAGGAGTTACCCCCCCCCAATTTGGTTTCCGTGACAAACTGAAGGTTTCATATACGCGTGATTCCACGGAAAAACTTGTGGCCTATAAAAACATGCGAACATAATTACGTTCTGAAAGTTTCGTATACGCGCGATTTTCACTCACTCATTCTGCTTGTTCCGGTCAGCCTGGTGTTTCGGTCAGACTGAATCTACTCGACTATTTGTCCTGTATGAAATAAACCAGGATAAAAAACGACCCTCAATAAAACTGAAATTTATTTATTTATTTTTCAAAACTGTTGTTGATTTGGAGAAATGCGCCCCCTGAAATCAGCGCCCTAGGTGGCTGCCTAGTTTGCCTATATGGTAGCGCCGGCCCTGGCTATGATATACAACACACTGTCTACTCATGGTCTGAGTTTCATTAAAATGTCTTTAGTGGTTCAAAAATTATATTCCAGACATGGGTACACATCACATAACTACATTTTCCCTAGCCATGATCTTAACCGGGAGGGAGTATACAAAGCCATGGTATGTGATTCACCATCTTGTCATGATACATATTTCATCAAAGTTTTATCAAAATATTTTCAGTGGTTCAAACATGATATTCCAGACAGGTCACTGCATTGCATTTTCTGTGACACTGACCTCGATGCAAGTGGTGTGACTGTGGTATATGACACACTGTCTAACCATAATATATAGTAGGGCAAAGTTTCAGGAAAATGTCTTCAGTGGTTAAACAAAGTTATACTCAAGGATGCAAGTCACAGAATTATAGGCAACACTCGCTTATGCCAATTGGATTTAAGTGCTCTCATTTTTATAATGAAGAAATAACATTCAATTTGCACTACTGTGTTTGTTTTTATGCCATTACTGGTGCTATGTGCCATGACTTGCACACAGCTCACGTACATTTTATATGCATTAATTTGTTTAAAAACTATGCATAAATAATCATTACTTGAAAACTTAGAGGTATAATTTGCAAAAGAACTTCCTTAAATTACAAGTATCCTATGGGAAAATCGTTTTTGATTTACGACATAACCTCAGGAATGCATCTGTGGCATAAACTGAGTGTCACCTGTACATTTTTCTTTGCTGAACTTGAGGCAGGGGGCATGACATACCATCTACTCATGATATATAGTTAGGCAAAGTTCAGGAAAATCTCTTTAAATTTCATTAAAAAAATGGAATAATTTTCTAACTAAATGATATCATTAAAACATTCTGGTGGAAAACAAGTTTTATTCATGGATTCATATATTTCTTATCAAACCCAAGCTGAGTCATACCTAAAATGCAAAAATGGTATTAGCAGCTGCCTCCCTTGGTGCTCAGCATTAACACGTTGACCCCTGGTGACAAGTTTACGTGGCAGGAGGTAGTAGCCTACTGCCGAGCTCTGTAGCGTCAAGGTCATGCATGATACACTAAAGTGGGTGGTATTATAGAAAGGTAGCATAGTTATAGTAGTAGTAGTTAAACTGTTACAAGGAGTATTAGTAATACTAGATGCAAAAGTAAAATCTGATGTAGTAATAATGGTATTAAACAGTAGTGCATGTGACCTTCCTTCTCTCTCTACTCCCTCTGATGCAGGGCATATATGAACTAACTGAAAATTACTGGTAGTTTGATACACATGTATTTATTAATATGCTCCCCAGTGACAAAGCCTGGCAAATCCTGTTAGGTAGATGCCACTGACCATGTAACAGCTATACATTTGACCCTCTGAAAGGGGAACAATATTTCACACCATTCCCCTCCCCCCTTCCAAACACACCCTATCAGTAAAGACAACAAACACCATACCTGAATTCCTAATGAGCTAGGCAAGAAAGCCAAGTGCAAAACTTCCCAAGATTTACCCCTGGTTGAGTGAAAATAAATCATGGGATTTCAGGGGGAAAATGTAATCCAAGTGAATTACATAACACTGCCAAGTGTGCATAGGTAAAAAAAAATTCATAGAAGCACTGAGTGATGCAGGATTGAGGAATTCCAATGGGAGTGGGTTAATGGAGAGAGAGAGAGAGAGAGAGAGAGAGACGAAAAGACCTAGTCTTCCTGAGTTAATTATCTTGAAAATGTGAACAATATAATGGCAGTGTGAATTAAAGAAAAGTCTGTCCTAAATACTGAACAGTTTAATCTGATTGATTTTTTACTGTTTGTAGTTATTGATGCTGGAATTTGATGATTGAATTTAGAATATTGGTCATTACTGATGCTGGAATTTTACAACTGAGATTAGAATGTTTTGTTTTACTGATACAGCAAACGATGAACTCTTAACCATTAACTAATTCTTACATATAAAAAAAACTGTTGATTTACCATATATACTCGCATATAAGCCAAATAATTTAGGAAAAATTAAAGGCCTGGAAGAAGGAGGGGGTCGGCTTATCCACGGGCCAATGTCTAAATTTTACAGTTATTAGATCTTTTTGTTGACTACTGTATTGGCTGTAAATCTTGGGACATGAAACAGTAATTTTTTCCAAGTCCTAAGACATAGGCATGTAAAATAAATAACTTTCAGTAACCCGACATTTATTAAACTGTTATACAGTACAATGATTGATTTTGTTATTATTTTGCATGTACATATTTTCTGATTTCTCCAACATGAAATTAAATAATGGTAAATACAGACTTAATAATTCACAGGCCAGTTGAGTTTACACATGAGACAGGCTAAACTATAATGTACAGTACTTAAACAGTGCAAAGTGTGCATAGCATCTCTTAAATCCTTTTTTATTCCCAAACATATTAGATGCAGATTTTGCTTTATTCATTATTTCGACTCAATTGCATTCTTCCAGATAACATTTCAGCTAGTCCTTAATAGCTGTTTCATATACGTTGAATCACGCGCTCACAAGTTACTCATTTTCAATGATATAAGTGATCCTACAAATTGTGGTAATATTTTTAAAAAGGTATGCATGTTTAATTGTACAAGGCACATAACCAGCATAATTTACATGTTCAGGAAGAGTGGTAATAATAAAGGCTAAAATTCTCATCAACTAAGATCAACATCAATCAATTTTAGTTTTGTGTTTTGGCTGAACAAACATCATAACTTTCCACACAATGGAAAGCTTGATGTTTTAGCATCTCCTATGTTGATATTCGGCGAATTTGTCTTTCATTTTGTGACAGCAGTACAGGCCAGTTAATCATTAAAACCATGAAACTGGCTTGTGTTAAGAGGGACTTTTGACCGGCAACTATACCAATACATTGATCACAGTGTAATTGCCTTTTATTCCATAATATTAGCACGATTACCATAATTTTGTAAAACGGTTTGTAAGGCATACCTATGAACTTTTCAAAAGCCAAGTAGGGAAACTGAATAAAAAATGATTGGGACCTAAAATTGGGAGGTATTTCATGGTATTTTCAATGCCTTGTTTTCACTAAATATTGATCGATCTTCCTGGTCCAATATGCATGAAATTCGCAAAAAGACTTACCGTTTTTCCCTGTGATGTGCCCTATTTTCCCCCAGGTCATGCCCTATTTTCATATTCGGGTCATCTGTGGTCAAACTGCACAACAGCTAAAGATTAGTCTTAAATAAACAAGCAAGAAAGCTAGCATAACTACTTAAAAGTTAATCCTTATCGATGCAACTATGTTGTGAAAATGACTGGCCCGCCGTCGTAATTCAAAGAAACCATGTTCTACACTATTGTGTGTTATGCAAGCACCAGCAATTGATTGGCAAATAAAGGATTCCCAGTTTTGTTGAACAAAAGGTACCAAAATAGCCTGGTACCTTACATGTGGCAACTATTTTCCCCTCTTTGTATATCCGACCTTATTCCCTTATTATCAATATTGCATTATTCAATGCTTATTCAGTAGGACCACTGGAAAAGCGCACAGAAATAGTTAATTTTATCAACGACCAGAATATCGACATCTTTTTCCTGACAGAAACATGGCTAAAGACATCAGGCAATGAGCCCAAGTGTGTGGATCTAACACCCACTGGTTACTCCATCAAGTTATTCCCCCGTAATTCTCGCGGAGGTGGAATTGCTGTCATCACAAAGAACTCCATGATAAAACATCTTACCACACCACAACATTCAATTTCGACCACACATCGTTTGAACTAGTCCAAACCACACTCACACTGGAGAAAAGGTCAGTCCATTTTTTCTGCCTATACCGCCCTCCTCCTAGCAGAAAAAACAAGCTGGCTGACTCTATCTTTTTGAAGCAGTTTCCGAATCTCCTGGACTATGGAAATTTGATAGGTGGTAACCTGATTATTCTTGGAGATTTCAACTTTCACTTGGACTGTCCCGGAAACCCAAACACATCAAAACTCATAGATTCCATTAATGTTTTCAACCTCAAACAGTCAGTTAACCAACCCACCCATAAACATGGTCACAATTTAGACTGGATTCTTCACAGACCTGATGATAACATTCTACGGTCCTCCCTGGTATCCCATGACCTTGCATCAGATCACCTCTGCATTATATGCCATCTTGACGTATCAGTCCCTAACCCTCCACCTTTATCTGCTACTAAAAAAAACCTCCGTATGATAAATAGAACCAAACTAATGCACAACATCCAAGCTAACCTAACAACTTGCTTACCTCCTACCTCAGAACAACTCGATAACTGCCTGCGTTCATTGCTTGACAAACATGCCCCAGTTACCAAGTGCAGAGTATCAATTCAAAAGTGTTCTCCATGGTATAGCAGTGTTAGGGACCAGCTTTGCACTGCTAAAAGAGACCGCCGTAAAGATGAGAGGCTTTGGCTTTCCACCAGGCTCACTATTCATAAGCAAATCTATGAAACCGCTAAGAAGAATGTCACAAATATAGTCCATCCAGCGAAATCAGCCCACTATACTACTAAGATCACGGAAAGTTCCAGCTGCAAAGAGCTCTTCGAGATTACTAACAAGCTAATGTCAAGGAACAAATCTACACCACTTCCAACTAACTTCTCTCCAGTCGACCTTCCGGACATGTTTGCAAATTTCTTCCGTGACAAAGTACAAACCATTTGAGATAAGCTTGACACCACAATTTCAAATGACTCGTCGTCACCATACAGTTGGGATACAGAATTTGAGTGGCAACCATTAGCAGCATCTGAACCTGTCTCTATGGATTTCGTACGTACAATCCTGATGATGAGTGCAACAAAGTCATGTGAACTTGATCCAATTCCAACATCACTGCTGCCTGAGTGCTTAGATCCAGTATTGCCTTCACTAACTGATGTTATTAATACCTCTTTCTCATCCGGGGAATTCCCATCATTTTTCAAAACCGCCATTGTAAAGCCTCTGCTGAAGAAATCAACACTAGACCATAACGATTTAAAGAACTACCGCCCAGTTCCTAATCATATCAAAATTCATATAAAAAATCTTAGAAAAGGTTGTTCTATCCCAGCTTGTATCTCATCTAAATTCAAACAGTCTTTTTAGCAATGTACAATCTGCTCATCACCCTTGCCACAGTACTGAAACTACTCTTCTAAAATTAGTTAATGACATTCTCTCTGCGTTGGATAGCAGAAAGATTACAGTCCTCACCCTCCTTGATTTGTCTGCAGCATTTGACACAATAGACCATGATATATTACTTCACCGTCTCCAGCATGTATTTGGCATTCATGATACAGCCTTACTGTGGCTGAAGTCCTACTTGGTCAACAGGACACAAACTGTATCTGCAAATGGAATACACTCCGGCCCAGTTGATCTATGTTGTGGTGTTGCACAGGGGTCTGTTCTTGGACCTGTTCTCTTCATTCTGTACACTCAGTCGCTCTCAAGTGTCATAGATCATCATCCAGTGTCTCACCAATTGTACACTGATGACACCCAAATATACAAATGTAGCCACCCAACTGAAGTTGATGCTACCATCCAAGGTGTAGAGAGGTGCATTTCTGATGTGAAATCATGGATGACATGTAACAAGCTGCAGATGAATGATGATAAAACTGAGGCCATTCTGATCACAACACAAAGACTTTCTCATTCACATCCTTTACTTCAAACAATAAATATCAGCAACATCAACATTAAATTCACAAAAATCAGTATGAAACCTAGGTGTTACTCTGGACAGTACTCTCACATTGCACCAACATGTCATGAACATATGCAAGGCTGCATATCTTGAGCTGAGAAGCATCAGCTCTATTCGCAAATATCTTTCAGTTGATGCCACTAAAACACTTGTGTGTTCATTAGTACTTTCAAGACTGACTATTGTAACTCAATTCTGTCTGGTTCATCTCAATATCTGCTCTTGAAACTTCAAAAAGTTCAAAACACAGCTGCTCGGATCATACTTAGAGTATCACAATCAGAGCACACCTCGCCGCTGCTCTGTACCCACTGGCTATCCATTCGATCCAGAATCAAACACAAAATTTGTTCTCTGTGCTACGTTTCATTGTCGGACTCTAGTCCAACATACCTATCCGACCTCACCCATGTGTACACACCAACAAGATACTTACGCTCCTCTTCTGACAATCATATACTCATAATTCCCACTATGAAAACAAAGTCATATGAACAGCGTTCTTTTGCATACCAGGGCCCAGCAACGTGGAATGAATTGCCCACTGAACTTAGACAAAAAGACACAGTGATCACAACTTAAAGACCTAATAATGTTTCCTACCTTAACACATTAACCCCCAGCAACGACTTTACGGGGCAGGAGGTATTAGCCTACTGCCAAGCTCTTTAGCGTCATGGTCATGCAAGATACACTAAAGTGGGCAGTATTATAGAAAGGTAGACAGATGTAGCTCTACAATGATACCAAATAATCTGGAATATCTAGTTGCACTATATTAAAAAAAGATAGAAAAACCTCATTTTTTTGGACCCGACATTTTTTTACCCAAAATTCGCCCGTGGTCGGAATCCAATTTTGTGTCTGGATTTTAGACTTTTTGGTCTCAGATCTAAGGCAAACCAGTATAAACTGCAAACAAGACAGATGAGCCTTTGCAAAAAGTAGGATAAGATGGGCATTTGGAATAAAGAGTGGTCTCCATACAAAAATAATGGCTCCGTTTAGCAAAAACAAAAAAGTCCAACTTTTACCCTTCTGCTCATGCACAAGTCAAATAGCCAATGAAAATCGATGTTTCTAACACCACTAGGCAGTATGTTATTGAAAGATGACTGGGGATTTGGTGTTTTCGAGTCTATTCAGAAATAGCTTTCAAAATGTGTTTCCTACTCGATTTTCAGGCAAACATGACAATAAGCTCCAGGGGTTAATGTGTTAAATATTCTCAGCATGTTTTTTAATGTTTTCTAATTTCATGGTGTTTGTTTTTGTAATCATATCATTTTATGTTTTTTATCTTATAGGTGTTGTCTAATGTTGTAAAGCGCTTACAGCTTCTAAAGAGTAGGCGCTATACAAAGTCCTCATTATTATTATTATCAACTTGTAAAGCATTTAGTAGTGTTTATTATAAAACATGTATTCTGAATTAGTTTTTTGATGACACATTTGCTGCGTGGTATGTATTTTCATTCTTTCTTTTAATTTAACCATGTTAATTAACCTTGGTATTTACGGTATAAAAATGGCAGGTGTTCACTTGTGTAAGTTTCTTTCATGGGAATGGCACTATAGCATATGGAGTTATAGCATTCGTAGTGATCACTCTTGGGATTGAAATTAATTGTGGATGATTTGTTTTGTTCTGGTTTATTTTTTATTGTTGTATAGTTGTTTAATTTTCTAAAAATCTATAATTTACGTGAATAATGTTTAACCTTAACATTCTATTTAGTGAAGAAGTGAATTCTTTCTGGTAAAGTAATTATTTTGTCACAACAATAATCCACAGGTAATACAACAGAACATGTAGGACTTTTCTTGTTTAGAAAAAATGAAAATCAAAGACATAATGTAATAATTGGGACTTCTCTGCAAACATTGGAAGATATGAAATCAGGAGGTAGGCGTGGAGTGACCCCAAAAATCAGGTTTTTTTTCCTCCTGATGTGAAAGTTGACAGGTACGGTGTAAGGTCGCTTACATCAAAGCAAACTACAAATCAGCTTTTGCAGTTTTAGCATAATATTCGAAGCATTATTTCTGAAATTTCATTATTGTATTTTGAAAATATCATTAAAGTTTAGCGCAATGGTACCCATGATTCGACTCTATGGGATGTGCTTAATTCAGCGCATGATCAAACCTACAATGTACATGCAGTGGCGCCATTATATAAATACGTTCAGCAGCCTAATTGCGAGCGTTGAATCGAACTGTATTGTCATTCATTGTGTTGTCATGCTGGGATTACATTTTAATGAGTTAGGTATTTAAAATTTAAAAGCAAAGTAAAACCGTAATATTACCGGAGCACTAATATAAAATGTCCAATGCAATAATGCATAAACAAAAAATAATCGAGTCAAATGGGAGAGGTAGTGTTACAGCAACTCACAACTGCTACATTCTTGTCATCGTTCGATCAGATTATACACAAATCTAAATTCTTGGCATCCGTCCGTCTATGGGAGACGATGGCATAGCTCCAAAGTACGCTTTTGCTTATCCTTCTTTTTAGCTCTCTTTTCAGCTTGCTTTATTCTTCTCTTCTCCTCTGCGTTTTGAACTCCCTGCCTGACAGCTTGACGCCAGCTGGAACGGTTGTTTGCACAGCTCTCCCAGTCGCTGACATTGATGTTTGCTGTCTTCATATCCTTCTTGCAAACATCTCTGTAGCGCAGATGTGGTCATCCAGTTGGTCGTGCACCTTCTGCTAACTCCCCATATAACAGGTCCTTGGGAATGCGACCTGGGTCCATTCTCTTGACATGGCCGAGCCAGCGAAGGCGCCTCTCGCTGAGTATGGAGGACATGCTGTTCATGTTGGCGCATTCTAGAACCTCTGTGTTGGGTACTTTGTCCTGCCACTGGATGTGCAGAATGCGCTGCAGACATCTTAGGTGGAAGCTGTTGAGTTTCCTCTCGTGTCTTGCATAGGTGGTCCATGTTTCGCTGCTGTAGAGAAGTGAGCTGAGCACGCACGCTTGGTAGACACGCATTTTGGTCTTCTCTGTGAGGTTGGGGTTGTTCCAGACCCTCTGGTTAAGTCTGGCCATCACTGCTGCTGCCTTGGCAATCCTGCCGCCCACCTCAGAATCAATGGAGAGTGAGCTGGAGATGTTAGACCCGAGGTATGTGAAGTTCTCGACAACTTCCAAATTGTACCCATCGATGGAGACAGAGGGAGGGGAGTCTGTGTCCTGTGCCATGACATTCGTTTTCTTCAAACTGATGGTCAGTCCAAATTCCTTACATGCATGGAAGAGGCAGCATACCAGCTGCTGAAGTCCATCTTCCGTGTGTGATGTCAAGGCTGCATCGTCAGCAAAGAGCAATTCACGGATGAGTACCTCTGTGACTTTAGTCTTAGCACGGAGACGGGCGATGTTGAACAGCTTGCCATCAGCCCTGGTATGGATGTACACTCCCTCGCTGCAGTCCTTGAATGCGTACTGGAGAAGCATGGAGAAGAAGATGGCAAAGAGCGTCGGTGCAAGGACACAGCCTTGTTTGACTCCGCTAATGACTGGGAATGCTTCAGATGTTGCGCCATTGAAGCACACTGTGCTGTGCATGTTCTCGTGGAACGACATAATGACAGCAAGCAGACGTGGGGGGCAGCCGATCTTCTGCAGGAGTCTGAAGAGTCCACTCCGACTAACCATGTCAAACGCCTTCGTCAGGTCTATGAAGGCAATGTAGAGGGGCATCCGCTGCTCGCGACACTTCTCCTGCAGCTGACGTAGTGAGAAGATCATGTCTACAGTTGACCTGCCGGCTCAAAATCCACACTGGGACTCTGGGTAGACGCGGGAGGCTAGGATCTGCAAGCGCGCCAAGGCAACACGGGCAAAGGCCTTTCCAACGATGCTGAGGAGGGAGATGCCCCGATAGTTGTTGCAGTCGCTACGGTCTCCTTTGTTTTTGTACAAAGTGACGATGTTGGCATCACGCATGTCCTGTGGGATGTATCCCTGTTCCCAGCAAAGGCAGAGGAGTGTGTGTAGGGGCTGGAGCAGTGCTGGTTTTCTGCTCTTGAGGACTTCAGGCGGAATGCCGTCGCTTCCAGGAGCCTTCCCACAGGCAAGGCAATCGATGGCTTTTCCGAGCTCTTCCAGGGTGGGCTGTGTGTCTAGCTCCTCCATGACAGGCAGGTCTGGAATGGCGTCCAGGGCAGTTCCAGTGACACTGTTTTGGGTTGCATATAGCTCGAGATAGTGCTCAACCCATCGCTGCAGTTGTTTCCCCTGGTCTGTGATGACTTCGCCTGTCTTGGACTTGAGGGGGGGTGGTCTTGTAGCTGGGGGGGCCTGTCGCCTTTTTGATACCCTCATACATTCCTCTTGTATCCCCGGTGTCAGCAGCTGTCTGTATACTGTTGCAAAGGTTCAGCCAGTAGGTGTTGGCACAGCGGCGGGCAGTCTTCTGGGCGTTATTCCTTGCAATCCTGAGGGCTTGTAGTGTTCTGGGGCTAGGTGCAGCCTTGTATGCCAGGAGGGCTTTCCTCTTTGCCTCAGTCACGGGCTCCATCTCCTCCCAGTTTGCCTCATACCAGTCGACATTCTTTCGCTCCCTCTTCCCGTAAGTTGTGATGGCTGAATTGTACACAGAGTCACGGATATGGGACCACTTGGAATCAATGGTGTCATCAGGTGTTACTTTGGTGAGGGCTTCCTTCAGTTTGCTGATGAACTGCTGTGTTTTCTCTGGGTTGCTTGCACAGCAGATGTTGATACGTGGGTGACCCCTCTTCTTGGCGTGGTGCAGCTTCTTGGGTAATATTCGCACCGGTGCACTAATATAAAATGTCCAATGCAATAATGCATAAACAAAAAATAATCGAGTCAAATGGGAGAGGTAGTGTTACAGCAACTCACAACTGCTACATTCTTGTCATCGTTCGATCAGATTATACACAAATCTAAATTAGGCAGAAACAATAAGAAAACAGAAAATTAAATAAATTACTTAAGATTGTTTTAAAATATAAGTTTGCCTAAATAAATGCATTTAGAACTTACCTCGTGCATCCTGAGATGTCGCGGAGTTGTGGGTTGGCTTATACACAGGTCATGCACTTTTTAGCGTTTATACCTGTTCAGTTTGGGGGGTTGGGTTATATGCAAACAGGCTTATACACGAGTATATACGGTACACTAATCTGTTTTAATGATCTAACCAAAATTAAAAATTCAATTTCAATGCTTTTGCCTCAGACAAATAAAACTTTAAAAAACCTGCTTCTCAATTTTTTTATTCAGTTTTTAACCTTGAATGACAAGTTCACAATAGCATTTTCATTCAGCATCTAACACTCCGATTAAAGTAACACCTAAAGTAACAATACGTATGCCCTAAAACTAATGGCACAGAAACCGACCATGCAACCCCCACAACAATAAGGGGGAGGGGGCACTAGCCCAGGGGGGACTTAAAATTCCCATTAAAAAGCTTTGGGAAGGTGGGGGAGCTCCAGAATTTAGATGGGTGGTTGGCCAAGATTTTCTTGCTGTTCAACAACCTTAAACTGAACCATACATGTATATATGAGCTATCCTGGGCAGATTTTTTTGTATATGTCCCCTGGTAATCATTAGAATTTTGAGATCCCTCAGTTACGGAAAGACATCTCTGTATAAGAGAGTCAAATATCTCCTACACAATAATGTCACAATGACATGAGATTTGTTTAGTACCTACTGAATCTCAATTCATGTAAAGTCCTTTGAAACATGTAATAATCTGGCATTAAATGTTGATTGTTTTTGTGGGTTGAACAGCATTTTTCAGCACATGATAGGCTCTATATGGCAGCCAGTATAGCTGGTGGAGGATGAACCTGGGAAAACCCTGGTAAGACCCACCAACCCACAGAAAGATACTGGCAAGCTTAATCTCACATCTCCACACTGACCAAGCTCGAGAATCAAACCCATACAGACAGGTGAGATGTTAGTGATCTGTAAAATCAACCATTTTTTAACCCTCAGCCACCCAAGGCCCCTAAATGAAATGAAGAAACATAAAATATAGCTTAAAACTTATGGATATTAAAAAAATTCCAGCACCCAACTCTTGTCTGTAACATTATTATTAAACAAGTACAACAAAATTCAATATACATGCTGCAGGTCACAGAAATGGGCAGATCAAGAAAAAGACATCTAAACTACTTACTATTTCCCATCTTGGCCCCAAGTTCTTGCAGTTCTGCCAGTACATGGTACACATCCAATACACATCATTACATGACATGACCTAACAATCTAACCATGAACAAGGCCATTTCGTACACTATATTTGTTCAATATCACAACAGACTTGGCTGTCTTTGAAGATCTGAGCTATTCATTCATTATTCACACTAATGGCTACATAAAGTATATACAAATAAACCAATAATCAGTCATCTTGAGCAGGCATTAGCTTAAAAGTCTGGGCCCACAACAAAAATACATTGTGATGTTAGTCAATCACCTCAGCTGTCATACGTAGCCACCTATAACTAACTACAAAGGTATGCTTAGTTTAGGAAGTGATATAAGAAGGTCTTTGAATAATGTCACAAATGTCAATTCCTTCACTGAACCTCTAAGAAACATAAACATTGAGCCAGAAAAAGAACTGTATCATGCCATTCTGTGGGTTGCCTGCCAAAAGTAAGATGTACATGATAACCCAAAAACTTTTTTCTCCTGCAGATGATATGCCAATTGCATTTGCACCTTTATTTGTAGACCACTCCAAAGTTTCTGAGCAGCAATCCAGGATATCATAGTGCAGTACTCTATATGTCATTTACCTGTACAATGTATCTCAAGTGACTTTTATTACCATATTGACCAATACAAATGATCTCCTTTGCTGAAACCCTTTAACTGACAATAAGATTAATGATTAATTTCATGGATTAAAAACAGTAAACTGAAAAACTATTAAGTTTCATGCAACTCACATGATCAAACCAAGAGTTCAAAAGAAAATGTTATTGTATTTATCCAATGATAAGCACATACTTGATGATGAAAAGCCCATCACTTTTATTAAAAACGTGTGGTGAATATTTACTAAGGATATCTGGGTTTGAAAATAAGACCAGCCTACATTTTTTACATATTTATTTATTAATAAATTGGTAGATCAACTGGGATTTAACTAATAAATACAACCAAAGTTATCTCTAAAAAATATTACACAAGATATCCTTGACAATTTGCTATTACTAATAAATAAATGTTTTTTAAAAAATATTACTAAACTGTCTTGAGATGTTTCTACATGTGGCAGTAACAAATTTACAAATTTTACTATTACTATCTTGTCAACACTATAGTCATCTACCTATCGATCCAGCTTCAAACAGGATGCTAAGGCTCAGCTAATGTGGGTATGTGAGAAAGTTCACCAGTAGCTTCTTGTGGGTCAGTTGTTTCTTCCCGGGGTTTTCCTCTACCAGTTATACTGGCTGCCATGTATAGCCTATCTTGTGTTGAAAAATGGCATTAAACCCTAAAACAACATCAAACTGGATGTATCAACCCATACACTTCTTAACAGTACTCACTTTTATTGTAATACTGTCCATGGTTACCACAAAATATACTGACTTACAGAGAGAGCACCTTATAAACAAAGTACATACCATAATTACCTTAATTAGCCACTTTAATTTTAATAATTTTAAATAGTACTAAAAGTTTTGGACATCAAGAAAGTTTCTTAAAATCTTCACAAAAATTATATTCAAGTTAGTACATAAACTGTGTGATTAGGATTTTTAACATAACTTTTAACAATGTTTCAGTCATATCACTACGATGTCTGCAATGTGGCAGTTTATAGTGATGTCTAGCAATGGGGCATCATACAGAAGACACATAGCATGATGTCCCACCTAGTCACATTATCCTGACACCAGGCCGACCAGTCCTAACACTAACGTCTTAATGCTGAGCGTCAAGCAAGGCAGCTGTCAGTACCATTTTGGTATGACTCGGCCGGTGTTCGAAGCCATAACCTCCCGGAGCGGTCAGTACATAAACTAAGGAATGTTTTAGCTGCACCAGAAGAACTGGTGATTGAGTAGCCAACCATCTGGGCCTGAAGCTGCTTTGATTATCCTAATGATCATGCAGATTAAGTGAAGTTGTCTTTACATAGAAAAGCTGACATGATCAGGAACATGTGATCACGCAGTTTCCCCAGACAAAGCTTGGTAAACATGACCATAAAGAAAAAGCAATGAATATAAATAATGGTATTCTGCATTTGATTTTGTAAATCAGTCTAAGTAATTTGGTTCCATTACATATATTAGGGCAATTATTGCCATATTTGGAATTTTAGTGCCAAGTCATTTCAAGCATTTTCTAAGGAAAATTAATGGACAAACTAATTGGGAAAACTGACAATTTTTTGTTAGTACACAAATTATCCAAACAGTGAGAAAAGTAATTATTTTTTAATGTTCAGATATTTAGGTAAATGTTGGTTGTACATATAATTTTACTACCAGTTAATGAAATGGGATCCATGATTATACAGGTCTTATAACAGGAAATATATTATAATGAAGAGTCTTAAAGTGAGGTAGTGTGGTATATGTATCAGACTGTTAGATGACTATGTTTACAGTGAGATGACGGCACAACTAATGTCTTGACACAGGTAAAGCTACTATCTTATTCATTTCTTCCTTTCTAAAGTTTTTGCAACCACCTGATTTAACAATTTTGAGTCAGAATTCTCAGAGCATATTCACATTTTCCTTTAATATTCTATAATGTACCAAATATAAATAAATATATAAAGACGCTAAATAAAGTGTACATGGTGATTATACCACAGGTGGCTACCCATTCATTTAAGCTCCTAAGCTCAATGAGTCATTTAATTGATTCTAAGGGGAAATTCATATGTCACTTCAAAATATAAATACCAATTTTTTTTGGATAAAGCATATTTAGCCTAGTTATGGGTGTAATTGGTAAGACAATTTTTTGTTCTCATGTGCTACATGTATACAATAATCAAGAACCTTCAGGTCTTTGTGGGGTGTTCAAGGAGTGTATTTTTGGTATATACAGCAATGACTCACTTTAAAGCTGTTTGTTATAACATGGTATCTGCTTAAAGGTGAGTATATTCATGGATATTATTTTATTCAGTGGTAGTGTAACTTCTCACTTCACTACAATGTTTACTGTTTCAGAATTGTAAAGCTTCAACATAAAACTTTGTTCATACAATCTTAACCTAGTTGTAACTGCTGTCTCCATCAACAACAAAAATATCCCTAATCTTTTGCAGGACATACAATAAATACATTTTTTTAAATAATAGATGTTAAAATAACTGTTTGTGATGCTGGTCCACCATATTATTGACTGTTTGTTTGAAACTGGAGATAAATTCTATTTATAGATACATGTATGAGGCAGTGATTCATGACATCACACAAAAGCCAGTGCTGAACAACCCTATAACAATCACCCAACAAAAGGCTAACTGAATAATCAAATGTTTGTCACTGGAAAATATACATAATATCATTATAATGTTCAAAATAATCAGTTTTAAATATTATATGGCTGACTGACTGGGCTTTTGAATTAGGAAAAGAAGTTTTATGGCATTATTTTTAGTCTGAGCGAATCCAGGCAAAATATTTTTTGCACCACTGTTATCTGCAAATGAAATTAATTTAGGTTTGTAACAGAAAGAAACAGAATTATCTTCCATACAAAACATAGCCTTTTTCCAGGCACAAAATGTATCCTTGAAAACTGGGTCACGGTTACACAATAAACCAACTCAGGCCTTCATAGTAATCAGTAAAACAAACAAGACAGACCCTGATCTGCTAGTGCATTATGTGATGGCAGATTACAGTCTATGTGATTTGCAGCAGCTGGACCAGTTTATGAGTTTAAAAGTACTGCTACATAAAATGCGTTAAAGTCAAGCTTTTTTATACCGGTAAATATGATTACATAAGAAGATTGCAGAAAGTGTCCTTTGTTAGCAGGTGTCTCTTATATACAAATAGTATTAACTTAAAACCAGAAGGGACTTAATAAATGAGAGTTATTATTTTGAGGTCGCCATTTATGATGGGTATCACTGAACATATACTTAACAGATACCACAGTACAAAAAGATGTGACTATTCTCTGTATACAAGAATGATCACACACAGGAGTTAAGCAGTACCAGTTCTTCTTCACCTGATGAAAAACAACAAACCTGATCTTCTACCTCAGGCTCTGACTTCCCGACTTAACGAGACAAACTGGTCACAAGGAAGTGTCTAAAATACTGTTTTCAGATATTGTTGGAAGAGCTCATGCTTTCAACAATACCAACTGTGATAATACAAGTGTACAATGATATCTTTCATGACCTCACCACCTCGTCATCAAAATAATATAGCTGTTATTTATACAAATCTGACTCAGTGAATGCCTATTACTATTTAGTATTAGTAAGACTGGTGGTCACTAATTATGAATCATGGCTGAAGCTGAAAATCTGTTCAAGGTGTTTGATTCCACTCCAAGTTTGCAGAAAAGAGAGGGAGAGATTGATGAGTTATTCACTAGGGTGAAACATGATAAACAGTTTATGAATCTTCGTATTTAAACCTTACCTGCTACAAAAAGTACAAAAGAAAGAAACAAGTCTACACTGTGTAATGTTGCCCTCTTAGTAAGAGGGGTGGTTAATTGGATTTGGCTGGCATTATCTAGACGATGACCTCTCTTGATATTATAGCCTGGTGGGAGTGGAAGATAGAATTTCAACAGAGATCTGAGCAAGAATATCGGGAAGAAATAATGCAATACAAGCCCCTTAGACAAGAAAAATAACAAATTTAATCAAAACAAATTAATAGCGGCAATTCCTATTCAATCTAAATTATGCCAATAGAATTTAGTAGTAGTGTCTAATTTGGATTTATTTCAGCATAATAACAAGTGGTGAAAAGAGCGCAATGTCCATGACTGATTGCATCACCTTCCTCCTTTGACCGTGTATCAACATCTTCCTATTTCCTCGAGCCTTCCTATTCTCTATACTTCACCCCTTCCTGGACTTCCTAGTCCTTTATTCTGAACTTCTCACTCCTTTATTTTTACCTCTGTCTTCAGACTGTCCCATATTTCCCCAGGAAGCTGTTCCTTAAAGGACAAAATTACCCCATAATCTCTGTATGTACCACTTTCTATATGTACATAAATTCCCTCATTTACATTACTCAGAAGCATAAATAACTATCTGAACACTGCATAAATTCTGAACTAATCCGATAGAACATCACCCGCGCTTCACAGTGACAGGCCATAATTAACAAGTCAGTGGTATATCTAACGTTACCATATCTCTTTACCTATGCTACCAAATGTTCGATTACTATTGTATAAAATTCACAAAATTCTAGCTCACAGCAATCCCAAACTTAAAAGATTATTTAAACATTACAAAATCAGATATAAATACATTGTATGTGATTATCATTAACTCATGATAATATGTATTGTCCTAACAGACAAAGGAAATTATTTCATATAACCCTATGAAATCCTACACATATGAAAACTTGGATAGCATACAATCATCAATACACTGATAACCCAGCTGACATCTCAAATATTTTTAACAACTTTTTTGTTCAAATTGCTGAAAAACTTAAAGAACCCAGAACTTCATCTGATCATCTGGAACTCAAACTTTTTGTGCTAAAAAACTACCAAACAATATAAAGTTTGAAATTCCTGAAATGAGTCCCGAATTTGTGTTGAAATATATTAAAAAAATAGATGATTGTAAAGCTACAGGACTTAATATGATTGGACCAAGGCTACTAAAGGTAGCTGCACCTGCAATTGTAGAGAGTATAGCTTTCATTTGCAATGAAAGTATTAGTTCTAATAAATTTCCACAAACATGGAAAACTGCCAAGGTTATACCATTGCATAAAGCAGGAACAAAAGATGAAGTAAATAACTACAGACCCATCTCTATCCTTCCTTGTCTCTCCAAATTACTAGAAAAACATGTACATGATTCTTTTCTCAACTATTTAAACACTTATGATCTTATTCATGATAATCAGTCTGGCTTTCGCCAGAATCACTCCTGTGAAACTGCACTTGTATCTTTCATTGATAAATGGCTGAGAGCATTAGAGCAAGAAGAAATGGTAGGCACTATTATGGTTGATTTTCGTAAAGCTTTTGATCTTGTAGACCATGAAATTTTGCTTTAAAAACTACAAATCTATCAATGCAGTGAAAACTCCCTTGATAAGCTAATATTAGATGACAGTAACCAGTAAAATATCTGTCTCCTTGACAAGCTAATATTAGACGACAGTAACCAGTAAAATATCTGTCTCCTTGACAAGCTAATATTAGACGACAGTAACCAGTAAAATATGTCTCCTTGACAAGCTAATATTAGACGACAGTAACCAGTAAAATATCTGTCTCCTTGACAAGCTAATATTAGACAACAGTAACCAGTAAAATATCTGTCTCCTTGACAAAGTAATATTAGACGACAGTAACCAGTAAAATATCTGTCTCCTTGACAAGCTAATATTAGACGACAGTAACCAGTCAAATATGTCTCCTTGACAAGCTAATATTAGACGACAGTAACCAGTAAAATATCTGTCTCCTTGACAAGCTAATATTAGACGACAGTAACCAGTAAAATATGTCTCCTTGACAAAGTAATATTAGATGACAGTAACCAGTAAAATATCTGTCTCCTTGACAAGCTAATATTAGATGACAGTAACCAGTAAAATATGTCTCCTTGACAAAGTAATATTCGACGACAGTAACCAGTAAAATATGTCTCCTTGACAAGCTAATATAAGACGACAGTAACCAGTAAAATATCTGTCTCCTTGACAAGCTAATATTAGATGACAGTAACCAGTAAAATATCTTTCTCCTTGACAAGCTAATATTAGACGACAGTAACCAGTAAAATATCTGTCTCCTTGACAAACTAATATTAGACGACAGTAACCAGTAAAATATGTCTCCTTGACAAGCTAATATTAGACGACAGTAACCTGTAAAATATGTCTCCTTGACAAAGTAATATTAGACAACAGTAACAAGTAAAATATCTGTCTTCTTGACAAGGTAATATTAGAGGACAGTAACCAGTAATTGAACAATAATGACATCATTCCAACAGAAGCCAATTGGGAATCTCCCCCTGACCTGCAGTGATTGGTTGGTAGCTTCACATCTGGGTGGTGTACAAAAGGATAACAATGTGTAAAAAGTATGCAGTTTTAGTTATCGGCAGTCCCATTTCCCTTACACACATACTCATCACCACCACCATCCCTATCCCCAGAAATGGTTTTATGATACTGATGTAAACGTTTCATCATATACTGTTAATTTTCATGATTCTAGATTGAAAAGGTCATTTACTAAATAGCATACTGAATACTAAGATGAGGTCATTCTTGCAAACACATTCATAGTTTCAAAGATAGTGAGATGTACTTTTTTATGCAAGTAAACATGTTGATGAGTTCAGTACAGGTCATGGAATCCCCCCTTGGGAAATCCCACTGATCTAATTTCTGAGTGGCTAGCTGCTAAAGTACTTGACCTTATTTACAGCTGGAGTTCAAAATATTAAAATGTTAGGTGAACCTTGGTCTGCTTTCTGTACTGCATCTATTTTTTAAATTAGTTATTCTTAGCATTAACATCAGTCTTAGAAAAGACAAATAGCTGTGATCATTTGAGTGGATTTATTTATTTCATTTACAAAGTGTTCAGACTTTTCAGATATAGTAACTGTATTGAATTACTGTGATTTCATTCAAAAACATTTTGGATTATATCACTGTGATACATCATGATTACTGGCATATCAGTACAACAGAGTGAACTTCATTTGGATTACCAATGGAACTCATTTGGATTACAATATAATTTTGGACTTGTGATAAAGCTTTTAGCACTATTTAGGATTTCATTCACCATTTTGTAAGTTATGTTTAATTTTCACTCTCTATTTTAAAGAAATAAATTATAGTTTTGAACTGTACAAAATTGTTGAGTTTCACTCTTTTCTGTTACCAAGTTTAAGACCATAAAGTCAAAACAATAAGCAAAGTGAATATTCTGTGAAATTAGAAGTTTTTTCAACTAAAGATTTGCTTATGGAACACAGATACCCCAACACAATATCTGAAAACTGTGGTGTGATCCATGGATGAACAGATTGGTGGACACAGGTAACATATGCATGTCCTTACCATGGCTGTGGTGGGGCAAAAAGGCTTCTGACACCTCAAGATTTTAGTTTATAAAATGACTGAATAAAATGTATATAGAATTATATCTAACACATATGACAGACCATGCATTGTACAAATGTATACAGTGCACTGTAAGTACAGTAGAAGCTCTTATGAGTGACCTCTGCTATGAGCAACCACCTGTCATTTCTGACCACAATCATAATGCATGGATCAATTTTATTATACAAATGCTCTGTCTTGAGCAACCACCTGCTGAACATAACCAGCGACCATGATGTCTTGGCAAATATGCATTTTGAACTGCTACGAACAACTTATAGAGTCAATATCCCTGTATGTCTTCTTTGAATTAAACCAGTGACTCTTGTCTATGAGTAAATGATTCTATTTCTGAATGAGATAACTGTTTCTTTTTATTGCATTAATTATTAGATATGCAATGCACATGTATAGATTTTCATATTTTCCTAAAGCCTAATCAAAACTGTCTTTACAGTCAATTTTACAATTGAGCACTCATAATGTTAATACCTAGTACCTAAATAACAATGGAAGAACCTCCAACTAAAATAAGACAAATTGTAATGCTGGAGAAAACAATTACTGTAACTGAAAGTGAAAGAAACAGTAGACCACTCGCAAAATAGCAGTTTTAACGTCAGTAAAACAAATTTTGTGGGTTATAAAGGAGAAGTAAGTCAGAAACAATTTCATATGCTAATACATGTGCATGTGATCTTCAAATGTAAATGTGATTTCATGTTTAATGATAGAAGTATATCTTTATTGCTGTATCAATGCATACAATATATTAGCAATAACCTTTAATAAAGAACAGAATATTTACGGTGATTGCTGTTATTTTTCTTGTTCTGATACTGGACCTTGGAGACTTGTCTTTTTGAACAAACCTCTTATGAGAGACCACCTATTTTGAGAGACCATTTTTTGTTGGCAGGAGGGGTGGTCTCTCATAACAGGTTTTACTGCATATAAATGTACTTGAAGTTTACAAGGTCATACTGTACATGTAATATTACATGTTTACAAATACATGAAGTTTATAAACAAACCAAAACAATAAAGCACAAACCACAACCCTAGATGAACTTATAAAGGAAAAGGATATATTTATGACAAATTTATAAAGTCTCTCAAGAGTATTTCCCCTTCGTCCATGAAGACTATAATAACATAAAGGTACAGGGAGTATATTACAATACATCCTATCAATATATGTAACTGTGTCAGGTCTGAAGGTATCCTTCCTTGGGATTTAGAAATGTATATATAGTATTTAATAGACAATGATGAAAATAATTACATTGATGAATTAAAGTTTACAGCAAACACACTTTCTTTAATAACTGAATTTAAAGAGATCAGGTTTATAAATCATCTTGGAGTACACCATGTTTCATTGGTTAGAGCAATGGACTCAGGACCAGAATTAAGCAGGTTCAAATCCTACCATCAAATCAGACTAGGTCAGCTATACTAGTGTGTCTCTGGACAAAACACACTTTACTCCAATTGCCTCTGCATATTTCCCATGTTGTTGTACCATAAAACCCTTGACAAACTGTATTGTTAAAATGTCTGGGAATGCCAATACACACTGTGGTCACATTTTACTTTCTGATCCATCCTAAATTCATTTTAAAAAGATACTACAGAACACAAAACTAAAATTCACACTTTGAAATATCAAGGAAGACCTTTATGGTCCAAAATAATCCAGAAGTATTTCCAAAATAATCCAGTAGTCTTTAAATTTCATAAATTGGCAAAATATATAATAATAATAATAATAATAATGAGGACTTTGTATAGCGCCTATAACATAAAATACATATATAATGATATGATTACCAAAAAAACCACCATGAAATTAGAAAACATAAAAAAATATATACTTAAAATGATAAAAATTATTCCAATAATACAAGGTAAATGACCTGAAAAATGTGTTTTGCAGCAATTTGTGTTGTCATTTAGTAAATGAAGCAAACATCTTTGCTATATAACTAAATAAATGAAAGTGATAAGACCATTTCCATAATGAAATAAATAATTAACTTTACAAAGTGTTCAATATTTCTTGAGAAAAAAACAACCAAAAAACCAATTATTGTACAATATCATTCTGTGGCTGTGCACTGCTGAAGAGTATACATTAGATTCTGACCCAGTCAAGGTTACCATGCTTTGTTTATCTATATTATGTGTATTATTTTCATAATAATTGGTTTTGGGAGGGTCATTCAGTTTCTGATATTTCAAATACAATATTCCTTATCAACTGTAAGTTCACACTTTAAAGAAAATCATATATAGTGCATAAATTGTTTCATTGTTTCATTCAAGGGTTTCACGGTCGAGTTATACTGTTAGTGCAAGCAAACATCATGTGATCTGTAATGTGAGTGACCAAGCTGACCTAGCTCCTTACTGGTCGGTGTTGTAACAGCTGATATGTTCATTGATAAGAGTGATTTCAAAATACCAACATGATTCACTGAAAGCCTCATACTGCATTATCGCTATTACGTTATCTTATATCAACAATTAATACTCAGAATTAGGCATTCTTAGTAGTACTATTTATCTTGGAAGATTTATGGGGAGGATTGATTCATTTATTTAATATAATCATTCATTGGAATTACAGGATATGACATACTTCAAATTAATTTAAAGCTGTACAGAATTACTCTGAATTCATTTAAAGACATCTGGATTTATAGCTTGTATTGGAATCATTGTGAATTAATTTAAATATATTTTTGCATTATAACATAGTAATTGTTTAAACATAGTAACTTTTTGTGCTGATGACACATCTGTACATTACTGTCATTCAGAATACACTTGGAACTCATTCGGATTACTCAAAACTATTGGAACTGATATAACATTTAAGATTTTATGATTTCATTCACCAAACTGAAATCCTTTCACTCTGTATTTTGGGGAAATGAATATGTTTTCAATTATACAAAACATGCTGGTCTTGCTCTTTCTTGTTACTTATATTTAAGACCATAGAATCCTAGTAATCATGTTACTTTGGATACAAATTATTTTATAAAAATTACTCTCAAAATTTACAGGCCTTTTAAAATCAATAAAGACTAGTTAAATCACCTTCAGTAATAGGCCTGTCAAAAATAAAATGAACTCTGAGCATGTGTTAAAGTTAAATTATTCAAACCAATTCCAGAAAATACCATATTTATCTGATGGTAATCTGATTATTGGTGATAAATAAACCCACAAATATTTTTGGAAAACTACGGTGAATATTTATGAAGAATATCAGTTTTTCTGAATCCGATTTTAAGCCCTTCACTTGAAAAATTAATGAGCAGCACCATATTCTCCCTCATCTCATCATGGGAGACGTAGCTATAATTACTATTCTATCTGACATTAATTTATTAGAAAGTCATAATGATCCAAAATGCCTCCTTTCAGAATCATCTGGTATGGTTCACATGATAATGATACTGATAAAACCCACCACAACAAAACTGTGCTTCACCTCAAACTGTGCATAGATTTGAAATATTTCATCACTACAAAAATTTTGCTTCAGAGATCTACAGTGATACTTGATTTGCTAAGTATAACATGTCCTTGTCAATCACTAAAAAACACAACTGAAACGAAAGCTCATAAACACAAAATATAAAAATATGGGGAAAAAATATTTAGCTTTACATTATGACTCAGAGGTTAGAGTGCCCATCTTATAAGCAGATGGATATGGGTTCAGATCTTGTCCAAATTAAACCATGTCAGCCACCATGGTGTGTCTTAGGGCAATTTACTCCAACTACCAGAATATGACATAACCTTACATGTAATGTCTTCTGTATCATGGAATACCAATAGGTAAATTAAGCATCACATAATAAGATTGATATCAATTATGATAAGATTTTGTGAGTAATTTACAACACGAAGACAGGCCACATTAACCTTCTTGCTTCAGTTGTAATGTTTTGATAAAATTACTAAAGGTCAAGGACAGAAGAACCAATATTGTACTAAAAAAATTCAATGCTTGAATTACAAATAAAGCATTCTTTCCAAATGTGCCTGCTGTACTTAAACATCTAATAACAATGATTAAGAATGTTTGTAAGAGTTGGTAATTTTGTTTGCTTTAAATGAAAATCAAACTGAATTATACTGACATCTTAAGCTGACAATGTAGACAACATATACTAACAGTAGACTCAGCATTAAAGATCACTATAGAAATCTGTGTACTTTTTGTAGTGACCAAGTGACCCTTCCCATGAACTGTAACTGTGTGTACATACGGAAAAATTTATGGAAATTGGGTATTCTCTTCTTGTGAGGAGGAACATGCTCTCTGGAGTTATTGCAGCAATACACATTAAGATCTGAAAAAAATACCAGTCTAGAAAATGATGACACTGAAAAGACAACATTACAACAACAGGCAAAATAACCAGTAATGACAGTCATGCCACTTCAATATTACAAATTATATATCTAATATTGTACTGTATAAATTCACAGAAAACAATATATTGTATAAACTTCCCAAGTAAGATGGGATTTTTTTAAGGAATTTAAATATGGCTCACTTTTAAAGTCACACATATTAAAATTTTTACCCAAGTCCTTCTGTTTTGTACACAATGTATGCAAATAAAGATATTGAGCAATATAACCTTCAGTATCTTTCAAGGAAACAAATCAGATATCTTAAAATATTAATGTCAGCATCTTAGCAAGCTCTCAACTTAAATTGTTATATGCTGTGAATTAAATTTTTTGCGTGGATACAAGTTTTAATGTCTACAAACAATTTACATTTTAAAGGTACATATTTATGGTGGATTGAGGATTTTGTACTGCTGTTTCCACAGGAGGTTCATTGTTTGCTGGCTCTTTAAATTTGTACTTTAAACCAAGCATAAAATCCATGAAAATTGTACCCCATACAAATAATGAATTCACAATATGGTACTCCCTCATTATAATGTTGTACATGCTGAGTATACTGCCTTATAATGATGTAGATGATACATATAATTCTATTACCAAATAATGAAATCTGGTCAATGACCATATTTGTCTTATAACAGTAACCATGTAAT
Organism: Sinohyriopsis cumingii; assembly: GCA_028554795.2. Classification (NCBI taxonomy): domain Eukaryota; kingdom Metazoa; phylum Mollusca; class Bivalvia; order Unionida; family Unionidae; genus Sinohyriopsis; species Sinohyriopsis cumingii. The sequence goes on from CM068840.1 coordinate 30,100,260, forward strand.
AATGAGGACCTTATAGTAAGGGAGTAACATAATAATCTTCCAGGCCTAATAGTGACGGAGCACTGTATTAATATAGTCATCATCCAGGAATTACAGTGAGGGACTACTGTATTAATAGTCATCATTAAGGCCATACAGTGAGGAAATACTGTATTATAATCTTTCTCCTTGCCTTACAAAGAGGGAGTACAGTATTAATATAACCATCCTTCAGGTTTTATAGTGAGGAAATAACAAATTAATATAGTCACCATCCAGGCCCAGTAGTGATGGAATACTGTGTAAATATATTCATCCTCCAGTCCCTACAGTGAGAGAGTAATGCACTGATATACTCACCCTCCAGACTGATTTCATGGCAATATAATCCCTGACTTTAAATAAGGTGATTGAGAAATTACCACTTGTATAAACCTGAACAATGTGGATGACTTATAAATCTTATAATTTTTCCAACAGTTTTTGTAGATGTTTTTTTAGTTGCAAAAAAATGTATTTATCATTTTCTTAGACACCTCAAACTTGTTAAATTTTAGAAGACAAAACATCATGTGCCAAATACTGGAGAATACAAAAATTACTAAAATTTGAGATTAATATCACCAAAATGAATTGGTAGGAATTCAAAATTTTCTCCTTCTTTTTATCTTTTCATATTGTGTAACTCCAACATAGCAAATTTAGTAACAAAAATATTTTCTTATACATCTGATTAAACATGTTCACACCATAAGTGCAGTACAAAATCTCTATCAATTTCTCAGACTTTGAACCTGATGTAATGGATACAAGATTATCTAACCCATTTCAGGTAATGTCATACATGCACAGGATAAATGTGGTTTGATAAATGATTGTGTTTCTTTTTAAATTGAAGTTACTCAAGTGACATCATAGTAGCTTTTCAGATATATCCACAAACTGGGTTTGATAAAAATCCATTCATGCATGTCTGCTCACAACCACAGATACCAAGCGGCCCAAATGTGCCAGTAAATGTTATCCTGGTCATGTAGGCATTCTGAACTGACTATTTCAGTACTGGGTGTAGTATTTTAGAATTATATAACAAATACCTTTAAATAACAATTATTCACTTTATTTGGATATATGATTCATTCATATTACTTTAAAATGTCATTACTGACATGCCCTGAGAAACACATACAGCAAAATCAATATTAAATTATTTGGGGTGAAATGATACACCTGTGTTGCGTATCAATACAATTCATGATATGCAGCCTGCAATGCAATACATTATCGATACACATGAACTTGATGGTCTTTCCATGTCTGAAAGATTGGTGCCCTTTCATGTATGTTGACATTCTTGGTTTGTATTTCCAGTAAGCAGACTACAGACAGACATATAGTTATCATATATTTATATCTAATTCTCATTAACACATTAACCCCTGGAGGTTTTTGACATTTTTGCCTGAAAATCAAGTAGGAAACACATTTTGAAAGCTATTTCTAAACAGATCCGAAAACACCAAATCCACGATGATCTTTGAATAACATACTGCCTAGTTGTCTTAGAAACATTGTTTTTCATTGGCTATTTGACTCACACATGAGTAGAAGGGTAAAAGTTGGATTATTTTTTTTGTTAAACAAGGCCATTTATTTTGTTTGGAGACCACTTTTTATTCCAAATGCCCATCTTATCCTACTTTTTGCAAAGACTCATCTGTCTGTTTGCAGTTCATACCGGTTTGCCTTAAATCTGAGACCGAAAAGTCTAAAATCCAGACACAAATTCGGATTCCGACCACAGGCGAATTTTGGGTAGTAAAATGTTGGGTCCAAAACATGAGTTTTTTTCTTCTGTATTTTGTAGTGGAACTAGATATTCCAGATTATTTGGTATCATTGTAGAGCTACATCTGTCTACCTTTATATAATACCACCCACTTTAGTGCATCATGCATGACCATGACGTTACAGAGCTCGGCAGTAGGCTACTACCTCTTGCCCCGTTAAGTCGTCGCTAGGGGTTAATGTGTTAATGAAAAGATATCAACAATACTTTCAAACAGACTACCTGTTGTTTGCAGTGAGTTTTATCCAATGTTTTAGAGCATATACTGGTGGCTCCATTTAACTCCCTTTGTTTTGTACAACATGAATGAAAATATATTATTACCAATTTCATGTCTCAGTTACACTTGGAAGATGTTATCTTCAAAACAGTAGAAATAATGCAATTTCCTCATGCAAAGGCAATCTTATATAGAACAAATCCAGGCATGGGAATAAGGTTGAATACCAACAAAATCAATCACATTTTATTTCCAGCAGAAGGAAAATACTGCTGCAGCCACAGGTACTTGTATTTGTTAGTGAAGAAAGAAAACTATTGACTATACCCAGTCCTATTCCACTATTTTCTTTTAACTTACACAAGGTGATAAACTTGAGCAGTTTTAAATCTGCCCCATCGCTCATTCTATGCTAATTTCATTTATTCCATCAGCACCTTCATTCACTGGTTAAATATCTTGGCACAAAAAAAAAAGAGAAATTCCAAATTTGTTTCCCATATACCATTTGAGGAGAGATGATGACAGGATTTTATCTTAAGGGAGACCTCATCCTTTATCAAAGTAAAAAGGAGGGGAGGAACAAATGGTCATAGGTCAATATTTACCTAAACTTCAATATCTGTCTTTCTTTCTTAATCTTTCTTATAGCTCTACTGAAATCAACATCTTTGACAGATATCACCTCTAGTTATATGTTGTTGTTGTTGTTGTTGTGGGGTTTAACGCCATTTTTCAGCACGATAGGGCTATATATGGCGGCCAGTATTAATGGTGGAGGAAGAACCCGGAAAGAACCACCGACCCACGAGAAGCTACTGGCAAGCTTTCTCACATGCCCACATTGGCTGAATCTTAGACTCGAACCGCCGCAGACATAGGTGAGATGGCAGTGATCCGTAACGAAGAGCGCTTTAGACCACTCGGCCACTCGGGGCCCCCTCTAGTTATATAAGCATTAATCTGTTAATTATTTCTGAGCATACTATGCTACTTTTCCTTGTATCAGTATTGTTCAGTGCTTCTTTCTGAAGGGGCATGTACATAGCTAGTTGATACCCGAAAAACACAAGTCTCAATAAGAACAGTTATATAATAATAATAATAATAATAATGAGGACTTTGTATAGTGCCTAATCTTTAGAAGCTCTAAGCGCTTGACAACATTAGACAACACCTATAAGATAAAAAACATATAATAATATTATTACAAAAAACAAACACCATGAAATTAGAAAAACATTAAAAAATAAAAAACATGCTGAGAATATTTCAGGTCGGAAACTTTTTTAGGTCTTTAAGTTTGTTCTTGCAGTCGAAATAAGTGAGTTTTGACAGCCCTCTTGAATGCGATCACTGTGACTTTGTGTCTAAAAGTTCAGTCGGCAATTCATTCCACACTGCTGGGCCCTGGTATGCAAAAGAATGCTGTCCATATGACTTTGTTTTCATAGTGGGAAAAATGAGTATACGATTGTCAGAAGTGGAGCATAAGTATCTTGCTGGTGTGTACACATGGGTGAGGTCGGATAGGTATGTTGGACTAGAGTCCGACAGTGAAACGTAGCACAGAGAACAAATTTTGTGTTTGATTCTGGATCAAATGGATAGCCAGTGTAGGGTACAGAGCAGCGGGGAGGTGTGCTCTGATTGTGATACTCTAAGTATGATCCGAGCAGCTATGTTTTTAACTTTCTGAAGTTTCTGGAGTAGATATTGAGCTGAACCAGACAGAACTGAGTTACAATAGTCCAATCTTGAAAGTACTAATGAACACACAAGTGTTTTAGTGGCATCAACTGAAAGATATTTGTGAATTGAGCTGATGTGTCTCAGCTCAAGATATGCAGCCTTGCATATGTTCATGACATGTTGGTGCAATAAGTACTGTCCAGAGTAACACCTAGGTTTCATACTGATTGTGTGAATTTAATGTTGGCGTTGCTGATATTTATTGTTTGAGATAAAGGATGTGAATGAGAAAGTCTTTGTGTTGTGATCAGAATGGCCTCAGTTTTATCTTCATTCATCTGCAGCATGTTACATGTAATCCATGATTTCACATCAGAAATGCACCTCTCTACACCTTGGACGGTAGCATCAACTTCAGTTGGATGGCTAGATTTGTATATTTGGGTGTCATCAGCGTACAATTGGTGAGACACTGGATGATGATCTATGACACTTGAGAGCGACTGAGTGTACAGAATGAAGAAAATAGGTCCAAGAACAAACCCCTGTGCAGCACCACAACATAGATCAACTGGGCCGGAGTGTATTCCATTTGCAGATACAATTTGTGTCCTGTTGACCAAGTAGGACTTCAGCCACAGTACGGCTGTATCATGAATGCCAAATACATGCTGGAGACAGTGAAGTAATATATCATGGTCTATTTTGTCAAATACTGCAGACAAATCAATGACGATGAGGACTGTAATCTTTCCACTATCCAACGCAGAGAGAATGTCATTAACTACTTTTAGAAGAGTAGTTTCAGTACTGTGGCAAGGGCGATATGCAGACTGTACATTGCTAAAAAGACTGTTTGAATTTAGATGAGATACAAGCTGGGATAGAACAATCTTTTCTAAGATTTTTTATATGAATGGGAGATTAGAAAACTGGGCAGTAGTTCTTTAAATCGTTATGGTCTAGTGTTGGTTTCTTCAGCAAGAAAATATAAAAATTGTATACTTCGCCGAGCTCATTTTCATATGTGGGACTTTCAATGAATTTGTGAGATTTTTCACATTTTGCTGTTCTCCAAGCACGCAAATTCAAAAAAACATTTTTTGCATGATTTACACAATGGCACACCCTTAAGTCATCTCTGCTTAAGTACCTGACATATCTAATGACTTTCCTGCGAAGTCTTACTGTTGCTCTGCCAATATTTCCTGTTTGTCACACAGAGAATAAGCTACATTAATTTATGATTGGTGGTTATTGTTTAACCTGGAGTGGAACAAGCAATAACCACAAATGATAATTCAATTTAACATATTTCAACATGCAACACACTGGAAGTGTAGCTTTCAAATTGACCAAAGGAGTCAAAATACAATTCCAAGCATAAACTTCACGTGAAGGTGGTTATTAAATGATGAGTAAAGTACTTCATTATACCTACAGAATATGTTCGGAATGTATAGTATATGCTGAACATACTTCTGGGTTAAGATAATTAACATGAAATGAAAGGGATCGGCAAACTACAAATCATGTCACTTTGAGTTAACTTGTAGATGGCAAGTGGGTATTCTCAAATAATCTTTTTCATTTTTACTAGAGTGCCTGTGACTGCAAATGCTGTTTCAGATGGATTATTAATTTTACAGAATAACAAGGCAACTAATAATAATTATTCATGACTGTTGAATACTAAAAAAACATGCATATGGTATGTATTGTTTTGTATTAACTCTCCATCTCTTGTACCAATATGTGTATCATTTCGGCAAAAGTACTGATGCATCGATGTATCAATGAATTGTTTCACTCCAATAAATTATGTAGACATTTTTGGAAGAGGCCAACAGAAAAATGTGATCCAGTACAGACTTGACTGAATGTTGAATGGTATGTCACAATGAAAGTAGCATGTGCTGAAAACAATTTATACTACCCTGTTATTTGTTATAAACAACCAATGTCCTCTACTAATGACCCATTTTAGTAAATGGACACCACTGAAGATGTCCGAGGTGATAAACAATTTTGTCTGCAAGTTTTTTCACAACATTTAAGGTGCAGAGTACCATAACTTAGCGAATATATAGCAATTGTGAGTTATTAAGTTTTTCCCTACTATGCCCCCCCTCCCGCCTGTGGAGTGTGTGTGTGTGTGTGTGTATATATATATATATATATATATATATATATAGAGAGAGAGAGAGAGAGAGAGAGAGAGAGACACACACACACACACGCATGTAATACATTCCATCTGATGATTATTTATGGGTAGGTGACTATTTAATTTATTTTGAATTACCAGCAATGGATAGGCACTTTGGTCCTGCACTTAACAAAGCGAGCATATGGCATCATTGTGGAATGTGTGAAATGGCTCAAAGTGAGAAAACTAATTATGAATTATATTTGCTTGAAATGGCTCTGGTACAGTTCAGTTGTAAACAGAAAGGATGATTCACCATACCCTAATATTATATACAATGTGCATAATGAAAGAAGCCAGCTCACATTTTGGTTGTTTATTATTCTTTATGAAAACCTGGGGGTTATATACATCTGCAGGTAATGTAATATATTTTTTACACACAGCAGAAAAAATGTAGGTAATACATGTGTTATATTTGGATGCATCATATACTGTCTGACCCTAGAGTTAAGAGGACCTAATTTATAAATTTGTTCACAATAAATTTCCAACGAGAGGAAACTTTGTCTCGACTTCATGGAAGCCTAAAGATTAGTGCTTTCCTCGTTAAACAAGAAAGGGACCAGTGGTCATTGTATAAAAATAAAGGCATGATTAGTGCTAGGACACGGAAGTCCTGAAAGAAAAGCAGCGACGAGGTTTGCAATTTTAGTTTCACGTAATATTCTATTATTTGATTGCTTGTTTTATCCAAATGTGTTTGCTATCACTAGGTATCCATATTATGTGTCATTTATTCAATTCATGGAAATGTGTTGATGTCAGAGTTGTTATGCAACTTGCTTTATTCAATTTCATGGAGAGTATTGATGCCAGAGTTATTATGCAATATATTTTATTCAATTTCATGGAAAGTGTTGCTGATAGAATTGTTATGCAGTTTACCTTTTTTAATTATACAGTTATTAGTTCATTGGTAGAATTGATTGTATGCAATCCAAATGTTTATATGTGTAGGATTTCATATGGTTATATGAAATAACTCCCTTTATTGTTAGGACGATACAGATCATCGTGAGTTAACGATAATTACCTAATTATATCTGATTCTGTAATGCTTGGATAATCTTGTAGTTAAGGAATGCCGTGATTACATTTTTACATTTCTTTTGAATTTCATGCAATAGTGATCAAACATGAAGTAGCATATGTAAATTAATACGGTAATACTTACTAGTCACGTGGTAATTCAAAACTTGCCGCAGGAAAGCGAGGTCAATGTCCTACCGTACTAAGTCAGAATTTACTCAGTGTGTGGATAGCCACAGGCTCTGAATAACTTTAAGGGAATTGTATGTACATTTAAATAATATATATATATATATATACAGTATTATGGGGTGAATTTGTCCTTTAAGAAACAGCTTTCGGAGAGAAGGACGAGACAATCCGAAGATTAGAGTATGGGAAAAGAAAGAAAGAAGGACGAGGTCAGAGTAAAAGCACCAGGATGTCCATGAAGGGGCAGAACCTAGAGTTGGAAGGATGAACTAGGAGATGTTCAGATACGGTCAAAGTATATAAAGGTGATGCAATCAATTGTGGATATTGCGCTCTTTCACCTCTCATTATGATGATGTGATAAATCCAAATTGGACACACCTGTTAAATTCTACTTATATAATCTAACTTGAATTTGAATTACCGTTTTAATTTGTTCTGATTAAATTTGTTATTTTCTTGTCAAAGGGAGCTCATATTGTTTTATTTCTTCCCAGTATTCTCGCTCAGTCCTCTGTTGAAATTCCGTTCTTCTTTCACTCTTGCCAGGCTACAATATCGAGGGAGGTCATCCTGTGGATAACACAGCCAAACCCAATTAACCACCCCTCTATATCAGAGGGCGACGTTGCAGTGTTCAACAACCAGGGGCTGTAGCTCAATGAAACAATGGATATAATGCTGATAACTGGACTCATCAATACCATACTGTCTAGCAATTATGGATGAAATTCAATAATGAAAAAGGAGCTGTAATATGCAAAAGTGTGTGGGTCCATTAATCAGGGACTATAATTCCACAAAATGATGATACAGAATGCTGACAATTTAACTAAGCCAGAACCTCACTAATATGAAGCTACCAATAAAATCTGGATGAAATACAGATATAATTAAGAGAGTTACTGTGCATAATCAAAAGTGAGTAGGTTAGGAAATTTAAGGGCACAACTATCCTAAATGATGATGCAGAATATCAACAACTCAACTCAGCTAAGGTCTCATGTTGGTGCAATAATCAGAAGCTCTAACTATGCAAAATGATGACACAGAATGCTGACAATCAAACTCCACTACATGCGATAAATTTAAAAAAAACAACCAATATACCAAAGCTGGATAAAATATTCATTAAGGGAGTTATTGTGCTGAAATGAAAATCTGTCAATCAATGGCTATAAACGCAAAACAACAATGGTGAATGCTGAATAACAATAGCAAAACACCCTGCATTCTATAATAATTTGGTTGAAATGCACATACATGTGTAAGGGACATATTCAACATAAATGAACTTCTGAACAAAGACTAAATGCTGACGACTTCTCCAAGGTCTTGTCAATACAAGCATCATAGCAGATTTGGCTGAAATCCAATAATAATCAAGGGATCTAAGAAGCAGGGGCTGTAACTCTAAAAAAATGATGATGTAGGAGACTGACAAGTGAACTTGTCCTAGGTCTTATCAGTATAAAGCATCATAGCAAATTTGGTTGAACTCCAATAATAATCAAATGATCTAATAAGCAGGGGCTATAACTCTACAAAAATGCTCATCAATATCAAGCTTCATATCAAATTAGGATGAAATCCATGGGATTTGTTCTTCAGAAATCAAAGTGGGTAGGTCTGACCATCAAGGGTTATAACTCTACTAAATAATGACAAAAACAAATGACAATTAAACTCAGCTAAGGTCTTATCAGTATCAAACTGCATTCAAAATTCAGTTGAAATCTAATAATAATCAAGTGAAGAAGCAGGTGGGTCTGAAAATCAGCAGCTATAATTCTACTAATGATGACTCAAAAAGCTAACAATCAAATTTAGCCAAGGTAACAAAAGAGTCTGGCCGTGTACAAAATTTTGGTTGAAATCCAATAATATTTAATGGTGTTACTGTGTAGAAATCAAAGTGGATTGTCTGGCAAGACAGATGATGTCAGTACCTAAATTTTTAAGACAATGGTGGATATGATGAACATCAGATTGGCATCAATTTCAAACAGAACCATCTACACTTCACATTTTTCTTTAGAGATAAGGATATCAATCTGACCAGTCAATACAAAAGAAGCTATAACAAGATTTGTAAGACTGCCACCATCAGGACCATGTCAGACAGCAGATGGGTACCATTTTCAACAAAGACCTGCTGCATGTCAAAATCTGTAAGTGGAAATCCCATTTGAACAAAACCCTGTGTTATGGAGGAGATTTAACAAAATAACACATCATTATCATTTAGGACAAACTAGACCTGAGGATGAACCTTGACCAAGTTTCATGACTTTCCAGTAAATATTAACACATAACAGTTAACAAAAGACAATGGATGCAGGCCCATCACATATGCTCTTCTTGTATTTAAAACAATAAAAATATAAATATCTTCAGAAACATGTTATTCATGAAATTAAAAGATACTTTTTGTATAAAATTCCAAAAATCACAAGTAAATTGTATTCTTCTTTTCAACTGTAATAACATTAGTTATGAACTAAAAAAGAACCTCATTTATCCAAAACCTCATTCATGCATATGGTTCATTTATCCAAAACCTCATTCATGCATATGGTTCATTTATCCAATCTCAATCATGAATATGATTTATTCTGAATACGATTCATATATCCAAACCATGTGTGTTGGTTTTTTTTCCAAGACCATGCAGATTTGGTATGTGTATTCATCCAAAATAACATTTATCAACTGCAGATGCTCGGATTATTGAAAATGAAGTAATTACATTCAAATGGCATTTAGCCAAAGAAGTAATATGTCAATTGATGCTGAAAAGGAATATCATTTTAACTACATGTAGGGTAAATGTATCATTTTACAATAAATTAGGAAAAAGATGTATCTAATTTTTAGCACTTAAAGTAATAGTCACTGATTATCTGCAAGTCATGCAAAGTTGACAGTTTTGTACAATATAAATAGAAAAGGATGGATACAGGTAGAAGGATAGGTGGTGTTAATTGACAGATAAAAGGTAGCATAAGAAATGATATAATAACTGATTTTTGGCAGGTTGTTGATGTTAAGGTATGTAAACAAAATAAATGCCATCGAAAATGTAAAAAGTTAAAAAGTTACCAAAAACAGTTCATTGTGTGTGTGTGTTAAACATTATGTGAACACAGGCAGGTGGGTATGCCTTAAGCATCTAAAGATATAATCATGAAGACCCCTATTTTTTGCCTATGAATAGATCTTAAAGGTCATAGTTTATTGTGCAGTACCCACAGCTGGTACTGTCAAAATGAAAGTCAATATAATGGCTTCCCACCTAAGATGAAGAGAACTGAAGAACATCCTATGGCCACAGAGAGGAAAAGTAACAGAAACCAGTCAATGAACTCTGGCTTTTAGGATTGAGTAATCTCTACTAACTCTTTTTTTTCATAATGCAAACAGTGTCCTTGGAACAATATTTCAGCATATGAATGTGTACCCCTATATACCGGTAATTTGACCTGTAACTTTCCCACCCACCTATCTTTCTGCAGAAATCTTCCAGTAACACTTAAGAAAAGTATCACACTAAATATTTGTTCCATATTCTAAAAAACTTAAGTCATATAAAGTAATTTACTCACCAAAGTTATGAATAACTTTTGGAATTAATGATTTAAAATCATATACTATACTCACAATATGGCTGTCACATGCAGTTTCATTGATGTATAACAATCAGTAATTGATAAAGAAAGTAGGTTAAACGGGTGCATGCTAAAGATAGTCCAGTTCAAGATCATCCAACACTTATTAAAGCTCATTGAAAAACCCACAATATTAATATTCAACATGCTTATATGCAAAATTTATATATCACATTTGAGAGAAATCATGATTACTAACACCTCAGTAAAACCTTGAAATATGTAGCTGGAACACAAAAGCCCCAACATCCACTCTTTTGCAATGTATTCCCAATCAATACATGTTACACTTAATAAAGTATCAGAGAGATACTAATATAAAAGGATCTACTGTCACAACCTGAATTGTAATGTATTCCCAATCAATACATGTTACACTTAATAATGTGTCAGACAGATACCGAAATAAAAGGATCTACTGTCACAACCTGAATTGTAATGTATTCCCAATCAATACATGTTACACTTAATAATGTGTCAGACAGATACCGAAATAAAAGGATCTACTGTCACAACCTGAATTGTAATGTATTCCCAATCAATACATGTTACACTTAATAATGTGTCAGAGAGATACCAAAATAAAACGATCTACAACCTGAATGCACTGCTCACTAATCTCTCTTCTTGCTATGTAAGAATATCATCAATGTGTTCCAGTACACAGTTGACAGTTTTTTGACACCAAGTCGGCAACATCGTTAAAACACCTGAATTAGTACATTATTATAAAGTTTTCATTATACTGTACAGGTATAGTATGTGTAAATTCAAATAGTACAACTTCATTTGACATCTGTCAGGATCCTGCAATGGGAAGTCTCTGCTGGTACACACCACCTCTCAGTGTAAAAGAAAAAAAAAGCTATCTATAAATTAGCAATACAAAAACAAAACCTATTCCTTCTACCCAAAGATACACTAACCTTCTTTCAAATTCTGAATAAAAACATGAAAACAACTGCCTTGTATCCAAACAACATCTAATGTAAATGACTCGTTAAGCATCTGGATTTTTAAAATACTTTTTCCACAGGTGGAAACAATATCAATTTTATTTAATTTCATGTTACTTCTGACAGGCCTGAACAAAGGAAATGTTAAGCAGGTAATATATATTAACTAAATGCCAAATAAATATCTGAAATTACCAAAGTTTTAATAACCCCTGTGGCTATTATTTCAATAAAAAGACACAAAATAGAGCTCTTAATTGAAAGTGGGTTTAATACCAGTAATATGGTTTTTGAGGATCAGGAGGTGGAGATAATTAAAAACCCACAAAGAACTTTGAGGGGAGATTCAAGGATCATCAAATAAATTGAAACTTGATAGATGTCTGAAAGAATTTAAATAAAAACCAAAAAACTGGAATTTGCTTTTTCAATGGTGTTGGATTAATGCTATTAAGTAGGAAATTAAGTTAGGAAAACAGAAAAACTGTAACTTCTTTCCAATCATTACTAATATCTCAAACTATGTAACATGACATCTTCAATTAGTTACAGGAAAATTAGAGAAGTCAAACTGCTATGACTCATCAGCATCTGGACTTTACTCCCATCTAAATTGGAGGTTAAATTCTTTTTTATTCAATTAAGTTAAATTGAGTTTCATTCAATCAAGTTAAATTGAGTTTCTCCTTTCTGATTTTAATGACCAGTTTAAATCAATCTAAATTTGATTGAAATAAAACAAAATTCATCAAAAATGACTGAAACAGCTGCTAACTGAATGATTTGACCCAATTAAAATTCCTTCCTATTAAATTTACCAACTTGCTACAAGTGCTTCTAAAAAAGTGATTCGCTTTTCCAAAACTAATCATCCATGAAGCATTTTCAAAATGAGAAGTTTACTGAACAGACCTTTACTGAATCTAAAGTGTAATGAGTCTCACTGCATGGTGATTCAAAATCCCTCACCAGGATGCAGTAAAGGTGGTTACAATAAAATTAAAAAAATCAACATACAACTTGAAACTTTATTTAGTTCCTTACTTCATTTTTTTTCCACTATTCATTAACGTTTTGTAAGTATATAACACATCAAATTTTGTCAATAATATTAAAAATCTTATCAAGATATTTTGCAAGCTAATCCTTAACACTTATTTTCATAAGACAGGTATATCATGATTGAGCAGTTACATAATGTAAAATGGAGGGCAACAAAGTCAATGATTATTAAAAAAATTTAAATGAATTTTAGGTAATGGTTTGAAGGTGACTTGTACTAAGACAATGGAATAATATGCAAATGTGCACATACACAGAGGCATAAACAAACACAAACACTGAGGACAAATTCTACAAACATAAGTAGAAATATAGATAGGTTTCACTGTATGTTTTAAGCATGAACAAAAGTATTATTCAAATCAAACAATTCTCTCATCCAATGTTTGATTTTGATAAACTTGGGAGTTGTAGGTGGAGCAGCCTAATATGTCTAATAAGTGTTTCAAAATTGGAGGGGGGTGGGGGGTGATCTTATAATCAGAAACAGATATCTTTACTAAATATTCACCAAATGTTGGTAAAAATGGAGGGGGGCCTTATCACTGAAAAATTGCCAGATAAGCACAGTTGCAAAGAAATTTAACTATTAAGACATGTGCATGCATAGGTATATATACACACATACACAAGATCTCAAGCCAAGAACAATATGTGGCATGTATGCTTGTCTAAATCAACAGTTCTTCTGGTACAAGAGTACAGACTGTTAGATATATCCTGTAGACCAATTATGAGATCTTATCAATGAACAAAAGAACCCATGTGCTAAATAAGACAACTCCATTTGCATTCAGCCCCATGACTGCTATAGTACACATTCCTTCACAACATTAGTGTTGTTTTTTTTAAAGTGCCAAAGTACATCAACTTCATGAACTCTGCTTATCTCAGAATGAACATTCAGAACTGTTAACAAGTACTCCTAGATGTTCCTGCCTGACTACCATTCCACTTGTATTGATAGTTATAGTCTAACCTGCCATAAGTCACCTTATTTGGGTCAAGCCTGATTCATTTTTACATGGGCTCTGATTTTTCACTTCTATTTAATACATTAAGCTATACCATAATATTTTAGCATCATTAAATTTTCACAAAAAGTCATAAAAATTTATCAAGTAACATTTGCTTATTACTTAATTATATTGTTTTTAGCAAAAATGTTTTTATGAGCATAGCTTCCTTGTAAATATTCTTTATGAACTGCAAGTGATTGAAACATGGAATGTTGCACATTCACATATGGAGAGAGGTTTGAACTTTAATATGCTTTAGAAACAACCCCTCAAATCGGTTAGGCATGTTATAATATGATGTCCAGTGGAGCACCATCAGTATGTCCAGTGAACATTTGTAACATCAAAAATACCACCATCCCCCTAAATTTAACAAATCAGTATATTTTGATCCTTACTGAGGACTATGGTACAGTACATAAAATAACCCCAACAGCTCAACAAAAGTGAAACACCAGATAAATGAGCAAAACAATCCTGATCACCAATCATATGGAAAAAACAGCTGCCATCTTACCTTGGAATTTAAAACGGCCCAAATACTTGAAGATAAACACCCTTTTTTTCATTTTCCAATTCTAGTCATTTAAAACAAATGAAAAGCTCAGCAAGTTCCTGTGATTAATCCTTAAATTCTTGAAGAATAAAACTTGTGATTCAAACATAGCAACGGATTATGGTTATGCAAATCAAAAATAAAATCCAACAATATAAACTGATAATTCAATATTCAGCTGCTAATTCCCATCTTTGTACATAGTTAGCCTGTATTAAGATCTGACCAGGCTACTTGTAAAATGAATTCTGCCATCAAATTCCTGATTTCCTCTAATACCCTTGTGTCAGTGGTCAGTAAAACATGTTATGAACAGGAATGAGTCCATGTTGATTGTTATCCAACATTCTTAAATGTCCAGTCAATATCTGAACACTCCCACTGTACTACAAAAGCTCATCTTTATTTCTCAAATTATTTCTCCTAGAGCAATAATTTCTTTGTGGTCTCCAAAGCAACATTATATTCTGTGAATTATCAAATTTGCCTCCCTTGGACCAAGTAGACACAGGAAGGAACAGATGGTTAGTGTCACATGAACAATGGAAAGAACGGTTCTTAATACAGCAGCTGACACTCAAAGTGCACCTCAATGAACTGGGCATATCAATATTTTCAAAAGGCCAGGTGATCCAAACAAAGACAATCGCCAATACTGCTGAGTGCTTCAATATACATTACTGCTTTGTTTAATGTGTTCATGATTACCAATATATTTTGCTCTCTAGATCTATAAACTCTGCTGAATAAATGTAAGGCATTTGAATATCAAATTAATTTCTATTTCAAGAATGTACACGCAAAATGTGACCAAGAGAAACAATTTTGTACAGAGTCAGACAAGATCACTCAGAAACAATTTTAATGCTGGTGCTTAGTCAACTTGCATGCTTGAAAAAAAAATATTTAACTCTTCCAGAAATAATTAACTGGTTTCTTTTTTACACTTGGCCAATTTGCCATATTTCTTCAGCTAAAAAATGCAGGATGATATTTTATATTTTGTATCTGTTTATGTGTTCACAGATGCCTGTTCATATGCTCCTGGCTTGATACACTGATGTTGTATATACTGTATATATTGTACAAAACAGATAGAAGGCCTCAAGGTCAATTAGTTCTGTAACTAACTGAGTTACATTTACTAAATAGTCTTTATTATTATTATTATTATTATTATTATTATTATGATTATTAATTCTAAAGACAATGCACATTTTCAAATTGTGTCCTGTCTTCATTTGTGGCAGCCTAATCAAACAGGCAGGACCAGAAACTGTTAGAAATGGAATAATTATCAAAATTAATAACACATATACAGTAATACTGTTATTGGTAATCTGGTTTTCTTATTTTAGCTATTAAAATTCCTATAAAAATAATGTTTAGGGGGCTTTTTGTCAAGTTTTGTTTTTGAAACAAAAGACACATATCCTAATAGTAAATCTTTCTGATGTAACATTTCATATCATTTTACATTCCAGAAAAAAATGGATAAAGAAAACATCTTAACTGTGAGCAACAAAGACAAAATAATTTATGCTACACCCACTTTCTCATACCATTTCCAAAATACTTCTAACATATTCCAGGCAATGAAAAATGAATGGGATAGAAATACTAAAAACTACTCTCTAGACCTTTAAGAAACATCTGTAACAAAAATGTTGAATCACTAAATCATAATTTTGCTTGTAAACTATTCAACAAATCCTCATTTTTGAGTTGACTAAACTACCCGTCTCCAAGGACTTCTGGTTTCCTTAATTTCAAAAGGATCAACGGGACATCATCAATACAAGTTTTCAAGTACAATATACCCAGCTGCAAACAACATAGACCCTGTTCTGCCATCACATAATGCACCATCAGAACAATATCTACGATCTTTGCTCTACTGATTACACCTCATAATGCTGCATAGACCCAGATATGCCTGCTTATTATATATCAGCAGATCTGGGTCTCTTCAGCTGACAGTTGGATTCCACTTGTGAATGAGAATATATCGCATCAAACTCAAAGGTCAAACAATAGTTCTGGACATACAAAACAATGGCAATTCCATAGAGCAGTCAATTGTGAAAAAAAAGGATTGATTTCCAAGAGTGGTGCTATTTCACTTGAGATAAGCCCATGACATGTACAAGTTCCAACCAATTGGTTCCAAAACTGATGTAAGTGATATACCAAACACTTTGCCATGAACTTTAGATATACGAAGGACATCTTTCAGTACTTAGAAATTATGAACAATGTTATAAACTTTCTGGTTTACCATAACTTTTACACTGACTAAATGAATAAATATCAGTAAGAGACCATAATCAATTTCAAAATTATTGGATGCATGTAATCAGGAGGACTTGAGCTAAGTCAAGATTCTTGGAAGAAATCACTTCTTGCTCAAAAGGCCATCGAGAAATTTTAGCTTGAAGGGCAAATAGATTTGGGTTGCAAAATAATTTCCTATATGCACCTTATTTCAACTGTGTGTGTGTGTGTGTGTGTGTGTGTGTGTGTGTGTGTTCAGTTAAGAACACAAATCAATCAGCCACTCACAAACTCACATAAACCAAAGTAGTTAGTGATGTCATGGTCATCTTGAAACTCTAAGGACCAATAAAAACAATGTATGAATATATGTATGAATGTCTATTTATATGCCTGTTGAAAGATGGCTGGATAAATTACTAAACAAGAGGCCAAAGAAGGCAAGAGATCACTCAACTCTATGACATCTGCCAAACAGCCAAACATAAGAGCATTTTGCCAAAAAATTGGGATCAACATAATGATTTCTGTTTAAATTCCTCAAATCTATTGATTCCAACTATCCCAGGGTTTCTCTAATTCTTGCATCTTCATCCCTATTTGAAAGTACACTGGCGACATTTATCCTATGCTTAACTTCCCCAGTGTCTGGGTTCTTTTGTGTAAAAGTTGGTCAAATTATGTTATGTGAATTTTTAAATAAAGTTGTACAAATGTTTTTCCATCTTTTAATAGCAGTAGCCATATCTGACATTGAAATGGTATCATAAATGTTCCAATCTGAAATGTGTTCAAGTTAGGATGCTGTCAAATATAGTCAAATTCTGTTGGGAAGTTATTTTGAAGAAGTTAGTGGTTCTTTTCCAAATTTAGTAACACCACCCACCTTTATTGGCAAATAAGCACAATTTGTAAAAACTGAAAATCCCATCATATCAAAATGATTTCTGTGAAACCAGGCAAATTCAAGTGATGTTTTTTAGAAGAAATTTAAATTTCTGTCATCGCTAATGGTGGCTATATCTGAAGTCAAAATTCTACTGCATGTTTTTATTTTTTCCTCAAAGAAATAATCTGAAGGATGTTCCATTGATAGTAATGGTTACCATATCTGATCATGAATCAATTTTATCTGTATAATTTTGAAATCCATGAAATGCTTTCATCCAGATTAAGACAAATTCTCCTGAGCAATTACTTGGAAATTCACTTTCCAAATTTAAAGAAATCTTCATTATTTCATAGTGCTATTCAAATGACCCAAAGATAAAACACGTAGCCAACTTGTTAGTGAAACCTTGGCAAAGTAAAGAAACAGTCATTATATTACCACTACTTACAAAAACATTTCCTAAATCCACATCATAATAATACATACTGAAAGTAGCACCTATACGACTGTAATATCCATTCCATGATCCATGGCAAATTTCCTTTTTAATGTGGCCATTCAGATTTCAATCCTTTACATTTCACAAGCCATTTTATGGAAAGCACTTTTACATTATCAGAGTTGGATAATTAGTCTTTCTGTAAAGCAATTGTCTCCACAAATAAAGACATATGTTATTATATCAGCTAGAGGTGCAAAGTATTAGTGGCACACTGGTTTACCATGGCATTTTTTCCAGTAGAATGTACCATGGTACTTTTTCACCGCACTGGTAATTCTGAAGTTTTCATCAGTATGGAATCTGTTGAAATTTCAGAGTAATCTCATCACAAGTTCAGTGATATTAGCAGCACGTTTTCATTTGACACAATAAAATAATTAAAAATACTAGGTTTTTTTACCAAACAATTGTATTTGTCATAAATTAATTTATACAACAAAAATAATTATATCCATGAGCCTTTAATCATATGTTAAAAACTTGTCAAATATGCCAACCTGGTGACCAAATGGTATATTGTGAAAAATATTTGGGCCAAATCCAAATTTTGTTTGAAAAATGCCATTTATAGCTATTTGCTAGTGTATGTTAATGTGTTAAGCACATGCATCCTTTATAAGACTCTGAAACATCCCTAAACATTTCTGGAGAGCAATTGTTTTCTGTTCAAATTTTATGTAATTTCTTAAGTGCACTAATATTTTCTAGTTTGCTGAGTTAGTGTGTTTCATGTTTAATGATCCTCACTGATAAATAATCAGCCTTGGTGTTGGCATCCCCCTCAAAGTAGAATGTAGGCTTCAAAGTCAACACCTTCTTTGTTTTCATTGAAAACTGTCTAATGTCAGCACAATGTTTTTTGTAGGGTGTCAGCTATAGTGTAAGCTTAATCATCCCATTTTAGTTAGTTTTTAAATGACAACTATTAATATGGTCACTGCACATTCATTGACTACAAGGTAGTGACCATTTAAGGGGAGGGGCTGCAATTTTCTTTTGAGCCAAGGAATTTTCTTTTATCTCAGATATTTAGCTTCATTTTTTATAAAAAATAGAATGGATACAATATGATGTTATCTTGCTATAAATCTGATCAAGATATTTTTGTAGCCCCAGCACCAGAAGATTAAATTTGTGGTCCCTAATATAACAGCAGGATAACATGGCATGTATCATGGTATGTTCAGAAATTCAGAGGAAGAAAATCTTTTGTGATACCCAGCTCTAATATCGACTGTGCATTCTCTGAATCTAGTAGGCAAATTAGTTACTGCATAATCCATAATTTGCTTGCTTGATTGTTTTAAGTCAGTCCACATGCACCATGAATAACTGCTTATAATTTGAGTCCAACTGCAAGCAACACAGACCCTAATTCGCCATCACATAATGAGCAGGGTTTATGTTGTTTGTTCTACTAATTACTCCAAACAAAATGCATAGACCAAGATCTGCCTTTCACTAAATGTACCATTAGATCAGGGTCCATGTTGTTTGCTCTATGATTACTCCTTAAAAATTATATAGACGAAGATCTGCCATTCACAGAATGTAACATTAGATCAGGGTCCACGTTGTTTGCTCTATGGTTACTTCTAATGATGGACTCTCCAGTGGCCTAGTGTGGTTAGAGCATCCACCTTGGATGCAGGAGGTCATAGGTTCGATCCCCAACCGAGTATAAAAATTGTACCAACAGCTGCCTTGCTTGCAACGTTCCCTCTAAGCAAATGGTAGATGTGCAAACTATGTGCATGCTATGTGTGCTGTATTGTGCAAGCATTACGGTGACTTGAGCAAATTTTTTAGATCATAAAACATCTGTACAAATTGCAAAAAATAATGTTGGATTGAATAGTTGGTAATTCTTATCTGCTGCATGGAGAATAATTCAGTTTCAATGGGTTGTCTGAGCAGCTATATGGATGCACACATGCAGCTTAGAGGGAACATTGCTTGCTTGGCACTCAGCATTAACACATTAACCCCTGGAGCTTTTTGCCATTTTTGGCTGAAAATCGAGTAGGAAACACATTTTGAAAGCTATTTCTGAATAGACTCGAAAACACCAAATGCCCGGTCATCTTTCAATAACATACTGCCTGGTTGTGTTAGAAACATCATTTTCCGTTGGCTATTTGAGCAGAAGGGTAAAACATGTACTTCTATTTTTTTTAATTTATTTTTTTTTTTTTTTTTTTGCTAAACAGAGAAATTATTTTTGTATGGAGACCACTCTTTATTCCAAATGCCCATCTTATCCTACTTTTTGCAAAGGCTCATCTGTCTGTTTGCAGTTCATACTGGTTTGCCTTAGATCTGAGACCAAAATGTCTAAAATCTGGACACAAAATGGGATTCCGACCACGGGCAAATTTGGCGTAAAAAAAGTCAGGTCGAAAAAATGAGGTTTTTCTATCTGTATTTTGTAGTGCAACTAGAAATTATTCCAGATTATTTGGTATCATTGTAGAGCTACATCTGTCTACCTTTCTATAATACCACCCACTTTAGTGTATCATGCATGACCATGATGCTACACAGCTCGGCAGTAGGCTACTACCTCCTGCCCCGTAAAGTCGTCGCTAGGGGTTAATGTGTTAAGAGGTTAGTGTTAGGACTGGTCAGCCTAGTGTCAGGATAATGTGACTGGGTGGGACAACATGCTACATGTCTGTGGCATGATGTCCCAGTGTTAGACATCACTATGAGCTGCCACAACGCAGACATCATAGTGATATGACTGAAAAAGTGTTAAAGCTAAGTTAAAAATCCAAATCACACAGTGACACACACTCCTACTGATGCTGCATAGACCCATATCTGCCTATGCAATATGTGAAAGAAGACCTGATCCTGCAATATTTGCACTTGGACTCCACATATAAGCAAGTATATACAGTACATAATACAGCTATTTT
Organism: Sinohyriopsis cumingii; assembly: GCA_028554795.2. NCBI lineage: Eukaryota > Metazoa > Mollusca > Bivalvia > Unionida > Unionidae > Sinohyriopsis > Sinohyriopsis cumingii. The sequence continues at coordinate 30,121,283 of CM068840.1, forward strand.
ATACCTGCCCTAGGCAATAAAACAGGAGAAGCCAGGTGTTTCAAAGTGATGGTTTGATCCTCTTTGCCAAGTCCTATCAAACCTGATCAAGAGGAACTCTATTAATAACATTAGTCAAACAGAGCAAAAGCTCTCCATGCAGGAATCTCAAGGAATTAACAAAGTAGCTAATTATTAGTTTGTATCATTTATTAAAATTTCTGCAACATAATTATCTATTGTAAAACAGAATGCAGGATATTAATCTTTTTCACCTCTAATGAAAGAATTAGTATATTCATCTGTTACAAGCTGAATACATGTGCATGCATAGTCTTACAATAACAGAGACCTTTCAGCCAATAACCAAATTAAAGGTCTCAATCAAATCAGTATTAAAAAGTTTAATAGTACCTTCTGATACATGTATCACACCACCTTCACCTTACATTTCTCCACCGAAAAGCAGGAAATTGTGCATTTAAAACTTAAGGTCATGTGAACTTAGGCAACTTTTGTATTGACAACTATCATGGCCATCCCACTTTCTGTGTAAATTGTCACTGCACGGGTTAATGGCCAACAGTTATTTTTTAATCTTCTCAACCCCCACCAAGCCAGCCCAAGTAACAAATCTAATACATGTACATCCTTCCAGACACTCAGGTAGGTCAAGCGAGTTACTAACTGTGTACCATCACCTACTGGACAGGGCTGATTGTAATACAAGTTGAAAGAATACAATCTTCAAAGAAAATGTCTTTCTTAGTACGACTTGTTATAGTTCCTTACCAGGTAGACTTTCTGGATCCAATAGTTTCGCTCTGAACAGGCGCTCGGATGACACTGAAAAAGGATTGTAAATTCAGTTGCAGTGAGAAAAAATAAAATTACTGTATAACTGTCCTGTTTATGAGGATTTAAAAATATCAATGGAAATGTTACTGTCAAAAACTGGGTTTCACTAGTGACATCACATCAGCAGAACTAGTAAAATGTTTATCTGGGAGATCTGGGGTGGGGTAAACTAATTTTAATATTATTCTTATATGTCGCTATTACATATCTGGTACACTTCCAAGTGGAAAATACTCAACTGTATGACAAAAACTTGTCTTCCCATTAGGTTGAACCACAGGACTCCAGAACACTACATCACTCCTGGGACACCCCAGAGACATGATGTCCATATGTGGCCTTCATTCTTATCCAGGGCACAGCCTAATTTAGTGAAACATCAGTGTGGGGTGGGAGGAAAGAATCTGGCAACAATCCGGGGTATAATCCAAATATTTACGAGGAATATGAGCAGAGGAGATATAGTCAAATCACTTTTCAACCACCAAAGCCATGGCAAATTTTCAACATAAACAATGCAGATATTACAGCCATGAGGCTGGGGGAAAAAAGGAGGATAGTATACATGGTTGTCATGTCTGTGGAGTGTCCCAGGGGTTATCAAGTGCTCTGGAAACTTCTGTTTCACCGAAATAGGAGGACACATTTTTGTCATACAGTTGGGCCACCCAGAAAAGTAACAGCACTGCAATAGCAACAGGTTTGGTATTTACTGATATCAAAAGATATATTTGTACCAATATATATCTGTAAGAAAAGACCTATATTAACAGGCACCCCTATTGGTTCTGATATTGCTCACCTGGTTTATTTAACTTAGCAGCTATACTTTTCACTAACTTGACTAAGTAGGCTAAAGTTGTATTGTAAAAGCACGTCCTATTTAACTCATTAACCCCTGAAATTTTTTATCATTTTTGCCTGAAATGGGAGAAGGAAACCCATTCTGGGTGCTACTTCCAAATACATCTGCTTCCAAGAGATTTTCATTAGGCCAGATACCTAGTTATGTTATAAACATCATTTTTCATTGGCTATTTCGCTTGCCCATATGCAGAAGGGTATATGTTGGATCGGGGGATGGGGGGGGGGGGGCAGGGAATTTTTGGATCCATCTTTTTAATGCCCTGGCCACTTTTTATTCCAAATCTGCAACTTACTGATCCATATCCTCATAAATTTCTCTCTGAAGTTAAAGGCATAATTAGTAAATATATCTCATGCTCGTGATCTAAATCATCCATAATCTTGATGATAAAAAACTCAACTTATCAAAAATATTGCCTGATAAGTGGTAAAAATTTCAGTAAATCAGATGCAAGATCACCTGATTAATGTGCATGGTTCATGCTCATTAGGTTCCAAGGGTTGTTATTGCCGGTAAGAGATGTGGGAGATAAGCACCCACTTCCCTTGGAAATCCCCCAATGATAAAACCAGATGCTTCAGGCAGATGGGGCTCATTAACCTTGGATGGTCGCCCATCTAGAAGAAGGTAAACTATGACTTCAAACCTTCGCTGACTTGTGACTATACCCTCTCATGGGAAAGGCTAAGGTAGTAAACCCCAACAGAAAATCCAGAGACAGAGTCCCTAAGGCGACTTGGCATTGCTTTCAGTGTCATCTCGGCAACTCCTGTGATGTAGCTGGTACCATGATGCATTGGCTTCTCCTTTCCCCTGGATCCATCAGCTGCATGGAGAGGGGGAATAAGCTGCATGGGCAACAGCTAATTTTCCATATCACCCTGCCCAGGCTTGTGCCCTGGAGAGGATACTCCAGCTTTGCTTCACAGCATCAACACAACATGAAACTCAACAGTTTACCGGTTATAAGTTACCACTCGACTGGTGTAGAGTCAGATGCCAGAGATTGCTTCCAATGTTGGGAGAGACCAACAGGTCTTACTTGACAGTTACCGCCAGCCTCAAGCTGGGCAGCCCCCAGCCAATAAGGTGCCATCACACCACAATTCACCTGCTTTGCTGGGTGCATATAGCTTAATGTATGTGAGTATCTGACAAGCAGATTGCAACTACTGCACCAAGAAATAACAAAAGAAAACCTCCAATCCTCAAGCTAGTTACCTAGAATGTCTGGACCATGCAGACTGGGCTTTTAGGTGATCTCCAGGCAATCAGCGATGTTTGAAAGACTTCAGTCATCAACGATGAACTTGCAAGTCTCCAGGCCGATGTTGCCTCACAACAGAAGACATAGCTACCAAATTCCGGGTCCCTCAGAGAAAAGAACTACATAATCTTCTGGCAAGGAAAGAGCACCAATGAAGCCATAGAGTTTGGTGTTGGATTCACCATCAGGAACATTCTGCTGGGGATGATAGAACCCTGCCAACAAGGAAACTGAAGACTGCTATCCTTCCGACTCCACACCATAACTGGGCATGTCAACTTGATCAATGTTTAAACTCCCACACTAGGCACCACTGCAGAAACCAAGGTTGAGTTCAACAATGAGTAAGACTGGCTCATCGACAAAATTCCCAAGGAAGAGAACTTGATATTACAAGGGTGACTGCAATGCTAGGGTGGGTGCCGACCATGACTCTTGTCCTTCCTGTCTTGGCAAGTTTGGCATTGGGAAGATGAATGAAAATGGACAGCATCTCCCAGAGATGTACTCGTACCATGACCTCAGCATTACCAATTCATTCTTTCAGATAGAGCCACAGCATAAAGTGTCTTGGAGGCATCCCCAGTCCAAAATCTGACACCAGCTGGACTTGATCACTACGAGACAGTCTGCTATGAAGGGTGTGCTTCTTATCCATACCTTCCACAGTGCTGACAGCGACATGAACCACTCACTGGTGTGCTGCAAAATGAAGCTTCAGCCGAAGATCCACCGCTCCAGGCAAGAGGGTAAACCAAGCACTGATGTGAGCAAGACATCATATCTAGACAAGGCTGAGGAATTCACCTATGCCCTCTCCAAGACGTTTGGTTCAGAAACTCCCAAGGGCAGTGCCAAAGAGAGATGGGATCACATCAGAGAGACTGTGTACAGCACAGCCACATGGACTTTTGGTAAGAAGCAGTCAAAGAACAATGACAGAGGCATATCCCTTCTCTACATCATGGGTAAAGTCTTTGCACACGTCATCCTGAACAGACTGCAGTCCCTTGCTGACAGTAGTGTATCCAGAGTCACAGTCCACAGTCAACATGATCTTCTCCGTCAGGCAACTGCAGGAGAAATGCAGAGAACAACACAGACCCCTCTTCTTGGCATTTATAGACTTCACCAAAGTGTTCGATCTGGTCAGCAGAGACGGACTCTTCACAATCCTGGCAAAGACTGAATTCCCTCCAAAGCTGCTAAGCATGATCCAGTCATTCCAAGATGACATGAAAGGGACAGTGCAGTATGGTGGCTCAATGTCCGACCCCCTTCGATATCCGCAGAGTGAAACAGGGCTGTGTCCTTGCCCCCATGCTCTTTGGCATCTTCTTCACTGTCCTGCTCAAACCCACCTTTGGGACATCCAAAGAAAGAATCTACCTGCACGCGCAATCAGACAGCAGACTACTGAACCTGGCACAACTGAAGGCAAAGAGCAAAGTGCATGAAGCAACCATCAGGGACATGCTCTTCGCAGGCCATGCTTCTCTAGCAACTCACACAGAAGCTGAAATACGGCACCTGATGGTCCACTTTGCTAGAGCATGTGATGAGTTTGGGTTGACCATCAGCCTAAAGAAAACAAACGTAATGGCTCAGGATGCAGACTCCCCAAGCATCATCATCAACAACTACGAACTTGAGGCAGTCAGTCAGTTTATGTACCTCAGCTCTACAATCACCATGAACCTCTTGCTCCATGCTGAGCTCAACAAGTGGATTGGAAAGGCATCTACAACTCTCTCCAGGTTGTCGCAGAGAGTGTGGAACAACAGCATGCTGATCCTGAACACTAAGATCTCTGTGTACTGTGCATGCGTGCTAAGCACTCTAATGTATGTCAGTAAAACCTGGAATCTGTACACCTCACAAGAGAAAAGACTGAGCACCTTTCACAAGCAATGCCTCCAATGCATACTCTGGATCACCTGGAGTGATTGAGTAACAAACAACAAGGTGCTTAAATGTGCCAAGATTCACAGCATGGTCAAACTCCTCCGCCAACATCACATCAGATAGCTGGGCCATGTACAATGGATGGATGATGGATGGATCCCAAAAGATATTCTTTATTTGAAACTTGCATCTGGCAAAAGGTCGATCAGATGGCAACATCTCCCCTTCAAGGATGTCTGCAAGCATGACATGAAAGCCCTTGACATTGATGTCAACACCTGGAAAGAGCTTGCTCTAGACAGGTCCAGCTGGTGACACACTCTGATCACTGGTCTGAAAGCAGGCAAGGACAAGCTACACTTGCTAGCTGATGAAAAGTGATCTCAGAGGAAGAAGAAGCCAGTCCAACCCACACCAGACTCAACCTTCAAGTGCAGCAAGGACTGCCACTCCCATGTTGGACTCCACAGCCACAGCAGATGCTGCACAACCACCAACTGGGACATCTCATGAGTGCACTTCCATCATATCTGAAGACTACCGGATGCCAATAATATAAACTCTTGCTCATTATCAAACTCATCAGAGGTTGGTTTTGCTGAAATAAACCCATGTTCCAAGTTTAATTGAAATCATCAGGTCAGAAATATGGGCTTCAGAGTGGTGACATCCACTTAATGCTAGATCAAAGACACATTACAGATTTAGAGCAGTACCACAAGCCCACTTGGCCTTACAGCCAGGCATGAAAAAAAAAAATTAAACACTGAGATTAATCAAGGGTGTGGATAGACGGATACATACCTTGATGCCAAAATGATTATCAAAATCATTCTTTACATCATCAATCATATTGCAATGTACAGGTGAAACAATTCATCGATATATTGATGCATCAATACTTTTAGTGTAAAGATACACATATCGATACAAGAGAAGGAGAATCGATACAAACGTTACTTACTGTATATAAGTAATTTTAGTCTTCAGCAGTTATGATTAATTATTATTAGTTTGCCTTATTAATAATTAAATATTGAATTCATCTGAAACAGCATTTACAGTCAAAAGCACTCATTTTTATCACTAAAAATAGAAAAGACTATTGAGAATATTCGCTTGCTGTCTGCAAATTCAAACAAAGTGACATGGTTTGTAATCTGCCCCCACCCCAATTCCAGGCTAATTATTGGAACCAGCAACATGTTCAACATAAAGGATACATTCCAAACATGTTCCACATGCATAATGAATATAATGAAGTACTTTAATAACCAATTTTACTCAAAGTTTCAACAATGAATTTGATCTTGTCTACTTTGGTCGATTTGAAAGCTACACAACCAATGTGTCATGCAGTGAAATATTTTATGTTCAAATCTTTTTGGTGGTTACTGATTGTTGAGGTTAAATAATAACTACCAATAAGCAATCAGTGTAGCATATTTCCTTGCATGACAGAAAGGAAGTACTAGCAAAGCAACATAGAAACTTTGCTCTAAAGTCATTGATATATAAAGTACTAAACAGAAATTGTGCAAAACATGTATGAATTCGCACATTTGGAGAACTGTGATGCATGAGAACTCTGGCAAATTAGTTGAAAGTCCTGCATATGAAAATGTACTAGATGAAGTATACCATTTTCATGTAACCATTCTTGTCACGACATCTGTTTTTCTGAGTAGGCAACTATTTACACATCTGGAGTCTTCAAGTATGACAAAAATGGTTGTTAAACTAAATTTGATTTGCACATTGTGCCCTGAAACAAGCGTTATGGCATAGTTTGAACCCTCCACGAAGGAAGTTTTACAAATTCATGTATAAAATAAAGGCAACCTAGATATCCCAAAATGTCACATTCCCAGTTTGGTTCATGATGTTTTCATTTGCCAAGTAATGGCTGGTGATAGTGATGATGACAATAATTTTTAGACTCATGAAGTATATTGGATCATAACTGAGCTGGTAAATTGTTATTGGAGGTACCAGTGAGTAATTTTTGATCCTGAAAATGGTATTAAATACAAGTTAGATGTACATGTTGGATGGACAAAAACAGAGGGCATGACAGTCAGTCTTCCTTTCAGCAGTATATTTCAAAATTTAATGACGAAAGGGCAGAATAATGAGCCTAATTCAAATAGAGATCATTTAAAAGAAGAATGCAATTTTCATTTTTTTTATCAATCAATTTACTTCTGTGAATCATATGCTACAAAACCATGTATCCATATCAGGGTTAAGATAAACCGAATAAATAAGGTTGAAAAATTAAGAAGATATCTATTTTGAATAGCTCTGTCTGCACAAGCAGACTCTGGCATTGATTGACAAAAAACCCTAATACAGCAGTATGGAACAGGTAAGAAATCTGGCATAGTAGTAAACTAATGATTCAGAAAGTAAGATTGTGTTAGTGTAAAATCCTATTTTGGATCAGATGTATCCAAAAGAACTGGAAAATTCTACCATAATGATCAGTTTCCCAACATCTTCAAGCTGACAAAGCTAGCTATGCATATGCCCTTTCAGAAAGAAGCACAGAAAATATCCATACACAGATAAGAAACAGACTATGCTCAGAAATAATAAGCAGATTAATACTTATACAACTAAAGGTCATATCTTTTAAATATTCTGATTTCAGAAGAGCTCTAAAGAAAAGTGGAGTATTGAAATCTTAGGTAAATAATGAACCATGACTGTTTCTTCCTCCCCCTCCTTCTTTTCTACTCTCCCCTTATTTTGGTGACAAAGGGTGAAGTCCTGCTTAGGATAAAATCCTGGCAGCATCTCTCCTTAAATTATACATGGGGAATGAATTTGGAATGTCTCTTTTTATGCAAAAATATTAACCATGAATGAATAAAATTAGCATAGAATCAGTAAGGGGGCAGATTTCAAACAGATGAAGTTTATCACCTCGTGTGAATATTTTGAAAATATTACAGAATAGAACTGGGTATTGTCAATAGTTTTCCTTCTTCACTAATAAATACAAGTACCTGTGGCCACAACAGTCTTTTGCATATGCAGAACAATGTGATAAATTTTGCTGGTATTCATCCCCATTGCCAAGCCCAGATTTGTTCAAGATGAGATTTTTTTTGTCGAGGAATTTGCTTTATTTCTTCTGCTTTGAAGATAACATCATAATGTCTTCAAAGTTTAAGTTCGACACGAAATTGGTAATAAGATGTTTTCAAAGTAATCTTTGTAGTCCAAAACTAACAGCCAGGTGGCTAAAGTGAGTTAAATGGAACCACAATTAAATGGCCTAAAATGCTGAATAAAACTCACTGACAGCAACAAATAGTCTGTTTGAAAGTATTTTTGTTTTCTTGTCATCAATGAGAATTACATATAAATATATATGATAAGTATATCTCTATCTGTAATCTGCATACTGGAAATACAACCAGTATGTCAACATATAGAAAGGAGCATCACCTAACTTTCAATAATCTAAAGACCATCAAGTGTATCGATATGTATTGCATCGCAGGCTGTGTATCATAAATCGCATCGATATGCAGCACAGGTGTATCTCTTCACCCCTACTGCAATGGCACCAATTTTTCAACAGTACAGCATAAATTTTACCGCTGCACTTTTGGACACTAAACCAATCAAATACATGTTACATTCCTGTAGGCTTTATGCAATTTGCTTTTACTGAAATCGCTGGCATAACTCACAGTGCTGTCATTGACAACTTAAAGAAATGCAATTTAACTTATTAAAGAGGCAGGTATTAGGTATAGTTTACAACATAAATTTTAATTTCCAAATCAGAAACAAACAGAATGTAACATTCTGACGCAGTGGCAAAGCTGCCCAAGTGCTGCATTTATGAAGTGTTAGAGTGCACAAACTTCATTTTTCTATTCAGCAATGAACAAACAGATTTGTACAAGTTTTTTGAAAGTGTCCACCTCAAGTGTGAGAGCCATGGTAGTTCAATGGTTAGCATGCCAGATTCTCAACCAAAAGGTTGTAGGGTCAAATACTAACATCAGACCAGCCTGGATGAGCTTCTATGGTGTGTCCCTGGGCAAGGCACTTTATTCCAACCGCCTTGGTACTGAAAGACCTAATTGTGTTACTGAGTCAAAAGCACCAAACCAAAACCAAACTACCTCAAGTGGCTTCTGCTTTGTGGCATATAAACAAGAGTAGTGTAAATAGTACATTCATACCTACCATATCAAGTTATTTCACAAAAATTATTTTTCTTCTTCAGTTTTGATAATCTTGACTTCTGACCTACTGATCACAAAACTGAAAGGTGCCTTGAACTTTAATTAATTTTCTTCTGAAAGTTCTTCTGACCTTGTTATCTGACTTTTAAGCCCCCAGATCAATAAATATTTTACCTGTCTCAAATGCAAACCATCTACAAAATTTTGTCAAGGCAGGCAGTAAAAAACATTAAAAAAATTGTGGAAATCCTATCCTTTCCCTTTCACTTTGACGTTCGACCTCACCGTAAATAGGTGCTTTCTTTGTCCCATATTCATGCTTTAATAACATTTTTATTCTTAGTGACATTATATACTTGACCTTTGGACCCCAGAATCAACATGTATCTTTTCTATCTTAAATGCAAGTGATTTATAAAGTTAGGTATCTGGTACACAAGACAAGTTATTGTGTAGGAACAGTTTCCGTCTTTCAGTCCCCGTGTCTTTGGAGCCAAAAACTGAGATGTTTCTTCCATGCTGCAAATACAAGCTACTTACAAAGTTGTGTCATTGTGTGGAAACAAAATTGGAAAGAAACAGATGCATGGATGGATGGACAGACAGACAGATGGATAACATCATATTAATGTACATTCCTCTTTATAGGGGGCATATGAAACTTGAACAAGTTCTGTAAAGGCCTTAAAATTTAATATGAAGTAACACAAGTTACCCACTGAGAGGTTAATACTAGTGGAAAATCTGTACTCTGTATAACACATGAATGTGGTCATGCCTTGCAACATCATGATTCATCTGTCTGCCATCCCTTTGAGAAACAGAGCCTCTATTTAGGAATTCAAACAGACATATATTACAAAACATTCAACCTTATCATTAAAAGTATTCACAGTATGAAGAGAACCCTAATAGAGAGGTGAGGAATAGATGTCACACTGGAGAGTGTACCGGTAGTAGTGACTGGTCATACATGAACTTTAACACCTGAATTACACAGTTCAACAGAGAACACTCACATGTACTGAATTGATACTAAAACAAGTACCCAACACATGCACCAAATTCTCACATATTTACATTACAAAAACTTAAAGGTGAATTATGAACGTGTTTGTTTCAATTTGTTTTCCTATCTTCATTTGCTACAATATATACTTGCTTATAAGCTGAGGCAAACAAACAACAAAGATCCTGCTCCACCATAACATTATGCACATCCAAATTAGGGTCTATGTTGTTTGTTCTACTGATTATCCCTAATAAACTGATGAACAGACCCAGATTGCCAATGCATTATGTGATGGCAGATCTGGGTCTATGCAGTTTTCAGTTACACTCACCTTATATGCGAATATATACATTAGTTGTTGTTATAAATTTATTTTGCATCATTTATGACTACCTGCATCTGAAAAAATGACTCTCACAAAAGTTGGTACAGGTATTATATGCCCCTGATATGTATGCAGGTGTGATATATTTTAGAACAAAAATCTTGCTGATGTAGAGATTATTGTATACAGAATTTGCGATAGGTTATTAAAATTTTAGTGGTGCTGTGGAAATTTTTAGAAAATGAAACTACTAATACCAAATAATGATGATTACTTGAAAAAAATACTGTGCAGTCAAACACTGCATTACTATCTTGGATTATGTCACAACTATCACACTTTAACATTTACTTTCCTGATACAACTATCACACAAATCACACTGAGAAAACAAGTATATCAGATGACCAATTTTAATAATAATAATACTGACAACAATTCTTTTCAAAAACAGACTGTAGTTCTTTAAAATGGCAAATGTTAGACCCTGCCCCCTTATCTCATCATATAGTTTTGTCATGTTTTCATCTTTGCTTAAAATTTTTCTGCTATAGATCTATTAGGCAAAGATTAAATAAATAAATGTGTTTACAGTTAAAATTTATATTCCATATTAAAGTGGCCAATTTATATTTTAATATTCTTCTTCTGTCCCTCTAACACTGGCCAACTCTCAAATTTTCTCCATTATGATTGTCTAAATGATATGTCCAACTCCATTTATCATCATTTAGAAAGACTTGTGATTATCCCATTCCTTCAAATAAGCTGGGTAAAAATATAAAGAGTGGTGCCTGCCCATACAGCTCTTCAACTGACTGCTCAGTTTGACAGAAATCAGTACATCCCTACTTCTTCTTCCTTCTGTATAATATAACACTATTTTTAACAAAACTAATGCAGTTATCATTTTTGTTTTTTATCACAATTTATTAAAGTATATTGCACAAAATCTATTATTTTAACTTGATTTGACCATGGAATCAATGCAGCTCTATTTTAGAGGCTGATCAGCTTGTGCTAGGATGATGTCACACAAAACAGAAAATCAAACCTAAGTTAAGTGAGTTAATTAATGTAGTAGGTAATTGAGGACAAACTAATTCCTTACTAATTTTAGCAGTAAATTTCTTGAATTAGCTGGAGTACATTTCACCAGAGGAACAGACTTTTAATATATACATGTTTCACAAAATGCATGAAAAAATTAACATTTTAAAGATTTTCACTGTAACTGCCCTTTTATTATCTGATGTCATCATATAAATTCTAACAATGTGGCTCCTTCTCAGAGTATCTTGATGTCAGTGTCAAATGACTCCATAATGGAGTTGTAACCAGTCTGCTAAAGAGTTTTACATCCACTAAAGAGACAAGATGTTGTCAGTCTATGCATGTAAGTCTGAAGTACACAGGTTTCTGCACTTAGGCTAACTGTGCACAACTTGTATATTACTGGTATGTCCATGCATAATAATGCACAACTACTACTTCATCTTTTAAGATAGAGACTTTAAACCAATAGGAGTCTGGTTCAAGAGCACAATTTAGAATTCTGATCAATGCCTCAATGCCCCTGTGGCTCAGGTGAGTTATTGTTTATTTTGCATGGTGTTTTATTAACAATTACTTTGTATTCTTCATTCCAGTCTTAGTATTTGTTTATTCAATTTTACTTTCCTTTTACTTAGTTAACTTTCAGACTGATAAATGACGAGACTGCATGATAACCAGTAAAAAATCTGCATCTGAGATTTGGCCTGGAAATCATAAAACGCTTGAGCTTAAGTTTGTGTGTGCATGAAATTTGTGATCAAACAACTGAAAGAGATTTTACTTTTGGAAGACCATTTCTGACTGGCCAATTTTACAACTCAAGTTCAAGTTTTTCTGATCTCCAAAACCGGGCCTTTCACCAATATATGTTGGAATATACATCTGGACTTTACTCATTTCATTGATCAATTTTAAGTCAAACTTAAATATTACCATATATAATACAGACTCAATTTACCAACATAAATCATAAATTAAGTTTGGATTTAAAAAATCATTTGTAAATTTTATGTAAGATTTAAATTTCAGCAATTCAGAATAGGTTTGGATTGTTTTTATATTGTACAGCACAAGTATCACAATAGGTTATTTAGTGGCAAGCAAACTGTATTAATGTTCTTTGCCCATGAATGTGCCATGATAGCCAACCAGGACTGATGATCCGAATTTAAGTTGGATTTGAGCCTGCATCCTTTTGGGTGCAAATCTAGCATGCTAACCACTGAGCAACTCCAGCTCCTTAAGTGGATTTGGAACTTAAATTGATGTCAAGCCATAAGGCATTTGGGACTTAAATTTAAGTTAAGATTCAAGTATTTTTAGTGAAATCCATCCTTGATGTCACAATCTCTGAGCATGTTACATCATCGTGCCCTAGGTCAAAAACTGTTCTGGATTTGGAAGCGAACAGGGAAACAAATAAGAACAAAATTTTGATAATTCTGTACAACAAAGAATCTAATAATAAATAAGTATATGAGAAGGTAGTTAAAGTTAATCAGATATACTCTTACAGTCTATCAAAGGGATGATGCTCTAATGAACAAAACAAATTTCAAGGAATTAAAGATAGACCATATCTTCTTTTTAACTGCTGATAAATTAAACTATCTTGGATACCTTCTTAGCAATAAGATGTTCAAATTGACCACTCTGGTGGCTATACTGAATGTAAGATCAATAACACTTTCATACTGGACCAACCAGGCATGATTAGAGGTCTTTTTTTGAAAAACCAATGTGAATTTTACCATCCACTGAGGAGCAGAATAATAAATTTTTCAAGATGGTCACCATGGTGGCTATATTGATGTCAGATCAGCATCATTTTTATTTAGGCCCAACTATAGACACCATAAGAAGTCTTCTGGTGAAAACCCCATGTCAATATGATTTTCCATTTAGGAGGCCTAGTGATAAAAAGCTTTTCAAGCTAGCAGTCATGTTGCCATAATGGATGTCATACTGACACCATTTTCATATATGACCAACCAGACATCACAAGATGTCTTCAGCTGAAAACAAAATGATAATTTGACCATCCATCTAGGAGTAGCAATAACAAGATTTCCAGATGACAACTGAAGTTGCCTAAATGGAGGCCACATTGGCAAAATGGTCATTTGGGACCAAATAGAAGTCTTCCTATGAAATAACCATGTCAAAAATGATGCTCTGTCCAAGTATGATGGTTGCCATGGTGGACATAATGGATGTCAGATCATCACCATTTTCTTTGGAACCAAGTAGACATCAGAAGAAAAAAATTCATCCAAAACCTCATTTTGATATCTTTTTCCATTCAAGAGGAATAGCAATAAAAAGATTTTCAAGATGGCCAATGAGGCAGTCATATATATTTGCTTCCCAAGAAGTGCCATTTTAATCTAAAATCAACTAGACTTCATAAGATGTCTTATACTGAATCCCAATGTAGATAAGACCTTCCATTCAGGTGGAGTAGAGACAAAATGATTTTCAAAATGGCTGCCATGGTGGCCATACTGAACATCATATTGGCACCATTTTCATTTAGGATCAACTAAACTTCATCAGAAAGTCTTTTAAAGAAAACCCATGCTGATATGACCATCCACTGAGGAATAACAATGACAAGATTTTCAAGACAGCCACTGTAGCAGACATACTGGATTATTAGCAGTACCATTTTAAATTTCTGCACCTCAAATACCTTGAAATATTTTTTAATCAAATCATGTTGAAGAAATAAGTATGCTGAAGATTTATCTGTTAGGCTGTGAATTACTGGATTTTCTGAGAGAAATAATTTTGATAATTCACTGGATTGAAAAAATATATTGTCTCACTGCCTGTGAATAGACAATGATAACATTATAACCAAGAAAGTTTGAAGTTATTATAGGATGCTTGCATACTACAGTGGTAAGTATGGCTGCATCCCGTTATTGATGAAGCAAGTTAAAATCCAACATGGTGCACACAAAAAAATCTTAATATGCTATTTTACTTTGAATGGGGATGGAGAATTATGTTACGTTTTATATTTTCAAAACACAGCAGAACATAAACAGTAAACCACTGACACTGCACAGGATCCAGTAAGATATCTGCTATCAATTTGTTATACATATTGCTAGCCAATATGTTTAAGCATAAATAGAAAGAAACTTTGCTAAAGTATGTTCACACATGAGATGAAATATATCTGTTATTCAGTCATTTCTAGCCAATGTCCTCTATTTATTTCTAAAACACACACATTCATCCACAGATAAAATGTTCATCAATGTAGGTGCCCTGTAATATTCACACGCTAAAATGGATACCATTCTTGCATGAAGATTGCAAAAAAAGATCAGGAATTGTACTATTAAAAGGCATGTAATATCTCAACAAAAAGTGTCTGCATGTTACCTTTACATTAAGGAAGGATTTAGAGGCAGGTCTGGAGGTTCAGTTAAGAAGGCCATTGTGGCAGCCATATAGAAAGCTGAACCAGCAAAATTTAAATATACAATGAACTAGACATCACAAGACGAATTTCAGTGAAAATCACTCAGAATAAAATACTGATAACAAGATTTTCAAGATGGTTACTTTGACAGGCATAGTTAATGTATGTGTAGCACTATTATCATTTAGGACCAACTAAATATCATTACATGTTTAGTAAAAACCACATTTTGATGTGACCATCCATTCAGAAGAAGCATAGATAACAATAATTTCAAGATGGCCACTCTGTTGGCCAAACTGGACATCAAAATCAGCACTATTATCATTTACATCCAACTAGACAGCATAAGAAATCTTCTGGTATATTAACTCCACAGCAATTTTATTCAGGACGAGCAGCCATAACAAGATTTTCACGATGGCCACTGTGATGGCCACATTGGACATCAAATCTCCACCATTTTCATATATGACCAACTAGACAATGGACTCAAGTTTCATTGCAATCCTCTGAACAGTTTAGGAGGAGTAGTCACAACAAACTTGTTGCTGTTGCTGCTGTTCTAGGGTTTAACGCCATTTTTCAGCACAAGATAGGCTATACATGGCGGCCAGTATAACTGGTGGAGGAAGAACCCTGGAAAACCCACGGAAGAACCACTGACCCACGAGAAGCTACTGGCAGGCTTTCCCACGTACCCATGCTAGCCGAGCCTTGGACTCGAACCCATGCAGACAGAGGTGAGATGGCAGTGATCCGGAACAGTGAGCACTTTAGACCACTCGGCCACTCGGGGCCCCCCCAACAAACTTGTGCTAACAGACAACAAACAACAGACCATACCATAAGCTCTTCTCAGTCTATGACCAGTGGAAGTAACAGTCATCGATCCACCCTCAGGTACAAATACTTTGATAATAAGTTATTAGATATGCTGGCTGGCTGGTGAACACCAAATTGGATTGAGGGCTAAGCTCCTTGAATTTGCATTTAACTTTCACCTATCCTAAAATGTATATAGAGCCTTCAAACAGAAATGACAATATAAAAGTTATTTTACTTTAAATATATTGAAATACATGGCAAATAACCAAAGAGTAAGCCTAAATTGATGTGAAAGTAACTGCAGTAAAGCCTGTCTTGAATGACAAGTAAGGCTACTTCTAAGACAGAACAGATTCTCAATGCAGGGATTTTTTTAATTACAAAGTGTTATAACCATCATATTTTGTCAAGGGGGTGGTCCTTCAGGACAGTGACAACTGTACTAAATTAGGATTGAAACTCCTGTACTTACCAAAACTGTATTTCTTTGAGCGATGTAGAAACATTCTGGGCATCTATGTTTACGTTATTCCTCTGGTCATTAAAAGTCAATGTTTATATCCTGATATCCTAATGAATATAATCTCTATGACAACACTTTGAGTTAAGAAGAAAACTGAAGAGGTCTGTTCTAGCGTAAGAGGCCTAACAGTCTCTGTGTATACATATCAGAATAACCTCATTTCACTCATGCATGCAGCTACAGTCCAGAAAATCACAATGGCAACAGATAATATGTATCATCATAACCAGAATTTCCATGAATGTAAAGGTAACATTACTGATGAGGTAACAATTCACCTTGAAATTTTTTTGTTGGTAATAAAAGTACCTACCCAGAATATACTGCACTGTTACCTTTTGCTCTGACTCAATAAGTGCCAAGAAAAAATGTGTTCTGTCATATATATGAATGTGTTCTTTCATGCCACATTTAACTTTTCCAGAGCAACATCAACATTAATAGTATGCAAACATGATCACAAGGACATCTCCCCATAGTCAACAAATATCCACACGGAATAACTGTCTCAATCACACTAGTAAATCACACAAAAACTTTGAACCAGAAAGTTCAAATGACAAATTCTGAATGAGAATTAGAATGTAGTATTACAGAGTTAGTTGATGATCAGTCTACACTATTTCTCATAAAAGACGTCTGCATGCTTGTTATGCACAAGCAAAACAAGTATACTGTTAAGGAGTACTCCTTTTCCTTCTTAACACAAGATCCTTTAGTAAAAAGCTGTATAGGGGTAGATGACCCCATTCAAGGTGGTCTGGTCAGTGGGTCTTATCTCCAGAACATCTGAAAAATACTGCTCTCTTTTATAAAATGGCTTTCAGTAATAGGTAATGTGTGTAGATGGGAATATGATCTAGCAAAGTTATTTCTTTAGCTACAGGGAAGACAACTACCACAAGCCCTCATAAGATAGTTACTAAACACCATCACCAATCCATCCCAAAACACTGACTTAACCACCCTCATATGTCATTTAAACAAAAACAAATTCAAAACTCAAAGCTTAGTTAATTTAACAAAAGCAAGAAAACCTTTGTAATGGAAAAATGAGAAAAAAAATCTCAATAAAACAATGGCTACAATGTATCACTGGTATATATAATTAATTGGACAACTTCCCATCCTGATGGGAACATTATGTCATGTGTTTCAAAACAAAATAGTTTCCTTGTAATAATGATTTTCCATCTCTAATGTCATAGCAACCTTGTATAAACCTCTCATAGTTACCTATAACAATGCCTATCCCGAACACCTAAGGCTGAGAAATTACACCTCATTGCAACTGTACTGTTAATCATTTAAATTATTTATTTACTTGCTTATTGTTGACATGCTGCACTGCTTGTTTTAACCACTCCTTGTTAGGAAATACTGATCATGTTTCACCAATCAACAGGACACAACCTGATCTACATCAAATTTGTTCCATTATTTCCTAAATTTTCAAGGTAAAAGTCATCCTATTCTCTCATGAAAAATATCATCTCAATCTTCTGAAGATAATTATGTGTGATTTGAAAAATGGATATGCATTATATGTACATACCATACATACTTGTGTACAAGTCCAACAGTATAAAACATAAACCTGGATCTGCTAATCTTATTCTGCTGGCAGATAAGAGTTCAAGTGTTTTGTTCTACTGACTTTTAATTCCTAACAAACTAAATAAAGCCAGACATGACACTAGTGCATTATGAGACAGAAGATCTGGGTCTGTGCAGTTGGCAGATGGACTCAATTTAAAAGTATATACAGTATTTCATTTATACCATTAAAAATAAAATATCAAACTAACTTATCATCTGATTGACTGATTTGACTCCTGGAATCCTGGTCAATTAATTCTCAGTATCTCCATCATTCTAAAGATTTCTATGCACATTTTATTTTTTGGATTTGAGTTATTGCCTATGTTGTTTTGATAGGAACTTGATCAAAACATACAAATAATTGTTTGCCTTAAAAGCAACAGCAAAAAATGCTCACCTAATGGGTGCACATGAGTCAAGATTAGAGGGACATAAATTAAAGGAAATCCCCCACTCAATGTGCAGCACTGTATCAATTTTTCTTGTACTAAAGGTTCTCACTTACTCGGGAACTAGAATCCTTAAGCTGTGATCTACATAAACTGTTGTAGAATCTCTGTATAACTCATCAAGATATTTTTCTGACTACACAGAAATAGACTTCCAGGGAGATAATCTGATGAGCAGATGTTTACACAGTTGCAACATTGAGGAGATAATTGTGGCTATTTATATCAAAGCTAATTACTGTTCAGTATATCAAGTATTATTTTGAAACTCTATGCTTTGCTTTAAGTACAATGTTTTGGTTTTTTTAACTGTAGACTATAAAATAGATTCCACAATATGATTTAAATCTGATCTTCAAAATATCGGAGATATGACAGTCACAGATACAATGTCATGTGCTACTGACCTATCAATTCACCAATCAAGTTACCACTCAAGTTACCAATCAAGTTACCAAGCAAGTTACCAATCAAGTTGCAATTTTCACATGTAGGAAAGTGAAAAATGTCACTTGGAACATAATGTTTTTAATGATCATTTTATCCCAATTATCCACAGGTCACAAAAATATATGGACCAGGCATTCCGAAAGTCACCCAACATGAAACTTGTTAAGAGTCTATCACATCAATGCATTACATGTATATGCAGATTTTGATTCTAACCAGGTTGTTCAACTCCATTAGACATGGTCCATAAAGTCCAAACGTTCTTTCCTACAAGATCAGTCATAACTATGTAGCAAGATTTCACCCGAAATTATCTCATTTTAACTGGTCAAAATGCTAGATTTGAAATCTGTTTTCCAAATATCAAAGAAGAAAAAAGTAAGAAAATAACAATAAAATAAAGAAAAAGTACCTAATACTAACACTACCATAATGAACAGGCAATGTTTTACATAAAAGAAAAAGAGCTGGCAACAGAAATGCTTGTCAAAAGGCAAAACTGTGCAACCAATTAGTACTAAAGGTACCATGACAGTACAATTCTTGGATCTGACACTTCAAACAAAGAAATTATAAAATGTCTAGACAACCTAAGTTCTTACCAAGTTTTACAAAAATTACAAATATAACTTGCAATAACTTCACTTTGAAAACAAAGCATTTAAATTGTGTGTGTGTGAGTTAAGAGTTGGAGTGTTAACATAGCTTTAACAATTTTTCAGTCATATCACTATGATGTCTGCAGTGTGGCAGTTTATAGTGATGTCTAGCACTGGGGCATCATGCCGCAGACATGTAGCATGATGTCCCACCCAGTCACATTATCCTGACACCAGGCCAACCAGTCCTAACACTAACCTCTTAATAAAGCAAGAAAGCTGTTGCTACTATTTTCGTACTACTTGTAGTTTTAGTATGACTCGTCCAGGGTTCAAACTATCAACCTCCCACATCTAAAGCAGATGCTCTAACCCAGAGGTGGGCAAACTTTCCAGTGCAAGTGCCACATACACAAATGTACACCTTGTCGCGGGCCGTATAGTTCATTAAGTAAAATAATTAATATTTGAAATAGCAAAAACAAAAGGTCTTTTTAAATAACATCTAATTAATTTTCAGTTGTTAATATGTTGTTAATATTTGAAAACTTAAACTTCAAAAGAAGCACATTTATTTGATAAACAGAGTAACATAAACAGAGTCAGTGCGAATGATGACTTGTTCCTAGGCCACATGAAAACCCTTGGCAGGCCGCATGCAGCCCACAGGCCATAGTTTGCCCACCCCTGCTCTAACCACTTAGACCAGGTCGCATTTCAAGTGTAATCAATGGATATAAATTAAAAACTTCTCTACCAGTGATAGCCAACATTCTTTGTGAAAATTAGAGTACTGGCTTATTATTCTGGTTACCTCTAAGTATTCCAAACAAAAAGCAACCTCATAACTCTACACATAAAAAATATTCTCATGTATTCAGTGAGGTTAAACCAACTTAACTTGTACTCTGGTAAAATTCAATAAAAACTGAATTCCAATCATTTATGAAAAATTTCTTTCCTTCAATAATAGGAACAAATAAAACCTACTCTCAAATACCACTGTAGCCTAATATTTCCAGACATAAACAGATTATCCACAACTACAGGTAACAAACAGCACTCTTGATCTGCATTATTCCTTCAAGTTCCTTCACAGGAAAGAAAACATATTTTGAATTAAATTCCACAATTAGTTAAATCCAACAATCTAAATTGATATTCTCAATAACTTGAATGCTTCTGTATCCAAATTATCTTCCAATTAAAAAGATTATCCAAAATTAAACATTATACACAACACTTTGAACGGAATTAATCTTTCTAATCTAACTGTTTACAGTTCTATAACATGCAAAAAAATGCATCAAATAAACAACGATGTATTAAAACCTGGCACAAGAACAATTCCACTGTTAATGATGTATTAGTTCAGGCACATATACTGTTACTTGCCATGTAAACAAATACTGCATAATAGTTCATGTGTAGAACAAATAATTCATGCCTACATTGATCAAACCCATGTAGATGTCTCTGCAATCTATGTCATATTTAGCTCCATGTTTTGCCTGACTGAAGAAGCATTTCAGAACCATTCAGAAGGTTAATGGAAACTATTGTCCCTCAAGCACTTCACAATGCCAACTCAAGTACCATATATTACAGCATAACATGATGTGTACAATACATGTGCTTCTCTGATGATCAAAATGCTCAAGTTTCATTACACGCCCATCCCCAAACTTTACAAAATTGAGGCAAATTTTGTATCTAATAAAGCCCTGTCTAATGATAGGCTCAAATTTACAAGATGAGATACTTCAGTGCTCTACCTGGGATTCCATGGGCTGGGTATGCTGTGTTCCCCATCTTCCAACATTTTAACAGGATTAAGGGAACTAGCACAAAGTACTTGGGGCCAAAGCGCTCACCTTTACTGATTAATGCCATCTCACCTCTGTGTGGGTTCAATCCTTGGGCTCAGACAAGTGTCGGTATGTGAGAAAGATTGCCAGTAGCTTCCCATGGTTTTCCTAGGTTCCTCCTCCAATAATTATACTGACCACCATGTATAGCCTTACCTTGCATTGAAAATGGTGTTAAACCCAAAAACAAAAACAACACACTTAATACACTAGCAGTGCTAAAAAAATGACATAATCTAATTTGCTCTAACATTATTCCACCTTAACTTTATTATCTGTACTGTACTAACATCTTTTACGTGGACACTTACCTTAATGTAACAAACTTTCTCTTCATACATGATTTCTCCTAACAACCTCTATAAACAGCATTGAACACACACCCTTTTTAGAACATTTTGGAAAAAAAAGCAGAAAAAAAAAGCAAGAAACACCAGGCAAATGCAACAAGAAACCTGCGACGTGAAGCAACCAGGACCATTCCTGAGTTCTCCTTCCCACTAATGACAGCCAACCATTCAACTGTAAGGGACCTTTATGGACCCACAGATCGAGGCCAAACTATCAGGTTTCTTGAACCCATAAAAGCCTGGGGGAGGTGGCACCATTCCCTCCCCCAGGAAAAACTAGCAGGCTGCAGTGCAGTCAGAAAAAAGTGGTACATGCACAATTGTGCACATGCCACTATAATTAAACTCAACAACAACAAACTTTGCATTAAGTACTTACATAACCTGTGAAAAAATTGAACATGCTTGAATATGTGGTTCACGGGAAATAGCTTAACTTAAAATCGGGGATTATCAAATCCACTTGCCCAACTCCTGGGACAGGCCCAGAGACAAACCAGAGAAAATATGTGCCATTTGAAATATTCAGTGTCAAAAATGAGTTTTTCCAGACAAGTTAGAAATACAGATGAAATTGAGACAATTATTCTAACTTTTATGTCCTTGTTAAATTTTTTGCGGTTAGATAAAACTAATCCTGTCTGGCTAAGCTAATTAGGGGGATGGGATTCCCAGATGAAATTCAAGGTTTTAAGTAATTTCCCTCACAACAGTAGTCAGTTCAAGTTTCTGTGGTAAGCCAAGACTTTTTACCTCCAGGAAATAACAAAACGTATTTCTCATTAAATTGTCCAAGGGACAGTTGTCAGTAAGTTGAGGGACATGGAAAAGAGAGATTCTGCTTCATAGAAAGAAAGCAAGTTTCAGAAGACACATGGAGAAAAAATAGTTCCATATGTGCACCACACAGTGCAAAAAGAGAGCAGACAACCAAGTAAGGTTGATGAGCTGGAAGAGGCTGGATAATTAGAGAGAAGAGAAAAAGGAATATGGTGACTCTGACCTGTCACCAACATTGATTTTGAGAGAACCAGAAAAAAACAGGTAATGCAGACATGCTGAGCAAAATGAGTTTGATCATACACTTCATCCAAGGATGAATTTGTTTTACTGGTATAACATAACTGGCAAATCATATTTCTTATAAATTTTGAAATTAAATTCCTAAGACAATCTTTTTCTCTAAGTGTATCCTACAAATGCCATGTTAATTTAATTTTGTTTATGTAATTCATTAAATTGTTATATTTTACATACCAGGCTCATGTTGTTCTATTCTATATATCTGCTCAGAGCTCAGTTAATCTGTCCATTAACTTCATATTTTATTATTTACTTGATGCTGGCAATAACACTGTGGGCAACAAATCTCACAGATAATGATAACTGAACCAAAGGTGCCATATAACAAATGGATGTCCTTAACTTTATAGTTTGTTTTATTCATGTATATGACTGGGGTGGCTCAACTTTCCCATGGGCAAGTTCAATTTTCCCATCAGCTTGTCCTGGACATTAGATGACTTTATAAAGTTTGTAAATACCTACTTGCATACACTTATTATCTACCTGCATTATAATAATAATTGCAACTTTTTTCACTTAGTTTTAATTTTTATATAATAATTCATGAACTATACAACAAATGATTTTACATAAATTTAGTCCCTTCTGTCATTAATTCAACCTTAAAATAATTAAATCTGCATCATTGTACATGTGCCTTGAACCTAAAAGATACATAACACCAGCAGCCATTGAAGACTTTACATCTTGTCAATCTGCCAGAAACCCTGAATGTTTTAATTACCAAAAATGGATATTAACTGGGATCTTATAGCTTTTATCACCTTTATTAACTCAAAGAAATGTATGGACATGCAATAAAGAAAAGTAGGAGGTGTATATTTTTCTTTTTTCATGACAAAAATCCATGTCCACGAGTTAAGATTTGAAGGAATTGAACAAAAAAGTTGTGTGAAACCTGCATCCACATACTCAAGCTGCAACAAGTTTATGCTAGATACATCTATCATAGTGTTAAATTTAATTATTTCATGTGGTAATGTAGTTGTCTGTCTTAGAGGAGACCTTAAATTTGAATATAATTCTCTTGATAAAATGAATTGTCATTTGGCTGTGATAGATTGGTGCATATGTGTTTGCTGTTAGTAGCAGCAATCCCTGTTAAATATGGTGGTAATTAGCCCAGAGGGTGATGTTGCATCCAGACTTGCAAGCAACTGAAACAGAGAAACCTATTATTGGTGGAGAATTTTGTATTGATAGACTTACAATAAATCACTGATAGTCTGTTTGACAAGACAAGACATGAGAAGACAAGACTTTAATACACTCAAGATGTAAAAATTACAACATATCAGGTGTATATAAGAAAAGGAACATGCATATATATATATATATATATATATATATATATATATATATATATATATATATATATATGTATGTATGTATGTGTGTGTGTGTGTGTGATGATATTACATAATGCTGAACAGGGCAAACAATATTTGAAAAACATAATCTAAAACCCTGCAAATATTTTTAAGAGTCATAAAATACCTGTATTCATTAACTGATTATATTTATCAATGTTGTCCTGGAAGTGTAAAAGTAAGGTATACATTTTCATCACGAAAATAAGAACAAGATAGAAGATAGTGACACTGATCCCATATTTCTTGAGACCGACAAAGTCTGCAGTATTTTTTATAATAGAGAACTTTAGCCCACCTACCAGTTTCAGCAGGAAACCTATAATTTGCAGTTATAAACTTAATTAAAGTTTTAGATATATTTTTGGGTAATAAGAAACAGATCTTTGCTATATCCAAATTACTGTTGTTTTAAATAACCGGTAATTTAGACCTTTAAATGACATATTGATGTTAGCTGCCCAAGCTTGTATGTATTGATGTTTTAGTCATTGTTCTACCAAATTTGTTAACCATTTAAATGACAAAAAACTTTGATTTCACCATATGTAACTTAACCCAACATTTTCTAATACTGATTTTACTTCAAGTAATCATTTATTGTCAATTTACACATAATAATATAATTTTCCTTCATAACAACTAACCACTTTAACGCAATTGTTTATTATACAACTTTTAATGTTGATAGTTAAGGAGAAACAACCAAGTTTGCTGTATACCATATACAGATGGGAACATTTCTGACTTTGTACAGCCAAATCTTTAGATTGTTGACCAACTGTTTCAAACTTTGTAGCAATGTGTAAAGTGCATAAAATAGAGTTAAGTAATTACAGTGTAATTTAAAATATTGATCACAAGGAAATATTGGATAGTAATTTCCCAATTAATTTATAATTTTTGAATTTCTGGTACACTAAATTTTGCAAAGAGAGTGAATGGAAAGTGGATATATTTCCATAATATGATTACAGAACTACACTGCAGGGAGCCAATGAGTCCTTTAGTCAATCAGGGAGTCAGGAAGTAGAATTAAAGACTTCATATTGAATTAAATGTGTACAAGAAAATTTCCCCCATTAGGTGTGCAGTTACATAAGATCAGGCACAACAAAACAGCATTCAACCAAACTGATCTCGAATTTAACATAATGCTACTATGCACAAGACACCACTGAAAACTGTGAAGAATCCTTACATGCCATTCCATTGATTCATTTATTAATATATTAATGTATGCCCTGTAAGTTATAAACCCTTTACATATTCTTTGCTAATTATTTATTCATGCACATATTCTATGTTGACCCTGAATCAAGTATAGTTAACAAAACATTAGTTTACACAATTTATTTGAAGTTTCAGTGACAAAGAATACATTCTAAGATCAATATACTGCGCAACATGCAATTCAAAGTTTGTGGGCTATGTACACAGGTAGAAAAGTCTGTATTAATAATTGGAAAGAAATCGTGTTTTACATGCACATATACCTTATTTCTTGATGCACTGCCAACTACTGTGTATAGGCAAATTTAATCTATTGCAAAGGGGAGATGAAAGCATCCATCTTTATGATGAACTTACAAAACAAACCTGTACCTTACAACAACAATAGCTTCAGGTGTATTTTTGGCATAAAGTTAAGCACACACAGTAAAACCTGTTATGAGATACCACCCCTTCTGCCAACAAAAAATGGTCTCTTAAGACAGGTGGTCTCTCATAACAGGTTTATACAAAAAGACCATTTCCAAGGTCCAGTTTCAGCACAATTTAAAGAAAACCACAATCACTGTGCATATATTCTACTCTGTATTAATAGTTCTTGCTAAAATATTGTAAGCATTCATCTGAAAACAATTATAAAGTAATAAAAATATACTTCTATCATTAAACATGAAATCATATTTACATTTGAAGAGCACATGTACATGTATTAGCATATGAAATCATTCCTGATTTACTCCTTTTCATTTATAACACCCTGAATTTGTTTTACTGACATTTAAAAAACTACTTTGTCAGTGGTTTTCTCTTTTTCACTTCTTTCAGTTAAAATAATTATTTTCCACAGCGTTAAAATTGTTCTCGTTTTAGTTGGAGGTTCTTCCACTGTTATTTAGGTACTAGGTGTTAACATTATGAGTGCTCAGTTGTAATATCGACTCTCAAGACGGTTTTGAGAAAGCTTTAGAAAAATATGACAAATCTATACATGTGCATTTCATGTCTAACAGTTAATGAAATAAAAAAGAAAACAGTTATCTCATCCAGAAACAGAATCATTTACTCATAGACAGAAGTCAATGGCTTAATTCAAAGAAGATATGCAGGGATTAACTCTATAAACAAAGTGTGCAACCAAGTTGCACCAACTTGAATAGACAACAGCTTGATAACTGGCATGTAATCACAGTCACAGGAACTAGTATTGTTGCTTAAAGTTGACCTGTCATACATGTACTATATAATAATATTTATTATATAGTACATGTATGACAGGTCAATTTTAAGCAACGATACGAGCCCCTGTGATCACAGTAACATCGGGGTAAAAAAAAACAACAACATCACAAGCCTTTAAAACTATCAATTGAAACCCTCAAACGATTCTCACTTGCTGGTTTAATAGACAAACCTTATTCAGCTATATGCAATACAGATTAACTCTAAAGACAACAAAATACGTGACCAGTACCTAGTACCTTACGGACACACGGTACTAATGGTATGGAAAAATAGGAACCAGCCTGGAAATGGGTGAACATCAAATAGAGTATATATGGGTTAGGCTGACCAGGATTGGTTAATAATTTAAGTCATGTTGTAAGAAAAAGAATCTTTTGAGAGCTTATCCTAGTTGTAAGTGAAAAAAATAGAGACATTGTTTTATTGATGGAATTTCAGTCCAGTAACAGTCGTAAGTTTGGAACACTCATTACTAAAATTAGCACCTGACTCTTTGGTGCGGAATTGAAAGCACATGTTTTAAACACATGCAGGTCTAGAAAATACCATGGCTCATATCCTTTCCTCTACACAGAAGATGACATCCAGGTTTCATCTATACTGATAAATATAGGATTGATCATGAGCACTCAAAAATTTTAAGTTATCGAATCTTTAATAGCATGGTGTTTGCATAGGTTTACCATAGGAACTGAATTAGTACCATGAGTCCTTAATTTTGACACTACAATGGCTTATTCGCGACATGTACATTAGCCTGGTTTATGGACTGTACCATCTGTCACTATATACAAACTGGTAGCCAGAATCTTTTTTTTTTGTTCTTTTCATGCATGTTTTTGATCAGAACAATCTTTAGTATTCAAGCGATCGTTGTTACAAATGATTACGTAAAGGTCAGTGGTGTCTGTCTCTGTTCCTGTGATATGGTCATTCATAGAGCTGGATACTGGGTCCTACTCATACATATTGGCAGCTAAGCTATGAAAGTTCCGCTACTATAAGGCTGGGAACCCGGCTAAGTGCTGGAATACTCAACAGGTACTTTAGTCTGGTTTGCAATAGAAAATATGAAACACTATAAGCGTACCCACACAATCTCAGATACCGGTAGCAAGTCTCTTTTTTTATTTTTATAGCACATGTAAGCAGTCATTGGATTAAATAAAGTTTGGTGGAGTTTATCCCTAAATCTGCAATGAAGTTAATCACAACAGTGTAAAAGTGCATATTTTGCCAAGACATTGAAGCTGCTGGTCACATTCAGCAGAACATTTATATAATAAAATCGATCCATGCATTATGACTGTGGTAGGAAATGACATGTGGTCGCTCATACAGAGGTTGCTCATAACAGATTTTATTGTACTTGCTCCAATATCTGCATAAATGGATATAATTTTGATCCACTGGTCCATGAATTATGACAATTGTTTGCTATTTGGGGAATATGTGATGAAATCAGAATGAACATTTGCTCAGAATATATGGTTTATGGTTGCTTTAATTTGATTCAAATTTAAATTTTTTCTCCAACATTTTTATGCATGTATGCATTAGGGCTTAAATGCAGATTGGTACAATACCAGCTATATATGGTGCTGCTTGAAAGTAAAGATCTAAAAAGGTAAACAGTATAAAATTTCAAAAATATCTTTGCAAACATAAATTCTTCTAAGGAAAGATAAACATGAAGTATCAGTAGTAATAAATAAAAGCTGAAAGATAAAGATGGTAAAAAAAATTAAAAGTTAAAAAATTACATAAAAGTAAAAAATATGAAATCCTTAAAATGCTGGCTCTGAAATTTGTAAAGACTATCGCTAAACCAGTCAGTAATTAACCGTTACACTTTGCATCCTACATGTAGCACTTTCTCATTATAATGCTGTCCATGGGAGCAAAAGCAGCAGGGGGGGCGAATCCTACAAGATACTTTTCCGAGATACCCCATCCACGGAAACTATTCCCGATAGAAGCGTTATTTCCATGAAATAACACTTTTATTCAGAAAACGAGACAAAAAAAAATGTCCTTGAAAATGCTTTGTATTTCCGCTGATATAACGCGAGTTACTTCAATAAATCCGACTCGTATCCGACATAATTTCCACGGTGAGGTATCATCGAAAAATCAGGTGTAGTTTGCGCCCCCCTGCTGCTGTGAGAAGTCGAAGATTTCCAAGGAAAAACATTTTTATGTTAACCATACAATGTATCAAGTCCGATACGGTATCGTGTCCGCGGGTCGTGTAAATTTATTGTCACAAATCCATGCGGGGGAATTAAATCATGGACAAATAAATAATGGCAAATATTGGCGAATCTCGCGCATCTAGACTAGCACGAGAACGACTCGAAGCAATTAAAAAATTTATTCCTGTCCGTGATAGTGTCAGAGAAAAATTACAAGCAAGACAAGAAGCAAAAATCGAATTTGCAGCTGGCGCGGAAGAATTATTTAAACCCGTTACAACAGCTACACAAAAAGCCGCAACAGCCGCTGAAAAGGCAATATGGGGCGATATTAAAGAGGAGGAGAGAGAAAAGTTGGGTATTATCCCGTTGACTCAAAAAATAGCAAAAAGAACGAAGCAAACAAAAAAGATTTTACAAGATCTTCCGGCTGACATAGTTGCAGCTCAGCCTCCACCCGTCGCTGAAGTCGCTGAAGTCTCCGAAGCTGCTACACCCCAACCAGCAAAGGAAATTGTTGAACTAACTGCGAGATTTGATCCGGGTTTTATTAAATTCCTTAAAAATACGCCAGAAGAAAAATTACCTGAATTGATATTAGGGGGTTTACGCAACAAAGAAAAAGTTTTAAACAAGAAATATAAGTCCACGGCTGATTACAATTTTGTTAAGTGGGTGTATCGTATATACTACGACAAGAAAACGGTTAAATCTAACGATTCAAAATTTTCAGCACTTATAGGCGCAATGAAGAAAATTGACAAAAGTAGACAACAAGGATCTCCTCCTCCCTATTCACCGCCACCAGAGAAGCGTCCAGATGAAGGCAGTGATGTTCTCGGAGATCTTGGCCTCTTTGGAGCTACAGGTAGTGGTCTTGGTGGTCACATTACTTGCCCTGATAATATCGTCAATGACGTATCACGGTTGGAAGTTCTCATCGGAGGAAGACGTGCCGGAAACAACTCTCCGGAAATAATAAACGAAGCCGCAGATATCTGTCAACGACTATTTCAGCGTGGCATCATGGATATCAGCATCTACCGGGGGCTCATTGATGAACTCGCGGATGGTTACCACAGCGACTAGCAAATTTAGTTAGAGAAACAATAATTAAATAAAATGATCGTGCACAATTCTCAACCCAGACACGCTAGCGTGTTACCAGTCCGCGTAGTGAACTCACGATTACCAGTCTACAGAGCAACCTACGGAGATGGTCTCGGTGATACAGTTACTGGTTTGTTTTCAAGAATAGCCCCTAAGGTGTTACCGATTGCAAAACAATTGTCGATGAAAGCTATTGATGTCATTAAGGATAAAGCCCTTGGATCTGTTGGTGATCTCGCCGGGAAAGCATTCGCGTCAATCAAGGACAGACTGTCACGGTTAACTCGTAGATCAAAAAAACCGCCACCGGTGAAACTGGCCAGTACTGAACTTATGCCCGCGGACGTCAGTAAAGTAATAAATCAGGCTGCCAATCAAAAACTTGCAGAGCTTGTAACCCAAACACCCGAACAAATAAATACAAGCCTGATATCAGGAAGCGGATTTCGTTTTAGAAGACAATAATTTTATATAAAATGTTTAAACGTATATCTGATCCAGCGTTCGACATGGATGCACCAACACTAAAAGATGAGTCCGTGCGCGATTATCAGTATTATTCTTATGAGGCAACAGTACCTAATCAACGCGGACGAATTGAATTACGAGTCCAGGATACAAGTAGATATTTCCTGCCCGCTGAAGCATTTCTTGAAGTCACGGGTGAACTTGTAACAGATGTTGTCGCTAATACACCATACGGAGCTAATGTTCGAGTTGGTTTTGTTAACAACGGTATCATGGCGCTGTTCAAAAGTGCTTCATACAGCATTGACGGAAGAGAAATTGAAATAATTCAGGATAATGTTGACGTTGCTACAACAATCCTGGGATTAGCGAGATACTCAGATGATTACACTAGATCAGCTGGTCCGACTATGATGTTCGCTAAGGATAATTCTGATCATCCTGATCACAGATCTAGCATTATGAGACAACCAACCAACCGTGCTGTTCCTCCTGTTGCTGTTGATACAGTAGAAAATTTATCATTTCCCAACCCTAATTACAATTTAGGTTTTGCTACACGTAAATTAATGTTATCAGGTGAACGTAGGAGATTTTCATGCGCAATTCCACTGTCTCACATCTTTGGATTTTGCAGACATGTCAGAAAGGTTATTTTTGGAGTCAATCATACAGTTGTACTTAACCGAAAAAGTGATGACGTTGACGCCATCTGGCGAGAAGACGGTGTTGCTGGCGGTAAAGTAATATTATTCAAGCTTGCTTTGTGGATGCCAGTGATGTCCCCATCGATCACTGAAGAGCAACGGTTACTCTCTTTCATGGACACAGGCGGTAAATCACTGATATCGTGGTTAACAACATCAACAGATTCCATTCAAGGTGCCGGTCTCGGGCAGTTTACGTGGCATATATCATCACAACAGGGAATATCAGCGCCGCGACATATTTTTGTTGCACTCCAGCAAAATGCGAGGTTGAATTCCCAACTACAAAGTAATATGATATTTGACAAACTTAATGTCTCTGAGGTTTCGCTGCGAATAAACGGGCATCAAGAACCATCTGAGGACATACTGATAGATTATACAAACAATCAGGTCGCGCGTGCGTATCATCGTTTGATGACATTTATGGGACGTGACCAAAATATTGATACCGGGTTGCAGATATCACAACTGGATTTTACAACGCTGTATCCGATTTATTACTTTTCGCTGGAACATTTGGATCTAACAAGACAATCTGTCGTTGATATACACTTCAAGGCTAACGTTGGTGAGTTTCCCGTTGATGGTTTTAGAGCTGTCGCGGTTATACTCTCCGATAAAGCAATGCTACTTGAAGGTGTTGGCGGACGAATGAGAGTTATTGACGCTCCAGTAGAAAACATGTAACAATTAGATTAGTTTCTGAAATATAATGTCATACAGTCACGTTAATGTCACCTTGACTTCCGGTCAAACGAAGAAATTGCAATCGAAACACGCTAGCACGTGCGGGACATCAATAACACTAAAACGAGATCAGATTACTGGTGGTCCAAACAAGCTGTCGTTGACTAATACTCAGATTAAACATTTTAATAAGGCACTAACAGCAAAAACCGGTGTCCGACTTGATTTCTCTGCTGCAGCTATCGCGGACATGACTAAAACCGGTGGAATATTTCCTCTTCTCGCAGCAATACCGGCGTTGATTGCCGCGGCAGCACCAGCCGTAGCAAAAGCCGCAGCACTTGGTGCAGTTGGAACCGCAGCTGGAATGGCACTAAAGAAGGCAACCGGGGGGCGATATAGCAAACGGGGCACGACAACGGGTGGTATATTACCACTTGCGGCCCTTCCGGCACTTTTAGCTTCATCGTCATCAAATTCCCCCGCAACGCGAGCACGCATATTAGGTCTTGTTGCACCAGCTCTTGCCGCAGCTGGAATGGCACTAAAGAAAACAACCGGACAGGGGTACAAAAAAAAGGGGAGATCCGCTCGCGGATCAGGGCTAAGACTACCGGGAACTCCCGCATCATGGTATCCAAAAAATTTCTAACGCCGAAACATAAAGTGTCCCCGATGTTGAAGCTTCCAGCTTCTAATTTTGATTTACTCGATGCTGTTAAAAAATTGCGTGTAAAACATTTCAGAGGAGTATTTATGCGAGATCAATTACCGCAACAACCGAATAATCCAGAAACTGGCATTATCAATCTCGACAACAAAGACGGTCCGGGAACTCACTGGGTTGCTTACGCGATCGATCCACGTGGAATTATCTATTTTGATTCGTACGGTTTAGCACCGCCAGTTGAGTTTCTCAGGTATGTCCGCGGAGTGCCTCGCACTCTCAACAGCAGATTCTCCAAGAAATCCTTCGGATTTCCAATTCCAGTGTGGCAGTCGACGCTACCAACACAAACATTAATTGATCCGCCCATTTGTGGGAACGAGGTCTTAAATGTTCTTGATGCAATCTCAAGAAATCCATCAACTCCTCCTCATAAAGTAGTGTATGAATATACCGCATCGAGAAATGCTTAGCATTTTCATGCTCGCATTTAAAAAACAGCAATAAGAATAATGGTGGATATTTACGGAAGACCTTTCACACGAAGAGGTAAACCAAGCACAGATGCTGATCTCTCAAAATATGCGACCCGAGATGAAGTCGATAATCTTTTGAATCTAGCCGGAGTTGACCCAGATGAAGTTGCTATTTTCCAAGACAGGCAAGGAAAACTAAGAACGAGCAACATTAAGTGGAATGATATAATTCGCAGAGTTCTTGGAGCTACCAAGGATAACTTCGCTGCATTTAGTGATGGCGGCCGGATCAAGGACTCGAATATATCAATCGCAAGCATCAAAGACAGTATTGATAAAGGTGTTGATAAATGTGTGAAAAAAGCCGGTGACACGATGACAGGCGAACTCAGCATGAGCGGCAACAAAATAACCGCGTTAGCGAATCCCGAATCCGACCAGGATGCGTCAAACAAACAATACGTGGACATCATCAACGGTAAACTAAATACGCTGCGGTCAGAGTATGATGTTCACGTGAACGGGTTTAAAAGACTCCAAAGAAACTTTCAAAAAACTGGTGAGACCGTGGATAAGTTCTTTGGGACTCCTCCAGTCGCCGATGTGAAACTCGTTGAAATCAAGACCGACATTAACACGATCAAACAAACACAGCAGGATATTGTATCGGGAATTCCTGAGATCGTTAACAAAACCAGTTTGATTAAAGTTCCCACTGGAGTTACTCCAGGGCATATCACCAACATCGTATTCACGGTATCATCGGGATTCGCAACATGGTCACGACAAAATAACACTATCAAATATACAGCAACAGCCACCGGTGTTTACAGGTTGTCTGTGTTTTCAGCCGCTAAATTTGAAATCTTCACAACATATCCTTGGAGACATTCCACCGATAAGTATTCCGGGGTTGTAACCGTAATACTAAACAGCGGAACCGAGGAAACATTTATGCTTGAAGCCGACGACGATAGTTTAACAGCAACATCTTACTGGTGGTGTTTGGAATTCGTCGCTGCAACACCTCAATTGGTTACCGCGTAATTGAAAATCGGCAGCGATTTTTAAATAAATGTCAACGACGCCAGATGCTCAACAATATCGATACAATCAAGTCCGTGAGTGGCAATCTGAGTTAAAAACTGTCATCGAAGTAACCAGTCAAAAAGTAAAAAAATACAAGCGCCGCATAACAGTGCTGGATATTATGGTTTATTCAGTATCTGCCGTTGTTGCATCCGCGGGAGTAATACTATCAGCGGTCACTCCGGTAACAGCAGTAGTCGCTGCCACGATCTCTGTTTGTGCGACCACAACCACGGCAGGAGTTTTCGGCATCATAGCAAAAAAAATATCCTCGTGTGCTAACACAAAATTACACGATTACACGACAAAATTAAATACAGCCACGACCGCATATCAGAAATTATCATCGCTGATATCATCATCGTTAGACGTGCAAAGTAGCGATGCTGCGTTGATATCAGATTCTGAATTCAAACTAATGTCAGATGCGTACAATGACTATTTGAAAACTAAACAAATAAATAATGTCACAAGAACTGCTTCAGCAAATAGTCACAAACACAACACCGGTAAGGACCACAATGATCTCAGCAAGTTCGACGAAGCCAGAATTCAGCATTAATTTTCCAACTCCAATTCGTGTGAGTGAAATCGCATTAGCAAAGCTCAGTGTGTATCACAGCTGGCCTAATGTCAGAGCGGCATCATTTGGTGGTCAGCAGCCAAATAATTCGTTTGTGTTTTCGTGGAAAACCAAAGCCGACTCTGACGAACTTGACTGGAATACAATTACGCTACCCACTGGGAGTTATCAGATCGAAGAAATCAACAATGAGATACAACGCCAAATAAAACGAATCACCGGCAAGGAAGCCAAAATATCTATAACAGCTCATGAACCAACGCTGTCTGCGGTCATTGAAATCTCAACGCCAGGATACGCCGTGGATATTTATAACAGCTCAATCAGGGCCGTATTAGGATGGCCAAAAGAACGACCCGGGGTTGAACCGGGTCCGGAACTGCCACTGAAGTCGGATTTCGAGACCACGAAAGAAGAAGTACACGACCTTGTCGCCAGCGTCGGCAGCGACAATTTTGTTTTAATTCGACATCAACCACTAATAGAAGAAGTTCAATTCAATTCAATTTTCGAAGACGATTTGGGTTTAGAATTCCGCGGAGGCGGGTATCCCAACTCTCTCTTCATTTTACATGTATCCACGATAGAATCTGAGTTATTTGTTCCGATCAAACAAATGCATCAAAAACAGCTAGAACTGTTGCGGGGATATTTCCAAGATTATATTTCTGATATAACAAGACCACGCGGTGACATTATCACAACCATAGAAAAACTAAACAAACTCGCATCCGTGATGGAAATTATAAATCAAAAAGTAATTCAAAAATTTCTGGATGATCCGAACAAAGGAAAAAAATTTGCAGCCCTGTATGGTACTTCCGTGGAGAAGATTTCAGAATTTACACTTCCTGGATATAACGCGCCCACGCTGAGAAAATCAGTCCAGGATCTCATCGCGGAATCTTTCGAAGATATTCTTGCCGCGTACACGCGAACAAAACCACAACCTGTTATTTTAAGACACGACAACAGTACATCCGCCGATGGCAGACACATCTCACCGGGGATCGTTTCGATCACAGATGTTATCGCGGTCAATCTTGTATGTGACGTCATCGATGGCAGTTACAGCGCTGGCGCTGACACAACGACGGCACAACAGGGGTTTATTCTGTATACGTTCACACCAAAAGACCCCCCTGGTTTTCTGATTGTGCAAGAACCAATCAATGTGGTCTATCTACGGTGTCATAACTCGTGGTTGTCAACGATAAATTTCAAACTTGCCGACCAACGGGGGAATTTGTTGGACCTGCGTGGCGAGACTGTTAGTATAAACTTACTGGTGAAGTCCTAGCACGCATTTAAAAAAAACGGTTGTGTATAATGTATGAATACATTCATGCACGAGTTCATATTCATGATAAGCAAATTCTTTACGAGGCAATAAAAACCGCATTTGGAAACTCAAAAGAGTTTCTCAACTCAAAGAGTTTCTCGGGACAGTATTTCCCCGTTCGAATAATCGTTGACGTGTACGGCGACGAAGACTTCTTGTTAACTCGGTCACAATTGACGCAGTTACAGCAAAATCATATGATCACAGCTTGGTGTCAACGAGAACAGATTATGAACTATTCTCATTGTTGTATTGATGCAGAAACGCTCAAGCAAATCCTGAACACTCATTGAGTTGAGAAATTCCAAGGCAAAAAAAAAATAATACACTTTTTTTTTACCTTTGAATTTCTCAACTCCAAGCGGGGCTAGCGTTCTCAGGTTCTACTTTGTGCTGTGAGTCACACGCTGCGGTATTTATACTTGGGCGTCACAAATACTAGTAGGCATTTCCGTGTCTAAGAAACTCTTTGAGTTTCCGTTCTTTATATAACCTTTTAACAGTCTCACCCTGGTGTTAATTAATTTTCGAGTCTCATACTCGGATGACAATCCAAGCCTGATCTTCTCAACTGCACGGCACAGTGGAATAAATTCAGATACCTGATTGGACGTTATCGTGGCAAGTGATCTGTAAATGCGATCTTGCAAACCCTTAATGAACCTATATCTGGCAGGGAGATTGTTCTTCCCGGACCGTGATAGCTCATTCAAGGATTCAAAATCTGACATAATTGTTTCAGTGTCTAGTAAAATATTAAAACCTCGCTGTTGTAATTCTTTAATTTCAACAAGTATGGTATTTATATTTTCGTGATTCATATTATTATATATTTTTATATTTTTAAATGCACGAGAAACCCCTTTGACTTCCAGAGAAATGCTTTGCATTTCCAGAGAAACGCTAGCGTTTCCAGAGATAGATGAGCGGTTATCACTTACCGGGTACTCTTCATGAGTCCTTTGTGTCAATGATATAACAGAATGAAATCTTCTGTTTGAGCTTCTTGGAAAATGCTGTTTTGTAGATCCCGGTTGCGACATGCTGTACAACAGGTGAACAAATACCGAAATACCTACTGGCGGCGTTTATTGACTGGAATACAATTTCTTCACCTGTAATTGCGTTTATAGATTTAATAGCTCTTCTTGCAACTGTTTTACAACACCCTGTGTTACCCAGTAGGCAGTTCTTGCTCTGAGTGACCACGCGAAGATTGTTTGTAGAGTTATCAAGTATGTTACCGTTAATGTGATCAATGACAAAACCCTTAGGGATCACTCCGTTAAAAACCTCATAGACGAAACGATGACATAAATACCTCTTTGAGCACGTGGCAGTAAATCTTAAATAACCAGCATTATCAACTGTACCAACTGGTCGTCTTCGCGTGCAGTGTCGTACTATGCCATCTCGGTTTGCCTCATAATTTGGAATAGTTGGATGTGGAACAAATTCTTGTTCGGGGACGAATTCTTGATTCATTATACTATAAGCAAATCATTTGTCTAATTCATAATTTGCCTGAAAACTTATTTATGTAATCACGCTCCGTGAGAGCGTTCGAGGCTGGATTTTTTTTATCATAATACCGTTTTAGTTCTCGATAGCGTTTTCCACCACACGCTGAACATAATTGAGTTTTTCCTCGTACTCCAATGCCGCATCTGATACACGGTATCGGTCCTAGACTCCCACCGCGGACCTGTTGAGCATGTTGTCCACAGTATTCGCCTCTGCAACGTCTGTTACACGGCGCTGATGAATTTAGTTTGATCCACTTGCATGAGAAACTCTTTGAGTTTCCGTTCATTATATATAATATTTTTGTCTATTTAAATACTTGTCTTAATTATAATATGGAGGAATTTGAAAGACTATCCAGAATAAAACCCGTATCAGGTTCTCGATTCGATCTTGACCGGTTAACCGCTGATCCACGACGAAGAGAGTTAAAGGAACTGCTTGGTGTTATCAAGAACGCCAAAGAAGAGTTTCGTCGTGATGGTGCCGCACATGTGTGGTCGACATATAAAATTATTCGCGATAACACCAAAGGTGTTGTTGATGCTACCATGAATGATACTACGGCGAAAACAATTATTGGGTTTCTTGATGGGAACGCTAGCGTTTCTCAGAAGTACTTGCTCAGAATAAAATTTATTGTCAAAGTGGTCAACGAAAACGACGATGACACGTGGATTATCCGTGATAAAAATGATCCTATCCTTGACATTAAAAGGAAAACTATTTTGTTGAGCAATAATTCTAGACCAGGAATGTTGACGGGGGTTGATATACCGTATTACGCCAGATCGTATCCAGTAACTGCAGTCGTTTACGGAATATATCCGATAAAGAAACCAAGTGTAGATAAACTCACGCCAATGAAAACATCAGTAATGTTAAATTGTGTAGCTGAGCGAGTAATGGAACATTTTAAAAACGCAGCACGTGGAAATGGTCTAACTGAGATCAGAAAAAATAAAATAACAACATGGGCTAATCGAGTCAAAGATACAGGGGCCACAATTAAGGATGTTGCCGCGCTAGAAAAATTATTAAGATTTCCTATAACGGTATTATCACTAACAGGCGAGGAATTGTATAAATCAAAATACAACCGTAGTGGAGCTTCAATAACAATTATTGATCATAACAGCCACGCCTGGACGGAATCAGTTAAAATATTTCCACGCGATCGTGTTATAAGGTATTATTCCGCGGGTATGTTTGATTGTATTTATCAAATGAGTAAAACCGATCCGGTATCGGTATGGTTGTTTAGAAGTTCTGAAGTTGGTGATTATGACCAGTTCGTGACCCCGAACGGAGAAATATATAGAACTGCGGAGTTACAAAATGAAATGAAAGCGCTCACAGAAAAATATTCAACTGAGCAAGTTGATCAATTACTAACTAATTGTTTTACTGTTCCAAGTGTTGCCGCACATATAGCACGACAAAAAAATAATTGGAAACCAACCATGAAGAGTTTTCTCGAGAATGTTCAGCAGAGTTGCATCGAATACGGACACGGCGGTTTATGGAATAGTGTATTTGTTAGTGATAATATGGTATCGGTGGATATGATTGCGTGCTATCCAGGAAGTTTTCTTGGCTATGGCGAATGCGCTGAATACTTTAAACGATTTGGACATCCCACAAATTTAATGACAAGAGTAGCTATTAACGGACCTTTACCTGATTTTGACCTGACTGGATTTGCTCGCGTGGAATCGTTCGAATTTGCAACACGGTTACATCCTATTAATTATGCTTGGTTTGGCAGACATTTCCACGAAAGGAAGTGGGTGCCGTTTCCGTTGTTGCGGTTTATGGTTGACAAAACAATACTAACATCTGTTGTTGTCAGTGAGGGGATTATTTGTTACTCAAAACAAACCTCAGTTTGGTTACCAACTCCAACTGATACTGCGTGTTATTCTGACTTAAAATTAAATTATCCTACAGCGTCTGAAGAAGAATTACGCACACTGGCGTATAAACATGATGAGCGCAACTGTAAAGATCTCGGCCGAAGATTGATAGGTAAATTTACTCAAGGTGGAGCATATGATCATAAACGACATCACAGTCGATTAATTATGGATGAAGAAGAATTAAATTTCATTATCGCTGATACTACTGCGAAAGATACATTTTGTAGCCGCGAGGATATAATAATATCATTGCCGGGGATGCCTGGAAAACGATTAGGAACAGTTGTTAGTTATATCGACGGTGATTCAGCTCAGTACACTCATTTGAGATCCTCTATGCTGGCTTATGTTTCTATAAATTTATTGTCGATGGTGAATAGAGTTCCCTTCGCGGTAAGGGTTGCAACAGATTCGTTTTATATTAACGAAGACGATTTAACAGCGTTAGATTTACCAACATCGGATGATCAATGGGGAACATGGCGAGTAAAAAAGGAAGAGTTGCACGCGTACTGTGAATCAGCTGATGTTGAAATTAAAGATGAATATCGTAAATCAACAACCTTGTCGTGGACAACTTTGTCGTTGCCTTCTGTGTACGATCCAATTGCTAGACACAGAACAGTTTATTTGAACGGACCTGGAGGCTGTGGTAAGACAACTCGTGCAATCGAACTATTTCGCGGTTCTGATTTGGTCGTGCTAACACCAACACACAGACTTGCCAGAGAAATGATACAACGCGGAGTAAAGGCCTGCACTTATCACGGCTTTTTCAAATACAGCGGCGGTACATGGACTCCTGAGCGAATGGGAACGAAGTATATCCCGGAGAAAATCATCTGGGATGAAATAGACACTGTGCCGCTGGATACATTACAACGGTTCCTGACGTGGTTGTTAACGAAAAATACCGCAGTTGTGATGTGCGGCGATCATGGTCAACCACCACCATTTGTCGGCGAATCTCCCCACGAATGGTTGAGAGGGTTTGTTGATTATTACGAGGAAATGCGTGATGACATCAGAGCGCTTGATGACACATTAAAGGAGTTTAAAAAACTAATTAGGCTACAAACCAATAAAGTCCAATGTGAAATAATGCGTGAAATAATTCCAGAGACTTCATTTGATAACTTTTTAACGGCGTGGAAACCAGATGATTTAATTGTTGCAAGTAGAAAATCAGTCAGAGATACACTTCAGCGGCGACTATTTCAGTTACAGCGGCAGAAATTTCCAACATTGGAAGTGCCGTTATGTTATAGACCAGATGATACACGATTGCAGAATATTGATGTTGATATTCCCGGAAAACCAGAGAAACAAAATTTAGTATTGAATGATATAGTAACAGTTAACGTCGATGCGGTCGAAGATGCATTAGCAATAAATAAATCACCGTGGACACTAGGATATGCTATGACGATTCATTCAGCACAAGGATTAACTATTTCTGATACAACTGTTTGGATCGTTGATGACCGCATCGAATGGTCAAATTTAGTTTATTTAGCCGTGTCCAGAGTAAGAAAGATGGCTCAGTTACGAAGAATTGTATTAGATACGTCAACGAAGTCAGCCGTTGTTGAGTTAACGCAAAAAGATCAAATAAGAAAAAAATTAGACAGTTACCGACAAAGCGACAAGAAAAATAATAGAGAGTTTAACCTGGATATCAACGCTGTGTTGTCGTTACGTGAGCGTCAGAATAATCACTGTGCGAGTTGTAATTGTTTATTATTATGGCAGTAT
The DNA here is from genome assembly GCA_028554795.2 of Sinohyriopsis cumingii. Classification (NCBI taxonomy): domain Eukaryota; kingdom Metazoa; phylum Mollusca; class Bivalvia; order Unionida; family Unionidae; genus Sinohyriopsis; species Sinohyriopsis cumingii. Next base: position 30,162,321 of record CM068840.1, read on the forward strand.
CCGAAAAACGACCCAAGACAATTTACCGTGGATAGAATAGACAGCAATCTCGGTCATACGCGTGAAAATGTAATGCTGACCTGTCTTGAGTGTAATCGACGCAGAGGTGTTGCTGCAGTTATTTAAGTGATCGAGGTGGTAATTGTGTATCCGTGGGAATCACCTGAAGTTGCTCGCGTGTGAATCCACGCTGAGGAGCAGTTGAATCTAATCTGTAGATTGCGTTTCTCCCAGTTGATCTGGTTATGCTGGATATCTTGTGTGTGGTAACACTCCATGTGGGATCGGTTGCTCTTTTTTTTCCTCCTTCTAGTTCGCCTGGTTCGTATAAATACCTAACGGTGACATTACCCAGCAGTGGGGACGCTAGCGTCGTTGGCTGCGTTGAAACACGTTCACTGACGCGGGGTATATATTTTTTTGTGATTGCATTTACAGGTCTCATGTTTGTTGTTCTGGTAATTTCATTATTCAGTGCGGCTATCACGTTTGGCAGTCTTGCAACCCATTCACGAGATCTCGTATCGTAAATGAATTCCCTCGCGTACTGGTATCCGAATAATCTCTCAGCGAGTGTTCTATTAAATCGCTCAACAATTGCCTGATCCCGATGAATTTCAGTATGCCCTCGTCGTATAACAACGTTATGCTGCTTTGTCAGTGATGATACCGCGCCCTGAAATTCCTTGCCAGGATCAACTTGTAATAATCGTGGCCAGCTTAGAGGTCCTCGCTGATAAATTCGTTTAAACGCAGAGGCAACTTCGGACGCTGTTTTAGTCGCTGACGGTTCTGCTTCTTTGTATCTACTGGCAACATCAACTACTGTTAGCACGTATTTGTATGTTTTTCTACGGACAGTATCATGAGGCAGGAATAGTATGTCAGCCTGATGAACTTCATTGGGGGTACTAACATCAAAATGTGCAAAATTGATTTGTCGAGGTGGTGGTAAGTAGATTTGCCATATTGCTTGTTTTGACAGCCATTTTTTGGCAACCTCGCGTGTTACTGATGCCGCGTTGGCGAGTTTATTAATTGCTGAGTTACCTCTCCAGTATCCGATTGGGGAATAATAAATCGCTTGCATTTTTATTTAATTATCCAGCGCCTAATACTAATTTAGATTTCATCGCTGATCTTATTAACCAATTAGCGAGTGACTCCTTAAATGATTTATTTTTTATGGCGCTTAGTGCATGAATTAATTTCACATCCGCGATATGCCTGTCTTGTAGATCTTTACTTCGATAAGCAACATCATGTATGTGACACGCTGCGTCGATAGCGTTTATCGGATACTCTCCCGGTTTTGGTTTAGATTGTTCATCAAGTCTGATATCTAGTCGTGTCCCTGGACCGCAGTAATTGTATCCTGGGAGATGTTTTTCTCCGGGATATTTAGCCCAAGGGGTACCTGAAAGTCGTCCGAGGGTTGCTGCAATGTCACCTCCGCTGACTTTGTCAGGCTTTTTTTTTGAAATCTAAATTTTTTTGTGCCACATCGCGCACACTTACCAGAAAGTGCTTGTCTGTTATTTTTTGTTGTAATGGTTGTTATGTCGTTTGTAGGGGTTCGTGCCTTACACTTTACACAATATAAATCCATAATTATTATTCCTTATATACAAATGGAGATCACTGATTTTTCTGCGACGCGAAGAAAGGAGCCAGTTAAGCATAATTCAGTGCTACCAAACTCTATCAGAATGATCATCATAGGACCGTCAGGATCAGGTAAAACGCAACTGCTGTTGAACATGATAATGAAGTGGATGAAGTGGGATAAGCTGTATTTGGTAGCACCATCTGTAGATGATCAGCGATGCTATAATGTTATAAAAGATTTTAATGAGAGTGCAAAAGCGCTGAGTGAAGATGGCGAGGAAGTAGTTGAATTTATCACTGATATCGAAGAAGCTCCCAGCGTTGAAGACCTCGACGGGGAAATAAATAACCTAGTAGTGTATGATGATGTGATGCTGGACAAGCAAAAAAATCCTGCAAGAATATTTTCCCGGGGACGTCACAAAAACACTGATGTGATTTATGTTACTCAGCGTTATACACAAATTCCTAAAGTAATCAGGGATAATTGTAATCTTCTTGCGATATTCAATGGAGTTGATGTTCATACGCTGAGAAATATTCATCAGACATGGTGTAGCGGTGATATGGACATAAATAAATTCAAAAATTTCTTTAGTCGCGCTCAAAGAAACCCGCATGGATTTGTGACAATAAATTTACACGACCCGCGGACACGATACCGTATCGGACTTGATACATTGTATGGTTAACATAAAAATGTTTTTCCTTGGAAATCTTCGACTTCTCACAGCAGCAGGGGGGCGCAAACTACACCTGATTTTTCGATGATACCTCACCGTGGAAATTATGTCGGATACGAGTCGGATTTATTGAAGTAACTCGCGTTATATCAGCGGAAATACAAAGCATTTTCAAGGACATTTTTTTTTGTCTCGTTTTCTGAATAAAAGTGTTATTTCATGGAAATAACGCTTCTATCGGGAATAGTTTCCGTGGATGGGGTATCTCGGAAAAGTATCTTGTAGGATTCGCCCTCCCTGCTGCTGCAAATGAGTATATGAATTTATAATAAAGTACGCAACACATAACAATTTTACTACTACCACAGCATAGCAAGAACTGTTATAATGAAGGTCCTTATAGTGAGGGAGTGTCTTAGTACTAACCTAGTAAAGGACTCTGACACATACTCATGCCTGAAAACAGCAGCCATTAACTCTTACAAATGTATATTATATATAATGGCAACCATTGTGGCAAACATTGGAACTAATAACTTTGCTTCAATAAGTATAAAAACCTCAGGCAGATCTCTTTGGTCTTTTTGCTGTTAAACAGGATAGAGGGTACATCATGTTTTCAATGGCATCTGTGTTATCAATTAAAATATGAAGCAGCATCTAAATGGTCCTAGCTGAAATTCCTTATCAAAGAGCTGTTAATGCAAAATTTTATTTTATAGAGAGTGACACTTGTTCAAATATGTTAGAAAAGTATATAGCTGTTAGTTTCAAAATATTACTATATCCTAACTGCAGAGAATGGGATACAAATAAATTATCACAAATGTAATTAAAATGGTTTTTTCATGTATCCAAATACAGTCTGAATTATTTTAAACATGAAACTATATGTACACTGTTTGATCGCTCCAGTTTTTCTCCCATTTTAAATGTCAAGGTCACAATGCAAAACCTGGATTATACCATCAGCTCCAATTTTCATGCAGTCTGCTGTTGAGTTAACATTGCTTTTCAATCTGTTTTTTTCTTCACTTCAGCTGTTTCAAGAAATACAAATAGACCGATGCAACCTATGAAATATCCAGGTGATTCCCATATGACTTGCAATATGATTGTTTAACAGTTATTAGTCAAGATAAGCAGTTATTGAGGGTTAATGGTTCTTAAAATCATTATAAACAGTTATTAAGTAACTTACATGTCAATTAGTATACAATGCTGAACAAAATATGAACAATTAACTAACAAAATGCTTTTCAAACATCATTTTATTGGCACAATGATGAAATGACTCAGGTCAAGTCAGTTATGCTTAAGCAAACCAATGTCTACCCACTTTTCATTAGTATATGTACATGCAGCTGGACAAAAATCTCAGCTTTTAACTACACTGATATAGAGTTATGAAAAGACAAAAATTTCAAATAGAAAATTTAATGTGATTTTTTTTTGCATTTTGGGGTAGCTGAATGGCTTGGTTTTTTCTGGAGGGTTGGTTAGTTTGCTGGTTTAATGGTACTTTTAACATATTATTGGTTATATTATGCTGTGGAATGGGAGCAAAGTGCATTTCTGAAGGACACAGTGGAGCAGACAGTCACCCAGCCTGGCCTGGGTGGGTCTCAAACCTGTGATCCTTGGATTACAAGTTAAACACTCTAGAAAATGAACTACCATGGCTCCCACTTCATGGAGGGATTATGCTTGTGTGAAACATAGCAACATAGCAACAACCACCATATCTCATAGGCCATCTATATGTAATAAAACAGTAATCACCATTTACTCTTTTAGGTTCAGATATGATGTTTGAAGAAATCAAAACATGATTCTGCAATGCTACTACTACTACTACTACATGTACTACTAATAAGAATAACAACAGCAGCAGCTACTACAACTTGTACTTAACTAATGCATTGGGAAATAAGACCAAATATACATATGTAGCAATTTCTTCTTACACATTATATCAGGGGTGGGGAAAATATGACCTGTGGGCTGGATCTGGCCCATGACGAGGTTTTATTGAATAATTCACATTATAGATCATGGCTTTAAAAGTCAATATTCCATCCTGGAGGAAGATGCCTATGCCTGATCTAGATGCTTACCTAAGATATTTTATACTGAGGTCATCTGATACCAATAGATTCACCACTTTTAAAAAAATAAAAAATTTCATTCTGCTCATTAAACTTTCAGTAAAAGTAGCACATCATACACTTTTTGAACAGAATCAAAAGAAACCAAAACTGTTCCATTACAGAAACTGATCGCTTTATTCCATATCTAAAGAAAAGATATATAGAATAAATGAGTTATTATATCGAGGATAACTGTTATCGATATCTGTGTGGTAAAAGCACAATGTTACACAGAAATATATTAGGAATTGGAACTCATGCTGACACAACCATCCATTCAGATGGTAAAGTGATAAAATTGTAAAGGTGGCCACTATCAAATCAGTACCATTTTCATTTAGGAACACAAGACATCATAAGAAGTCTCTCAGTGAAAAATTCCATGTCACTATGATCATCCATTCAGAAAGTGTAGCGATAAAATTTAATTAGGAATCAATTAGATAAATTAAACTCTTTTAATAAATCCAGCATGTCAATATGATCCGTGACTTGAGTGGAGTTGCAACAAGATTTTAAAGATAGCCACCATGGATGCCCAATGGGCATTATTTTCATTTAGAACCTACTAGACATCATAAGAACTTATTCTGTGTGAGAACCCCATGTCAGTACATGTACGTGAATCTGTTTGGTAGTAAAGCAAGAAGATATTTAAGATTGCCACTCTGGTGACCATACTGGATGTCAGGTCAACACCAACTGCATATTTATGGACCATCAATGTATCATAAAACATCTATCAAAAAACATGTTAATATATTGTTTCAGGTGAAGCAGAGATAACAAGATTTCCATGGTGGCCATATTAGATATCCATGTGACACCTTTTTCATTTAAAACCAACAAGACCATGTGATGAACATGTGTGTAAACAATTTCATGGCAATCCTCCCAGTAGTTTAGGTGCAGTAGCAAAAACACCTAAAAATCTTTGAGATGATCTCAAAAACCTTGTATAATGGCCCAAAATGGTTGTTAACATGTGAAGATAAACAGTGAACATGAAGTAAATGGATCAACTCAGCTGCAATATCTTTACTGATTGTGCAGGTAATTTGTCATATCTGAGATTTATCAAACTGATGGGTACTGGTTAGTCCCTGCATAACCGAATATATTACTAAGTGTCCTTTTGCCTATATCTAAAGGTATCTCAATCTATGCACACCACTAGCAAACACAAGATCAGAGTACATTTCTGACACAATTAGTCACAAATGTACATAATACTATATAACATTTGGGTTGGACCAATGATTTGACTGGAGACCAGTCAGTCACCTTCCTATGTACTTATTAGTACACATTATATACAACTTTATAAACTAAACTAATTCTCATAAGGAGTCTTCTTTCAATCTGTATTGTTTTCATACCAGAAATGCTGTACAAATTTGAAAAACCATCTGCAAGGGTGCTTTTATATTTAACCAAATTCTGATAAGCTGTTTTTAAAAATGTTTGTCTATTTTCAGTAAAGATAGCCATATTTTCAAATTTTGTTCTGTTGAGCTGTATTTGAGAAGTAGCGACTGTGAACAAACAGAAATCACATGACACCTAATGACATCTCCTGCAGAGTCATACCAAAGACTTGTAAAAATGGTACTAACAGCTTCCTCACGTGGTGCTCAGCATTAAGAGGTTAGTGTTACGACTGGTAGGCCTGGTGTCAGGATAATGTGACTGGGTGGGACATCATGCTACATGTCTGCAGCATGATGCCCCAGTGCTAGACATCACTACAAAATGCCACACTGCAGACATCATAGCGATATGACTGAATTTTTTTAAAAACTATGTTAAAAATCCAAATCACAGACACACACACCTAATGACAAAGGATGATTTCATAAACTCTCCTGGCCTTATTAGCCAGGCGATGTGCTAATAACAAAAAATGGTGGCAGGTCATTTGATTTTTATCTGGAGACATGCAAGATACATGCAACTCAAATTCTACAATATGATAAATGTCCTTGTTTAAAATTTTTGTTCCAATCAAGGGTTTCTACTTAAACTATCTTTAAATGGATAATAATCATCATTAAAAAGATCAACCAAACAAAACATTAAGAAAGCTTGATAAACATTTACAAATAAATTGACATGCAAACAATGTGTGAGATAATGGGGCTTCCTCTGGTTGTCTACACAATGAAAATATCAGATAAAAGATGATACACTATATGGCATAGTAAAAGAGAAATCTGCTACCTTTTCAAGTTAAGTAGCAAAGGAAAGGTAATATGATAAGAAAGGTAAAACACAACAGCTCAGGTGAGTGAATACAAGATGTAATTGATTAGAGATACCATAAATATCATATTATGAGTATCAACTCTATGCTCATAAATCCAATGATAAGGCCATCCCACTTTATACCAATTTCCTTAGTACAACCCTATAAAATTAACATAGGGGAAATACAATATATTTAGATATTCCAAAACACATATTTGTAATAATGGATGATTTATCTAATTTCAACAGCAGGCCGACTCTTTTGGCAGTGGAGCATACTTGATCATTTGAATTTATTCATGATGACAGTAGTGAACTTCTTTGTATTAAGTATTCCATGTGTACAGAAGACATCACAAAGATGGGGCAAAAACATATATGCTAATGACTGATATGATATCACCCCGACAAGTGTGAATCAAGGAGCATACTGAATGGACTGAAAATGTTACAAAGAAAAAATTCACTCCTGTTTATTCCGTTTTACATCAAAGTGTGAAAATTATTTACATGTATACTTTCCATACTACTTTTCTAAATATCAGCACCATGTGCATGTGTTAAAATACAGGATGACCATCCATCCTGGGAGACCACATGGTTAATGCACTCATTATTCAATATTAAATAGTGTTCAGACTTGACCTGCCTGTAATCCTGATTTCCACGTAGCTAGAATGGGTGATCTCTCAAAACATTCTACTCTGTGTGTGAGTCTGTGTGTGTGTGTGTGTGTGTGTGTGACAATTCTACTCTGTGTATGTGTGTTTGTGTGCATGTGTGTTTGTATGTATGTGTGTTTGTGTTTGTGTGTGACAATTCTCTCTCTGTGTGTCTGACAATATTACCGTATATGTGTGTATGTTTGTATGCATGTGTTTGTATGCATGTGTTTGTGTATATGTGTGTGACAATTTGCGTATGTGTGTGACAATTTGCATGTGTGTGTGTGTGTGTAATCATCTCAAAAATGAGTTAAACCACTTATGCTGACAACATAGCTAAATGTTGTTGAATATAGGAATTGTAATTTCAAAAAATAGGAAAATACACAAATAACGGAACAATAATTGAGAACACAGACAAGGTAAATTTATCCTTCTCCATCACTTGAGAGTGTCTTTTTGTTCAGTATTATGTAAAGATCTCTAAAATCTACATTCAAAAACTTCTTGGTAACATTATACAAATGAAAAATGAAAGACTTGTATGCCAGTAAATTAACTAAATTGACCCTGAATTACTTAGATCATATAGGTTCATACTAAGTGACTACAAAGTAACTATTCGTCAGTCAATGCATATGGCTAAGCTGCATCTTGCTCAAAACAGACACTTGTCAACATCCACAACAATAAATCGTTATTATTATGTATTGCATCATGAGATAATAATATATATCAGTGGGAGAAAAATGATATTGCTACAGAGGTGATATCACTTTTGGAACCTTTCTTTTCCCAATCGAAAATATATTTACTATTATTTATTCAAATATGTATTTCCTATATCAGGCCTATATCATTTTACTTCTTAACTCAGGATGAACAGATCTTAAAATGAGTCAGCACTGCAAACCCTCTAGCACACATTTGTTTAATATACAGGGATGTTCTGTCAAAAAATGCCTTAAAATGAACTCCAAACAACAAAAAGAGTAGGATTCAGTATTAACTTTTTCAAATTAATTTTCAGTGACTGAATATACATGAACTGTTGCTATTTGACATATATTAAATCAAAAAGGGTTTAATTCAGTTGCATAATTCCACATTTTAGTCAAGCTGAACTCAAAAGAATTCAGACATATGCTCTTTATTCTTTGCTATTTATCATCAAGTCTTGATCAAATGACAGTGTGCATCATTTTCAAACTAAATACCATATATGCTCACTTAAAAGTAACATACCACATAAACCCAGATCTGCCATCAAATGCACCCACCAACAGATTTGGGGTATATGCAGTTTGTAATGGCTAAATAGTAAAACAAACAAATCAGACACTGATCTGAAGCACATTAGGTAACAGCAGATCCAGGTCTATTCTTTTTGCAATTGGACTTGATTTATGTGTAAGTATTTCAGGTACTTATAGTTAAATAAGACACTAAGTTTTCGGTCCATCTGAAACACAGCGAAAACCAAAGAACAATTCATGGTTTTAATATTGATGCAAGAAGAGGGGGGAAGATCTTGGAATGCTGATCCATGAAGTTAAAGCACAGGCATCCATGGTGTCATTTTCTGAAAAGGAGATACACCCAACTCGCCATTAGGTGGTAGGAGTCCCCGAGCTCCATAGGGTTGAATAGGAACGCAGCAAAGGGTATATATCCGGATAGGATATCTCGATGCTTCCCTATGACCAGTTTTCAAAACTCAAAGCAAGTTCCCAAAGTGACAGAATAGAAACAGAAAGAAAAGCAGGTTATTGAACCTATCTCTTTCCCAAGACCAGTGGTGGTCAAAATCGGGCACCCAATTTGAAGACCAGTCTTGCATAATGGATGTACATCGGCAGGTGTCCAGTACCTGGTGTCTGGAAACTGGCACTTGGTGCTCCCTTATCAGTGACCTGATACTGAAAACATAAGACCAGCACCATACAACATATGTGGCAAATGGTGTCCAGTGCCAGGTGACTTGATGCCTGGTGCTTGCTGCTCCTTGACAGACACTTGGTGAATATCACTTGGGATATCACCCAGTGTCCAATGACCAGTGTCCAATGCCAGACCTATGATGGTCACTTGATTGAAGCCTAGTGCCTTGTGCCCAGTACCTAATAACCAGTGACAGAATTTTGATGACTGTAACCTTCACCTGACACATTACCTCATGTCTGGTGGAACATGACCAGCCAGATGATGTAGACCTTATATTAATAATAATAATAATAATAATGAAGACTTTGTATAATCTTTAGAAGCTCTAAGCGCTTTACAACATTAGACAACACCTCAAAAAACATATAAAATGATATGATTACAAAAAAAACCACCATGAAATTAAAAAAACATAACAGAAAAAATGCTGAAAATATTTAAGGTAAGGAAATATTATTAGGTCTTTCTGTTCTTGCAGTCGAAACAGGGGCGTTTTAAGAGTGCTCTTGAACGAGATCACTGTGTCTTTGTGTTTCAGTGGGCAATTCATTCCACATTGTTGGACCCTGGTATGCAAAAGAACGTTGTCCATATGACTTCATTTTAATGAGAATACGAGTGAGAGAAGAGGAGCATAAGTATCTTGCTGGTGTGTACACATGGGTGATGTCGAATAGGTATGTTGAACTGGAGCCTGTCAGTGAAATGTAGCACAGAAAACACATTTTGTGTTTGATTCTGGATGGACTGGATAGAAAGTGAAGGGTACAGAGCAGGGGAGGTGTACTCTGATTGTGGTACTCTCAGGGTGGTCAAAGAAGCTGTGTTTTGAACTTTTTGAAGTTTCTGGAGTAGATATTGAGATGAACAAGACAGAATTGAGTTACGATAGTCCAGTCTTGAAAGTACTAAGGAACACACAAGTGTTTCAGTGGCATCAACTGAAAGATATTTGTGAATGGAGCTGATGCGCCTCAGCTCAAGATATGATGCCTTGCATACGTTCATGACATGTTGGTGCAATGTGAAAGTACTGTCAAGAGTACTGTCGAGAGTAACACCTAGGTTTCGTACTGATTGTGTGAACTTAATGTTGGTGTTGCTGATATTTATTGTCTGAGGTAAAGGATGTGAGTGAGAACATCTTTGTGTTGTAATCAGAATGGCTTCCATTTTATCATCATTCATTTGCAGCATGTTACATGTCATCCATGATTTCACATTGGAAATGCACCTCTCTGCATCCTGGATGGTAGCATCAACTTCAGTTGGGTGTCTAGATTTGTATATTTGGGTGTCATCAGTGTACAACTGGTGAGACACTGGATGACAATCTATGACACTTGAGAGTGGCTGAGTGTACAGAATGAAGAGAACAGGTCTAAGAACACACCCCTGTGGACCACCACAACATATATCAACTGGACTGGAGTGTATTCCATTTGCAAACACAATTTGTGTCCTGTTGACCAAGCTGGACTTGAACCATAATAAGGCTGTATCATGAATGCCAAATACATGCTGGAGATGGTGAAGTAATATATCACGGTCTATTGTGTCAAATGCTGCAGACAAGTCAAGGAGGGTGAGGTCTGTAATCTTTCCACTATCCAAAGCTGACAGAAAGTCAAACATTAACTACTTTCAGAAGAGTAGTTTCAGTACTGTGGCAAGGGCAATATGTAGACTGTAAATTGCTGAAAGGACTGTTTGAATTCAGATACAAGTTGGGAGAGAACACCTTTTTCTAAGTTTTTTACATGAATGGGAGATTAGAAACTGGGTGTTAGTTCTTTAAATCATTATGGTTGAGTGTTGGGTTCTTTAGCAGAGGCTTTATACAATGGCACTTTTGATAAATGATGGAAATTCCCCATATGAGAGAGAGGTGTTAATAACACCAATTAGGGAATGCAATATTGGATCTAAGCACTCAAGCAGCAGTGATGTTGGAATTGGATCAAGTTCACATGACTTTGGTACACTCTTCATCACTAAATCCATAGAGACAGGTTCAAATGCTGCTAATAGTTGCCGCTGAAATTCTGTATCCCAACTGTATGGTGATGATGAGTCAACTGAAATTGTGTTGTCAAGCTTATCTCTAATGGTTTGTACTTTGTCACAGAAGAAATTTGCAAACAGGTTGGGAGGGTTGACTGGAGAGAAGGTAGTTGGAAGTGGTGTACATTTGTTCCTTGACATTAGCTTGTTAGTAATCTCGAAGAGCTCTCTGCAGCTGGAACTTTCCATGATCTTAGTACTGTGGTAGGCTGATTTCGCTGTATGGACTTTGTGACGTTCTTCTTAGCAGCTTCATAGATTTGCTTATGAATAGTGAGTCTGGTGGACAGCCAAAGCCTCTTAGCTTTATGGTGGTCTCTTTTAGCAGTGCAAAGCTGGTCCCTAACACTTCTATACCACAGAGAACATGTTTGAATTGATACTCTGCACATGGTTGCTGGGGCATATTTGTTGAGCAATTAAAGCAGGCAGTTATCAAGTTGTTCTGCTGTAAGAGGTAACCAAATCACTAGGTTTGCTTGGATGTCAGGCAATAGCTGGGTTCTATTTATCATATGGAGGTTTCTCTTAGTAGCAAATAAAGGTGGAGGGTTAGGGACTGATACATCAAGATGGCATATAATGCAGAGGTGATCTGATGCAAGTTTGTGGGACACCAGGGAGGACCATATCAGTTCTATGAAGAATCCAGTCTAAAATGTGACTATGTTTATGGGTAGGTTGGCTGACTGTTTGAGATTGAAAACGTGAATGGAATCTAGGAGTTTTGATGTGTATGGGTTTTCAGAACAGTCAAGGTGAAAGTTGAAATCTCCAAGAATAATCAGGTTGCCACCTATCAAATTTCCATACTCCAGGAGATTCAGACACTGCTCCAAAAAGAGAGATTTAGTCAGCTTGTGTTTTCTACTAGGAGGATGGCGGTAGAGACAGAAAAATGGACTTACCTTTGTTCCAGTGCGAGTGTGGTTTGTACTAGTTCAAATGATGTGTGGTAGAAACTGAAGGTTGTAGCGTGGTTAAGACGGCTGAACATTGAGTTCTTTACGATGACAGCAATTATACCTTCGCGAGAGTGGTGGGGGAAAGACTTGATGGAGTGACTGGTGGGTGTCAGATCTGCACACCTGGGCTCATCACCTGATGTTTTTAACCATGTTTCTGCCAGGAAAAAGATGCTGATACTCTGATCATTGATAAAATTAACTTTTTCTGTGCACTTTTCTGGTGGTCCTACTGATTGGGCATTAAACAATGTGATACGCAGCAGTATCTCTTGGATAATTCACACAAAGGTTGACAATTTAATAGGGATTTGAATTAGGTTATCTAAATTAAGGTCTGTGTTTTTAAATTGCAGTGGCAGAAAGGGAAAAAGGGAGATAACTGGAATTCTTCCTGTTCAACACCAGCCAGCTTTGACACAATGTTTCTTTTTTCACTTCAGTTTACATATAAGTAATGATGAATGTAGTGCCAGGTTGTTTAGTCTAGTGCACAATGTAGTTTGGAGAGCCAAGGAGTGGTCATTTAAAGCAATTAATGACAGTCCATCATAGCATAAATGGGTCGACTGGCGAGTACCACATGATGGTGGTTTGTTCAACAACAAACGAAGTTGTAGCAGTGGAGCAAGACAGCTGAGAAAAAGTCTAATTGTTCTTGTTTCCAAAACAAGAAGATGAAGAAACACATTCGAACAGATCAGCCAATGCATGATGAACACAAAAATGAAGATAAGGACAGACAACAAGCACATATATCATGAAAAACAGTACAAAATTCTTGAACAGCTGCTTAAAGCCAGTTAAGCAATAGCGACCATCTTGATGAACGTAATATCTTTGATTTAAATCAAGGTCCACCTGAGCAAGATGACTGCATTATCATTGGATTGGAAAGGCAGGGATAATACTATTAGGCACTAGAAACTTTCCTCAACCAGACAGTACCAAGGTTCACTCTCTCTTGGGAGCTAAAAGCATCCTACACAAGCACACACAAACACACACACATACAAAACAGGTGATTTCCTTATCTCAAACAGCTCTCTAATGGAAGCTGACAACTACCCTACATAATAAAGTGACATAAATCCCTTCTGGGAATGAAGGGCATTCTCCAGAGATGGAAAGGAAAAAGCAGGTCCCTACTTTCCAGCCATATAGGCCTGGTGATGTGTATCTCACACTGACATTTTATGTATGAATTTACCAATGCCTTAATGCATTACTGAAAGCTGAAAGAAATATAAGGGAAACAAACATCTGTTTGGTAGAAGTTACTTACCTTGTTGCCAGATACTATGTGAGAGATGAAACAAGAAGCATCATTCTGATATCAATGTAATCAAACCCTCAAAATCAACAAAATGGGAAATACATGAAAGCAAGGAGAAAATAATAAATACAGCACACAAAAGACATGATACAAATGTCACTTGAATTGACATAAGATTTGAATGATTAAATGTTCCGATATAAGAAGAGATTTTGTGTAGAACATCAAAGGAAAAGAAGAATGATATTCCAAATGTCAGAAACTGGCTGATCATGCTTTGTTTGGTTTCATTACTAACTTAAGCTTACCTATGACTGTAAAATGCCAAATTCTACATTAGTTTCACCTGAATATATCATGCTTTAAAAACAATATCTGGTTCTTCTTTACCCCAACTACAAGCCATCCACAAAGTTTAGCAACTGTAGGTAATGAAGAACTTGATTTACTGTGCAGAAACTATTTTTCTTCTTTTTTGTCATAGCAACCTTGACCTTTGTGGGGTTTTTTTCTACCCTAAATCAATAAGGTTTTTACTTACCCCAAGTTCAAATCACAAAGTTTTATGGCAGAATGATGGACAGATGGATAACATCATAACATAACATATGGCAGGCATATATATAAATATTACAATTGCCTACCAACCTTACAAAACCTGTCTATAAGAAAAATGGTCTGACCCTAACTTTATTCCATTTTTATTAGGAGGTGGGGTAATATGTCAAAGTTTTTCTGATGGTTTTACAGTCTATTTACTTCATCATTTGAAGGGAAATATTCAAGCTTCCACTGTACGTTACTGAGCACTCTAAACAGCCATATGAATATGTAGAGCTGTACCATATCACCAAAGTCTAAACTATAATTAAAAAAATGGCAACCTACAGAGACACATTTCACAATGGTGATTTCGCATATGCAAACAAACAATTTAAATTTAGCCTAAAACATAATGTAAAATACAATGTTGTTAGTTTCAGAATGACACTGTTTTTCTAAATGGAAAGGGGGGTGAGACAAATTTAACCTCTGAACCATAGAGTTTCGCTGACAATCAGAGACGTCTCTCACATGCTTAAAAAAGAATAATTTTTTATACAGTTAATATCGGGGACATCAATGCTGACTTCAATTTTTAAAAAATCAGAAAAAAGCTCTAAGGCTAGAATTCCACAGATTTCTGATTTTTTTCTGATCAATTAGTTGTACAAAACCCAAATGTACTAACTAGGTCAAGGTGCAAATTCCAATAAAATGAATCAGAGAATGCTGATATGATCCAATGGTAATGTTAAGTGATTAATCATGACATTTCTAGTGTAAACCTCTCTAAAATAATCCTCCAGTAGAATAAAAACAACTGATTTAGACCCTTATCAAGCTATATTCCAGTACATTCTGCATGCTCTTTAATTCCATGATAGGTAGAGTATCTATTTCCAATTTAAATAATCTAAAAGAGTCTTGTTGGCACTGGTTAAGTTGATGAATATCTCCCTCAATACTTAATGGCAAATCACGCTGCTTAACAAACCATCAGTAAATTGTACATGAGGCAAAACAAAGTAATAAATCTAGTATTCACTCAGGTTGTGTGTAATTCAGATCAGCAAGCCACAATTCTTTTTAAAAAATTCTATCAAGAGCTATTTCTTGTATCTGCATCTATAATTTTTAAGTAAATGTACTAAATAACACAGCAGGTAGTGAAAGATGCTGTATGGAAAGATGATTAATCTCTGTTTATGTCTTATCTCTGTGCCGCAACGCATTTTCCTTAATATTTTGTGTACCTTACCTGTTCTGTAAAGCATTTTCTTTGATACCTTTTGTATTTTACCTCTGTGCTGTTAGGCATTTTCCTTGATAAATTTTATATCTTGCCTCTGTGGTGTAAGGCATTTTCCTTGATACTTTTTATATCTTACCTCTGTGCTGTAAGGCATTTTCCTTGATACTTTTCAGTGTCTCATAACCCCATCTTCTGTCAAATTCCCACTTCCCTTCATCTAAACGGATATTGGGCAATTCTACCAATCCAGGCAATTCTTTGACCTATTGAAAAAAGTTAAAATAAAAATTCTTATGTTTTTGCAAAATATACTACAGATCTCATAAGCAAATAAGGATATAATTGATGAAGATGATGACATGTTTTTTTCTAAAGAAATACTAAATAAAACTGACTGATGATGATGATGTTCATCCACTGATGTCGATGAAGACCATACAATATCATTGATTCACTTGGGGTGGGTCAGGAGATGGCTGCTCAATCTGATCTGGGCCTGGAAGAGTCTGCTGCACTAGGAATATGGATGTACAGGTTGCTGACTGTGAGTTGCAGAAATGCTGTTCCTGGATTTGCGCAGATCACATTTCTTAGCTGCATTCACCAGTCTTTTGTCCTCAATGGCTGCCACTGCGGCATAAACTTGACTGCGCCAAGCAGATTGATCAACAGTAACACTCTCCCAGCTGTCAGGGTCAATGCCTAACTTCTTCAGCATGACCTTGAGGGTGTCCTTGTACCTCTTTTTTTGACCACCATGAGATATCTTGCCTTGCTGTAGCTCTCCACAGAAGACCTTCATAGGTAGGCGCTCTACCGGCAGGCAGACAACATGGCCTGCCCATCAGAGTTGTGCCTTGCACAGCATGGTATGGATGCTTGTCATGCCAGCCTGAGTGTGCACCTCTGTGTTCGGTACCTTGTCCTGCCATCTGATTCTCATTAGTTTTCTCAATGAGTTATATATGGAAGTGGTTCAGTTTTTTAACATGGCAGCTGTACACAGTCCAGGTCTCGCAAGTATAGAGGAGGCAGGGGAGAACAACTACTGCGTAGACTTTGAGTTTGGTGACAAGCTTGATGCCTCTCCTGTCCCAGACATTTGAGTGGAGTCTGCCAAATGCTATGCTGGTTTTGGCAATCCTGGCGTTGACCTCATCATCTAAGTGGACTGCTTGTGACAGGGTGCTGCCGAGGTATGTGAACCTGTTGACATTTTTGAGCTTCTGGCCAATGACAGCGATGGATGGTTTCAGGTAATCTTCTTCGGAAGCTGGCTGATGCAGAACCTCGGTCTTACTGGTAGAGATGATGAGTTCGAAGTTGATGGACGCTGTGGAAAAAAGGTCCATGATCTGTTGCATGCCTGCCTCTGTGCTGTGTTGAGGGCACAGTCATCTGCAAACAGGAGGTCTCGAATGTTCTCAACTTGGACTTTGGATTTGGTTTAAAGCCTCCTCAGGTTGAATAACTTCCCATCCAGAAAGTATCAGAGACCTACTCCCACATCACTGTCCTTGAAAGCATCTATCAACATTGCGGAGAACATGAGGCTGAAGAGAGTGGGTGATAAGATGCATCCTTGTTTCACAACATTCATGACTGCAAAGGGTTCGGAATAGTTGCCCTGGTCCTGCACTCTGACAAGCATGCTGTCATGAAAATGCCTCACCATTTCAATGAAGACATCTGGACATCCAAATTTGGTCATGATCTTCCAAAGGCCTTCCCAGCTGACAGTGTTGAATGCCTTAGTCAGGTCCACATTGTGATGTATAGCTGGATATTTTCTGAAGCCATCCTGACTTTCTGGCAGTAGGCCATGATCAAGGTGCTCTGTGAGTCTGTTCAGCAGTACCCTGGCGAAGATCTTGCCTGCGATGCAGAGTAGAGTGATTCCTCTATGGTTGTCACAGGATTGGCGATTGCCTTTACATTTGTAAATGTGGATGATGGATGCATTTTTGAATTCCTGGTGTATGCGTTTCTGCTTCCACATCCCACAGAACATCTCTGTTAGTCTTTCTACAAGCTTTGGCCCACCAGACTTGTAGATTTCAGCTGGGGTGTAGTCTGCTCCTGGAGCTTTCCCACTAGACAGGAGCTCAATGGCCTTGTGAATTTCCAGCACTGTTGGAGGGTCAGCCAATCTCTCATTGATCTCCACTTGCGGTAGACAGTTGATCACTTCATCATTGATGGAAGAGGGTCTGTGGAGAACACTGTCAAAGTGTTCCACCCAGCGATCCAGTATCTTCTCCTTCTCGGTTATGAAAGTGCTGCCATCTGTGCTCAAGAGAGGGGCTGTGCCTGCTGTTTACTGGGTCATAAACATCACATACAGCACTACAGAAATTCTTCATGTCATGTCTGTCAGCAAAGGACTGAGTATCATCAGCCTTTTGGCTCAGCCATGTGTCCTGCATCTCATGCAGTTTTTTCTGCACAGCTTGACAGACTCTGCTGAATGCATCTTTCTTTGCAGAAGATTTACATGTATGTAGAAAACAACAAAAGAACAAGGTAGGGCAATGTTTCATGAAACTAGTGTTGCTGGCATATAATTTAAACTTTTGTCATCCAGTAGTGCTGATATTTCATTGCAGATAATAGTAACATGTATTGTCTACTTTTTTGAAGAATGTATGACCACATTCTAAAGTGGAAAGTTTCTAATCACATGTGAAGCATAAGGTAAACAAATTTTTCAGAATGCAGCTAATTTTACAATGCTAGAACAACACTAATGTAGATCTTATTACAACTTCAAATATTAATTTACTTGAAAGTGTACAAATTAGCATAATTTTGCAATAAACATTATAACCTGGAAAGATTTTTTAAGACATCTTTAAAAATAAACAGACCAAGTAGCAATGCTATTAGTCCTTCCACAATCTAATCAGCAGTACCTTAGTGGATTCGTGGTACCCATGGTATATGGAACAACGGCAACCAGTCTAGAAATGGGTAAAGATAAAATAGGTAGATATGTTTGGATGGCCACAACTGGTTGATAATGAAAGTTAGATTTTAGCAAAAACTTTTGACAACTTATCCTGGTTGTAACTGAGAAAAAATATAGCAACAATGTTTTATTGATGTACTTGAGTTTGAAAAACATGTTACTGAAATTATCATATGACTCTCTGGTGTGGAATGGAAAGAACATGCTTCAAACACATGTAGATCCAGAAAATGATGCTGCTTATAGTTTTCTCTACATAAAAGCTGTTATTGTGATGTATATATTCTGATAAATATTGAATTGATCATGAGCATTAAAAATTTTAAGTTAATGAATTTTAAATATCATCATATTTGCATAGGTTTACTGTGTGAACTGAAGTAGTATCAAGAGTCCTAAATGAGCTGTTGGGCAACCAAAGTGTTTTTAAAAAATAGGAATTATGGGGCAATAATTCTTCCAAATGCCAAGTGAATGTTGAAAATCCAAATGGTGCATTATAACTCTGGCTTAAATGTAATATCCCTCATTAAAATTACATTGCAGAAATTAGTGTTTGGAGGATGTGCATCCAAGCCATAAGCCTTCTAAATAATAATATGGAATGCTTGAAATTAAAGTATTTCAGGGACTCATCAAACAAAAGTTGCATGCAAAAAAACACTGGTGAAATTATCTTTCAAAAACCATAGTCAAGATCATTCCAACATAGCTATTAGAAATGAAACTCAACCCATAAAAGACACACAGCTTTAAGTCTATGAGGCTATGTTTATACCAAATTACATCAGAATACACTGAACGGTTCTTGAACTTGGGCTATAACTCTATCCTAAATGGAGCTGAGATAAAACCTATGATACGTCCATCAAGATCCAAACTGCATCAAATTATGTTTATTGGTTCCTACACTATGCTGATTACAAGGTTCTGCCATGGTGGAGATATAATATAAACTGAAAAAGGGCAATAACATTTTGACATGAAAGATGATACATTTAAAAGCACATCTACATGTTATGGGCATTTGCAATTTAATGGCATTGAGTATGTAACAACTCTGAGTACATTTAGAATTCAGCTCATATATATGCAATATGCAAAAACACTGTTCCTCCTTCTTGCTGCAGTCAAGTTTACATGCAGTTAAATTAAACAAAGAGTTAAAACCAATCATCTCAACTAAGCCCTCCAGGTTAGATGATCTGCAACAGACCCAATGTACCATCCTAAAAGGTGTAACAAGAACTATAATGTTTCAGCTCAGAATTTAAGGTCTTGTACTTTTTAAAAGAATGTGGCCTATATAACAAACCTTACATTTTATTCTAAGGATTTGATCTTTTTTGCCTTTATCTTAAGTTTCGTATTCCCTTTGGGTGACACTTAAACTGACTCCATATTATATAGCCATCCTGTGAATACATACATGCATGCTCACATACAAACATACATACATACATGCTCACATACATACATACATACATACATACATACATACATACATACATACATACATACATACATAGATGAATATAGTCAATATTTCTTCACATGAATATACAATATTCATGTATGAAAAATACATGCTTTAAGGCAGGCATTACTCTCAGTGGTTTTCATTAAAATGGCAAAACGATTAATAACCTTAGCTAGTCAAATATGAAAACAATTGTGATAAAATTAGGAAACCCTGATATACTGCTAGACATAACTGAAAATGGTGGTTAGCATCTGAAAATCTGAATCAACATCAAGAAATTCTCAACTTATAAAAAGAAGACCTATACACATTTTTCCTCACACAAAATATTCCCAGTACATGGTAAGGTTCAAACTCTCAAAAAATGTTCATCACTAATGCCTACTGGTGGCAAAACAATAAGAAAAAAACAGCAATGAAATAAGTTTTGTCAAGTGAAATTTGTATTTTAGTTGTATATTTTAATTTGGTTTCAGTGTAATCATCATAAATGTGATATTCCCTCTTGGATTCAAAGATGAAAAATATCAATCTACCATCTCAGCTATGTCTGCTGGCATTTCTATGAAAACCTTATTAAATGCCAGCTGTGTTTTATCTCCAATTCGTGGACATATCTGTTGCACTTACACTCAATTATGAGCACACCTGCTTTGTAATATCATGTTAATTATATCTACTGTATCAAATCGAATCAAGGGAATGGAATTTTTAAAAACAAAGTGTTAAAAGGCAAGCAAATCCTACCTGCATAAGAGCTAGTGGTCATGGCCGTATGTCAGGTCAACTCATTTCAACTGACCACTCAAGCAGTTATAATATTGTAATTAAATTCCTTGTATTATCCTACTCATTCACATACTTGATCAAAGATAGCAAGGCAACCAAGTGAAAGGAGTATCCAGAGAAATGAAAGTTTTGGTTAACAGAGTTCATAATGGAGAAGCAAGTTCTGATGTTTGCAGTGAACTTAAAATTCCTGAATTAGCACTCAGAGATTTGCTCAAAGATGAGCAGATGTTTCACTATTACTTGCAATGAAATCACGGCATCAATATTCCAGTAATAAATCATTTAAAAAATTCAAGCTTCAATGCTGACAGTTTTTTCACAAAACAAATATCTGCACTTTTTCAACAATGAAATCTTGTTTTGTTGTGCAAAAAGCAGTGACATAATACACAATGTTTTGCAGGCAGACAATAAGGAATATGTGCATGATGTGTTGAAACCTAATGGAGTTGTGCTTTCACAGTCTTTGAGAGATTGGTTATCTTGAAAATAAAGGTAATTTATACTGAAAAGTAAACAATTTCATTAGATCAAACAGTGTAATGACAATTATTCCCATCAAAATTATAAAACAAGTACTCAGCATTTTAATAGCTACACCTCCTACACAATTTTCTCAATGCTGAGCTGGAATGACACCAACTTCATTTTTCAGAGGTCCCTCGCGCCCTTGATTATAGTGCAGTCTATGTTTCTGGAACCATTGTGCAAAAGTTATCGATAAAGGGATGCACTATTTTTACAAGCAATATTTCTTCTATTAAAGACACACGGGGCACTGACATTTTCTAACTTAGGGGTGTATATTACAATATTAAACTGAAACAGACTTTAGATTAAGTTGTGTATGTATGTATGTATGTACAGTGGAACCAAGCTATAGCACAATGGTCAGGGTCCACAAGTACCATGATGCTATGTACTGCATTGTGCAATATCCAAGCAAATCAACTTAACTGAAGACAATATATTGCACATGTATCAATACAGCTATACAAGGCAGTTGAGGAGGGTGCACAAATACAGGCTTCGGTGAAGCAGTTTCAACTTAATGCATTATTAAACATGAAATACTTGAAACAGTTATTACATATTAATTTTTGGGATGAGAACCATTCTTTGGTACATACAGTTACCAGTAAAACAGAAATGGTAACTAAAGCATAAACATTTGAAAGCCGTGTACCCTCTAGCCAGACTCACGGTGACCATTATAGCAACTCCAACAAAATTATACAAAGAAGCATAATTTCTGGAATTTTTCTGTAGATTCCATTTAAATCCAAATACCAAATTTCTTGGCAACAAAAAAATACACTCATGCTAACTTATGAAACACTGCATTTTACAAAACTTTCATATTTACTGGACGTACTCATGGTCTGGATTTTTATTCAGACTTGAGAAGTTTCTAAACAAAAATTGTATTTTGGCTTGAAAGTCACTATAACAGAAATTACATAAAGGAGCTACATAAAAAGATTTATCATTTTATATAAGTTAAAGAAAACCTGTATTCATCAACACTTGTGTTTTTAACGATGACTTTGCACTTAACTGCAGAGCAAAAACAGGGAGTAGTATGTTTTAGTATAACAGTAAATCTCTCCACTCCTACAAGGTTATATTCCAGTCAACAGTGGATACTGGTACAGTTATACATGTAACAGTAGGATCACAATGATAAGGGTCTTCTGTATATGGGAGTGTTTTGAAGTAATTATTAGCATTTCTAACTCAAAAATAAAAATGATGAAGAGGGATGTGGATTATGTGGCAATAAACTTTGTTTCAGAGGATATGTATTATGACTGATTCAGCAGGTATTGAACAAAAACACAAAGAACACATAATGGTTTCATTGCTCTGGGTTCAATCATAGTTAGATTAACTAAACTGTCAGCTTTTTAAGGATTTAACATCTTTCAAAAATAAGCAAGCAGTAATAAAACATATCTTGCCTAATTATTAAATCAAACTCTTGTTTATTTTGCACTAAAGTTTGTTAGTACATATAACTACAAATAATTCTTGAAATTATTATAAAATTTCTGAAGCCATGTCATCCAATTTATGTCCTAATGAAGCATGTTATAATGAGTTTTCAATTTATATAGCATTGTTCAACTGCACTGCAGCATAACAGTTCATTCATTCATTCATTCAGTCAGTCAGTCAGTCAGTCAGTCATACATTAATTCATATGTTCATTTGTTTGTTCATTTGTTCACTCATTCATTCACTCGTTCATTCATTTGTTTGTTCATTCATTCATTCATTCATTCATTCATTCATTCTGCATAAGTCTAATTTTGCTAGTGCATCCAGTGGCATTTGACACACATGCCCAATATGGTGCCAACTGCATTAAAATAAAGAACTGCACAAAAAAAACCCAAGAAACTAAGAAACTGGTGAGTCACTTGTCTTTAAACATTTGTTCTTATAAATCCATTTTTAAAACAACCCTATATGCTTAACCAAAATGTATTCCCTTTCCACACAGGTATACCAATTTAGCATAAGGCATTTCCTTTTTTTAGGGCAGTGACTTAAATGTTTAGCTTTATCTTGCTTCAGGAAAGAAAATGGGAGATGAACATAAGAAATTGGTAATTTAACAATGATTAAAATAATTCCTTTTTACCATCAGTAATATGTGTTGATGGATTTGTACTAAAGCACATATGCAAATCAAATTAATCCTGCATTGCAAACAACAGTATTCCTCTCTCAGTAATGTGTCACACCTGCAACATCAATAAGTGTACACCATGGCCCTAAGCTCAGACAAGTATGTTGCCTGCACCAAAAACTGCATTTCCCAGTGCTCAGACAAATGTATCAACATCAGCTCAATTAGTTCACACAACTGAAACACAAATTTCAGCACATCTTCCTCCGAGAGATGTGTCTGAAACACAGTCCAGAGTCCAACACATGAAATCACAAGCTAGAAAATATAGGACTCTAATAATTGGTTCCTCAATATTGAAAAGTATAATACCAATGAGACTTTTCAAAACAGATGTACAAGACTCTAAGACGTGCAAAAATCGACAACATCATGGACAGAATAATGAATAGTAACCTTACCAAATTATTATTTTAGTAGGTGAAAATGATGCCAGTGAGGGAAGGTCACTAAATCAAATCAGAACAGATTTTGAAGGTTTACTGTATGCTGCTAAGTATTGCAGCCCAAATACAAGTAAAATAATGGTATCAGGATTACCTCCTCATGTGGACGCCATGGTGAAAGAAATCAATGATCTGATAACTGACCGATGTGAAGACTTCAACCTACAGTAAATTCCACAATACATATCTTTCTTTCTTCAGAACCAGGATGTCAACCTAAGTCTCTACCACATAGATAACATTCATTTAAGCAGAAAAGGAACCTCACAACTACTGAGAAATATTAACATGTATGCCCCCATTTTCAGACACTATAAAGAAAAGTAATGTCTCTACTGTGGAGAAACTGGGCACATGACACAAGTATGCCATCATGGCAAACAGATTGAGTGCTTCAGAGGCCATAAATATGGACACAAAGACTGACAATCAATGTATTATACATATTAGGAAGCTGGCTAAGAAGAGAATGCCAATACTTCATTTACAACAAATCTAAATGTACCTAATGAGACTCTTGTTAATGGATTTTCAGGGTCTGTATGTGAATTTGAAGACGTTAATATATATGAACATTTAAATATAGAAATAGGATGTCAGAATGATAAAAGTAGTATGGAGACAATCTCAGTGAGTACCACCCCATTGCATGATGACATATATATAATTGATATGAAACTAAATACAAAAGGTTTTAACATAGGTTGCTTAAATGTACACGGTATAGTGGGAAAAATAGACCAGATTAAGTTAATGATGTCTTCCAAGGAAAATAATATACATGTTTTAGGACTCATTGAAACCAAATTAAATGCTAACCACAATGATGATCTATTTCACTGTCAAGGCTACAATAAACCATTACGCAGGGACATAGAGACAGCAGGGGAGGTCTTGTATACATTAGGGAAGATGTAAATGCAGAAAGGCGACTTGACATGGAGTCACAAGAAATTGAGAGTATCTGCATGGAAAATATTCAAACAATTTCAAAATCATTCCTCGCTGGTTTCATTTATAGGCCACGTTCCTCCAAAGCAATTTGGAATGAAAACTTTTTGAAACAAATGGAAAATATTATTGCACAGGAGAAAGAAATATACATACTCAACAATCTAAAAAAGGACCTTCTCAATACTCAAATAAGGAACAACTGGATGGAATTTATTGAATCATTAGGCCTAGATCAGCTGGTAAATGATCCCACAAGGGTAACAGAAAAATCAAGCACTCTTATTGATCACATTTATACCAACATACCAGACAATGTGGCTTGTGTTAATGTACTGAATGTTGGTCTTAGTGACCACTATACTACTCTTTTGCCACGAAAGGTTACATGCAAGAGAAATGAAGAAAAATACATACAAAACGATCACTTACAGATCATTCAAAAATTTTAATGAAGAACAATTCCTCAATGACCTATATAAAGTTTCATGGAATATGATCCAAAATTTGGATGACATAGATGAAGCTCTGAGGGTGTGGACTGACTTATTCATGGATGTAGTCTCTAAGCATGCACCGCTGAAAGTACATAGAGCAAAGTCTGAAATCCAACCTAACTGGCTAACTACTGAAATCCTGGATGCTATGAAAACACAAGACCAATTTAAGGCTATGGGAAACAATGCACAATATAAAGTATGGAGAAATAAAACAAAAAGTATGATTAAAAAAGCTAAACAAAACTATTACCAATCATTGCTTGAAAACAAAAAGAGCAACACAAACTCCATTTGGAAAGTCTTCAATGAACAAACTGGAGGAACACACAAAGATCAGACAAATAAAATTCACTCACTTCTGGTAAATGACACCATTGTCACTGATGACACTGACATTGCAAATGTTTTCAATGATTTTTTCACCAACATTACCACAAAGTTAAAAGAACTAGTGATAGAAAACAACTTTAATGAACTGAAAAAGTTCTGCAGCAGCTAAATTCCTAAGGAGGTATGTTTCTCTAAACCGCCAGTATAAAAAACTTTGTTAAAAAATATCTCAGTGAACTTGATACCAAGAAAGCTACAGGACTTGATCAGATTGATCCATGACCCATTAAATCTTCTGCCTATGCTATTGTAGATAGCATAACATTCATAATCAATATTAGTATTGCAACCTCATCTGTCCCCAAAATATGGAAAACTGCAAAAGCAACTCCTACTCATAAATCGTGTTCTAAGGATGACGCTGATAACTACCGACCAATCTCAATACTACCCAACTTGTCAAAATTGATTGAAAAACATGTCCATGACTCATTCATGTCATATTTAACCAAACACTTGTTGTTACACCCTAATTAATCAGGCTTTAGACAGAAACATTCCTGTAAGACTGCCTTGATCTCCCTACCTGATAAATGGCTTCAGGCACTTGACCAAGGTAGAATAATATGATCTGTATTTGTAGATTTCAGGAAAGCTTTTGACATGGTGGGTCATGAAATCCTGGAACAATTGGATATGGAGTATCACAAGGCTCTATTCTAGTTCCATTACTATTTATTTTATTTATTAATAAATAAATTAATATTAATTACTAAGAGACTTGATATCATCTACAGATCTCTGTGCAGATGACATAACATTGTCAGACATCCAAAACACAATGAACTTGAAATTTCTTTACAGAATAACCTAAACAAACTGGAAAACTGGTGCACATGCCATGGCATGGTGATAAATACCAGTAAAACAAAAATATTACTTATCTCAACACAGCAAAAAAAGGACAAATCTTGATAGTGATAAACTATGTCTGACATGGAAGGATACAAATTTGCAAATGGTCTGTCATGATAAACTACTTGGTGTTCTGGTAGATAATAACCTATCATGGACTGAACATATTAAACATATCAGTAAAAAGGTCAAATCAAGTTTATGGCTTCTCAGTAGGATAAGACATTTTCTCCCTGAAAGGCATGGATAACTATTTTATAACAGTTACATACAACCCTATTTAGACTAATGTAATACAGTATGGGGTAATTCAAATGATAAAAACGTAGCAAAGCTGGCACATCTTCAAAAAGGAGCATACGGGTTAATATCCATCCAGAAAGAAAGCAAGGAAAATTTAGCTGGTAAGTTAAAAATATTACCTATTAAAGACCGAATCTGTTTGAGAAAAGCCAAATTAATGTACAGGATATCCCATAATAGTGCTCCTGAATATTTACAATCACTATTCCAGTAGGCTACCTGGTAATACTCCCCACCTGCAATCCATGTCTACCAAACAGTATAAAATTCCCAAACCAAATAAGGAGTTATTTTAAAAAAAGTTCCCAATACTCTGGAACTCTGCTCTGGAATAGTATTCCAGTTGAGATTAGAAACGCCCACTATATTTCCTTCTTCCAAACCCAATATATCTAGTGGCTTCAGAGATGCAACTAAAATAAATAAATTCCTTTGTACGAGGGCCTCAAGGTAGATTATTTCTTAGCTAATTGTGTTACCCTCTTTAAATAAGGTCATTATTATTATTATTATTATTATTATTATTAAATCTATGTTATAAACAACAAAACTGTGACAATTAAACCTAGCACACAAGCTATCAAGGATTACACCCCTTGCCATGTGGACCGGTTTGAACTAAAGCAAGGGAGGTAGCCCCTACTGGCTTAAACAAAAACAAAGTTTTCACTACTGTATAAGACTGCTAAATTTAATTAAATATCACACAATTTTTACCCAACTTAACAAAAAAAGATTTTGTCAAAAGACCAATTAACTGCATAAAAGGTTAGGTCTTAATGTGGAATACTATTTACCTTTCACACAGTTATCTCTAAGGAAAGGATGTTCAGATTTACCTTTTCAAAATGTACCATGATCTAGCTCCAGACAACCAACAAGATGAAATCTCATATATGTATTACAACTCTATGATCTGAATTTAAGTAATAGAATAAAGCAAAAACCAACAAGTTTTGTAAAATTCAACAAATAATTTATTACCTTAGAATACAAAGTGAAAATGTGAAAATAACTTACTTTTTGTATTGCAAAATAAATCCCAAATAATCCTTGAATTACTAAAACAAGTCCTAGAGATCAAAGTTCTGTATAAATAGTAGTGGTATTCCAAAATAAATCCAATGCTGAAAGTGTTGATTTGCTTGTAGTGGTTTGTCTGTGTCACAGTGATGTACCAAATTTTGTTGTTGAATCACAATAATACAATTCAAGAATATATCCTAATTTGATATTAATAAATTCAAGGCTCTGTTTCCAAGAATGATATTTTCTTGGTTTTTCCAGGGAAGAATAACTTGAATTAAATAATTTGGATAAATAAATTCTAGTCCAAATAAATACTGGAAACAGTAATAATACAACTGATTTTGCTTAGATTTTACAGCAAGAATGAATAATTTCTAACTGAACAATATTATATAGTCCTCTACTTGACCTCAGGTTACAATTAGCATTTTCTAAAGAAAATTATTGCCTAATGGAGAAAAAAAAATATTTTTGGAAGGTTCCAAATATTTACAAGATAAACTCTTAGTTATAATTATAATATAAGATGTGTGGTCAACAACAGGCAGACCCAGCATTTCATGGAAAATTGCAATGTTCTGGACTCAGAATTAGATAAAACCTGATGTTTACAAAACCAAAATCAATGATTCAGGTACTGTAGAAAATGAACTTGATTTCTGGACAAGGTCAAGTCCAAAATAAAATTATCCACAGCATATAACGAATAAAACAAACTAACAAACAGTGCAAGTTAAATATACCTAACAGTATGAAATAAGGCTTGACCAAGAAGTAGCATATGCATCAAACTGTTTTTTTTTATTTGCAACTTATTGGTCAATCAATCACAGAAAAAGCAGAGGTAGTCCAAATTGATTATAGTTACTTTATTTATGAAGAAATTTCCATCAAACAAAATGTACGACTTTCTGCATATTGCTTACTATACTATAGTCCATTCCACATAGCGTCAAAAATTTTACTCTATCTGTAACTGTATTTGTTTTAAATGCTTCATGTGAAATGAATTAGGTACTTTTAGCTACATTTGATGACACTGACTTCAAAATCTGTCGAGTTATAGAGAGAATAAAATCTGTGATGCTATGTGGAACAAACTTTAATATACATCTGATGCTTATTTTTGATTTGTAGAAATAGCCAAGATAATTCAAATACAACAGGGGTGTACAACCCCTAGCCCGTGGGCCAGATTGGGCCCACAAAGGAGTTCTGTCCGGCCTTCAGGGCAAATTAAAACAACAGAGAGATCTGGTGCATGAATAGTAATTAAAGAAATTAGTGTTTGTGGCCCTCAAGTGGTCTTAGAAAATGCAAACTGGCCCTTGGCCAAAAAAGGTTGTGCACCCCTGAATTACAACAATAACCATATTTCATTCAGACATATTGAAACTGATGAACACCTTCTGTTACAATGTCAAAAATGTAGAGCTCTAAGACATTTTCTTTTCACACTGCTTATCTCTAAGGAAAGGATGTTCAGATTTACCTTTTCAAAATGTGAAGTTAATATGCATATATTTTTTTGCAATGAAAACATTCATAAAATGAACATTTTCAAATTATTACATGATTCCCAACCACTCTTATCTCTTCCATCTTTCCTCACTAATATATGACCTCTGCAATAATTAGCTATACTGTAATTGATCATATATATTTACACTGTTGAATATCTATTGACTTCAAGTTGACAGACAAATACTGATTGTTAGAATGTCTTTGTAATAGGCAAGAGTTTTTAACCAGCTTTCAAAGATACTGCATTGTTTTGAATTATATGTGAAGATTTTTCTTCAATATTGTGCCTTCACTATTTTTGTGAGGTATCAATTTAATGGATCAGGTGTTTGCTTTGAATTGTTAATTTAAGGACCAATGAAAACTTAGCTACATGTGATGCAAACCCCTCATCTCCCTGTATTTTCTGGCTGATATCTTCCTGGAGATCATAAAGGCTGAGGTATTTGATAATTCAACTTCATTACTGCAATAAATGTTATCTTTTACATGTGTCTGTTTTAATTTAGCTACTGCATTATGAATAAAAAGAATTATATCGCAATTAATATTGTGACAATGCAGATGTACAGGTATGAAGAGAGTTTCCAGTACCTGTCTTTTCTACTTATTGTATTTAATATACATGTGTTGTCAGATCATTAAGGATGATAAGAAAAAGAAAAGTGATGCTACTGCTGAAAATGAAAGGAATAATAAAATGTTGTACCAAGATTAGATTTATTACTCTTTTCTTTATACAAAAATCCATTCAATTCAAACTGCCATCATAAAAACTTGCATAACATAAAATACTCTTACTTTATTGTCTGCAACAGACTGGTCTAAGATTTATCGATGGTTGTGATTCATCTGAATGAATACTCTGCATAATACCGAGATAAATGCAAACATGCATAGTTCTAATTACTGGTAGCAAACATTCCTATTAGAATTTAAATCCTAAGGAATAGAATGACTACGATACTAAAACTATTCCCTGAAGCACCAGCACTATACCACACACACACACACACACACACACACACACATATATATATATACGTATATATTTATTTATTTATTTATTTATTTGTTACAGCACAGTACTAAAATCACTGATTTTTGGAGAAAACCACAACTACTACTGAAGAAAGACTCTTTCTATAATTTAGGATACATGCACCATTTGGTTTACATAAAAACACAGCAAATTACTGTACACTGATCAGAATCCCAACTAGTGATCGTCAATCTAAAATTAACCAGGTAAAGATTGGAAACCAGACTAATACAGAATCCAAAAGACCTCTTTCATCACCACATTTACACTTACAGTAGATGGTGCAAATGACTGGGACTCTTTTGTATAGGCATGAAACATGATTTTTTTAAATCATTTAAGTACTGGCTATTTGAAACCTTCTCTTACTTCATGAAGGATTATTGAGAATGAATATAAGCAAAACTATTACAAACTTGAATGCAAAATGCATCATGTGCATCCCATTCTAACTATCTGACATCACTGCAATACTGGATGTTTTATTTCTTCATCCTGATTGATTATTTCTATCCAGGATGCAAATGTATGCATCAATGTGACCTCTGTAGTTACCAGGATCAAGCTTAAGCTGCTACTGCCACCACCACCAACACCATTTCTACCACCAACATTATCATCATTGCCATCATTATGTTTGAGAAACATGTTCTGAGATGAATTAAAAAAATCTCATCAGTTAGGTAATGAAGGCTCATATATGTTCAAAATTCAATGACTTCTACCTCTTCAGATTTATGGCAAGTGAAGGTCTTCAGATCTTGTCGAATCACACAGAAGAATGGATCCCAGTTGGCTTTTGGTGGCCTCCCTGCTTGAAATGTGATATCATCAATCTGGCATGGGGGAACATCTGAAAGAAAAGAAATACTGATATACTTACATTCTGATTTACATATAAGTTTATGTTAAAATATTAAACACAACCTGCCATCAGGACTTCATTTGGAGTAGTTGACAATATCCAAACTGATATAGAGATGTCTATATAGATTATACTCTAGTCATTCAAGCATTAAAGTTAGATCAGTGACCTACTTTTGGTATGGTTGAGTTACTCCCCTTGACATGCATCTACATACCAATTTCACGCATTTGGTAGAAAAGGTGTCCAAGACACTAAGGGTATAACAAATAGCTGAAAAAGACGAATAGCCAACTCAAGCATGAAAATTAGATCACAAAGACCTTGTTTTATATGACAGGATTACCCACCCTGATATGCATCAACAATGGAAATTTTGTCAGTTTAGACGAAATAGGGGGCATAACAGCTGCAAATAAAATGTCACTCAATTATAATGTCACATCAACCTAGTGTTATTATGGTTCTGTTACTTTTGGTAAGATACATCCACATAAAAAATTTCAAAAGTGCACATGAAACAGAGTCCAAGATACAGATGATATAATTAATGAATTCTTGAAAAGTAAAAAGTCACATAGTCATATTACATTGAACTAGTTTTGGCATGGTAAAGTTACTTTCTTTGTGACACAGTCACACACCAAGTTTCATGAGACTTGGTAAAACAGGGTCCCAGATAAGAAAAATACAGAAGCCATTCAAGGATTAAAATTGGATGTAGTTGACCTAGTTTGGTATGAGTTACTTTTGTTCCAGCATATCCACAAGCCAATTTTCAAAACTGCAAATCAAGTAGGATCCAAAATATTAAGTAACAACAGCTGAAAAGAGATTTGTCACTCGAGCACTGACTTGAAATGAATGTTAATATTGTAATGAAAATAATACTGAGAGAAAAAAAATTGGTGTTTTCTCCAGAACATGTAATTCAGTGTGAATGCCTAATAAATTTAAAAAATTTCCCTGTGAAAATCAGTGATAATATGACATAAGTCGAACATTAAATATTAATATTAATTAGCTAAATCATACGTTTACTAAATGACCTTGTGCAACTGAGCAATGGGATGCTTTCACTATCTAGTTATTAAATGCATTGGACTAACTGTCCTTGGTAAGGTTGTGTCATGGTTGTAATGAAGTTTTCCAAGTTCAGCTGTAATGTCTCTTTTATTACAATTCTAAAATGCAACTAATCCAAAGCCGAAGTTATAAGACATTATCACTGAAGCTGTGCTGACATGGAGATTTTTATTTACTACAGGTTTGGAGCTGTAGTAGCTCAAACTCATAATCAATGGGTCATCAGTCCTGGTTATAAGAAAGTCACAATTTTAATTTTTACTATTATAAGATATATGTAGGATAGAAATGTCGCAGGATATAGTCAAACTTGGAATTTTGGAATTTTGCTGGTTTTCATATAAAGAACATAAATTAATTAATTTTACCTTCTCCATTGAGATATTAAGATAATAAATAAGTAACAGCCATATGATTTTTAACATTATCAAGATATTTTATAGCAGTCTGCAACAAAATAAGAATATAAACAGTATTAACAAAATAATCGCATTGTTCTAACTGCCATTGCTAATGCAAAAGTTTATAAATGATTTCATTTAAATGGTTAATGCAGTCTTAGTCTCATAATTCTTCTTGCAATTCTGTATATCCTGTCAGTGAAATGTTTGCAAGAAAACAACAAAGAAACTTGGGAATGGTCTTCCTGCCTGACATATGTTCAGTACACAATTTTTTTTAGTCTCTTCAGTAGTAGAACTAGGTGTTGTGGTTCTCTTTTTACGACTTGGATACCTACTGCATCTTAAAGACTGCAACCAAAATGTTACCTGGATATCCTTAACAAAGCTACTTTTCTTGTCACAGAGTAAGCCTTAAATAAACCTCAATGATCTCAATGTTATATGCTTGTTTTAGAATTTTCCCTTAATATTTCAATTTCTAAACAATTACCAGTCTCCTGTGAAGCCATTCATTCACTGAAATCATTAAGAATAAGAGAACATAATGACATTTTCTTTTATAAATAAGTTTTCAAAGATTCAAAGTGTGACCTTATGTCCTGCGACTATGATAATGCAAATTGTGACCTTTTCTGCTATGATATTATGTCTCATGCATGTTTGGGAATTTCTGTCCTGTAATTTTCTGTCCATTTACCATTGGTTACCTACCTGCCCAGGCCAGCCTGGGTTGATGCCTCTGAATGTCCAGTCTATGCTAACAAATAATTATTCAACATAAAAAAATTATTCAAAGTTATTTATCAAACAAATTTGTTGTGAGTTGCAGTAGCTCAGACTCTTAATCCAAGGGTCATCGATTCCACACCTGACTAAGGCCAGCCTGGGTCAGGTACATGTACCTCAGTGTTTCCAGTTTATGCTAACAGTACTGTTAAAACCAAGAACAACAGCAACAAAAGTTATTAAATGTTATGTATCATTTTTTTTTATTCCAACATACTAAAAGGGGTCCATTCATACATCCTAAGTGTGTGTGTGTGTGTGTGTGACAGAAAAAGTATGCAATCAAAATTAATTGCACACAGGTAAATAGCTGTGGGATAAAAGGGGTATTTGTTTTTGTAATGTAATGTGGCAACTTCAAAACATAAAAATGTATTTATTATTATTATCATTATCATTATTATTATTATTAAGAAATCATAGTATGGATAAATGCCACAACATATCCAGTTAATTAATTAGGTGGCAACTAAGTATTTGTATCCCTATTTCACACAAGGTTTCACTGTTGCTCCAGATTGAATAACACAGCTAACACTGTGAAAACAAATTGATTTAGATTAAATGATAGGGATAAAAAAAAAAAAAAAACACTTCAATTATAATATGATTCTCTAACAGCCTAACTGGCTAGATAAATATGAACATAACAAATTCCCTTACAGAACAACCTTGCTTACAGAACAAGCCTTTATTGATCAAGTACAGAAAGAAAAATTGAACAGGAAATCCTTAATTACCCAAGTTACTGATTTAGATCAGCTCTTTGGAGGGAAGCTCTTTGTTACCCAGCTCAAGTGTACTTTTAAATATCACATAAGAGGATTATTGAATCCATTATGGTGCAATGAGGCACACTATCTATGCAAATATCTCAGGTACCCCATTAATGCCAAAAGCACCTGAAGGCACAAACTGGTTAAAAGTCACATCAGATAAAATGCTGAATCTGCAAATAGGTTGCCCATCAGATCAGATAAGAACAAATCTATATCAATTAAGTTAAACAGTTAAAAGCAAACTTGACATCTATGTTTTTGTTCCACTGACACATCATTAAATAAATATGTAAACTTGTAAAATGTTTCACAATTTATGCCTTAAGATGTTCAAATGAATCCATTTAAATTTATGAAACAAAAATATCACCTACTGCTAAATTGCTTTTTCCCCGCTAACCTGGGCGTAAGGCTACAACAACACAGGCTGAATGTTCTCTGCAAAGTCCTCAACCATTTTTACCTTTAGAATGTTTAGCTCAAGCATACTGTACAAGCACATGATATGCACACAGCGAACACTTCAACACAATTTATAAGAGAAAAAATACTTTTAAATTCAACGTTATCCTGTAACTAATCAATAATTCAAACACCAGCTCTCTATTGATGCAGTTTCAATTTTTGCTAATGTGGTAAAAGGGGCAAGTTTATTAAATCAAAGTTTACTGAAACATGTATCATGAAAAGATGTTGTTAGCAGCTCCACATTAATCCAGCTGAAACAAAATCAATGTCATGGTATATATCCACAGTGAGTCAAATGTCAGGACTTGTTCTTTTCAACTTCTCAAAGCCCAATTGACAAAATTCAGTCAAATCTGGATGAGAGCATCCTTGCATGAATGGCTTTCAGAGTTGTACAATTGATGCTGATCTCCAAATCAAATGTGGTTACCATTACTAAAATTAGAAACATCACTAAACAATAATAATAACAACAATAATAAGAACAATTTTATGTAAAGAGAGTAACACAATTAGCTGCAGAACTAATCTACCCTGAGGCTATCATACAAAGGGATATTTATTTATTTTAACTGCATCTCTGAATCCACAAGATATATTGTTTTTGGAAGAAGGAAATAAAGTGGCATTTCTAATCTCAACTAAAATACTATTCCAGAGCAAAGTTCCAGAGTATTCGAAACTTCTTTTGAACAATTCTTTATTTTGTTTGGGAATTTTATATTGTTTGGTAGACATGGATCACAGGTGGTGAGTGATTGTAAATATTCAGGAGCACTATTGTCGGATATCCTCCTGTACATTAATTTGGCTTTTCTCAACCGGATTCAATCTTTAATAGGTAATGTTTTTAACTCACCAAATAAATTTTCTATGCTTTCTTTTGGATTGATATTAGCCCAAAATGATCTTTTTTGAAGATGTGCTAGCTTTGCTATGTTTTTATCATTTGAATTACCCCATACTGTAGTATAGTAATCTAAACAGCATCGCAAAAACAGCTCAAAAGAATTTGACCAAATCTAACAGCATCCTTACATGAAAAGCTTTCAAATTTGCAAAATTATATACTGTATACCATTACTGAAAATAACAACAAATTTGAAGAACATCGCAAAAACTTAACAGGATTACATGTGCTTGCACTGAGGGATTTCAGATTTGTACAAATGACACTGGTCTGCTAACAAATATGGCTGACATTACTAAATTCTGAAAAACATGCAAATGACTTCTCAAAAGCCACTAAAAGAAATTAAACCAGATTAAACAGAATGTGTCCTGAGATGAACAGCTTTCATTTTCATTTTCAAACATGACCATCTTTGCAAAATATAAAAAAATTCAAATGCTTCTTCTCGAAAACTGCTTAAAAGAACTTGACTGGAAATTTGACAGAAAGTATTCTGGCCTTGACCTTTGACCATCTGACAAGAATTCAATAGGCTTTTCTCTTACCCAAAATGCAAGTGGTTTAAAAAGTCTAATAGTTGTAGATGTTGGAGAACTCTAGTCACTGTACAGAAACAAAATAGGTGACAGGCACACAGGCAGCTCAGTTCGCAAATATCTTTCAGATGATGCCACTAAAACACTTCTGTGTTCATTAGTACTTTAAGACTGGACTATTGTAACTCAATTCTGTCTGGTTCATCTCAATATCTACTCCAGAAACTTCAGAAAGTTCAAAACACACCTGCTTGGATCATACTTAGAGTACCACGATCAGAGCACACCTCCCCGCTGCTCTGTACCCTACACTGACTATCCATTCGATCCAGAATCAAACACAAAATTTGTTCTCTATGCTATGTTTCACTGTCGGACTCTAGTCCAAGATACCTATCCGATCTCACCCATGTGTACACACCAGCAAGATAATTACACTCCTCTTCTGACAATCGTATACTCTTTATTCCCACTATGAAAACAAAGTCATATGGACAGCGTTCTTTTACATACCAGGGCCCAGCAACGTGGAATGAATTGCCCACTGAACTTTCAGACACAAAGACACAGTGATCACATTCAAGAGGGCTCTCAAAACTCACTTATTTCGACTGCAAGAACAAACTTAAAGATCTAATAATGTTTCCAACCTGAAATATTCTCAACAAGTTTTTTTAACATTTTTTAATGTTTTTTCTAATTTCATGGTGTTTGTTTTTGTAATAATATTATTATATGTTTTTTTATCTTATAGGTGTTGTCTAATGTTGTAAAGTGCTTAGAGCTTCTAAAGATTAGGTACTATACAAAGTCCTCATTATTATTATTATACATTCCATTTTATAACAATGCACTCCTATATATTCTGCTTCAAATGGAATTTCCAGGAGAAAATAATCTACATTTTTCAAAAAAAAGGAAATATGAATTTATCCATACAATACAGATGTCCCTGCCAAAATGATGTGACTGAACGACAAATTTCCAAGTCAAATTGGGTCTATTACTCTAGAATTTTAATGGAAAAAGCCAACTTTCAAATCTGACTTCAATCTATTTTATTTTGGTTTCATTGCACAATGTCTCTTTGAAGTAAATGAACAGAAACTTAAGGGCAATGTTCCAAGTCAATGCTGTCCAACCTTTTTGACACCATGGGCCACTGAAAAATGTTTTTCTTGAAGCCAAGGGCCGCAGCAGAAAACTGAAAAGCAATGACTATATAGCTGCTCGAGCTCTGGCAGGCCATTTAAAATCAGCTGGCGGGCCGCAGGTTGGACAGCACTGTTCCCAGTGAAACTGTGACCATTAACTCCATGAAATGTTGAAAATTGAACTTAACTTTGGTATTGTTAACATACTGTCTCATAATAAATTTGGTTTTAATCCACTAAAGCATTAAAAAATTACAAACATAAGAAGTCTAAATTCCACTTCAACAATGTAATTACCAGTAATAGTGCCCACTTTCAGACATAGTGAGAATAATCTTTATTGAATCTGCAGTGACCTAAGCCTCCATGATTTAACTGAAATTTTACTTAAACAGTATGCTGTTTTCAACTTTGCTTATGATATATATAAATGACCTGGCTACAAATACCACAACCAGCATCCTTTGAACCATACGACTACAATTTACTGCATTGCTTTATAAAGTAATTTTTTATGTTCCATTTTTCATCTCAAGATCTGATAACAATACTAAGTATTTAGGCAAGTGAAATTCTGCAACCACTTGCTACACTGGATAAACTAGGTTGAGAAGTAATGTCAAGATCTTTAGTGGGATTTTATCAATATGAGAACTCTAACAAGTAAAAATATGGCATAACTAGAAAATACTAGTTTACCTAAGGGGTGGTAAAGTGATCTGAGAGCTCCTTTGTCAACTCATTAGCTCATAAAATGTGATAATTGATATTTAACATGAAGCAAAAGGGCTATTGTTGTCCATGCCACATAATACTGGTCCAAAGAACATTTACATACATCAAAACACTACATAAATCACTGATTTTACAATATAATAATTCATCAGCTTTGTAAACACAAGTCTTAGAAAGAACTTATGAAGAATTACACCTCTTGCACAAGGAGGAAATAAATAAAATACTTATGTGTTCAAAATATCCTTCCCCTTTTTAATTTTTTTATATAAGGATCTTAAGAAGCTTGTTCCAGGTCATTATACATCTAAAAACAATGTAGGTAAAAAAAATTAAATAATATGTTTATAAACTCTTGCCCATGAGGTGGGTGGGTGTAATGTGTGTGTGTGTGTGTGTTTAGGAAGGTATGTGACAGATCACATACAAACAGTTTTAATAGATTCCATCAACTCATTCAGATTGTGTGCATCTGGAAAAATTGTACATTGTTGAAAGGCCAACAATACAAGATGCATGATGGACACATGGACATGCCATAAGCTCACCATTGCCTTGGCATGGTGAGGTGATCAAATGATTGAAAAACATATTTATCATTTGATTTTATTATTATTATATTACTGTGCTGAACAGATGCATGCACTGCACAACATTAAGTTAGTCTGTTTAAGACTGCAAGAACTAAAGTAGCTTCTTCTCTCTGCTTTTAAGGTATACTCTATGTACTTTACAGTTTTCAGCAGTTGTTTTGGTCCCCTGATGACACAAATAGAGACATTACTCAGACTCTGTGAGCTAAACACAGTATGTGCTAATGTCATTTTCCCAATAAAATATACTAGTATATCACTGCTGCAAACCACAGGAGACAATCTTCTATTTTCATTTTATCGCATGTGGCTACCTATGTGGGAGTTTCCTCGTGTCACATCGACATGCATAAACCTGCTTAACCAATCACTGCGAGTGCAGTTAAATCTTTTCATCATTGATAACAAACTTAATTTGTCATGCTCTTTAAGTTCATTTATGCTTCAGAGATTATTATACTCTTGTTGATGACATATTTTTTTGATTATGTGAACTCATAACAAAACAAGGAAATATCAATGGATGAAATAGGAATACTAGATTGTCTTCCATGACTTGCGATGATGACTATAGTATATGCATTACAATTAGAACTACAAAGGGCCAAGTTGGCAGGGCACCTTCAAGGTCATGTTTTGCTTAGAATTCTTGCATATCTCTCTCTTGTGTAAAATTTGATAGTTGATGATTACAAATTGTACATTCTTGATTGAATTATTTTATCTGATATCTTTAAGTCGATGGAAGGCCCTTGCTTATATCTAAATAGGAGTGATGGGTGGGGAATATTTATTTCAGCCTAGTACCATGTGCACTTTTAGAAAATGGAAGTTAATCATCAATCTGTAGTGTGTACAAATACATGCAATACTTAGATGGACAAAAGATTTACCTGAAAGAATCAAAATGTACATAGGATATTAATTCAAAAAATACTTTA
This sequence comes from Sinohyriopsis cumingii, assembly GCA_028554795.2. NCBI lineage: Eukaryota > Metazoa > Mollusca > Bivalvia > Unionida > Unionidae > Sinohyriopsis > Sinohyriopsis cumingii. The sequence goes on from CM068840.1 coordinate 30,201,956, forward strand.
AACGGATTAATAGCTACAATTACAGGCTAAAATTATTTGAATTTCAAAAGAATATGTTTAACAGTTATTTGTAGATATAATAGGTACAAGATACAGTTTATAAAGAAGTTTTAGGCGTCATTGTTCAGTTCGTTCAAAGGAATAAAAGAAAATGTTTATTTAGACAATGTATATTATTTAGTTATTAAGGTACTTTCAATTCATGTCAAATTAAACTCCAGCACCTATGAAATATTACGAGAGATTGGAGTTTAAGTGTGTGCAGACATTTACCAGTAGCAGACATTCAGAGTTTGCAGTGTGTGTTTCAAAGGTAAGCATCTTATTATGCCATAAATTATTATGCAGTTTTAATGTACATACTGAAGTTCAAGCCCTAGATAAATAAAACTGCAAGACAATAAATTTTAAAGTTTGGATGTATTAACAGAAGCATAAATACATCATGTATTGTTAATCTAAAGTTTAAATCAATGTTTTTCTTTTTTATTTACAGTGGTGAAGCTTGCCGACAGGTTTTTGGATCTGGATCCTTCGGACATGAAAGAAGACCTTGAGGATGGGGCTCAGGAATAATTCTTTTTAAGTCAGAAACTTTCTAATCAGGTTGAACACAGCTTGCAGGAGAAATGGCAGTCAGCAACCTTACAAACCCAGTAGCAGGAAAATTGAAGTTTTTGAGATTCTTTGTGGAGTGATCGCTGTAGTTTTGTCCTTACAACATTCTATAGCTGACACAGAGGGAACATTCTACATCGTTCACAAAATACAAAGTGATAAAGGAGGGAATCTGGATCAGAGAACTAGTGAGAGTCTGCAAAGTGTGAAGCTTACAAGTAATAATCACAACGAATGTCATCAGTGGTCACCAGACACTGGTCTTGTGAAGGAATGCTAAACTTGCTATTAGATTTCATTTAAATAAATCTCTGCAGTGAACCTGAAGATAAACAAATCTTATTTTTTTCAGTAACTGACAATATAATGACATGTATTAATTAATTAATATTATAACATTTTCCATCCAAATCTGATTAAAGTTCAAAACTTTCTGTTTTGTTATTGTATGAAGAGACTACATATTATGAGAAAAAAAATGCATTTGATTTAATACTGTCCTCTTAAAACAAAAACTTTATGCCAATAAAAAATCTGCTGGTTTAGAAGCCAATCTACCGGTTGAAATCCTGGTTCTGTCACACATATTCCAGTATGTATTATGATTAACTATACCTGGGGTAAATATTGTGATTTATTTATCCAGTTCCTACATTAAGTAGCTATCTTGACATGTAAAAAATCTGAAAAAATGGAAATGTTACAGTTGGCAGTAAAACTACTGTCAGTTCAAACACACTGTACCATTAACAATGATATGGCAAAGGCTTTATTAATATAAACTATCGTCAGAAAAAGTGATAGCAAAAGCCCTTTGTAAATGAATAAAAAGACAAGAAATATGTAATCAGGGCTTTAAAAAAACACAAAATACTATTTATTGAAACTCAGTGGATAGCCTAAAGTTGTAGCAAATGCTGACTGACAGTTCTCTCAGACAGATCAATATATCATTAAAATTTACCTTATTCTTATAATACTGCATAGCTAGTACTTTTCTGTTAGGAACATACCTGACCAAATGACATTTGGGTAAACCAGAATCTTCCACAACACAGGAGAACCATACACATACTGGGCATGCATTCTGGCACTTATAATTATTTTGAGGGAGCAGCCTAACTTACTGGAACATTAAGGAGCCGGAGGAGGGAATCTGGCAATAGCAGCAGGTAGTTTTGGAGTCACCAGAATCTTAAGATTTGGGGCACAACTCACTGGGCAAGAGGTGTTAATCCTTATTTACTGCTTTATCAAACAACCAGGATTTTTCTTCCTCTGCCTCCTTAACCAAAGGGTGAGAATGGGCAGAGTATCCAAAGGGAGCAGGTAGCACATCCGTCAGCTGTGTCAAACTCATTGGTTTCAACAAGGACAAAAAGACCATCGTCCTGCACTCCTGGGAGGCAGGATATGCGACCCAATGTCTGTTTCGGGAAAGACTTGGGGGAATGAGAATAGCAAAGATGTAATAATACACCTACTTTAAGTCTAAAAGTTATACATCACTGTATGCTGGATGCAGCTAATACTGATAACCTAGATGAGGTAGGATGTATTTAAGCAACAGTAACATTTCTCCCTTCTTGCCAAGTAACAATCCACGACAATCCGAAAAAGTCCTGCCTACACAACTAAACAGCCGCTCGCTCAGAACGCTTGAAGCTGGTGTGGACAAATAGCATCTAGCTAATTTGGCCAATTAGGAGAAATGAAACCTGTGAGCATTCCACCAGCCGTATATGTCTTCTTCTCGTGGCAACAAAGGGATGCCCAGATACAATTCAAGCATCGCGTTAATGGCATCATCCACGTGGGTTGTTTCGTTGACGGTACAGACAAGTTCGTCACAGGCCACAGAAAACAAATCCCAAAGACCTGACATTGATGGTCCAGTGGCATTTGTTTCAGTTTCAGTTTTTTCTTTTTTTTGGTCGGGGTTTCCTCCTACTTGTCAGCTTATGCAACTCTGATGCATTCTACTCTATGCCATTCTTTGGATCTGGCCACAAGTAATTCGTTGCTGAACAGGCAATGTTTGAATCACGGGTCCAAGATGGTGTTTGAGACCCCTGGTCTACAGCATTAGGTCTAAGATGAATAACTAATGCTGTGAAAAAATTTATTTCTTCCTTCAGTCATGGTATTATTAACCTCTGGTCAACCACAAAATCAATGTTTCTTCTATCATATGTAAGCCATTATTAATGTTTAGTCAAATGTATCTGACATACAATTTATTCTGTGGAAACAGTTTTCTGTCTTCAGTGATTGACCTTGGCCTTAGAAGCCCAAAATCCCACTTGAGCCTACTAGATTTTTATCTTTATCCAAATGCAATCTACTTAGAGAGTTTGATAAAGGTAGAGTGGAGAGTTGAAGCTGATGTGTGGAAATGAATTAGGCAGAAAAACGACAGACATATGGACAAACAGTAAAATGTGTTATACACATTTTAAACGATGCTGAAAGGAACTCTGTACTCAAAATGGGAAGTACACTATTATCAACGTGAGACCTAGTTTTAAAAGGTTTTGCATATATGTAATGATATGGCAAGACAACTAATTTATATACCACGGCAATAGGCTCAATGACAGGTGCTTGAATATGCCACTTCAGATGATCGCATGACCCAAATTATCTTCCCACAAATGCTATCCACTTGTGTAATGTACACACAGGGCAGGATGGCTGAACAAAGGATGATAAACAGGCTGACAAAGTTTTCACTGTTTACAACCCAAAATTTCACACCCACTTCCCATCTGAAAATTAGGTGGGGGCATTTATAAAAATAGTCGGTTTAGTAAAAGTAAGCAAATACAAGACATGCAAACAGTACATAAAAACTGCATTTATTTTAGTTTTATGGGACAATTATTGACATCAAATCATGCTATTTCATTGGACTAATTTTCAGTTTCTATGAACTTGTGTAATTTTTCTTTGAAATTAACTAAATCCAAGTGAAAACCTAGAATGCCACTGAAAATCTTCAAAAAATACAAGGCCATTTTTTGTTACTTTATGTTTAGAAGGGAAAACTAGAATCATCTAACAGCTTAATACAAACCTTTACCTGTTGTAGGAGATAAATTAATTTGATTAAGACTGCATTACTCAATCAAAATCATGAAACAAGATCATTTAAAGAAGCATAGGTATACCAAAACAATGCTTTGTTACAATAAACAATATTTCGGGGGGGGGGGGGCACCAGACAGATCCCCCCCCAATTTCCAAAAACAATTAAAAGTGTTGTTATATGTTTGTGTATCACCCAAAGGTATGTATGTTTGTATATTTTCTTATAGAATTTTGATCAAAATTTTTTCAAATTTAGAATTTTTGATGGGGTATTTGTATCCTTAGTATGATCTATAGGGTTGTTCATCCTACTCTGGGTTTTAGTCCCCAATGTCGGAGTTCCTTCCCCTTTTAGTTTGGTGATCTTTGCCAGAGATCTCCTTAGTCACATGTATGCTATATGTGTTTGCTACATGTATATTGTGTGTGTGCTATATATTTCTATGTTGAGATGGCAGACATTATCAAAATATTCCCAGTTGTCTTATCATAAAGTTAGTTTCAGTTTGGAAATTATTTCCAAATTATTGAGATTTGTTTGGATTTTTAAACAGTTTGATTTAATTTACTGAGAAAGTTTGAATTTTGTTGAGAAAACGGTGTAATATGTAGTTTTAAAAAGAAACTTAATGTTTTAGATGAGTGATAATTGTGTGTCGTTTTCTCGCTATATCATAAGTACTTCAGACTGAGAGGCTATATCTGAATAAGGATCCACATTTTTCTTTATTTGTTAATGTTTCTCCTTTTGCAGAATATAGTCTTCTCCTTTATTTATGGAAAAGTTATAAAATTTCCAAAAGTATATTTTAATTTTTTTTCTTGTTATGGTGTTAGTCCCTACAGGTTAGTGTGGGTAGGTCCTTATTTATTGTGAGTTTTTTTTACTCCCCTTGTTATTTGTTCTGTTTGTCCATTTCCACCGTATGGGTTTTTCTGTTGCTCTTTCACAGGTCTGTTCACTTTGGGTAGCGCCTTGTGACATAGCCCTGCGATGTCTGTGCAAATTACTTCACCCATATGGTAGTTCCCTGTTACTCTTAATCTATATTTAGTGGGGGAAAAAAATAATTTTAAAAAAAATAAAATATTATTCAGTTCTATGTTTGAGTTTCATTTTTTTATACTATGAGGACAGAATTGGGGGCTGGGCTCCAGCTCACTTTTGCATTACTCACCCCTAGCGGGCGGTATTACCAAATATCATCCCCCATCTCTCCCTCTGTACTGAAGCTTCACCTTATATAAAAAGTCCTTTAAACAAAAAAGTTTTTAACAGCATTCATTATTTGATAATTTTTATCACCTGGCCACAGGAAATCATTGTTGATATTATACAATCAATTATTTTAAAAACCACTTTATTTTCATAATCCACATCTACACAAAATATATTGTTCCTCTGGTATTTGTATTTTTTTTTACATATTTCCATAATCAGTAGTATCCTATTATTATTTTTTTATCACACTGGGCAATCGTATGTAGTTTGGTAAAATTTGCATTTCGGTATTATCCTCATCATACGACGTTTAACAGCTTCTTTGCCTGTAAGCCAGGCGTTGTGCAGATATTTAAAAATAATACTTGTGTTTTAACACTCTTATTTTCTCCCCGTTTTTCCAAGTTCTTGCCCAGTTAATCCCCCCAGTTGTCTTGTTCTTTACCTCTACATCTTATTCTTTTAGTTACATCTTCTCTGATCCAGTCATAACTCTTTTTACTATCTATTTGCCATAACTCTGTCATATCCCTATATTTCAAAAGTGTATCTTTTATAGACAATATTTACAATCAACACTCATGGTGAATAAAATCATTCTCTTGTATACACTGAAGTGATTTTGCATCAATACTAAAAACACTATGTTGGAATGCAATCCTACTCAAGAAGCCATACAAATGTTTGAGATAGCATATATTGGCAAAGATATATTAAGAACACTTCTAGGTGATAAAAACTCCCTCCCAATCTCATACAGCATGGCACAAATATATCAATATCACCTTTCCTGGGGTAAGTTGACAATCCCAGGAAGTCTGGATCCACCTGCTAATAATTAACTCACCTAGGGCAGCAAAGAGATAGGCATATCACTTGATAATGTCACATCACAACCACTTATGAGAAGAATTCCAGCTATATGCAAAAGGGCTTGGGGACACACTGCTAACACCAGCAACATACATAATTTGTGGCAGTGGTGATCAAGTTTTATTAGCATTTCTGTCCAAAATGTGTCCATTTATATCTTGGGTGTTTACCAGTCAAATGAACTTAAATGACTATCTTCTAACTTGAAATGCCCATCACTGGCAATAAGGTGCCTATAATTATCCTAATTATCCCATGCAACTAACTGGTCACTATGTTTTCCCCTTCATCTGAACATTCTACATACACATCATACATAACAACTGAGGTGTGAAAGCTTATTTCCTGGACTATGATTGAAGGACTGCCCCAGGGTCCACACAAGAGACATTAGTCTTCATACCATGTGCTTTTTAGTTATATTATATGGCAATATGGCAGCAAATATTGTTGAACCTTTAAAACAAAATATATGTAGTCCTGACCCAAATCAAAAGAAAAATATACTAGTAACAAAGTTCCACTAACATTTGTTATCATCCTCCAAGACTTGTAAGTCTATATCTGTGTAACTAATATCCTTGCCACCTGAAAGACTTCAAATCTAATTAATCATATAACCATGGGATCTGGATGAACAATTAAGCCAATCAAATCTGTGAACTGATTTGGGGATACACAAGTGGTCAGTTAAAATGATAACTGAGATAATATGAGTTAGATACAAAGGAAGTTCTTATACAGAATCCTGTAAATCAAAGTAAATTATGTGTGAAACATCACCTTTGCCATGCATTGATATGAATCATGATACACAGACTACGATATGATACATTACTGATACACTTATAAACCTGATGATCTTTTCGTCTTCAGAAGGTCTCTCTTTAGTAGAGTAGTGCCATTTTTTTTGTGTTGACGGCTTAGTTGTACAACTGAAAATCCTGCTTTCTTGCTCTGGATAATGTGTGATACATGCAGACTTCAAAATCTTAAGATATGTATGCTCTGAAAATGGAAAATTACTAATGATCAGCTTAGTTGTAGTTCTTCTAGTATGCAGATTACAGGCAGATATAAACTTATATGCAAGCCTTTGACAGGGTGTACCACATTCCTTGCTTAGATTGAAGTTGTTTCGTTTGCTGTCCATTTATTATGATTTGATTCAGATTACAAGACATGTCTTTGTTGAATAGGTTAAACTTTACTTAGGATCATATTGATATCGTTGAGTACTGTTGCATATGTATGTGTGTACAAAATGAACAAATAAATTGTACAACCCGACATACTCCATGTAAATGCACAAAGAATGCTTTTATAGGATCTACAAAGACTAAAAAACTGCAGTGCCTTGCAAGCATGTTTAAATCAAATGTTACTCATCAAAGATTCTCTCATCGATCAAGTTCCATCAAGTCAAATAATTTACTTCTCAGAAACTTTTGTCAGCACTATCAGTAAATGAACATGATGTGTAATGTGGTGCAATGTGCAACACAACCAATCCAAGCCAGACACTTGAGCTTTCTACTAGTGATGCCACATATGCAATCTGAAAAGTCATCTTAAGCTGAGATGTGGAAACGAGATCATTCAATTGGAACTGGTAATTCCTGTGTCCCTGTGCTTGTTTATTTACAGAGTGACCAATTTTGCAAATGTTTACAGAGAGTAAACCAAACAAAAGGTGTCAATGTTGAAGCCCTATTTATGTACTGAAAATGACTCACTATCAATAGTATCTAATGGCAAATATGAACATCCCTGTATAGAAGAAATTGCCAGGTTGTCCTCCATAATGATAAAATAGGTCAAAAACTGTCCACCAGTGATATTATTCTAAAGGGTTTATTCAAAGTGTTTTAGCATCCAGCTGCCAGTATCATCCCCTGACTTTAACTCTACAGCAATGATTCCATACCTGTGGGCTGCTGACCCACAGGGTTATTCCAAGGATGACTAAAATTACAACTATTAGCACATCGTGATGTGCACATTTTTGGGGGAAGTTAAGAAGGGGTCCTCATACTTGAAAAGGTTGGGAACCACTGTTCTACATGGATTACTTTAACCATGCCCTTACACATTTTCACCTTAAATTTGTATAACATGTATTGAAAATGTATTTGTGGGACAAAATGGTGCTTCATAGCAGCTGTTAATGGAATGCAATCAAGTCTGTGCGACTTTACGAAGTTTCCCATTCCAAATCATATCGTCTGTTGGTGAATTTGATAATGCATAATCTTGATCGATGTGAATGATGACACAATTTGACTTCTCTTTAAAGAGCACCTGTCAAGCAAGCAGCTGGGTGAAAAAGCAAATTTATACATGAGATGCCAAAGGCTAACATAATGCTATTAACTGTTACTTTGTTTTAAAGTAAATTGTGTTTTGTTTGTTCAAAAAGCATCTTAATTCTCCATTAAACCATGATACTTTTCAAAATTGCAATGAGACATGACATTGAGTTACAGAACATCTGTTTGGAAACTACTCTTGGTTTTATCATGATTCAGTTTAACAGACTTACTGTCTTTACCATACGAGGGCTGAACACTTACAAAGGGTGCAATTTTCTTTTTACCCCTGCCTTCACTGATTAGTTTGCTGCTTTTTTTTTCTCCCAATGAAACCTGGTTTAAGCATCAATGTATATTGGCTGAATGAGTGCTTGTATAACAATCAAACTGAGTCTAACACTGTAACTTGTCTCAATAACAAAGTGCCTGAAAATGCAACCAGTTCTACAGACTTGTTCCAATCTTGTGGTCAGTATTGTATCAAGGCTTTATTTGAAAATAAACATACTTGCTGTTTATTATATTGTTGTAACTTGTAATAGCACAGTCAAGCTTTGAATGCTTTGCAGGTCAAGCTATACTAGCTTTTTGCTCAGTTATAGGCTTATGGTTGCTGACGAGGTCTCTTTGGAATCTTAATCATGCTCAATTATGACGCGAAAGAGAACTAAAATAAAAAGGAAACCAATAAAGGGTAAAACACCAAGTTAAAAAGAACAATACAAGCAACCCAATGATGACACATTATTCATGCTTCTGTAATGAATGATGATTACTTGCAACATGGAAAATATAGGACAGGACCCCAGTCTGGGTTTCACATGGAGATCCATTCATTGCTGATTAATCCAAACCAATCTGAAATGCAACCTTTACCCCAATCTTCTCACTGGGCTAATAGCTGACAGCTATTTACATGTAAGTCATTGACAATCTGCATGCCATACCTCAACCAACGTTTGATTGTTGCATTTGCAATTTTTCTTTTACCTCCTATTATGACATGATTACATTCGTAAGACAGGCTTTTCTTGAATATATCTTGTAGTTAAAGTAACACATCCTTGGACGGTCATGACATTGCCTCTTGCAGCAATGTAGGGATACACCACATCACAATTTTAAACGCAACCAGGCAAACTTTTTGGACCTGTATATATGATGCTTTTGTAGAAACAGTGGCTTGCAAGCTTGATATGGTTTATATTGAAAATAAAAATTTACTTACTGAAGGTCAGTTAATAAAAAGTTTTGCAAAGATATGTAATGAAGTTTGATGGAATATTTGAACAGAAAGATCATTAAACTACCCGATGTGTATTGCTGAGCAACCATTTCTCATCAACTGTGGCTTTTCCCTAGTGATGGCACATTCTGATGTGCATTGCTCAACAACCATTTCTCATCAAATGTTGTTGTTGTTGTTGTAGGGTTTAATGCCATTTTTCAGCACACAATAGGTTATACATGGTGGCCACTATTAATGGTGGAGGAAGAACCTGGGAAATCCCTGGAAAGAACCACCGACCCTCGAGAAGCTACTGGCAAGCTTTCTCACATACCCACATTGGCCGAAACTGAGACTCAAATCTACGCAGACAGAAGTGAGATGGCAGTGATCCGTAATGGAGGCACTTTAGACCACTTGGCCACTCAGGGCCCCTTTCTCATCAAATATGGCTTTTCCCTAGTGATGCCACATTCTGATGTGTATTGCTGAACAACCATTTCTTACAAACTGTGGCTTTGCCCTAGTGATGCCACATTCTGATGTGAAATATTATCCACACTTTAAGAAAAGAACTAAGAGCAAAAATTCTGAAACAGTCCTCTTAAACCAAGATACGGAAACAGATTGTGTTCAGTTGTAATTTGAGAGGAATCATTTTTTTTAAGTTAATCATTGGAATTACAATGTGCTCAATGACAGTTTGGTTTAAAACACTATTTTGGGATTATTGTAAATTTATTAGAAGACTTTCTGGGTTATATCACTGTGATACAGCAAGACTTGATATACTGTCAGATTGAAAACTACTGGTACACCTGCACATTCAAGACATGCTAAATTGTAAACAGCAGCAGCCCTAGAATTGCTACCAGCAACTGGCACCCTTGGAGAACCATGCAATCTATACCCCCAATGCCTGGAAAACTTCTAAAATTTGGCGCCCCATATAACTTGATGATCTAGGCAATTGCATAGTTTGCCTATATGGACAGGCCGCCCCTAGTTGTAAAGCTAGGTAAATAATATAGTGTAGTAAATATACACAAGTACATGATTGTAAGCCCTACAATGATAAGGCCAGAAATGGTGTTTTGATGCAAAATTTATGAGAGGTATCATTATGAACCCACTTAAAGAAAAGCATGCTTTTACTTGGGATGTCAGACATGTACTCTTGTTTTCAATTAATATGTTTCTTCCACAGAATGTTGAGTTTAAGTTGCTGTCATTTAAAATCCCTCATTTTTCTTGAGTAAAGACTTTTTCCTATGCACAAACTGTAACATTATCTTAACAGAATTCTCTGGAAATGTGCTAAGTGGTTTCTTACTTCAAAAGCAGTCTAGTAAGTGAATGAAAGCGAGCTACAAATGACAGGTAGTGAAATCCAGTATTGAAAAGCCCATTTATATTGGCATCTGCCTACAGAAGTGGATGTTTCAATAGGAGAACATTTTTTTAACAACAGCAGACTGGACCTCATTCAGAAATTTCAAAATTTATTTACACGATGTGAAATGTGAATTTTACATTTTAAAAAAAAGAAATATGTCTATTTGATTTCAGTGTTTTGTGTTGCATTTCATTCAACACATGTTTAAACATGCAAACAAATTTACCGTAACTGGCTCCCATCCAAGCAAACCTTAGGTGTGATGGATGGGGGCCATTAGTGGAGTAAACTGGAGGGTAAGCATGAGTAAAAGCTCCCAATGACATTATTTCTCATTTCGTTATTTCTTACTAGCCAATAACAACCAGTTTTAAAATATGATGTGGAGTGGAAACAACTGCTTTTATATGACCCATCTGATTTATTTCTCCTTCATAAACACCCTTCAAGCAACTGCATGGGAGAAAATGTTAGTTAATCATGATCAACCACCTTCCCTCTTTTATTCTAACAATAATTCCATCCACTGGATCAAAACTATGCTTGTAAGGTGGCCCAGTTTTGTGCCAGAGACTACAAAAAATAATGCTTTAAACTGTAGTTTTGGCAGAAATAATTATCCATCTCATTAAGACAGAAATAGTATTACCAATAGTTAAGTTCTAGAGATTTACTCTTCAATGTAATGTAGAGTTATGATGATACAATTCCTGCCTTCGACTCATAAAATATGATACAATGTACTTACTTTCAAAGAGAACTATTTTTACATGTTTCTGTCAGAAATTAACAAAGTTGCTGATTAAAACTTTTCTTTGTTTTAATATGAATAAATTATACAGAATAATCATGTAAGTGCCACCAGATCTTGTTCAGCCGCATCAATGAAAGCCCAATATGGTCACTGTCACAATGCAGAACCACTGAACTTGCACACAGTTGAATTCCTAGAGTTACAAATTCCTCATAATACCTTTTACTTAATCATGAAAACTCTCAGCATGTATTAGAACACTGCTGAATTGAGATGCAAGAAGATTAATTCATTTACTAAAGAATTCATGTGCATGAATATATCAGCTTCAATCATTTTGAACTTGTGTCTATTACAATTAAACAAACAACAATTTGTCAACATAATTAGTGTTGTGTTTACATGAAGTTTACCTTTTGAAGTTTGCTACGAGGAAAATGTATCATGTTGGATTTTTTTTCTTCTATTTAATTGCAGTGTTATTGCTTGATGAATTAAACACTATATATATATAGTATTTATGTTGTATCAATGATATACGAGCAGGGCCCCAAGTGGTCGAGTGGTCTAAAGCACTCTCCGTTACGGATCACTGCCATCTCACCTCTGTCTGCGTGGGTTCGAGCCTCAGATTCGGCCAATGTGGGTATGTGAGAAAGCTTGCCAGTAGCTTCTTGAGGGGCGGTGGTTTTTTTCCGGGGATTTCCCAGGTTCTTCCTCCACCATTAATACTGGCCGCCATGTATAGCCTATCGTGTGCTGAAAAATGGCTTTAAACCCTACAACAACAACAACTCAATGATATACGACGAGATGTATAAATTTTTCATTAAAACCAAACAAATTTATACTTCTTGCTGTTGTTGTTAGCCAAATCCAAGACTTGAACCCACGCAGACAGAGGTGAGATGGTAGTGATCCATAATGTTGAGCACTGTAGACCACTCGGCCACTCGGGCCCCCCCCCAATTTTTTTTATTATATAACAAGTGGTATATCATTGATACAGCGTACATACTATACATATTATTTATGTCACATATAAATACACATACAGTATTTGCACTTTGAATGGAGTTACGATATGCTCTGAGCAACTGTGTATTGACCGAGTGAATGAACTCCTCACATCCCTGTGAGTGTGTTCACTACAAAATATAGTTCTACAATATTTCCTCTTGTTCATAATCACATATGCAAATTGATAAGCTCATTGTTTTCTTTTCGAGTTCCTATTTTTACTCATATTTACTGAATCAATATAAGATACACTCATGGTTTAAACATGAAATACGATTTTTATGAATAAAGAGAAAGTAGTGCACCACAGACACAGTTAGCTTCTTGTACACTGAACCTGAACTATCAGGCATTCATGTACTGGCATATGGAAATTAGCATAGAAAAGAAACTAAGCGAAATGACAAACCAACAAGAGGTAATTAAAATATTTTAATATATTGACAGCTCATTTAAGTCATTTTTCTACTTCCATTAATATTTCTAAAGACTAAAATTCTCTCTCTCCCCCACCCCCCCAGATGGTTTGACTAAACTTCACCATCATTCATAGGTCTAGAGACGTTGTAAGACACGCGAAAATCCCCAGCACTCTATTTTCATGGATTTTCACCCATATCTAGCTATGATAATCAGAGAGAGAGGGAGATGGGGCGGGGGAAACCATTTGGACATTTTTATATTAAATAATGAATAATCGATTTTTAGAACATTATCATAGGTTTAAGAAACAACAACAACAAAGCATTAAATACGCTACAGTATGTGTACCTTGTAATTAACAAAATTAACATATAGACTTAGTGTTGACTGGCTATTGCAACCATTATCATTGATATTATGAACACTGTAGATAGATCCCAAAGAAAGCATAAACATACCCTTACAATGAACCAGATACTGGAGGTTACTTCACCATCATTCATAGGTCAAGAGACGTTGTATGACACAAGTGAAAATCCCAAACACTCATATTTTCACGGATTTTCACCAAATTGCTATAGGTTACTTGGTACAGATCAAAGTTTTTCTCTCCCACTCTACATTTTTGCTTATATTTTCCCTTACGCATGACAGGGGAGAGGGGAATGGAAAAAAGAAAGGATTCCCATGAAACTGTGTACCATGTTAATATTATTTAGAAAACAGGGACTATTAATACTTTTTACTGTTATTTACATGTCATTTATGAATAATGAATGAGCAGAAATTCATCATTGATCTATAGGCCCGCAGTTGAATGAATATTTATATATTTGTATTATTGCGCCATGGGCAGATCACAATTTGATATACCAATAGTATTGGCATATCAATTTGCTTTATACCTACACTTAAAATGCCATGTTATTTTTAGTAAGTCTATATTATAAAAGAATATAGATTGCAGCTGTGACACATCTATTTAGATGTGTGTGTGTGTGTGTGTGCAATTTGGATTTTTGATGTAGCTTTATAAATAATTCAGTCATATCGCTACAATGTCTGCAGTGTGGCAGTTTATAGTGGTGTCCAGCACTGGGGCATCATGCCACAGACATGTAGCATCATGAACCACCCAATCATATTATCCTGACACCAGGCCAACCAGTCACTTAGCACTAACCTCTTAATGCTAAGCACAAAGCGAGGCAATGGCTTGAGAACCAAAGTCTTTGGTATGGCTTGGCAAGGGCACAAACTCGCAACCTTCCACATCTGAGGCAGATGCTCTAACCACTTAGGCCCCCAGAGTGGTCTTGGAGAAAGCTATTCTAATGAAGAATATTTTGCTTAATTATTTTCAGCATTGCAAATTCTGCTGTAGAGATCATGAATGCAATAAGATGTGATACATATTGTAAGATTGAATTAGGTTCACCCCATTCTCCCCATATAGGCCTGGTTCCATGACAAAATACAGTACTCTTCTCTGCCAGTGAATCTTAACCACTTTTTCAGTCTTTTTGTAATGTTTCTCCTGGAGATACATGTACATGTACCAAGGTGGACTATTGGTTCAGTTTCTTTAACCACTGTTTTACCAGGTTCAATGATTGTGCTACTCTTCTTTTAGGTGGGTTCAATGAAAAGTGGTCAGTACTTAAGAAACTGTAGATAGTTTGCAGTGAGAATTGGATTTTGACTGGGTCAGTTATTGAGGGTGATCCCATGAAGATAGTCCCAATTGATGCCCTAAGATTATTTTGTTGGTTTATATGGAGTAGATCATTGCTGAACCCCTTGAAGATGGAAGGGACTAGTTATGTGGCTTGCTTTATGTCCTGTCCAATGTGGAAGTGGTTTCTGAGCTGGTCTAGCCATTTTACTTTCCAAACTGATACCATCTGCACATCTTTCAAGAGGAGCCAGAGGCTGCCTGCAAAACCATGTATGTATGGTCAATGCCATATGATAAAAGATTTTTTCCACATCAGGGTTGCAAGGGCAACTGAGCCATTCGGGGCCCCGCAAGGGCAAGTGTCTTGTCTGTATAAAAATTATTAACTGGAATAATCTCTTAACAGAAATGTAGGATAAAATATAGCAACTATAATAATCTCCAAGTGTCACAAAAGACAAAATTTAATTACTAGAATAATCTCCAAGTTTCCGGCATGATCAAATTTTCACTGTCTACTTACTTCGATAACAAAAACTGATTGCAACATCAAGATAATGATACTGTATGAAGCAATTTTTATATTTCAATCTATGCCAGATGGATCTTGTGCAAAGAAAACTAAATCTAGCAAAAAAGGTATTAAATCCACAAAATCCACCAGAAACAGACTTGCACATTATCAAATCATAGACAAGTTCATCAAATCATACACAAGTCACTCCACTTATCCATTTCCAAGACATATTACCTGTACTTGCATACAGTATACATATATGGTTGAAATGCAACACCTGGAACCAGCTGGGATTGTCTAGGAGTTAAGACAAAATATTCTTCAATTTTATTGTAAACAGGTCATAAGCTCAATGTAAAACTCCTCTTTCCAGCAATTTACTCCTTAGGATTATATTCCCAATGGATGATTGTTTTACTTTTTTACAAAACAATGGCACTACAATGGCCGTTCTCAATCGAATAAGAAATTCATAGACATTACAGAATCTCAAGTAACACTACAGTTTTTGAAGTCAATATTTTAAGTGAATTAAAATGTATTAAGTTAAGATATTTGTTCTATACAATTTAAACTATACAGAAAATTACTCCATGTGTCATAAAGGTTTATATAACTTGCATGTTTTTGCTGGATAATTTCTAAGGTTTTCTAGATAGGCAAAATGACTAATTTAAGGATAATGTATGTTTGTGTAGACTGACTCACTCAATTAACTAGCCTTGAGCAAAACTTGTTTAACTACAGGAACCCTACATGCACATTCTGACGAAATGAAAGTTTGTTATGACACAAGTGTCAAGCAAAACTGTGCCAACTGAGACTTCCAGGTATGTTCAGGTGAAGCTTTTCTTGTTTGAGTTTAATTTTGGCCAGTCTCATCTTATAATGAACAGGTTTATGACCTTATTTTCACATTACAAATTATTTTGAAACACTGTACACCAGATTAAGAGAATTTACATATCATGCTTAATTCTTTATGGACTGAATTAGCCCACCATGTTATCATGGACTTCTCATCACTCCATAAAAAGCTAAGCCCTACTTAGTAGGTTTTGTGTACAGACCCCCACCATCACATACTGATTGGTGTGAATATTCTGAACTTCAAGTTGATAAAATTTCAAATGAAGAGAAAGAATTTTACATTCTAGGTGATATAAATAGAGACCTTCTCAATGATCAAATAAAAATGAATTGGGTGGATTTAATTACTTCATTGTAAGAGTAAAACTGAAATGTTATCCCTCAATCATGAAGGCATTTATACTGATAATCCAACTGGCATTTCAAACATTTTTAATGACTTTTTTGTTCAAATTGCTGATAAACTTAAAGAACCCAGGACTTCATCTGATCATCTGGAAACAAACATTTTTGTGCTAAAATCTACTAAACAATATAAAGTTTGAAATTCCTGAAATGAGTTCAGAATTTTTGTTGAAATATGTTTTAAAAAAATGGATGATTGTAAATCTAGAGGACTTGATATGATTGGACCAAGGTTACTAAAGGCAGCTGCACCTGCAATTGTAGGGAGTATAGCTTTCATCTGCAACCAAAGTATTAGGTCTAATCAATTTCCACAAACATGGAAAACTGCCATGGTTATACCACTGCATAAAGCGGGAACAAAAGATGACGTAAATAACTACAGACCCATCTCTATCCTTCCTTGTCTCTCCAAATTACTAGAAAAACATGTACATGATTCTTTTCTCAACTATTTTAACAATTATGATCTTATTCATGATAATCAGTCTGGCTTTTGACAGAATCACTCCTGTGAAACTGCACTTGTATCTTTGATTGACAAATGGATGAAAGCAATAGATCAAGGAGAAATGGTAGACACTATTATGGTTGATTTTCATAAAGTTTTTCACCTTGTAGACCATGAAATTTTGCTTGAAAAACTAAAAATCTATCCATGCAGTGAAAACTCCCAAAACTGGTTTGCTTCTTACTTAACCGATAAAGTGCAAAACATATCTTTAAATGTTCAACTTTCCCAAAGTAAAAATATTAATTGTGGGGTACCACAGGGCTCTATCCTTGGACCTCTGTTATTCATTCTATTTATCAATGACTTACCGCTTAAGATTGGAACTTCAATTTCTTCCATTGACCTCTATGCAGATGATACTACACTGTCTGAGATGGGTAAAACCAAAATGGTACTTGAAAATAACTTACAAGATGCTCTCAACAGACTTCAATTATGATGCAAGGAAAACAGTATGATCATAAATACAGAAAAGACGAAAGCCCTTCTACTTACAACGCAACAAAAATGAGCAAGTCTAGATAGCGACGTACTCCAGGTTCTATTTGCCAATGTGAGCCTTAATATGACCTCTCATGATAAAATTCTTGGTGTATTCATAGATAACAATCTTACTTGGTCTATTCACATTAAACATGTTCCAAAAAAGGTTCATTCTTATCTTTGGCTACTTAAGAAAATCAAAACACACATTCCTTTTCAGTATAGGGTCATCTTCTATAATAGTTATATTCAGCCATGTCTGAACTATTGTAATGTAATTTGGGGTAGTAACCTCTAATTCAAACATAACAACACTTTTAAGACTCCAAAAGAGGGCTTGCTATTTAGTTCTAGATCAGTATATAGACAATTTCCAGGATGTAATAAATAATATAAAGATCTTAACAATACATGAAAGAATATTTCTTAGAATGGACAAATTGATGTATAAAGTATCCAGAAAAGTCATTTCTGTCTATCTAGGCAATATCTTTCACCAAAGAGATGTTGATGGTACTCCAAATTTCTTAGAAAGGCCAAGTACCCAGAAAAGTCATTTCTGTCTATCTAGGCAATATCTTTCACCAGAGAGATGCTTATGGTACTCCAAATTTAAGGTCCATAAGAAGTAAAATACACATTATACCAAGGCCAAAGAAGGAATCATTTTTAAAAAAAGTTTTGAATATACTGGTCCACTGGTATGGAACAACATTCCCAGTGACATAAGGAAGGCTCCTAGTATTTCTTCTTTTCATAATCAATGTCTCATTGGATGAAATCTTTAGTCAACTGAACAGTTCTAGTACAATGAATACCACCTGCTTTTCTGTAATTTCGCATCATTTTCACAGTTGAAGTTTTCAATGCAGTATGATATTTTATATTTTATAACATGTTTATGTGTTCATGATGCCTGTGCATATGTTCCAGGCTTGATACTTTGATTTTTTTAAAATCACTTAATTATCTAGTGTCAAGCCACATTCTTCACAACATGTTGTATATAATGTATATATTGTACATAACAGATAGAAGGCCTCAAGGTAGATTAGTTCCAGTTACCGTCTCTAAATAAAGTCTTTATTATTATTATTATTATTATTATTATTATTATAGAGGTGTGATACTGTAACATAAAATATAACCAACAATATTTTTTTTTAATGGCAGAAAATGTTTCTTCTACACAGATACAATTAATATGTTCATCACTTTGGAAAGACTCTTAAACACAATCCATCACTTTGGAAAGACTACACAACCAAGTGAGAAATGGTTATCTTTGATTTGGTTGTGGTGTATATATATATATATATATATATATACAGTATATATATATATATATATATATATATATATATATATATATATAACCAACACAGGCTGATCCAACACTAGAAGAACTGGCCCTAAGGTTAAAAATAATGCTGGAATTGAGGGATAAAGTAATCATAGATGGAGATATGAATTTCACTGACACTGATTGTTCAATTTCATACAGGAGTACAAATACTTCTTGTACGGGCAGAAAAAAACTTTAAAATGACTTTTTTTAATAAAAATTTGCATCTCCTTGAGGTGTCTGGTGCTCAGACTATATTCACAAGCCATGGACAATAAACTGCTACATTCTTTATTCACCCATAGAAGTCTGTAACAGGATTTTCTTCTTTCTCAAGAAAATGAATAAATCTGCTTAACCAATCATTGCTAGCCCCAGTAAAACTTTCTCAGACTGTTGAAAAACATGATCTTTCATGCTGATAAACTGAGCCAATTAAATTCTCTCTTCCAATCACCTCATCTCATTGACTGATAAGAGATCATAGCTGCAATACCCTCCCATAACCAATAAAAACTTAGATTGTAGGTCTTTAACAAATGAGTTTCAATATCTGTGACAAAAAAAACGTGAAGAGCAATCTTCACTGTCATATGCCTGTATTTAATGAAATGTCCATGTGTACCCAAAACTCTTTATCTACATCTGCTGCATTGATCTCACATCCTGATTCAAACAGGAAATAAGCTGGTGTCAGCTGTTACAGTGTTAGGTGTAATGTGCTGAATAGAGCATAGAGTACAGGCTATATAATCAGTGGAATGAATGCAAAACTGGTATAAAGTTATGCTTACATTCATTGCTTGCAATACATACACATGTATCTAATTATCAGTACAAGGTCTTACTTCAAACAGTAATATTTTAAAGTAAATTCACATTTTTGGTGGGATACCCATTTTCTGGAATTTCATAGTATCTACATCAAACCAAAAATTTAATGACCCACTGAATACTAATACTCTGCGAACAAGAAGAAAGTCCATGAATTTAAATAATGACAAATATTGATATTTTATTCTCTCAAAACCATAGAAATTTGGATAAACAAGAAAAAGATGATTTCATGATACTACATTGGGCAACTGCCAGCACAAATCCCCAAGCTTTTATTACATCAACACAAGGTCATCCTATCAAAACATGTATCATCAGTTATGGAGGACTTTTATAATATCTACCTAAGGACTTGCTACTAGGGCTTGTATCATCAGTTACAGAGGACTTTTATTACATCTACTTTTGCTAAAGAAGTAAACAAGTAGGTAAGGGGCCTGTGGGACAGAACTCCTAGTAGGACAAAGCTTCTTGAAGTTCCTGCATTGTTTTCAAGTTTCTTGAGCATAATTGTAACCACTGGACTGAAAAGAAAAACATCTACCTGGAAGACCTCATTCAGAAACTAATCCACCAGTTCCAAACCCGGATAAAAGAGGTGGGGTTGGGCATAGAGACAGTAACCCATTCCATAAAAACTACCCAGGTAATTAACCTTGTATGAATGAATGAATGAATGAATGAATGGATGGATGGATGGATGGATGGATGGGTGGGTGGGTGGATGGATGAAGGAATGAATGCAGTAATGAATGAAAGGATGATCTGTAAAGTAAACTTGCTCCAGGAAGCATTCTGGTTGTTTCTTGCTCATTGGAAGTGGGGACACACCTGCTTGGCCCCACACCCACTCAAAGCACTTTGGTGCTAATTATACAGAAGTCACCTAATAGTGAATCTATTTGCTGAAGCATGAGCTACCTGCTTTCTATTTTGAATACAACTCATACTGTAAAATGATCAATCTTAGGCGAATGTATGTCTTTATTGACATAAATAGCTCATGACTGTTTACAGTGTATTTTTACATTTGTTTTATTTTTCAACAATTCTGTTCTACCACTTGCACTTCTGGAAATTCTCAAACTGACTAGAGTAAATTAAAAAATGTAAAATTAATAAAGGATAAATCAACCTGAAACTCTGCAGGCTACCATGTACATGTAAAAAGGAATTCCAGGTCATATTGTATTGAGCCAAGACTGCTATATTTAAAAGTCGATGTAATTTAATGTCCTATGTGAGGTGTACATAACAAGGTATTGAGTGTGTGTGTGTGTGATTTGGACTTTTAACGTAGCTTTAACAATTTTTCAGTCAGATCGCTATGATGTCTGCAGTGTGGCAGTTTATAGTGATATCTAGCACTGGGGCATCATGTCGCATACATGTAGCATGATGTCCCACCCAGTCATATTATCCTGACACCAGGCAGACAAGTCCTGACACTAACCTCTTAATGATGAGTACCAAGCAAGGCAACTGTAAGTACCATTTTTAAGTCTTTGTATGACTCAGCCAGGAATCGAACCCATGACCTCCTGCATCTGAGGTGGATGCTGTAACCACAAGGCCACCAGAGCGGTTACACAAGACATTGAATACACCAGGCCTAAAATTTAACATAAATTTCCTTGTAACCAGAAAGATTAATAGACTGAGAAACCAGTCCTTTTCTTGAATCTTTTAGTCCTTCTCACAAAACAATGTCACACAACATATCTATATTAACAACACTCAAATAAGACCATCATTCATAATCCAAAAGTATCCATCTTGCTTCAGAAAACCACTGAAGCTGCTTGAAAATATTCATCACAAGTTCACAACAGGATTAAAATTTGATTATCTAGAAATTAACATGACTGGGAAAATATCTGTCAGAAGCTTCATCATCCAGAACAAAAAATAAATAAGATAAAAAAACAAAGACCTCATTCACCCTGGTCATTCTATATTGTAACTCTACAAACAAATCATTTCTCATAGATACTGTTGAGCTAAAGTGAAATCAAGGTGAGGTCTCTCATGACAGTATCAGTTTTTGGTGGATTTACAAACAATAGGAATCTCAAAATGGAATATATATTTGTCTCTATAAATGCTAATCCTTTAAAGATAGAATGGTTCATCATAATAGGGATTTTTATGAAAATGGCACTACAATCACATTTTGATGTTGTTGTTTTGGGTTTAACACCAATTCTCAGCACATGATAGGCTCTATATGGTGGCCAGTATAACAAGAACATAAATCTAGTTTACAGTCTTTGACATACAACTTTATTTTATCAATCTAAGAAAACCAGTCAAGATTTATACAGCCTTGCTTTCAAATACAAGAAGTCAAATTCCAATTGTTCTAACTCTGTAGGGAGCAACTGAATCATGCAGATTTATGCAATTAGCTCCAAGAGAACTTAGCCACCATCCAATCATTTAGATATTTTTTAAAATACCTATGACATAGTAAATACATGTATATGCTGACGAGCGATAAATGAATCTTAATTAAAAACTAGCCATCAGACTATTAAAATCATGAAAACTACAGGGCCAACAAGTTATTTACTTGCCACAGGCTAGCAGACTATCACAAATTTCTGGCCCTGAATATAACTAGCAATAATTACAATTAATTGGATGATTCAAATTATGAAAACAACCAGCCCAACAAGAAATTTACTAGCCTCAAGCTAGTATTATCCCTAATTTTTGGCCTGGAATATAACCAGCAATAATTACAGTTAATCATTAATTGGACTATTCAAATTATGAAAACAACTAGTCCAACAAGAATTTACTAACCTCGGGCTAGTGGACAATAACTTTTTGTTTCCCCTGTAGTCACCTATAAATAACTAGATATAATTATATAAAATTTCCAAACAAGACATTAAATCATGCAGGGTATTGCAAGCTTTATATTTTTTTCCTGTTTATTTTGTTTTATACACTTCTTGCTTTTACAGGAATGGCAGCTTAAAGTCTTCAGCCTTATGTCATAATTATCAGGGAGGCCATTAAACAGTCATGCTTCAAATTATCCGTGATGGTAAAATAAATTTTCTGTTTCTCTGTCTAATAAGAATGGTAAAAAAAAATGTTAAGTGTCCATATTACATTTATATACAGCCATGACCAATTCAGACAAATTTGTACCCGTTCATTCTTATACAGATGATTTTGGATTAACACATGACAGCTACATATGACAGCAGAAATCTGTTCTTAGAACTGACTGTACAGATACTAAAGCATTCTAAAATCAAGATTCATAAGGTTTTACAGAGCTCAAAAATATATTTTTCCAGCACCATCCCCTTGTGGCAAACCCCTTTGTGATTTTAAAAACGAAAATTTAATTGAAAGCATAAGATGTTTAAATTTTAGCTACATTTACTCCTGTACAATTAAGGCCATTCCCAATAGCTCATGACTAATTATTGACTTTATATTTCTAAGACCCAAAAAGACGATGTTTCCGGTTAGCCAACTCTCCTTGTTTTTCGTTGCTAACCCAACAAATTTTCCCCCAGGTTAAAAAAAAAATTTTAAATAAATTTTACAAGAATGAAATTGATTTGTATATCAAACTAAGGTGTTTTTGCCCAGTACTTGATTAAAGTGCTTAGTATATAATATATACCAATCATATATATATATATATATATATATATATATATATATATATATATATATATATATATATGTGTGTGTGTGTGTGTGTGTGTGTGTATAAAATTAAAAAATATTTATTAAAAACAATTAAAATCCCAAAACTGACTTTTGCATATATATTATAGTAATGTTTAAAAGATTTGAAAAACATCTTTCAAAAAAATTAAAAATCCCTAAACTGATTTGTGCACCTAAATGAGCTGTTTTAATCCAATACTTTAAGTACCAGGGACTATACTACTCATTGTATGTATATATATATATATATATATATATAAACATTACATATCCGTTTTTGTTTTTTGTTTTTTGTTTTTTTGTTTTTGTTTTTTATTATCTGCTTTGTTTGGGGGTGTATGGGGGGGGGGGGTATATTTCTGATGTCAGAAGAAGGTAAAAAAACTGAGATACTTGTTGGTCTATCTTAAATACCTATACTCAGTGCACTGTGTCGCACGTGCTATGCTTTTGTGTCAAATAGCTATGGGCGTTTTTCATTCCGTATATAATAAAAACAATAAAATTACATTGTTTCAGTCTGCTTAATTCATCACTGTTTCAACTTTCCTGCAGTTTAATATGATAAGCTGTTGCCTGAAATTTGGTACACTGGACTTTGTACGTGTATCACCGTTTGATGGGTCCCTTTTTAAAGGTGACGGTATTATTCATCATGTAATCTTGCCTGCTTGTGCGATCTAGAATGATTGATTTTAAAGACTGCTCGAGGCAAGGCGTTAAGTTACTTATGAAGTAAAATTTGATGGTTGACGTAATTTGAACTTAGAGCCTAATAGGGACATTTTATTCTTCTTCATTAAAGATCAAAGAAGAGACAGATAAACTGTTAAAAAAAGGTAAAGAGTACGATTATTTGTTTCAAACAGAGATCAATTTTTTTAAACACCGCTTTGATCATATAGCTAAATAAAAATCTGGGCAATATCAACGGCATCTGAATAAATATTGATCTACAATGGCGAAATGATGAAGAGGATACCTGGAACACTAATTGTTACTAACAATGTTCGGTGCCAATGGAGTCCCTGTTTTCTTTAAAAGTTCAAAATGTTTAAATAAACTACACGCCTCGGAGAATTATAATGGGCCTCGGTGTCTCTGGTCGTGCGACTACGATTATTACCTGACGTCTGCTTGCCCTGAAGTCGCACATCAAAGCAGTTTACAAAGTAAAATAATTAAAACACTTACCCCAGACATTAAGCCACCCAAAGATTCTGCTTGGAAAAGGAATATCCTTTCTATTATAAGATGAAAGTGCCATCACGTTTCTCTATGTTTTACATGTAGTATATTCGCAAGTAGTAGTACATCGATTGAACGCGTCCCGATAACTCACTTCCCCTTTCACATTTTGTCGTATCCGCCACTCAGAGCAATGATTCATCAATCGCACCGTTTCGAAATGACGAGGCTCCATAAAGGGTATGTCAAAAACTGTAAGGTTGTAGTAGCTAGCAGTATGAACATAATTTATTTCTAAAGACGCAAAATAATAAATAGAAACACTGTTTTTGGTATGTTGCATTATTTTCATATAAAGCACTATACTTATATATTTTAAGGAGTTATTGTATTTGTCGATCGAACTTAACACCAATCTGTAACATTTAAATCGAGCGATAAAACAACATAAGAACGAGGAAAAAATCTTTCATGTAAGTCCTGTTATATTCTATTACAGAAAAGAAAGAAATAAAAACTCATAAATAAACAAGTAATGATTAAAGAAGAAAATAACTTTCATAAAATATCTGAGTATGGATTGGTAAAATACATATTGGAGGCATTCTTGGTAAAGATCGGTAAAATGGGTCATGGAGACATGTTTGGATCAAACTCTAAGTAGAACAATGCTATAACCGATAAGTGTTAATAAAAGTTACGTTTCCTTCTTAAGCATTTTCAATTATTAATTGGCCGTCTGTATAGTCTACTAGTGTTCCTTACCAAAAACTATATGAAAATATTCCATCATTTACATACTCTCTCTCTCTCTCTCTCTCTCTTTATATATATATATATATATATATATATATATATATATATATATATATATATATATATATATATATATATATATATATATATATATATGTGTGTGTGTGTGTGTGTGTGTGTGTGTGTGTGTGTGTGTGAACGATAAAGATAAAAGATACAATGTCATATATCTAAATATCTGTTTACTCCAAACACCCGTCTCTTTACCGATTTTCCTATTTATCTATCGAGCTTCCTTATGATTTGTTGCTAACAAAATACAACCCAAAATTAAATTTAAGTTACAATTATCTTTTACTTAATAATTCACAGCATTTTTTAAAACTGATTTATGAAGTGTATATTCAAAGAAAACATGTTGCAACACGTTGTTTTACAAAATACAATTATTTCTTAAGCCTAGAATATTCTTGGCCAGGTTAAGTTTTGCTTTGAAACATATTAATTTCTAATTTTAAAAAATAATGACTGTCAACGAAACGATTGTATATTTTAAGACGACAAGATGCACCACGACTAAGAAGTCATGATATAATTTATATCGCAATAGATACGTTTCGACAATACCTTTTTCTGATTGTATTTACAACACATTTTACAATTAGCTTGATTTTGTCATCACTATGAATAGTTGTTTTCCAACCATTTAAATCAATGGACACTGTATTTCATCATAAAACCAGCCGTAATACATTTTTTTAAAAATTGTATTATCAAAAGTATTCAATTCAGTGACGGATTACCCATCAAGTACACTAAACACGTGCTTATGGCACTAGCCCAACAAAGGCACAAGGAAACATTCATATTAATTGTTAATGATAAAATTGAATGAATTATATATGAACATTTCGATCTGCATGTACGAGTAATTAGATTTGGAATGATGGCAACACTGGTATTTTCCCACGTTATTAGGTTTTAATATTGTTATTCATTTATTTTATTTTTTTTTAATTATTTTTTGTTGGTTTTATTTTTAGTTTCATATGAGGGCACTAAAATATTTCCAGTGCTTAGGGCCTTAATCTGACACTGATTAAACTTTGTAAGTCCAGTAATTTCGTCTACTTGTAAGTGCCAATACATTCTTAAAACTGCAGCATTTTATTTACTTGTTAAGTTGACTAGTTCGTAAACAATGTGACCAACAAGCACGCTAGTAGACATATATTATACTATTCCTGGTAAATCAAACGGAAATCGCGATATATGTACCACCATGCAAATATAGGCATCCCTGATTCGTATTTCTCTCTCTCTCTCTCTCTCTCTCTCTCTCTCTGGACAAATTGAGCTTGGTTTCGCATATTCAGATCTGAATCATGTTTAGTGTGTGCAATTTACTGTAAATGTATTTTGTTTATATAAACAACAATCACATAATATCGCGTTTAACGTTACTGTTTTTAAAGATCGACAAATTTAATAAATTACCCTTAGAGAACCCCGTTTAACAACAAAAATTGTAAACATGCAAGATAATCCGCACCAATAACAAATCCCTTTGCAAATATCGCTCATAAAACAACGAAATTATGTCGCTGTAAGTTGTTTTATTCAAATAGAATTGTTGCTTTAATTTAATTCAATTGTTCCTTTGAGTAAAATGATAAACTTTCGTGGCGAATTAATCATTAACGCACGTGCTGGTATTCGATGGAGTGCTATATTTATCATGAAAAATCACGTGGCTCATAATGGTAAACATTGCCTTGTCGTCTAGGTGGGTTGACACCGTTATACAATCTGCTGCAGAAGCGTGTGCAAAAATCACGCTTCATATGAAATAACTGAAGTATTGATAAGCAATGCACTTAAACATGCTTCGTGTGGTTTGTTTCCTTAGATAAGGCACACTATGTGGATGTAAACCAGTAGCTTCTTTCTTTTTACATTTTGTTTTTATTCTAACCACTTCATCAATCTGATTAAAATTAGCCCACAGTGAGATCTGCTTTTAATCATACTGACCCCAATTTTACGGCGTAAGTCTTTTAATCGATAAGAATACAATGTAAACGCTATTATTCAAGTAGTAGATATAAAAACTGAATGAATAATTAATATATTGATGATGT
This sequence comes from Sinohyriopsis cumingii, assembly GCA_028554795.2. NCBI lineage: Eukaryota > Metazoa > Mollusca > Bivalvia > Unionida > Unionidae > Sinohyriopsis > Sinohyriopsis cumingii. The sequence goes on from CM068840.1 coordinate 30,229,325, forward strand.
TTTAGATATTTGGACGGACCGTTTCATAAAAACAGTAGACATACATGCCACTTTAAAAAACACAGGATAAAGAAAGATCACCAGCCAGGCTGGATCTCCACTGAAATGTTAGATGCAATAAAACAAAGAGACCAGCTCGTATCTGTAGGAAATCTAACTAGGGACGGCATTTCAACTTTGTTCGGGGGGGGGGGGGGGGGCAAAATTTGATGGGGGGGGGGGTCAAAACTTGACGGGCTTGTTATTTTTCGTATATAGGCAACATCAATTTTACGTTTCACAGCACATGCAAATTGCGGGGGGGGGGGGCCTGAATCAAACTGAATATAGTATTTTTGATAAGTTAATAAAATGACACGTCAAGCCAAACAAGCGCACTACGAAAAAGTGCTTGATAAAAAAATAGAAATAACTCGAAAGCTATCTGGAGAGATTTTACAGTTTGGGAAATGTAAAACTGAAATTTTATCCCTCAATCATGAGAGCATTTATAATTCAACTGACATCTAAAATATTTTTAATGACTTTTTCGTTCAAATTCCTGAAGAAAAAAACTTGATGAACCCATAACTTCATCTGATCATCTGGGACTCGAAACTTTTTGTGCTATAAAATTCCCATACAACATAAAGTTTGAAATTCCTTAAATGAGTCCTGAATTTGCGCGAAATATAGTTTTGAAGAAAAAAATGAACCATTGAAAAGCTACAGGACTTGATATGATTGTACCAAAGTTACTAAAGGTAGCTACATTTGCAGTTGTAGAGAGTATATATTTCATTTGCAATTAAAGTATTAGATCTATTAAATTTCCACAGACAACTACCAAGATAACATAATTGCATAAAAATGGAACAAAAGATGATCTAAATAACTACAGACACATCTCAATCCTTCCATTTCTTTCCAAGTTACTAGAAAAATATGTACATGATTCTTTTTCAATTATTTCAACACGTATGGTCTTATTTATGTTAATTAGTCTGTCTTCAGACAGAATCACTCCTCTGAAACTTCACTTACATCTTTGTTTGATAAATGGCTGAAAGCATTAGATCAAGGATAAATGGCAGGCTATATTATGGTTGATTTTCGTAAAGCTTTCGAGCTTGTAGACTGTGAAATTTTGATTGAAAAGCTATAAATCTGTCAATGCAATGAAAACTTCCTAAAGTGGTTTATTTCTTACTTAACTGATACAATGTATAAAACATCTATAAAAGCTTACCTTTCTAAAAGTAAAAATATTAATTGTGGAGTACCACAGGGCTCTATTCTTGGATCTCTGCTATTCATTCTATCCATCAACGACTTACCTCTCAAAATAGGTACTTCAATTTCTTCCACTGACCTCTGTGCAGATGAAATTACACTGTCTGAGATGGATAAAACTGAAACTGTATTTGAAACTAATTTACAAGATGCTCTCAGCAGATCTCAAATATGGTGCAAGAAAAACAGTATGATCATATGATCATAAATACAGAAAAAAAGCCCTGCTAGTTACAATACAACAACACAGAGCAAGGTTAGATAGCGATAAACTCCATGTTCAATTTAAAATGTGAGTTTTAATATGGCCTTTCATGACAAAGTTCTATGTAGATGACAATCTTACTTGGTATATTCACATTAAACATGTCTCATAAAAGTTTTTTTCTTATCTTTGGCTACTGAAGAAAATCAAAACACACATTCCTATTCATTATATGGTCATCTTTTATAAAGGTTATATTCAGCCATATCTGGACTCTTGTAATGTAATTTAGGGTAATGCCTCTAATTCAAGCATAACAACACTTTTAAGACTCCAAAAGAGGACATGCCGTTTAATTCTAGATCCATGCATAGGCAATTTCCAGAATGCAATGAATAATATAAAGAATAATGAATAATATAAAGATTTTAACAATACATGAAAGAATATTTCTTAGAAAAGTCAAATTGGTGTATAAAGTATCCAGAAAAGCCATTCCTGTTCATCTAAGCAATATCTTTAAACAAAGAGATGTTGATAGAACTCCAAATTTAAGGTCCGTGAGAAGTAAAAATTAAATTATACCAAGGCCAAAGAAGGAATTGTTTCAAAACTATTTTCAATATACTGGTCCACTGGCATGGTACAACATTCCCAGTGACATACGAAAGGCGGTTAGCGTTTATTCTTTTCATAATTGGTGTCTCAAATGGATGAAACCTTAAGAGAAGTGAACAGTTCTAGTAATATAAATACTGACTGCTCTTTTGAACTTTTGCATCATTTTCACAGTTTAATTTTTCCATGCAGGATATTTTATATCTCATATATGTTTATGTGTTCACAGATGCCTGTGCATATGCTCCAGGCGTGATACTTTGATTTTTAGAATCACTTAATTATTTAATGTCAAGCCAGATGTTTTATATTACATTGTATATACTGCATATATTGTACACAAGAGCTAGAAGGCCTCAAGGTAGATTAGTTTTGTAACTAACTGATTTACCTTCTCTAAAAAAAAGTCGTTATTATTATTATTATTATTAATTCCACGAGGAAATCTCAAGTTGTACTATCTAAAAGCTAATAAAATATGCGTTGTATTCATCTAACATTTCCTTCTTGTCTTCCTTCCTTCCTTTTGTTCTATAAATCAGTACTCTGTGAAAGAAAATTCCTCAAGAGAGAGAGAGAGAGTTGAGGCGGGGGGGGGGTGCCTTATAGGAACCCCTGCATACTTAAATGGCAGTTCTGAATCAAGCCATCACACATACTAGTTATGGGGCCCCGAGTGGCCGAGTGGTCTAAAGCGCTCTCCGTTACGGATCACTGCCATCTCACCTCTGTCTACGTGGGTTCGAGTCTCGGATTCGACCAATGTGGGTATGTGAGAAAGCTTGCCAGTAGCTTCTCGTGGGTCGGTGGTTCTTCCCGGGGTTTTCCCGGGTTCTTCCTCCACCATTAATACTGGCCGCAATGCATAGCCTATCGTGTGCTGAAAAATGGCGTTAAACCCCACACCACCACCACCACCACCACATACTAGTTATAACTGATCTGTTTTAAAGTTACACTGCAAATAAAACCAAGATAAAGACGATATAATTTTATTATCAGTCATCAGTCACCTCTGTTGTATTCTACGTAAATTATATATTTAAATATTTTTCTTTAGGTATCTCTCTTGTTAGTTGGTTATGTTGGGTTTCTTGAATTAAACAATTCGCTTTCAACAGAATATTGCTTTTATTCTGTCTGCCTCTAGCTTAGCGAACTCCAACTCATCTTCCATGGTTTCAAGTAGTTTTTCACCTAAATCTGCCCAACCATAGTAATAAAAAAGAAGCTTGGACTTCCATTATATTTCAGTGGTATTCCATATTTAGCTGAAATATATCTAGCTGACTTAATTCTAACCGTTAAAAATAAATAAATAAATAAATAAATAAATAAATACATAACAAATAAATAAATAAATAAATAAATAAATAAATAAATAAATAAATAAACCAGTATCGGTCTAATACTTGAAATTCTCACTCATTTATTATTATAATATCATTTTATTGCCAGTATTCGGTATACTGCTTTCCATCACATCAATTTTATTTTAGTAAGTGGTTGGGTTTTTAATATTGCATTTAAGTTCGTGGGTAACTCATTACCCATTATTTCAACGTTTTAGTCTTCATAACTAAATGTCATCTCTCTTCCACCGCCTCTCATATGTTTATTTTGTTTTCAGTATCTACCGGTATAATATTTACTCCTTCATTATTTTTTATTTATTAAAAAAACGTTTTATTTTCTTTTTTTTTTCTCTTTGCTCAGTCTTATTTACTTCTTTTACTCCATCACACATGGTGGATTTGTACACTGTGCAAGTGATTTTCTATTTTTTAATTTGTTCATATCTAAATGGCGACAGCAATTGAAATTTCCTCAGACGTTTTGTATGTATTTCTTTTCACCCCTGCATTTTACACTATCTTCGTTCTTCGTATGTTTTTATAAATTTATAAATCGAGAGAAAAATGTCCAGAGTTAATTATAGCTTGTATATTTTTTGTGTAGTGATATCTTTTATGATTTGGGGGGATGGATTGATGAAATACCGTTTCAGCACAATTTCTTTGCAACAGAAATCATTGCTTGATGAGACATTAGTTTTTTTCTTTTGAATTTTGAAGAAATCCAAATTTCCTGTTGTAAATAGCCACAAGAAAAGATGTTTGCGTTGTCAAAATAAATATAATTTGTCATGATAACACAACAAACTGCCTTACTCCTTTTAGTTGTGTGCATCATGAATGAACGAATGACATTAGATTCAGTTGTTGATTAATGTCCATGTTACTGAGTAAATAATCCCCATTCATCCGAAATATGAAATGTTCGTTGATTGCGCACTTCTTTGAACTCCCACATACCTTTTACACCATATCGATTTTAGATTTTAATTGAGCCATAAATCTCTGTAAAAGGTGCGTCATTGATTTCATCTTTGAATACTCCGACAACTGCTTGTTTATGTGTGGCATATCATTTCCCTTTCTCAAACAGCTGGTGTCATCAAATAGCATATTTTCTCTTATACCATGTTAACAACTGCTTGTTAAAACACACACACACACACACATAGATAGATAGATAGATAGATAGATAGATAGATAGATAGATAGATTTAATTTATATTTGATTTCATTTAATTGTTTGTAAGTTTTAAAAAATATATTTTTAATTTCATTACATGTCAAAGTAATTTAATTTTGTTTACTAAGAATTTGATTTTTTCCAGAAAATTTAGTTTGACCAGAATATTTTCATAAATACCTAATAAAAGAAACACTTTCTATTTCTGACTTTGTTCCCGACCTTGATTTCTATTTTTAATTTATTCTCGGAATAAAATGATTGGTTTTTATCAACGTCATACTGGGAGTACATGATTTTAGATTTGTAAACAGCCTGTGTATCTCAATCCTGGGTTTCCCGAAATTGAGCAGTAGTTAGATTTAATAGTGATGTTTAGCGATATTTCTCAGTTTGTGCTTTAACCTTTACACTGGAAAGTGTTTGCTTGTGACCATTTAGGAGTTATATTTATATTTTTATTCAAATTATTGGAATTCTAAGAGAGTAATTTTTTTTCCTAGAAATATTTTAGTGCTAATACAGAATTCGTGGACAAAGACATTTCTTTAAATTTTATTCGGAAATTGAAACACCGGAATTTTATTGTCTGTGGAAGAACGAATAACTATAGACACTACAGCACTATACTGACTACAGTATAAATCATCGCCTTCCATTTTGGATTTTTCGTCGGGACTCGCACTTGAATTCATTAGAATATTTCTTTACTAGGACGTCTAAAAATTTAATTCATGTATTATTCATGGATTATTTTTGAATTTGATTCTTAAAACCGAATTTTTTCCCCTTCATTTTTACAGCGTTTTTCCAGGAAAATACATTATTTGTTAAATTTTTCAAAGCTTGTTGTTTTCATTCTTTCTTTTGTTACTGTTCATTAGAGTCTTGTATGTTTTTAAAGTGTTGTAGCCAACACTCATACAGCAATCTCTTCCTTAGAATAACATATTGATATTGCAACTCCTCTTTGCATTGACTAGTGAGTGTCATCTTTGCTTTTCATGCTAATTATAAAAAACAAATCATTTCCAGTTATAGATCTCCTCTCGAATGATATCTCTTTTTTTTTAAAGCCCCAAATGGCACCGTTTATAATAAATTTCACCATTCTTCAAATCTAAGTTATGGAAGGCAGGAAATGATTTGTTAAAAAAGCAACGCTCTTGGGAATAATCAAGATGTTAGGTTTAAACGACTTTCATATATTCAAGTCAACGAATTAGCTTGTATTTCCGATATTTTTCCAGAATGCTCCAAAAGTAGTGAAGTCATACATTCGAGAAATTCTGTTAGGAACCGATCTAATAAAAATAACATTTGCACGTGGAGCACAAATTTGTTTGAAAGGGAATGAAGAGGGGAAGGCCCTCATTTCTAAGAGAATCTGAGAGGAAAAGCGTGCATTGGATAAAAAAATAAGACTACTGGTCGTCAGCTGGGGAGTTGGAGTATGCACTGAAGAGCGAATACAAACCGATATAGCGTGGTATTAGCTTCTTATATTAATTTCAGAAAGACTGACACTTGTGAGGTGAAGTTGTCGGAATTTCAACATGCACAGTGGAGGGAATGTTGGCATACCTCTAGGTTACTGTCATGTACTTTGTCTGAAATTTCTCTGAACATTGTTCTTGTGGAAATTGTACATGATCTAAAACACACAGTTAACAATAATGACTAATTTCATATGCTCGAAAAATCAACATGAGTTAGTCTAAAAGAAACTATCTTTAGCAATTATTAAAATAGGGAAAATAGATGTTGCCGGATTAGACAATACCAGCTACTTAAAGTGCAATGAATGAATTACAAAATATATAAAATGTCAAAAATGTTATAGGCTATGTTTATACAATTATCTCTTAAGTCCTGGAAGTGAAAATGACCAAGCGGTGCTTGCAGTTTTTTGTTTTATACGCGCACATATGCAATAAAGCCAACAACACCTGTGATGTACAAAGGCTTTGTTTTAAAATAGCCAGTAAAACGAGTGTTGAAAACAGGGGAAATTCTTTTTCTTTCGGAATATAATCCTTATGTAAAAGACGAAACTACTGAGCGCCACCTGAAGTTTACACTGGTGACATCATCAAATCTTGTATTGCAACTTTCGGTTGAAATCGGTTTACCCACGAACGTCGCCGATCAACATCGAATTAATTCGTACAGAAGTGAAAAATGTCAGGGTTTCTCAGTTCGAAGGAGAAATTACATGGCTCATAATGTGATGAAACGTCGATATTATATGGTTTTAAAGAAAACCAACAATGTTTAGGACCAATATCTTTTAACATTCAGTATTTATTCCGATGATAAGGCATATACGACTGGTTGCACGTAATGGCGGCATTGGGTCTTTAAGTTTACCATATTTATTTTCATTCAAACAAATTTTATCAGTTATTCTTTACTTAAGAGATTTTCAAACTGCTTGCGAAACACTGAGACACTCGTCAATTTCAGGAGGTCATTGTTGAAGTCATTTGTTGCTTTCATAGCAAATTAGTATTGAGCTCGATATAGGATAGCAACCATTTGAGTTCGATATAGGATTGCAGCCACTGCATTGAGCTCGATAGAGGATTGCAACCACGGTATCGAGCTCGATATAGGATGACAGCCACTGTATTGAGCGCGATGTGTGATTGCAAACACTGTATCGAGCTCGATATAGGAATGTAATCGTTTTTTCAAGTTTAATATATGATTGCAACCACTGCATTGAGCTCGATAAAGGATTGCAATCACTGTTTTGAGCTAGATGTAGGATTGCAGCTATTTTATTGAGTTCGATATAGGATTACAGCCAGTTTTGAGTTTGATATAAAAGTACAACCACTGCATTGAGCTTGATATAGGATTGCATCTATTTTATAGAGTTCGATATAGGATTGCAACCATTGCATTGAGCTCGATATAGGATTGCAGACACCGTAATAAACTCAACGTAGGATTGTTGACTTCGATATATGATTGTAGATACTGTATTGAGTTCGATATAAGACGCTGTATTAAGCTCAAAATGCGACTGCAAACACTGTTGTTGCTCGAAAAGGATAAATATACGCAGTTTTGTTTCAGTGTTAGTTTTAACTGTACATATATTTTCGGTTTTGTATCGAATGTTGTTGCTGTTGTGGGGTTTAACGCTTTTTTTCAGCACACGATAGGCTATACATGGCGGCCAGTATTAATGGTGGATGAAGAACCCAGGAAAACCCTGGAAAGAACCACCGACCCACGAGAAGCTGCTGGCAAGCTTTCTCACATACCAACATTGGCCGAATCCAAGACTCGAACCCACGCAGACAGAAGTGAGATGGCAGTTATCCGTAACGGAGAGCGCTTTAGACCACCCGACCACTCGGGGCCCCGTATCGAATGTTGTATTTTTCTGTGTCAATGTACATTAGGTTTGGGTTGCCTTTTTTATGAACCACTAATTCTTTTGGAAGGTCTGACAAAACAATTTTCTTCTTTGAATTGTGCATGTGTCAAGAATTTCAAATCTAGCTCAAAAAGGTAGCCGGATTCGTTGTCATCCGAAGTGTGTAAAACATTTTTGTACATTGAATTTATTATTTATTTTTCCTGATTTAACCGATATGTATTATCACACAGTACCATACGAACTATATGACTTTGGTTTTTCACAGTGGTTTCTTTCCATTGTGACGAGCATAGTATTCTTAGTTTGATTTTGCATATCACTGGCTTCATATAAATCCCTCCTTGCATTCCACTATAAGCTTGTTCATAAGCCATGACAAATTCAAGTTCTACACCCGATACCTTCCAACTTGAATCACTGATTATACGTGGTGTACTGTAATATTTAGAACTTGCAATATATTTAGCCAAACATCAGGAAACTCCTAAGAAAACGTAGCATAACATTATTGTAACTAGTAATTACGATGATTGTATAATGTTTGAAGGTTAAACTATTCGACGACACCCTTAACGTACTGATAATATTCTCATGACATATTCGAGTTAAACAGTGTTGAATAAAATTTCTCAGTAAGTGGTGTTGAGTTTACGTTGCATCTGTAAAAAATGTATCAAGATTACTCAAAAGGATACGAACCCTTCTTCGGAAATCTTATTTACATACGTTAAAACAGTCAATATTGTTTCAACAACTTTTGGTCGCTCTCTGATCATGATCCTGCCTTATTAACTCCTTGATGAGCAGGTGTGTTGGACAAATTATCAATGAATATTACGACGAATTTAAAATATTTGAAATTTAAATTTCAACTATGTGAGCAGAACCTCTGTCATTTCCAGTTAAATGACCAGGCCTCCTTGTATAATTTTCAGGTATAATTTTATCGCAGATGTTAAATAAACGTTTCTTGAATTTAAAAAATGTTTGTTACTCTCCTAGGTGAAAAGCAGATATTTTGCATTTTTATATTTAAGTGTTTGATACTCAACGAGTTTCAGCATACTTGAATACAATCTGTTCACGTGAGGACGACAGACTTGTATTCTTTGTGATTTAACTTGAGATACCTAACACTCTGTGAAAATGCGTTTCAATGTTGTTGTTTTTTTATTGTTGTTTTAGCTGTACCTATGATTTATGAACTTATTTGTATCATCTTCATATTTTCCATTAACACCTCCAAAAACCTGAGTAATGATTGACACTTGATGTTTCAAATTGTCCAAATTAAAGACTGAACACTACAGTGCATGATATCAAAATTATTTACTATACAAAATTATATGCATTATGTACATCTTTATTTGGCGGCCGAGTAAGTAAGGAAGTAGAGTATACTTTCATGGACAATATGATAAAGGGAATACTATATTTAGGGCTGTTACTTAGTAACAAGCAAAAACAAACTCAAACTACTTCCAGGGCAGATGTCACTTACAAGTAGAAACTCGGAAACGAAAGAGAAAATACATAAACACCAGAAAAAGGTAGGACAACGATAATAACACGTACAGCCATTATATTTAAATCGATATGGGGAGATCCTAAATTTCTATCTAGTTATATGTGTTGGGACGGGGCTGTTGGATGTCCACTGAAAAAAGAGATTTTACTCAAAAGAGACATTCAACAGTAACAGTAAAATGTTAAGCTATCGTTACTAATCAATAACCCTTTACAAAATTATTTTTTGGGAGTGTGGGTTGGGGGTTAATACATCATAAAAAGCAATATTTAAATGAGAAATCAATAAAAACCATGGGCAAATTTATATGCATTACACTTTGTTAAAAGCTGTCCATTCTGGCCTGTTGTATGAAAAGTTCCAAAACGTTTTCCAGATATATTAATTCAAATAATAACTTTACATTTTGTTTATTGAAAATATTCAAATGGTATTTTGGTTAAAAAAATCTAAATGCTATAACCATATTTTCGTGGGTTTAATGCCATTTTTCAGCACATTATAGGCTATAAAGTATATCTTGTGGAGGAAAAGCCCGGGAAAACTCTGGAAAGAAACAACACCCACTGGAAGATACCAGTAAGCTTTCTCATATACCCACATTGACCAGGCCGAAGATTCGAACCCTCATGGACAGAGGCGACATTTCAGTGATCAGAAAAGTCAAGCGCCTAAGACTATATGGTCACCCTCATTCATATTGTAATATGCAAACTTATTTTCTTCTTTATGGTTTTTATGTTACACTTTGAATGATGTTACAATATGATGAGCAGGTTTGTTGGACAAATTATCAATGAATATTACAACGAATTTCAAATATTTGTGTATTGTGTGTAACTGTGTATTGACCGAGCGAATGAACTAACATCCCTGCGAGTGTGTCCGCTACAAAATGTAGTTCTACGATTTTTCTTCTTGTTCACAATAACACATGCAAATTGATAAGTCGATTGTACTCTGCCTGTTTCTATTTTTATTCACATTTACTAAATCCAAATAAGACACACTCATGATTTAAACATGAAATGTTTTTTTATGACGAAAGTAGTGCACTGCAAACATGGTTACCTTTTTGTACATTGAACCTGAACTGTCAGGCATTCATGTACTGGCGTATGGAAATTAGGGTGGAATAGAAACTAAGTGATGACGAACCAACAAGAGGTAATTAATATATTTTAATATATTGACAGTTCATCGAGGTCATTATTCTGCTTTAATTAACATTTCTAAAGACTAAAGAATTCTCTATCTCTCGCCGCTTTGGACGGCTTGACTAACATTACTACCATTCATTGGTTCAGAGACAACACTCGTATTTTCATGGATTTTCACATGTATCTAGCTATGATAATCCAGAGAGAGAGAGAGAGGGCAGGGACAACCATTTGGACATTTTTATATTTAATACTTAATAATCGATTTTTAGAACATTATAATAGGTTTAAGAAACAACAAAAGATTAAAATACAATACAGTATGTGTGCCTCGTAATTGACAAATTAACATATAGGCCTAGTGTCACTGGCTATTGCAACTATGTATCATTGATATTATGGACACTGTATATAGATCCCAATTAAAGTGTAAACATGCTGTTACGACGAACCAGATTACTGTAGCTTACTTGGTACAAGTTCAGTTTTAATGTTTTCGTCCAGTGCAATATGTTTTTCTCTCATTCCAGATTTGTGCTTATTTTGTTAATTACACACGAGAGGAGAATGGAAAAATGAAAGGATTCCAATGAAAAATTGTGTACCATTTTAATATCATTTAGAAAACAGGGACTATTAATAATTTTTATCGTTATTTTCATATGTCATTTATGAATAATGAATGAGTAGAAATTCACCATTGATCTATAGGCCTGCAGTTGAAAGAATATTTACATATTTGTATTATTGCGCTATGGGCGGATCACAGTTTGACATACCAATAGTATTGGTATATCAATTTGCTTTATACCAACACTTTAAATGTCATGTTATATTTAATGTATGTGGTGTGTATATATGTATATAATAATACTAATACTAATGTGTGTGTGTGTGTTTAAAAAATGGTAAATAACTCTAGCAATCCTTTATATTCAAGTTCAAAAATGTGCATGTGTGTGTGATTTGGATTTTTAACGTAGCTTTAACAATTTTTAAGTCATATCACTATGATGTCTGCAATGTGACAGATTATAGTGATGTCTAGCACAGGGGCATCATGTCGCAGACATGTAGCAAGATGTCCTACCCAGTCACATTATCCTGACACCAGGCCGACCAGTCCTAACACTAACCTCTTAATGCTGAGTGCCAAGCGAGGCAGCTGTTAGTACCCTTTAAGTTTTTGGTATGTCTCGACCGGGGATCGAACCCACGACCTCCCGCATCTGAGGCGGATGCTCTAACACCTAGGCCACTGGAGCGGTCAGTTTAAAACTGAAACATTACTCTCAATTTAACTTAATGGAAACTGTAAAATTCCAGATGATGGCAAGTTGTCCTTAAATGTATGTTCAAATTTAATGAATAATTCCTGTGATTTTTTAAACTAAAATATTAGTTGCTCTATCAAATATACTAATGACCTTGGAGATATGTACATAGGACATTCTGTTGTTGTTTGAATTCGTAGAGACATGCTGTTAAACAATGTATATGATTTGTATTCCTTCAGTACAACCAATCCGCTTCATATTTCATATCCAATAAAGTCTAATTTCATTAGTTAATAAAAATACTTACATAAACTTAGAGATATCATATACCATCTGTCCCTTCCCCCCTCATGCATCGAGTCATATCCTAGTGTCCAGCACTCAGTTTGATAATACTTATGTTAATATCCTCTGCTGCTGTATTCAATATATATTATTTTAGCAGCAGGGAAGTTTAACAGACCATCGCGTTCCGCCAAAATAAACCTTCCTACGCGAACTTTCTCCGTAGAAGCCTCAGATTTCACTTTTACAGCCTTCTACGGAAGCTAATTTTCGTGCATTTCAGACTGAGTGCATCGGGTGGTCGCGCCGGTGTGTTAGTAAATATAGCGTCCAGGACAGGAAAAATAAATGAAGGGAATTTTTTGTTGTTTTTTGTTGCAACGTTGGGCTGCTTTGGCCAATTTTACGTCGCATTAAAATAATATACTTGAAAATAATATGAGTTCGAAAACTAGCACAGTTGGAGAGCCTCATTCCGCTAGATTAGCGCGAGAGCAATTAGCGGCACTAAAGAAACTTATCCCGGCAAAAAAATTATTCAAGAAAAATGTTCGCGATTACGAAGACGCGAAGTATCATCTTACCGATTTATCGTCGAGATTGTTAAGTCCAGTTACCGAAACAGTTGAGCGAGTCGCATATGGTGACAAAAAAGATGATAAGGAACTCAGGAAACGCGGAATTGTTCCCATGGTGAAAGATATTGAGGAACATACTCGAGCAGTGCCAGATAGACTGGATCAAATTCACCAAGCACAAGTACAAGCACAAGCACAAGCGCGGCAAGAACAATTGCAGCAAGTACAAGCACAAGCACAAGTGCCACAAGAACAACCACAGCAAGTAGAAGAAGAAGAAGAGGATAGTCAGGGGAGAGAACCTCGAGATGTAATAAAAGAAAAATTTACTGATGGTGGTTGGAACACAATGACGAAACAATTTGATTTGTTTGGTGATAATATTGATGCACTTGGTGGGTTTGCGGAAGATTCTTTTAACATTAGGGCGAGTTTTTTAACAGAAGACGGATTGAAAAAAATTAAATCGCGAGACATTTGGTATAATAATATATACCGAGCTAGAGTTAATTTCCCCCGGGCGATGAAATCTGATCCTATTTATACTCGTTTTTCAGAAGCCGCAAATGCGAGGCATTTATCCAACATAGGAAAATCGATAGGACCACAACCGCAGGAATTGGGGGCAAGACCAAAACAAATAAAATCCACTGATACATCTTCGGTACTTTCTCCCACAGGGGGGAAAAAATTTACAACTTCTTATATACATTTTACCACTGATGCTATTGAACATCTCAGGGAGAGCGAGGATAATTTAATTAACGTTGCCAAATTTGGTTTCGAAGAAAGAGGAAAATATTTGTTTCCCAGACATTTTGATAGATATACCAAAGATGATTGGATTCCCGCGGTATATTTTGCTTCAAAGAAAAGACCCATCAAACTTGATGATCCGGGTTACCAAAAATTTCTAGAAAAAATAAAAGAAACAGAAAAACCGAAGGAAACAGAAGAAGAAGAAGAGGAGGAAGATATATTTTCAGGGTGGCATAGTGATTCATCTCCAGAACCAAAAACAGGAAGCGGATATACCGTTTGCCCTGACAGCGTTGTCAACGATGTATCTCGCCTTGAAATATTAATCGGAGGAAAGCGAGCCGGAAACAATTCTTCTGAAATAATCAACGAGGCCTCAGATATTTGTCAGCGATTATTCCGCGGCGGCGTAATCGATTCTTACATTTACAAAGAACTCGTTGACGAACTCATCGATTAAAACAACGCAATTGAAATAACATGATTGTTCACAAACATCAGCGCAGACCTAGACAGGTCCGCATAGTTAACTCTCGATTGCCTGTATACAAATATATTCACGGCAATGGACTCGGCGACATCGTTAAAAGTTTCGTTACGCGAGTAGTCCCTAAAATAGGACCCGCAGCTAAGCAATTCGCGTCAAAAGCAATAGGAAAGATAGGCGAGACTGTCGTTTCTGGTATTGGTAATTTGGCCACTAAAGGCTTCGATTTTGTCAGAGGTAAAATATCAAATTTAACGCGTAAAAAAAAACAACCTGTCAAATTACCTAGCACCAGCGAAATGCCCCCCGAGGTCAGTAAAGCTATAAACGACGCAGCAAATAAAAAAATAAATGAGCTAGCACAGGAAGTTGCTAACACAAATCTAGCAAATGAAGTAGCGAATACAAGTTTTATTTCGGGTAGCGGTCTTCGTTTTAGATGAAATTCTTATTAATAAATGTTTGCACAAGTGTCAAACGAAGTGTTCGACATGGATGAGCCTGTAGGTAGAGATACATCCGTGCGTGATTTCCAGTATTTCTCATACGACGCAGTTGAACCAAATACTGGAAATCGCTTGGAAATTCAAGTTCACGATACAACAAGATATTTTCTTCCATCTGAGGCATATATCGAAGTTGTTGGAGAAATTCTTAAAACAGATAATACCGCCTATGAAGGAGATTTTAGGGTCGGATTTGTTAACAACGGTATTATGGCATTATTCAAAAACGCCACTTATATGATCGACGGAAGAGAGATTGAGTCAATTACTAATGATGTTGACTTAGCAACGACAATAATAGGCCTAGCTAGATACTCGGATGATTTTACTAGATCAGCTGGCCCTAGTATGATGTTTGCCAAAGACAATTCTAATCGCCCCGATAGTAATCCGTATATCGTCAGAAGACCGGTTGATCGCGCCACTCCTGCTGCTCCCGCTGGTGTCGAAGATATGATCATTAATATTAATCATGATTATAATCTCAGATTTACTACACGAAAACTCACGCTGGCAGGAGATCGCAGAAGATTCTCTTGTGCTATTCCGTTATCTCATATATTCGGATTTTGTAGGCATTTCAGGAAAATTATCTATGGAGCAAAACATACCGTCATATTCGTCAGGAAGGAAAATAGCAACGATGCTATCTGGCGAGAAGGTGCTGTCGATTACGCTACTGGCGTGATAGGTCCCAATGATGCCGCGAATAATAACGGCATAGTAAGATTACTTAAATTTACTTTGTGGATGCCAGCGATAACTCCATCAATAATCGAGGAAGAAAAATTATTATCATTCATGAACCAAGGCGGTAAATCTGTTATGTCTTGGTTGACAACAACAACAGATTCCACAACTATCAATATTAATGGTGATTTTACCTGGCGTATTGCATCGCAGCAGGGTACCTCTGCACCCAGGCATATCTTTATCGCTTTTTTGCGTACCAGTAGATATCATCAATTATACAGTCACATGATATTTGATCACATTGGAGCAACAAATGTGTCGTTGAGAATAAATGGCCAACAAGAACCATCCGAGGAAATATCAATTGATTTTGAAAATCATTCGACGGCTCGTGCGTATCATCGCTTGTTAAGTTTCATGGGTCGTGATCAAAATATCGATACCGGATTGCAAATATCACAGCTGGATTTTAATACTCGCTATCCTATCTATTACTTTTCCCTGGAACATCTCGATTTGGTAAAGCAATCTGTCGTTGATATCCATTTCAAAGCCAGAATTGACACAGGTGGACTTAATCACAAAGCGATCGCGGTTATTCTCAGCGATAGGACAATGATCTTGGAAGGAATCAGTGGTAGAATGAGAGTCATCGACGCACCTGTCGAGAAAATGTAACTTTAAAATCGAAGATTTTAAGATTTCTAAATTTAGATTAAACGATTATTAATATGCCATACGAACACGTCAGCGTAACTCTGACCCCGGGTCAGATGAAAAAACTCCAAACAGCAACAGTCAAACGATGCGGTTTGAAATTAACCTTGAAAAATGATCAAATTCATGGTGGTCCTAACAAACTATCGCTAACTAGGGGTCAACGTGAACGCTTCACCAAAGCTAAATCAGCGAATTCCGGCGTTCATGTGAGTCTTAGCATAGGCGCCATCAGAGACATGGTCAAAACGGGTGGAATTTTCCCTCTGCTAGCTGCTATTCCCGCGTTAATAGCAGGTGCAAAAGCGTTAGGGTTAGGTGCGGTTGGAGCCGCAGGTGCTACATTAGCGCATAAAGTAATGGGAGGGCGATACGGTAAAAAAAAGGGAAGCGGCCTCTATCTAAGACGACCTCCCATGTACGGATCCGGCCTTTATCTAAGACGACCCCCGTACGGATCCGGTCTGAAATTAGCCTACCAGCCTCAAATTTAGATTTATTCAACGAAGCAAAAAATAAAAAAATAAAATTTTTCAGAGGCGTATTTATGCGGGATCAACTACCAGAAAAACCGAACCCTACCGAGACGGGAATAATAAATCTCGACTCAAGTACCGGCCCTGGCACACACTGGGTCGCCTACGCGATTAATCCTCGCGAAGGTGTTTATTTTGACTCATACGGACTAGCACCACCGAAAGAATTTATCAGTTACGTGTCAAAGTTAAATATTCCGATTTGGTATTCGACACTTCCGACGCAGACGTTAATGGATCCACCGATATGCGGTCCTGAATCAATTAATGTCCTTGATGCAATTTCAAAATCATCCGACCCGTATCATAGAATCGTATTTGAATATGCCATAGATAAATATCATGGTTGATATTTACGGTAGATTCATCTACAGGAAGAAGGAAGCAGAAGTGACTGACGTCGATCTATCAAAATTCGCAACCAGGGATGATATTAATAATCTTCTATCGCTGTCAGAGGTAGATCCTGGCGAAGCTGCTATTTTTCAGAGCCGCGAAGGAAGATTACACACAAGCAACGTCAAAATAACTGATATAATCAAGCGAGACGAATATAACGATCGCATTAATCAATTTACTAGCCTGTCAGATTCGGTATCAAAATCCATCGCTGATATCGCCGATATTATAGCGAAGTTACCCCTGAAGGCTAATATCGCGGATGTGGAAAAAAAGGACAACGAGCTATCAGCAACGTTGCTTCTGAAGGCCGATAAAGCATTACACGATGATCTTCAGGACAGAGTGACAAAAAGACTTAACAGGCTAAATAACGATCTTAAAAAACTCGACGATACCTTAACCAAATTTAGCAAAAAAATCGAGGAAGATATAAAAACATCCGTCGATAATATCTCCACCGCCGCAGACGAACTTGCAAAGAAAAAAGTCGACCAAGCATCGCACGATGATCTTAGCGAAAAGGTAGGAAAAATCAGCAATGACATCACTAACGTTTTCACCGATATTACCGAAATAAATATCGTAATGAGTCAGAAAAGCGATAAAACATCACACGACGATCTCAGCGAGAAAACGAAAAAAATCGACGATGATATTACTAAAATTAAAGAGGAAATTGACGTGGTACGTGAATTGGCGAGTCAAAAAGTCGATACATCTGTGTACGACGGAGAAATTCGAGATTTGAACACGAAACTTCTCGACGCAACTACAAAAATTAGCGATATTAACACAAAAATATCATCAGTGAGTCTTGATAAATTAAAACGTATTGTCATACCAGAGGATTTGAGAGAGAGAGATATTGCTGGTGTTATGTCATTTACGATGGGAACGATATTAGATACATGGACCCCCGAAAATAACACGTTTTACCACACCCCGATATCTACCGGTGCATATCGAGTATACGTTTTTTCCAAGGTAGGATTCAAGATAACACCAAGGTCACACAAATGGCACCACATATCCAATGAATTTTCCGGATTTTTAAATATTTTGTTGGAAAAAGGTATCATGGAAATATTTGAGCTAGAACCACCAGATAGATCCACGACGGAACCAACTAATTATTTTATAATTTTCGAATATATTTCCGGAATTCCATTTCCAATAATTGATTGGAAAAATTAATAATAAATGACCGCATCGGACTACCGATACAATCAGGCGCGTTTATGGCAGGATTCGCTAAAAAAGCTCCTCGACGAGTATCAGGTAAAAATAAAAAAATATCAACGCAGATTAGTTGCCATCGATGTCGCCGTGTACGCGGTAAGTGCAATAATCGCCGGTGCGGGAATAATCTTATCCGCGGTAACAACAATCGCGCCAATCGTAGTAACGATAATAATCTCATCGACAACGACAATCGCTGGTGTTCTTAATATCATCGCGAAAAAAATATCCTCGTGCACGAATGAAAAATTGTCTCTATACACGAGTAAATTATCCCAGGTCAACGAGGCGTATTCGAAATTATCGTCGCTGCTTTCTGAGAGTCTCAACGACGGCGTTATATCCGATCTAGAATTTTCTGTGATGGTAAATATCTACTCTGAGATTGAACAAATGAATATCAATAATGTCGGAACTAACTCAAATCGTGACAAACACGACACCACCGATAACGACACTGATATCGGCAAGCTCAACCAGGCCAGAATTTAGTATCGATTTTCCAACACCAATTAGCGTTAAAGAAATTGCGCTGTCACAGTTACGCGTCTATAACAGCTGGCCCAATGTTAGATCGAAATCATTTGGTAGATTATCATCGAATAATTCGCTTGTTTTTGCCAATAAAAACCGCCCCGATGGAACTCCCGATTGGATCGTCGTTGGCATACCAACAGGCAGTTACGAAATTGAGCAACTAGATAAGGAACTTACCAGTAGAATATCGAATATAACTGGCGATGCTACTCCAGGAATAAAAATATCCTCGCACGATCCAACGTTGTCGTCGATAATCGAAGTAAAATCGCCATATATCGTCGATATTTACCAGTCATCGATTAGGACAGTTCTAGGTTGGCCCGAAATCGCACCTCTGGCAAAACCAGAAAAACCAGATTTTATTATTCCAGGTTGGCACGAAGAAGCTCCTCCAGAACTACCGGAGCCAAAAAAATCAGATTTTATCACCGACGAAGGATGGTACGGAGATATCAGACATAAACCTATAATCCACAGCGCCATTAATCTCAGGAACAACCACAAATTTAACCTGGTAATGTTCGCTTTTACTTTTAGGGACGAAAGAATTCTCTCGTGGTTGTCTCTTCCTAAAATTCCCCCCGGTGTGAAAATCTTCGACGCTACCAATATTAACAGGATAATAACCCCCGTAGACGGTATCTTGATAAGAAGAACCCTCGACGAATTTATTCAAGAACATAAATTACAATTAAATTTATTGCGGGAATCCTTTCATGAATGCATCTTAAATAAATCAGGTTCATGTAGCGAAATTATCGAACGCGTGAAGATTTTAAATCAACTCGCGAATGATGTTGAATATTATCACAACATGTTCATTCGGGCGATAATCGACGATATATCAATTGCCGATTATGTTCTTCCTATTAGCAAATTCGAGTTGATCAAAAATTCAGGAGAAAAACAAAAATTCATGACAGTATTCGGATTAACCGAGGAAACGCTACCAAATTTCAAATTTCCCGATTATGATGTTGATAAAATGAGAAAATCCGTCACTGATACCATCGATGATTTATTTCCGAAATTACATGCCGCGTGGACTAAAAAAATACAATCAGAATCGATTCTCAAACATAATAATAATCCTGCCGGGCAAGGGCGGCATATCTCGCCAGGTATCGTTAACATAACGGAGGTTATCGCGATTTATCTTCACGCGGATGTCGTCGAAGGTAGCTACAACGTGGATTCGTCTGTGTCAGAGCAGGCACAGCAGGGATTTATCTTATATTCGTTTTCACCTAGCGCATCTCCGGGTTCTTTGATAATAAAAGAGCCAGTAAATCCATTTTACCTACGATGTCACAATCGATTATTATCAAGGATAAATTTCAAACTGACGGACCAAAATGGACATTTACTTGATATACGCGGAGAAACGCTGAGTATCAATTTGCTGGTGAGATCGTAGAATTGGAATCGAAGATTCTTAAGATTCTCAAGATTTTTAAATCTGCCCGCCAGAGAAAAATGACCAAAAAAATAAATAAAAACCAGGGAAATTTTCAAAATTAGTAAAATTTCTTAATTTTGATGGGATAAATACCCGTCAAATTGAGTAATTTATATAATTTAGTAAATCTGTTGGGGTAAATACCCGTCAAATTAAGTAATTTGTGTAATTTTATGTTTTTGGTGGGGTAAATACCCGTCAAAATTAAGAAAATTGCACAATTTCAGTAAATAAATTAATTCAGTAAATAATAAAAAAAAATTAATAAAAATTAGAATCGGAGATTCTTGAAATTAAGAAATTTGTGTAATTTTATGTTTTTGATGGGGTAAATACCCGTCAAATTGAGTAATTTATATAATTTAGTAAATTTGTTGGGGTAAATACCCGTCAAATTGAGTAATTTATATAATTTCGTAAATTTGTTGGGGTAAATGGTAGTCAGAAACAAGAAAATTGCACAATTTCAGTAAAAAAATAATAAAAATCAGGAAATTTTGTTTTTTTTGTGATAGAATCTTCAGAATCTTCGATTCTGGGAATCTTGAGAATCTTAAGAATCTTCGATTCCAATTCTAATTTTATTTTCATCGACCAGCTTTTTTAGCTGCCTGACGCGCGAGCTAGTAATTTTTCTCGATTCGTATTCATCAGATAAACTCGACCTTACTTTTTCTACCAGCGTCGATAATTTAACAAAATCCTCGATTTGATCATCACTGACAGATGCGAGAGATTGGTACATGGCAATCTGGATTTTCTTTATAAACTTATATTCGGATGGTAGCGTGTACCTATATTCGAGTTTCCCTTGGACGATCGTCTCAAATTCGGACCGGATTTTACCCGTGTCCAAATCTGAGGATAAATTTACATTTTTATTTTTTAAATCCTCGATGGCCTCGATGATGTTGTTTACATTTTCTTCATTCATTTATATTTATATTTGTAATCTTCAATTTCAAAAATCTTCGATTTCACTTTCCGAATCTGATATTATCGGAGTATAACAAAACTCGATCCATGAGCCGAGTTTGTAGGAGAATGTCGCGTTGATTATTTTTTCTGTCACACGTTGCACCGATGCTGGATTAATACTAAAATATCTTGCAGCGGCATTCATCGATGTGAATACAATTTCCTCATTTGTTTCTCGATTTATCGATTTGACCGCCTTAGCTGGTCGCCGTACGCCACCGGCATTACCAAATTTGGAATTTTCACTCAGAGTCACCGCCCGAAGATTGGATAATTTGTTATTTAACTTATTTCCGTCGATGTGGTCAATAACAAGACCGATTTTTATTGGTCCGTGGAAGCATTCGAATATAAACTTGTGATTGGAATAACTCGTGCATCTTCGTTTTTTGTTTTTGTTGATGGTAAATTTGAGATATCCAAATTTATCGATTATACCGACTTGATTTCCTGTTTTGATATGTCTGACGACGCCATTCGATGATGATTCGTATCCAGTGATCGTAGGATGAGATTTAAACTCAGAAATTGCTGTTGATTCAGGAATCGCTGATTTTTGATTCATATATGATAATTATATGTCTAAATCATTATTTGCCTTAAATCGATTAATATAATCTTCTTCGCATGTTATCACTGACGAGGATCTTTTTTCGTAATATCTCCGCAATTCTCGATAATTTTTTCCTGCACAAACCAAACACAACCGAGTTTTTCCTCGCGTGCCAACTTGACAAACTAAACATCGCTGTGGTCCTTTACTGCCACGTCGAATCGCGTGTATGTGAGCGCCGCAATAATCGCCTCTACAGGATTTATCACAATTATTTGCTGAACCGATTAGTATCCACTTGCATTGATTCATTATAATTTAAACATTTGTCTAAAATATAATTATGGACGCATTTGATCTTGATGAGGCAGAATATATTATTCCTGAAGTTGACCGAGCGAAAAAAGAATTTTTCGATGATGGAGCGATTCACACTTGGTCGACTTGGAAAACGAACTCTGTTGACGCTACGATGAATCTGGAACGAGCCAAGAAAATAATCGAGCATATAAAAACCGAACACTCCGAAGAGCGATTTATCTTTGGAATAAAATTTATCGCACAAATGCCCGACGATACTTGGATTATTCGCGATAAACGAGATCCAGTGCGTGGCGGTAAGAAAAATGTTCTCGATAAAAACTCTAAGCATGGATTATTACTTGGAATCGATGGTTCTTATTATGCTAGGGCATATCCATCTAGTGCAGTTGTTTATGGAATTTATCGGCTAAATAATAATCCGGATGTGAAAAATCTACCTGCGATGAAAGAATCGCCAATGATAAATTGCGTGGCCGAGCGTGCTATCGAGCACATGAAAAACGCCCGACGTGGATCTGGTCTGACCCAGTTGAGGTTGAATAAAATTAATGCGTGGGCGAAGACTGTCGCTAATGGTGCATCGGTGGATGACGTAGCTGCGTTGAGCAAAAAACTGAAATTTCCAATTACGGTGAAAACGTTATCGGGAGAAATATTATACTCATCACCGTATAAATCCCGAGGATCACCAATCGAGATTGTCGATCACAATTCCCACGCGTGGTCGCAGTCGGTAATGATATTTCCACGAGATCGTATTGTTAAATTTTATCCCGTTGAAAATTCTACGGAATTTTCTGCGAAGGACAATTCCGATGCTATGTTTAGATTTATCAAAAAATTAAGCGCATCTGATCCAATATCGATATGGTTATTCTCGAGTGAAGAAAAATACGATCAGTTTATTTTGCCATGCGGTGATATTTACCGGGATGAGATATTACACGAGTCGATGAAAAAACTTGCGGTAAAATATTCGTCTAATCCCGATCAGTTACTAACGAATTGCTTTACAGTTCCGTCTGTGGCCGCTCACGCCGCTAGAGAGAAAAACCCGTGGAAGCCTACAAAGAACGAATTCCTCGCTGATATTCAACTTAGTTGTATCGAATACGGCCATGGCGGATTGTGGAATACCAGGTATGATTTCGAAGATATGATCTCTGTTGACATGAGCGCGTGTTATCCTGGAAGTTTCCTTGGATATGGCGATTGTGCAGATTATTTTGCTAAATTCGGCCATCCTACCAGCGAGATGACAAGAGTAGCAATTAACGGGCCGTTGCCTGATTTTGTCATGACCGGATTCGCTTGTGTTACTTCGTTCGAGTTTGCTGAAAATTTACATAAAATTTGCTACATTTGGTTCGGTAGGCATTTATCTCAGCGCCGTTGGGTTCCTACGGTGTTATTGAGATATATGCTAGATTCATCGATGTTAGTGTCGTTGACAGTAAGCGAGGCGATTATATCCTACAGAAAACAAACTAATGTGTGGTTACCGACGGACTGTGACAACGCGAAAGATATAGGAAGAAAAATAATCGGTAAATTTACTCAAGGTGGATCCGTTGATCATAAACATCGACACGCTAGGTTGTTTATCAACAACGCCGAGATGGATTTTATAATCGCCGATACGGTATCACGAGGAATATTTTGCAATAGAGAGAATATTATCATCGATGGAGCAAAGTTAGGTACCGTGATTAGCTACCTTGACGGAGAATCAGCGCAATATACACATTTACGATCATCGATGCTCGCTTATGTTAGTATAAATTTGCTGTCGATGATAAACAAATTTTCTGATATCGCGGTAAGAGTCGCGACGGATTCGTTCTATATCGATAAAAAATACCAGTGTAGGCTGGAAAATTTAATCACCGATGGTAGCTCCAGGGGAACTTGGAGGATAAAAAACGAAGATATTCTAGATTATTGTGAAGACGCCGATGTTGAAGATCGCGATGAATTTCATCGAGGTAAATTTGGAGAATCTTCCAAGGCCGCATCTGGGTTTCACCCAATTTCACGCAGTAAATTCGTTTACCTAAATGGACCTGGCGGTAGCGGTAAAACAACGCGAGCGATAAACTTATTTGCAAATTCTGATATGATTGTGTTGACTCCGACTCACAGATTAGCGCGAGAAATAAAGCAACGCGGAGTTAATTCTTGCACGTATCACAGTTATTTCAAGTACAGCGGTGGATCATGGGAATCGGCACGCATGGGAAACAAATATATTAACAAGATCATTATATTTGATGAGATTTGCACAGTGAATTTGGATACATTAAAATCGATATTAGCTTGGCTGCAAGGAAAAAATACCGCCGTGATAATGTGCGGAGATCACGGCCAGCCTGATCCTATCGATGGCGAATCTCCTCACGAATGGCTCAGAAACTTCGTTGACTATTATGAGGAAATCGACGCTGATTATAGATCGACGGATACTTTACTAACAGAATTCAAAAAATTGATTCGATTACAGCCGAATAAGATTCAATGTGACGTCATGAGGAAAATAATCGACGAGACTCCGATGAGCGATTTTCTAAATTTGTGGCGTCCCGATCATTTGATCGTCGCTAGTAGGAAAATTGTTCGTGATATTATTCAGGAAATGTTATTCAAGCTGCATTGCGAGAAATTTCCCACGTTGCAGGTACCGTTATGCTATAGGCCCGCTAATACTAGGCGACAAAATATTGACGTTACTTTGCCATGCGGAGAGGAAAAGATTTTGGTCTTGAATGATATTATCTTTGTTGATATTAATCTTGTCAATGACGCGATAAATGCAGAAAAATCACCATGGAAACTAGGATACGCAACAACGATACATTCATCACAAGGATTGACCGTAGATGGCCAAGTTTGGATCGTCGATGACAGAATTTCTTGGTCAAATTTGGTATATTTAGCCGTGTCGAGAGTAAGAAAATTATCTCAACTAGGACGAATTCGAGTAAATTATCTCAATGACGCTGGTGGTAATTGAGTATCTTCGGGGACTATTTGTAATTCTTCTTTGGTAAATCCGCGTTGAGGCGCTAACGAATCTAGGATATAAATCGCTGGTCTTCCTGATGATCTTGTTACGGCAGATATTTTGTGTGTTGTAACACTCCAGGTTGGGTCGGTTGCTTTTTTTCTGCCTCCTTCAGCCTCGCCTTCTTTATATAAATACCTGACTGTGACGCTACCTAGTACAGGCTGAATTGTGGAATCTCGCTTCAGAGGTATATTTGATTTTGTAATTGCAATTGCGGGTTTCATTGCTATCGTTCGAGTCGTCTCATTATTTAACGCGTTAATCACATGAGGCAATCTTGATACCCAATCGTGAGATCGATTATTCTGAATAAATTCACGCGCGTACTGATATCCGAATAATCGTTCCGCGAGCGTTTTATTGAATCTTTCGACGATAGCTTGATTGTGATGAACACCTACAATACCGCGACGGATTTTAACATTATTCTTTTTCATCAGTGAAGTAACCGCGCCAAGAAATTCTCGACCTGGATCAACCTGGAGAAGATTCGGCCATGTTAACGGGGATCGTGAGTAAATTTCGCTAAATGCCTTGGCAATTTCCGTTGCTGTTTTATTCGATAACGGCTCCGCTTCTTTATACCTGCTAGCGATATCAACGACTGTCAGGACATATTTATATGTGACTCCGTCGACGGTATCGTGAGGAAGAAACATCAGATCCGCTTGATGGACTTCATTAGGTACACTGACAGTGAAACTCGCGTACGGTATTTTTTTAGGCGGAGGAAGATATATTTGCCAGATTGCCTGTTTTGATAGCCACGCTTCAGCGACGGATTGTTTTACTTTAGCGGCCTTGGCGAGTTTGGCAATCGCTGATTTTCCTCGCCAAAATCCTCGCGGAGAATAATATATTTGTTCCATATTATTTACCAGCACCGAATACTAATTTACCTTTCATCGCGCCTTTTATCAACCAGGATGCCAATTTCTCTTTGAAACTTTTATCAGGAATCGCGTCTAGTGCGTGAATTAGTTTGATATCAGCAAGATGCCTTTGTTGTAAATCTCCGCTGCGGTATGCGAGATCGTGGTAGTAACACGCTTTATCGATAGCGTTTACCGGATTTTCACTATGAAATGGTTGATTATTATCGTCGAGTCTGATATCGAGTCTCGTTCCGGGTCCGCAATAATTGTACCCTGGTAGATGCTTCTCTCCGGGATATTTCGCCCAGGGGGTCCCAGGTAGATTTGTCAAGGAGGCTGCGATATCTCCTCCGGTTCTTCTAGCTTTTGTTTTACAAATCTAAACTTGCGTGTCTTGCAAACTTCGCATTCTCCTGCAATTGCGTTTCTGTTATTGCGTGTAACGATTTCGGTTGGATTTATCGTAGCTGTGTGTGTGCGACACTTAACACAATATAGATCCATGTATTCTAGTAACATGAATGTAATTGATTTTTCAGCCACGAAACGACGCGAGCAGGTGAAACATCATGCGGCATTACCGAATTCGATTAGAATGATAATCATCGGCCCATCTGGATCTGGTAAGACGCAATTGTTATTGAATTTGATCATGCGATGGCTAAAATGGGACAAATTGTACTTGGTTGCACCATCCGTTGACGATCAACGTTGTTATCAAGTGTTAAAAGAATTTAGCGATAATACCGACGAAGGCACAATCGAATTCATCACAGACATCAATGAAGCTCCATCCGTGGAAAATTTGGACGGCGATGTTAATAATCTTGTTGTTTTCGACGATGTTATGCTGGACAAGCAGACCAACCCGGCTAGAATATTCTCGCGTGGCAGACACAAAAACACCGATGTTATTTACGTGACACAGAGATAATACGCAAATTCCCAAGGTGATTAGGGACAATTGCAATATTTTATCGGTGTTCAATGGCGTAGACACGCACACGCTGAGAAATATCCATCAGACCTGGTGCAACGGCGACATGGATATAAATAAATTTAAAAATTTGTTCAGCCGCGCTCAGGCAACGCCGCATGGTTTCATCACGATAAATCTTCACGATCCACGCAGTCGGTATCGAATTGGTCTCGATCAAATTTATTCATGAGAAAGCAGCCCAACGTTGCAACAAAAAACAACAAAAAATTCCCTTCATTTATTTTTCCTGTCCTGGACGCTATATTTACTAACACACCGGCGCGACCACCCGATGCACTCAGTCTGAAATGCACGAAAATTAGCTTCCGTAGAAGGCTGTAAAAGTGAAATCTGAGGCTTCTACGGAGAAAGTTCGCGTAGGAAGGTTTATTTTGGCGGAACGCGATGGTCTGTTAAACTTCCCTGCTGCTTTATTTTTGTTGCACTTTGTTTCCATGCTAAAAAATATACTGAATACAGAAAATTCTAAGCATAAATGGCAGTTCAATACCAAGTTTAGCTGAAATACCTTGACCATGATTTGATGAATGACACAAGCAATTGAGGGGCATTACAAATGAGTACCAGTAATCTTCACATGAATTTGCCTAGAGTATTCTACAAGTTATGAACAATTGTTAAATTACTGTAACAATTCCATTT
Source organism: Sinohyriopsis cumingii (assembly GCA_028554795.2). Lineage (NCBI taxonomy): Eukaryota > Metazoa > Mollusca > Bivalvia > Unionida > Unionidae > Sinohyriopsis > Sinohyriopsis cumingii. Next base: position 30,256,954 of record CM068840.1, read on the forward strand.
GTATACAGTAATTACATAGTATACAGCACAAAACAGATTGGATTATAGCCTCTGTCTGTCTGTGTGTGTAGAGAAACTGAGAAACAATTATTTCAATTTTGACAGATTTTATTTCATAATTCTCCAGTTCTAAAGTCATTATAATTATTTCTTCAATTTTCTTTTTGTCTAAGACATGCATGAATCCAGGCAGTCTTTCTGGAATGGATAAAACACTGATTCAAAGTATCAAACTTCTATATCATTATATTGCTTCTTCCTATGAACCTGTACATACCTGTACATTGTCAGCAACAATATTCAGTGTGAATAAATGGCGGATAAAATCCTTTAATTCCAGGACCCTGAATTCTTTCAATATGGTCTGAAAGTAATTCTAGCAATTTCCTGATTAACTTTAGATACTGAGAAATTAATTTTACGGGGGAAGTATTTTATTTGCTGCAGTATATGATGTTTATAAGCTTACTACAAATTGTCTAGTAAGCCAACAACTGCAGTGATGAAACAGTGGAATAAAATTCAATCTTTAAGTAGCACTGCAGGTAAACTACATAACTAATTTGCAACGATATAAAAACACTCTGACCTTACCTAGAAACTTAACATTGCTGCATTTTAACATGATCCCTCTTTCGTCTGTATCACAAACCTCATACTGTGAACATGATTTTTAATTATAATTGTCCTGCAGATCCTGAATGAATATTTCTTGCATTGGATTAATTTTGCTCTTGTATTTTTAAAATGTATTTTGCAACATTAAATGTCTGTATAATTCTCTTTTCCTGATGACCCATACATAATCTTGTCATTGCATCATGTATCCTGATTCTTTTAATATAGTCTGACATTAACACCCCATTACAGACCTATTCCTGCAGCTGTTCCAATTAACCTTTTCATAATACCCTTTTTAAGTGATTTGAGTCCACTGAATGTTTGAAATTAGTTTCTTAAACATGAGTAGGAATGCTTTTTTTAACAGCTATTTCTCCAATATGCCAGGAAACACAGGTAAAGTTATTTACTACAACACTTTTCAAATGGCTGAAACCACATAAAACCTCCAGCCAGTGCCTGGATGGACCAATCAAGTTGTTGTTCTAGTTGTTCTAGGGTTTAATGCCATTTTCAGCACAAGATAGGCTATACATGGCAGCCAGTATAACTGGTGGAAGAAGAACCCTGGAAAACCTCCGGGAAGAACCACTGACCCACGAGAAGCTACTGGCAGGCTTTCCCACATATCCACACTAGCCGAACCTGTGACTCAAACCCACGCAGACAGAGGTGAGATGGTAGTGATCCAGAACGGTGAGCACTTTAGACCACTCAGCCACTCGGGGCCCCTGGACCAATCAAATGCAGCTTACAAATACTGCAATCATAATGGTAAAGCCTAATAAAACATGATGCAGAGATAAAGGAATTTGTTCAGATAATGCAAGAATGAATCTGTAAATTCCCTAAAATCTGACTGGTGGTGTCTAAAGACAGAAATCTGTCAAAATCTGGAAAATTGCACATACTGCTGTAATAATCTTTATATTTTTCTAAATGTTAATTTCTTTATATGTGGCTGGAGTATTTACATAAAAATTTATAATATTATTGCAGAAAATATTGTCTTTTCCATTTAAAAGCATTTTCAACTCTTGTTTCCACTTATAATACCAGCAGCGAAAGAATATCAAAGGAAGATAACTACTATCAGGTCTACTCAATCACTGAAATTTGAGTTTCATCCTATGACTGACATGAAAGGGTAGTGGATATTTACATTTGCTACTAATTTTAACATGACCTTTGAGTTTGTTATTATTTTTCACAACACAAGCTTTATTTAGTAACATATAATGGACAGTGTACCATAATCCCTCCAAACCAGATCTTCAAACATTAATAACAAACGGTTGATCTTAAGAGCACACAGATCAATGTATCTGATGTGTTCAAGCTTTACATGTGCAAAAAATGAGTAATTTTACATCATTATATAATGCTACTGGTAACACAATATTAACATATAAGCAGTAATTGTGTTAAATTCCTTATTTAAAAAAATATGCACAATATGTATTCTTCTGCTATTATTCATCTACCAGTCATAAGAATTGACAATAGATAATTTAAAACAATTACATGGTATTAATAATTAATAATATAAAATACTATAGCATCATGTTTTATATCTTCACTCATTCTCATTACTGCTTTTACCATTACTGTATACTTCAAAAGAAGTATGTTCTTAAACATGAGCTATGCATCACTGAGTAATTAAACATTAACACATGTAACAATATCCATCAACATGACTTTTTTGTTGATGTGATTAATTTAATGAATGGGCTGGGGTAAAAAAAAGAGGATCAACTGAGCTGTGCAATCTCTCTGGATGAGGCAGTGAACTTACCTCTGGATTGGTACCCGATTGGCCAATTAGGTGCCTGATTGTTCTGATAGCAAGGCCAGGTTTCACATCTGTACAGTTTATCAACAAATGTTTGAAATTCCAACTTTGAAATATTATAGTCAATAGGCCTTTAGACGGATTGTTTTCAACACCACAAATTCATAATGAATTTTGTGGCTTGGATTAAAATATCATCATGTATGATTTAATGATAAGGTATAAATATCGGAAGTTCTGACAAATTTACTCCAATGATAGCAGTGTAACTTTAGTACACAAATACATACAGATCGCCATTACACTAGAACTGGAATAAAAAATATTTACATTTTTGTAACTAGATTCATAAAAAAACACGAGATGCAAGGGCATATATAATTCTTGCAAAACACTACATCTCAGTATGTAATAGTTTGAAATATTGATAATAAAGTCAATTTTATGTTCAATGTAACATATCACTCATTTTTTGAGAGTAAGGCATCATAATGTGAAAAGAATCCGTAAAACTTGATTTGTCATCAACATTATTAATAACACTAATGATACAATAAATTATAAATATGAGTAAATGCAGTTTTGGGGAAGTGAAGATCAATTCTAAATATGATAGCCAACTTTTCACTCACAATACTATTTGAAAAATGATGCCTTACAATTGGGGTTTCATTTACTTAAACTGTTATATGTTTGAGTTTATGTACTGACCGACTAAACAAGACTTCTGACGACAGGGCATTACACTGTTTACTTTGTGATGTACAATTAATCCTTCAACCACTATAACATTCTATAGCTAAATAATGGTTACTGGTAATCCTGTCTCTAGGATTTGGACCCCAATTTTTAATTTTTTAAAAATATTATCTGGGACCCTATTTTTTTCCAGGCTGGGAGGCTTCAACTTCCATTTTTAAGCTCTGAATGAGAACCCTGTATCCAAACTGTATATTAGCATGACATATTAATGTCTGAAAAATATTTAAATCAACACTGACCTACATAGAGGTCAACATGATAAGAAAGGCTAAGCAATAATGGTGTTAAATTCTGGGGACAGATACAACCTGTGTCATTACTATTACTGTACTACAGATTCCAACAGTTCCTTCTTAAAAAGACAAATTAATATCTTCCCTTTCAACTGTCTGAAAGGCACATAAAACAGTATGTACACAAAATAGACCATTTAGCAGCTCAGCTACTTTTAGGGGTAGATACAACACTGCTACATGTATTTCTTCTCCCCCAGTGGCCAAAAGCTTCTTTCTAAGGGGTCATTCAAAAGAACTGAAGGTCTACTATCCAAAAAGAATTTCCATGAATTTCAGATAAGACATTTTTATTTAACTGCCACATGTTGAAACCATCTGATATTCTTGTGTGATATTATTTTCAAATTAGCCACCCTAGCAGCTACACTGAATGAGTAGTAACAAGATTTTCAATATGGCTGCCATGGCATCCATAATGGAAGTCAGATCAGTACCAATTTCATTTAGAACCAACTAAACAATAGAAGTCCTTTAGTGAAGTTTCCATGTTGATAGGACCAACCATTTCAGAGAAGCAATAGATCAAAATTTTTAAGATGGCTACTGTGTTGGTCATACTGGATGTCCAATCAGACCAATTTCATTTAGGCCATTTACATCCAACTGGACCTTGGGATGAATGTGTGTGAAAAGTTTCCTCCAAGTAGCTTAGAAGTAGCAATAATTTGTGTCAGTGGATGGATGGATGATCACAGTTGATGGACAACATGCCATCACATAATTCTGAAGAAAACTCCATGTTGGTATGAATTTTTGTTGAGGAGGAGTAGGAAGAATAGTTCTGTCAGGATGACCATATAGGATGGCAGATCTGCATCATTCAGGGCTAACTAGACCTAACAGTCTTTTGGTAAAAATGTCATGCTGATATGACAATTCATCCAGGAAGAGTAGCGATAACAAGATATTCAAGATGGCTTCTATGGTGACCATATTTTAAGTCAGAATAGCACCATGTTCATTTAAGACCAATTAGACTTCAAAGAAAGTCTTTAACTGAAACCTATGGACCATCCATAAAAGAAGGTAAGTGATAAAATATATTCAAGATCGCAGCTATGGTGGCCATAATGGATATATATGCAGCAGCATTTTCACTTAGGTCCAGCTAGACTCTAGGATGTGTATGTATTTCAAGTTTCAAGACAACTGGCCAAATAGCTTAGGAAAAGTACTAACACCAAATTTATGCTAACATGCAGCTAAAAAAATGAATGACAACAGTTCATGGACAACAAGCCATCCCATAAGCTATTTTGGTCTATGACCTGTAGACCTAAAAACTGGTTATTATCCTTCCTTTTGATGATCTGATTGACAGTGTGTGTACAAAATACAGTCCATTTAGGAGCAGGCCACAGCTTCAGCTATTGATATAGGTTGTGGTATTGCAATTTGCTCCCCCAAAGCTTCCAAAAGTTCCTTTCTATAATCATCAAAACCTCCATCAATCTCATTGATCTGCTTATCTTCTACCACCCACAGCTGGCATTCTGTCTCTAGTATCAATCTTTGGTCATGGCTTACAATGATTACACCTGGAGGGAAAGAAAATCAAAAAAGAAAGTCAATTACAATCTTTGAAAATAAATTTACACATTTAAACTGGCCCTTGAAAGCAATCCTACACTGAAACAGCCATCTGTGTACTGAGATTGGACTAGAAAACAAACTAGCTTTGTAAATATGCTATCTGAAATAACATTTCTAAATCACTGTGTATTCAACTATGTGTGCATGTATTCAACTATGTCTGCTTGTGTGATTTTGAGTTTTAACGTAGCTTTAACAATTTTTCAGTCATATCACTATGATGTCAGCAGTGTGACAGTGATGTCTAACACAGGGGCATCATGCCACAGAAATGTAGCATCATGTCAAACCCAGTCACATTATCCTGACACCAGGGTGACCAGTCCTAACACTAACATCTTAATGCTGAGCACCAAGCGTGGCAGCTGTATGTACCATTTTTATAAGTTGGTATAACTCAGCCGGGGTTTGAACATGCCATCTACCACATCTGAGGAGGGTACTCTAACCACTTAGGACACTGGAGTGGTTTCAACCATGTAGATACTGTACAAGCTGAGGCAACTTGATGCTTAAAAATGTATGCCTCGTTAAACAAGAGTCCCTCTAATGGGCTAATGTACTATTGCCAATTTTTTTTATACAGGAATCCAAAATAAGACCATTTCTTCATTTTATCTACTAAATCTTGATTTTTTCAATATGGCTGCTGTGGTGGCTATAGTGGATGTATGGTTGGTACCATTTTCAATAGGTAAAATTATGCATAATAAGAAGTGTTTTGGTTAAAAGCCTATGTCAACGTGACCATCCATTCAGGAGGAGCAGCAATAACAATATTTTCAAGATGCCCAAGCAAAGCAGTCATACTGGATAACAGATTGAAACAAATTTCTTTTAGGACCAATGATATCCTACAATGTCTTTTGGTGAAAACCTCACTACAACCATACTGGTGGTCAGAATTACTCCATTTTCTGTTAGAAGTAACTAGATTTCATAAGAAGTCTTCTGGTGAAAAACCCAGCTCGATACGACGTTCCTTTTATGAGGAAAGGTGATTTCAATATTTACAACATAGCTGTCATGGCTGCCACACAGATTTGCACTATTTTCATTTAGGGCCAACTAGACATTTACAATGTCTTTTGGTTATAGTGATATGACAAACCATGCTGAATATGTAGTGATAATATTTTCAAAATGACCACTGTGGTTACCATATTGGAGGTCAGATCATTTCCAGTTAGGACCAACCAGAAATATGAAGTTCTTTGGTCAAAATACATGCTGATAAGACTTTCCATTTAGGAGTAGTGATAACAAGATGTTAGCCATATTGGAAATAGATTGGCACCATTTTCATCTAGGTCCATTTGGACATCATAAAAAGTCTTTAACTGAAAACCTCATGTTGATATGTCCATCCATTCAAAAGAAGTAGCAATAACAAGATTGTCAAGATGGTGGCCATATTGGATGTTTGACTGGCCCCATTTTAATTGAGGACCATCTATACCTAGGGATGAATGTGGCTGTAATGTTTCATGGGAGTCCTCTAAGCAGATTAAGTAGTCATAATAAATGTGTGCTACCAAATGGCTGAAAAACTTGAATTATAATTTAATTCACATTATCATAAACACACACAAATGAAGCATTGAACACTGAGTAAGCTTAGAGAATTCAAATGACGGCAATTTACATAAGATCAGATGGAAGAACACAACTCTTAGAGATACTGCTACTCCTGGTCCTTGTTACTATGGTAATGTCCTTGTTACTATGATAAACAGATTACTCAAGATAATCTCAACAATATTATTCTAAATCTTCCTTTCTTTTATATGCCAATAGAAAATTAATATTAATATTTGAAACATTATTTCAGGTATCATCATAATTTTCTTTTAAGGCACTGCTTACTACTGTCACCAAAGAGTTTACATCAGCCGATCAATATCCATGGGAGAGAACTTCTATAGGTCTAATTAAATTATTTGTTCATTATAAGGTGGTCAGTCTCATTATAAGGCAATATATTCTATTCCAATTACACCATTATGAGGAGTACTATGTCACAAATGTATCATAATCACTGAGTGATAGTTTACACATTACAATCTTTCCAGCAACCCTTTGCAAGAAAGTTGGAGTAAAGTAAAGTAGTGCTACGCTTTAAAAAATAAAGGCAGGACAAAAATTGAGATATTTAATGAAGATATTTAGTAAAACATTATTACTTTAAAAAAAATAGAACTTTTACTTGCAGAAATGATTTTGATATTCCACAAAAAAAGCTGAAAATTTGATGGAGGGGTCCTCCCCCCAATGGGGTCTTGAGGGCAGTGTTCCCCGATCCGGGGGTCCAGGAGACCAAAGGTCCCTGCCCAAAAATGCATTTTACACTCATCAAAAACTGCTCCTGGTGCAACTTATGATCATAATATATAACAAAATAATCATCTGAAAAACTAACAACGTTATCAAACATTTTCAACTTTAATAATTTCACAATATTTATTGTCACATGAATTTGTTCTCCAATACTATTGGTGCTCAAGTTATTTCATGTGCATGTCAGTGTTCACATCGTAATTAAGTCCCAATGATTTGTCAATTTTTGCAGCAAATATATTATACTTCTCTCTTTTCATAACAAATCTGTAAAATAAACACCCAAGTACATCAACTATGTACAAATAATCCCATACATTCACTTGTCTTTTCCTCCAATGGACACAACCTGTTGATATCCCAGTCGAGCTCTTTTTGTGGCTTTGGCAAAGATTTCTTTAGCTTTCCTTTCTGACTGATTTTTTGGCTCAATGTGCAATCATTTCTTTTCCTTTTCAATAAGTGCCTTTTTTCCTTTCAAGCTGGTGCTTGTAATGGTGACATGCATTGCGCATATTCTGACAGAGAGCTACATCTGTTATCTCATGCAAAAAATCTTTCTTCTGAGCTTCAATTTGTACGTATGCAGCTTCTGTTGTAGGTGCTGTTCCAAACTCTTCCAACTGCCATTACCATAGAGGAGAAATCACAAAATGCCAGTCCTCTAGCTTTCAGTTTTCTTAAAAACTGACCAACTAAATTTCCATCGCCTTTTGCTCCAGCCATTCCCATATGTTTTTTAAACCTTTATTTAAACTTCTTTTGTCATGGTCTCTCTCGACAACTTGGGACGCCATTTTTTGCAAGCACGCTTCTTCTGTCCATTGCCATCAGTTTCCATTACATGAAGATTCACTGAATGAATTTAAACTTTTGACCAATCAGAATACTCTTTACGAGAGCCATGGGCTACCTAATATATGGAATGAATATGTTACAAGGGTTGTTACAGAATGGGACCAAACAGACTGGTTTAAAAAAACCAGATTGGAGATAATTTTAAAAAAGTACTATATCAAGAAAAATTGGATTCAAGTTAGATGTCCCGTCGACCTCTACATCCAGCTCCATATTAAAGCTCTGGTTCTTTTGCATTAGGTAATATCAACATTTTTTTTATAACAAAATCAGTATCATTACAAATAACAGCATATAAAAAAGTTGAAAATAAATTCTATCATTATGTAAATTATACTTACTGCATTAACATGAAATTACTTACACAACAGCCTTTCTAAGCAACCTTGGCAGCAGATTGGGTCAAACTTGGCATACCTTCTATTATGATTAGAATGATTTGCATTTTTGGGAGTTTTAAATATTTTATTATAGAAAAAAAATGCATTACTATTTTGTGTACTTAATTCTGAATTAAAATTACAAATTCCTCAACAAATGACACTTTTAATGAGATTCAAAATATATGTACTTACCGCCTTCAAACTCATTGATAGCATCAGACAAGGCGTCTATAGACTCTATGTCCAAATTGTTGGTAGGTTCATCCTGCAATACCCAAAATTTAGGACAATTGTGAACAAATTACAACAAAACTAAAAAATACATTTCACACAACTATAAAAAAACCCATACATAATTGGAGACTCAAAATAAAACCAACAAAAGCTAGACAAGGTTACATATCTACATGCTTTCTTTTCAGCCATTCACGGTAACTAGATACAACACCATGAAAACATCAGTTACCCCAAATAGGAGGATCAAACTTTTAAAGCCAGTGTACATAACTAAAAAAGTATACCCCATACTAATTATATATTTCATAATGAGATACTGAAATATATGCTGTTGTTGTAGGTTTAACACCATTTTTCAGCACATGATAGGCTAAACATGGTGGCCAGTAGAAATTGGTCAAAGAAGAATCTAGGAAAGCCCTAACAAGAACCACCGATGAAGGGGAAGCTACTGGCAAGCTTTCTCACATACCCACATTGGCCGAGCCCAAGACTCAAACCCATGTGGACAGAGGAGAGAAGGCAGTGATAAGAAAAAGTCCACTCGGCCACCCATCAACTTTAATGAAATATATAAGTGGGTGAAATATTTTATCAACACAGTGTCAAAACTGCCACATAGTTGATATCACTTTGGAACTTTTTCAACTAAGGAAATATATGAATGTTATTCAAATCTACATCTCCCTATCTAGGCCTGTTTCATTTTTCTTCTTCTTCTGTTCCTTCTTTCTCTCTTCCCTCCACCCCCATTCAAGACTGTAGACTTATTGGTATATATTTATTTAACAGGGAGCAACCATCAAAAAATGTCCAAGAGCGACCTCCAAACAACAAAACGTTGGCTTCAAGTATTAACTTACTAGTTTTCCACATGAAACCTGCAAAAAATTAGCGATTGAACCTGCATCATCTGTTCCTAGTTGATCTTTTGTCACTCATACAATATCATATGCTATACAGACTCTATGACCAACTAAAACATTTTTAAGAAAAAAAAAACCCACTTGGTTAAATATAGGAATACAATTTTTTAAGTAATGATTTTGACGCTAAAAAAAATGATAACGATGTTTGAAAATGACCGATAAATCAACCATTTATGCATTTTAATTGCATGCCAAACTTAAGTGATGATCAAAATTTGTGTCTAGTGTCCATTACTGAACTAGATTATGATAAGTCTTCCAAGGCCAAACATTTATGTTGGAATGCAGAAATGAACAAAATAAAATAAAGAACCAAAATAACCAATGAACTCACAATCATTCAAATCTTTTTTATAAATAGGTTATGTTCTTAAATCTGCTGTGTAATGTTTGTACAGAACCCCCACACCAACAATGTTCAATATATCAATCCACGCAAGAAAAATGTAAATCAAAATAAAACTCTCTTTATTTGCATTTGAAAACAGCAACTAATTGACAAAATACACAATTTAAGTATTATTTGTACAGTCAAATTACACAAAAGATCACTGTCCTAAAATCATTGAACATTTCAGAACTTCTTTTCATGGATGTTGAAATTTAGCCATTAATCACTCTGGTGCAGAAAGGAGACAGAAATACAAGCAAATCGAGTTTTTGCCTGAAAAAGTTTAAATAAAAACAAAAATTCTTTTTTTTTAAAAAGTGGATACAAGGAAATATTTCAGGAGTGAAGTGGAAACATTTTGTACTGTCACAAGTGGTTTTTCCATCTATGACAATAAAATATTCCCACCTGACCCACTTTATTTGTGAAACATCTTTTTTATCTACAATTTTTTTTAAACATACTGTATTTCGTATCCTTTAATTTTTTGTACACAATCAAATTATCAAAATCATAATTAGTCAAATGTATCATAATTCTGCATACATATCACTCTGTGTTTTTTGAAAAATCCATTAAATTATTGGACATGAAATTTCTACTAATAAGATCTACATTTGCAAAAAAGATCGATAGTATCAAATTGCGATTTTGTTTTTACAAAAATTAATAATTGTTGGTGAGAAAATACATTGATTGATGCATATGCTCTCTTATTGTCATTACAATATCTACTGGTGTTTATTAACAAATGGATAAAGAACTTCAAAGACAATATCTTTAAATATTATCGGTAATTAGTTCTCCTTATAAAGTAACAAAACACCATGTGCATTTTAAAATGAGCTTGGAAGCCCTCTGATGTTTTCTTATAAAACAAAAATTACATCTCAGTACATGCTAAAGTGAAGACCACAGACCCTTAGTCAACTAGTCTTATTGTTTCATTATAGTCATGCAAAAGTAAAATATAAAAAGCTTGTCATTTTCTACTGTAAATTTGAAAGTCATGGACTCCATTAAATCGATTTGTATGTATATATAAGTGCTTGTACTGTTTTGACTTGGATAAAATTAACATTCTATTGCAAATCTATTCTTCAATATACCCATCTATTGTTATCTTTATTGGCGAGTTCAAATAACAAGTAATGCGTTTGATTGCTTGTCCTTATAACAACTGCTGTATGGACAATGGATTCAATAGCACATTGACAAATTTTCATTTCCCTCAAGAGAGCCTCAATTCCCTACTGGCAGCATCAATTATTTGACATCTTCTGTCCATTCTTGCCCTAAATCGGTTTTCAGCTGGAATAACCAAAGCGCTAGCATGTTTACTTACCGTGTAAATAACACTGCATAGCCATGTGGTTGTTGTGACAATGTACATCGTAATTAAAACAAGAATGAATTGTTGATTTAGTGGTTTAATGATAATGGAATATAGTAGGGTCGTAATACATGAGGAAGATCAAAATCATTAGGTAACTAAAAATCGTCTTTTTTTCTCTTTACAAAAGCTAAAAATAAAAACTGCCCTGAATAAATATGGTCTTGTACATGGACAATCTTTTTTCATTCCTTACAAAACACATCTTTCTTGCATACCTCACATTCCTAAATGAAATCAAACTGTAGAACATGTACATATTTAGTTATTAAATCAAAATGGCTACTTTTAGCAATCCTATGTTATACAATTACAGAAACAAAATGTTTCCAAGCATTGTACTTGTGGTTATGAAGGCAAACATGATCTTGTCACTTTCAAAATGCATGCATACAACACATAACTAATTTGATCAAATGTAATCAAAGAGCAATTATTACACTCTAGCAGTTAATGCAGTGTTCATTCCTGAAACTGGAACAGTGGGTCAAAAAGTACAGAGTCAAAAAGTAAAATAATACAGAAAGAAACAAAACAAGTTGTATATATATCCTGACCTAGTTTTTGTTTTTTCAAGAGGTTCAAACACATTATTATCACAAGCACTCCTACTGTGAATGTATTATTTTCTGAATATATAAACTTTTCCAGCATTATATACTTTGAATCAGATGTCAGTTGCACTTTAGCACAGTTTGCTACAGTTTTCATGTCCACTACAACAACTTTCCACTTTTCATGCGAGTTATTTTAGTGGACAATAAAATTTTAGTACACCATGCAATCTAGTCTGGATCAAATAACAACAGATTCAAGCCATACGCACCGTACAAGTTCATATTTTATGGCAAAAATGAATAAATCTATTACCCCAGCACCTGTAATTATTGTCAGCTTCCCCCCAGCTGTCGCAAGCCTTCATACATGCATCTGATTTCCTCCAGCTTGATTAACCTTTCCCCTTCAGAATTTATTTTGGTTATTTGGGTCTACAGTTTTTCCTCACTGTACATTACTTGGGAAGTAAATGCAGTAGTGTTTCTCCATAAGATTTCATCTTTGTTTCTTTGTATTTTCTATGAATGACCATTGATTAAGTACTCTGGATTTGTATTTTCTATGAATAACCATTGATTAAGTACTCTGGATTTGTATTTTCTATGAATGACCACTGATTAAGTACTCTGGATTTGTATTTTCTATGAATGACCATTGATTAAGTACTCTGGATTTGTGCCCAAGACAATCATGATCAGTAAGACATATCTGCTGCCAATGAAACTGATCGTTTTACACCTCTTTGGTAATGTGTTGCACTCTATTCTGTAAGCTTGGATATTAGCTCAATTCAGTCTAAAATTAGCCATAATGATCTTTTCTTGGGTCCTTTTTTTATGCACCTTAATGGTGCCATAAAGAAAAATATTTTTCACCTAAGATAAAAAAAATGGTCACTGGTACAAGGGCAGCCAAAATGAACCTTTGTAATGTAAGTCCATCTGTCCAAAGTAAGGCATCATAACTATGAAAAAAAAATTAAAATGTAAATTATAGTTCAGACTAATAGATTCGTAACTAACTGGCCCCAGATCTGGTCTTTGAGACAGGTTTTACTGAAGACAGGCATTAGAGAGATTTGACAGCAATGTGTTTTATCTATCTGGTCAACTGCTCTGTCAATGCAAAATATCAGCAGCTGTCACAACAATAATAAAAACAGTAATGAAAATATATTACGAACCAGTATCAAAACATCAGGTTCCCTGCAGGAAAGGTCTGCAAAGGCGACTCTTGCTTTCTGTCCACCAGACAGATCACGGTTTTTGATTGTATGAGCATGTGATGCCAAGCCAAATCTGCCGAGTATTTTACGAGAATCTTGATATTGCATGTTAAAGTTCCGCTGCATATGCTCCACAGGAGTTTCATCCGAATTCAACTGGTCGGCAGAGTGCTGATCATACTTACCTATCCTCTAAAAGAAAAACAAAACATTTTAATAGAAAAGCTTAATCAGGATCTTTCTCTTTCAAACAACAAATGAATCCATGCACACAAGAAGGTATCACATAACACACAATATATTAAGTAATACAGAAGATTTCATGTAACAGACAAGGTATACACAACACAAGATACCATAACACATGATAGCATGCAACACATAAGAAAATATGCTACACACGAAGATATAATGTAAGGGTTATCCATTAAAACATATATGGGACCCAGGGAAGGCACTTTTAAAGTTGGGTACTCATCCATAGATACAATTTAGAATTTTCCTATCATTTTTATATGAACTCTGTGAAATCAAAGTACCCTGGCACATATTTTTTAAAAACTAACACAAGATATCACATAACACATAATATACCACATAACACACAAGATATCATGAATACACAATAAAATATATAGTACACAAGAGTATATCATTTAGCATTATTTTAAGAGTAATTGTCCCACTCATTAAACTGCACAACACTGATGCTGTCACGAAAAAAAATGACAGAGCTGGCCATAAAAATGTATACAATAAATTACAATCATTCAATAATATTCAATCTGAAGATCCTTTCATATCCCCCCCCCCCATAAATTGTGTAACTAATGTTTACTGATGTTCTTGGGTATGTTGTGTGCTCAGTTCAAAGGTCTAAACTGTATTTAATAACATCTGTACTGTATGGGAACAATTTTCATGCTCTGGTGATTATGGTAGATGTTTCAGACTTGGTTACAGGCTGGACAGATGAGTAATAAATTGCAAGTTGCCAAAGATTTCTTCAAATTGCAAGTGCAATGTAAATTGAGAACATACAGATTTATAAAAATATTGTTAAAAACCAACCAACACCAACAAATATGCACATAAATATAAATACCTTTGTGGTGTGAACAGAACATACACGTAAACAATTTAATTCTGCAACAGTCTGCAAGTAACACCTTCTTAGGCAACTGAAACTGATTTGAGAGAAAGCCTGCAATCCCACCTACACAAGGCAATAGTTTAGTATTGTAACCAAGATGTTACTGTCATTCTGACCAACAAGGTGCCCTTTCTTACATGGATTTCAGGTTCATTTACATGTTACTGGCTGAAATATCATCCAAAATGAATATACACCACAATCTGATGGACCACAATAACTGTGTATGTTCCCATATGTGTCATAAATGATTAGAACTGTTGATTTTGTATCAACTATTATGGATCTGAATAGGCAGCCCTTGTATAAAATACCACATGCCATATAACAAGCTATTTTATGCTTCCCCTTATGTTACCCAACCATCCATATAACAAGCTATTTTATGCTTCCCCTTATGTTACCCAACCATCCATATGCACATTTAAGTTACCTACCAATCTGTGATTCCTGATAACATTTCCCTTTGTCTGAAATAAAAAATATTAAATTAAAATTCATCATTCATTTTATGGCCTACAATACCATCATTCCCATCAAGGCCTAAAATCGCATCATTCCTTTCATACTGGATTAAATGATAATGTATGGGTATTTACTGATGTGTAAATCTGACCTAATCACTCACCAAGTAAATAAAGTCTGAAGAACTTTATGTTAACTTTGTGAGTGATTAGATAACAATTTACACATCAATAAATAACCAACCATGATCATTTAATCCTTATAGTTCCAATTTACATTCTTTCTGTCATCATATCAGCATGTTTTATTAACAAAGCGTTCGCTTATAGGTAGTTGGAAGTTTTCTTTCAATTGCCTCTTCACTGCAGCTGAATACATAGTCACATCTTCGTCAGCCAAGAGTGGTCCATCATTACGTAACAGTGTCTGGTCCATTATTATGTAACAGTGTCATGGGGGTAATGCCAGTTATCGCACGAGCTAATTATGACAACTTTTAAAAATTTTAAAAAAGAAAAATGGCTGATGCTATTTAAACCAGGCCCTTCCTGTTTATAACATCTGCTTGTGTATTGCACATGGTGTTATAACTATTGCTTGTGTATTGCACATGTTATAGCAATCGTTTTTCTTCCTTTCTGTGTATTTCGATCTTCCATAAGCACACTTGTGTCCATTTTAGTGAGATCCCTTGCTCGTGATATGACCCTGACCTTTAACAGCTGCTGGAATATGTTATCAATGCAAAACCCATAAATTCTAAAGATTGGCTTGTAAAGTCTGCCATATACCTTCTTCAGCAAGAGAAGAGAGTGTTGGAGTGCAGGTAGGACTGTGCAATTGCATTGTTTTAACTTCATAAGGGCAGTTTTAATCTGGGATTTGTAAACTTTTATCGGAAATCTCAGGAGAGTAGGTGGGTAGCTTCTTCTTGTTATTATGGGGTAAGGCATTGATACAGATGAAACTTGACATAAAATTACATGGAAACAAGGAACCTAAAGTAGTGTGCAGAATTTATTTATGCATTAAACAAAATCCAGATCAGTATCATATGACCATTAACATCCAATCAAATTGTAGAAAATGTGGTCAATACGTAAAATTTCATCATTTACTTCAAGACCTACAACCCCACTATCATTCCTTTTAAGGTCTACAATTTCATCATTACAGTCAAGGCCTCCATCCCCATAATTCCTTTCAAAGCTCATAATCCCATCATTATTTTCATTGCTGTAATTGCATCAATCCTTTCAAAGCATATAAAATTAAAACAAGAATTCCAAGGGTTACCATGTCTACCCTGTGTTCCTATGGCATAATCAAACAACCCTGCAAACTCACCCAAACAAGTAGGTCTTTGTTATCTACTTGTGCCCATGGTGAGTAGTACCCTCCAAGATAAACATAGCCATCATGTTTAATGAGTGAACCACTAGTGCCAGACAAACTGTAATCAACAGAACATGAAAAGAAGGTCACTGTGACCCACTCATGGTAGTGGTGAGTAGTACCCTATAAAACAGATATAGAGTCCTACCCAATTACACTGGCATTGCTGATGTTTACAATCTTAATATCTCAGCAAATAAAATCAAAATATAAAGGTCCATCGTCTGGTTTTACCAGATTTGTCAAGATAACAAATGAAACTAATGTCGACAAAAGTCCACGGTCTCAACTTATGTTGATCTGCCATTTCCAACACATACTTTGTCCTACAGTTATCTCCTGCTGCCACAGGGATTTAATGCTGCCGTTGCATTAACAAACACACACTTATTTTGTCCTCCAAGGTGACCTTTTGCTTATGGTCATGTTAGTATGCAGTGCTAACGGGGAGAAACTGAAACCATTAGTTACTGGTATATGTAAGATATACGCTGCTTAAAAATGCCATTTGCCTGTTACCTGGGATTAAAACAGAAAAAAGACTGGATGGATTCTAAAATACCTGGTGGCTGGATTTTCAAGTTTAGATTTCAAAATAAACTGTGAAATTCACAAAATCATTATGTTCAAGGACAATGCTGTTGTAGTATGAAAAACATTTCTGGAAAACAATAGATTATATTGTATGGTGAGGTAGCATCTCCTGATACAGGATTAAGGTGTGATCCAAACTTTCCCAATAAAAAAAAACAATACACAAGGAAACAGCAAGCAATAAAAATGGTGGAAAATACCTATCTGTAACAAAATGGAGAAATAAATATCTGTCAAACAAGTCTTGTCAAGTGAAATTCATGCTTCAATTTTGTTTTTCTAATTCACATTCAGAGAAATCATGATAAATGTGATATGCTCTCTGTATTGAAATGTGAAAAGAGTAAATTAAATGTTAGAGTGATGGCTATGAGCTATTTGAAAGATACAGCAGATTTAGTTGAAATGAAACAAAAGTTTGGTTAAATAATTTTGCAGAAACGAAAGTATGGGGGACAAGAAATCTGGGAGCCATAGCCCTTCTACATGAGGTTAAACCCATGAAAGCACATGCAGGTCTATTTAATAATTATTTAGAAAATACTGATTTGCTGAAGAATTGTGAATGGACAGACAGACGGATTGGTCAAAATGGTAATTACTAGAAGAAATTGCATCTCAATGATGGACTCTCTGTACTATTCAACAAACCTAATGAATTTTACATCAAAATGTACATTAAGACAAAATCCTCTATTTTACTTACAGGTTGTAGATCTCCTGTGAGAAGTTTCAAGAAGGTACTTTTACCCACTCCATTGGGTCCAACAATGGCCACTGAAACAGATAACAAAATGAAGCAATGCATTTATCAGAAAATGAAGTGTTTCATGGAACCTGTGTCTCACCTGAATCTCACCTGTGTCCAAGTCTTGATATATTCCCCTGTATATGTATTGATGTATTCCCATTTTTGAAGTGTTTTAAACCACGTTTTTTACTTGAGGTACAACTGTTTTTGACTTGACACATTCCCCTGTATGACTTGATGCATCTCCATGAATCTGACTTGCAACAATGATAAACACAAAATTCTCAACAATGTTTATGCCACCACTACTGCCATCATCATCGATAAAATGATACTTATGTCTGATCATACTAATGGGTCCAAAAAAAAAAAAAACCACGACTAAAAATGTATATTTATCCTCACGTTTTTAAAAATAATGGTTAGGATTATGCTATCCTACTTCTCTTGATGTACAAGTAACGGCTTCCAACTCCTGCACCAATTAAGACAGAGGCCTGGAACTTTGAGACATTGGGATTGGGTTGCAGATTAACAAAATGGTTTTCAGAAATCTTGAAGTGGGGACATGTACATAATCACAGCTTCCAAAAACTCACAAATGTGCGTCTCTGACGCAGGAAATGAAAAATTACACACCATTCTATGAGTCCTGTCAGGCGCATAAAAAATTGATGGCTGAAGTCAATTTCTCCCTTGTGAAAAATGTCCAGGTTTCTTGAATAAGCAGCACCTCATGTCTTGAAGATGAAGAATGGTTTCCTAATTCAAATTCTTCCCACTGTGCACTCCACTTAGGTATAGAGAGGATTTGGAAATGCTTAATCACACGTATTTGGATGGAATTTTTTACATATCTGGGGCACAGAAAATCACTTACACAGGAGTCCTCTGTAAACACTCTAATTTTTAAACACTACATCAACATTACATTCTAATAATTGTAACATGCACATGGCTTTTTTGACTTTGCTAAAAATATACTGTTATTCAGATCAGCCAATCGGGCTCATAGAATCGAGGTCATGCTCATTAATTATGCATTTGTGTCTGAGTATAGCCGAACAGGTAGTTCCCGTGACCTTGAAATCAAAGATTCAAATTAAACGGGAAAATAAACATTATGAAAATAAATATTACTACCATTTGAAAACACAAATAACATATCTTTTAACTGCATGATATACAGTCACATGTCTTTCCCATGAATTTAAATTATAATTCACAAGTAATTTTGTTTTAGGTGACACATTTCCTTACTCTTAGTATTTATATCTGTAAATGTTTAATGTTTCAAATAATTTGCACGTAGTGGCATTGGATATGTGAAACGCCTGAAGATAATGCAGAATGAATGTGATAACTTATCAGTGACAAATGCTTCAGGTACCTGAACATATCCATTGTAGTGACTGTCTAACTTTATTTCACCAAACATCCAACTTGCTTCCAAATATTAAAGAATTTGAAACGTGGTTATATTTTAAGAAAGAAATTCTCTGCAAATAAATCTGTAAAATTAGGCATGGCTTTTGTAAGAAATATGTTACTTGAAAACAAACCTATTATTGTGTTAAAAAACTTTGATCCTTAATTACAACACTGAATGGAAATTTACACTAACCTACAACTGCACATTCTATAATATTTCTTTTTTAATTTTTAAGGTGTTATTATTTTGCAAATTTTTAAATTATACATTGTTCTACTGAAATTAACACATTGTGTGTTATAAAATTTATTTTGCATATCACATTCTAATATCCTGCCAAGGAGAATAACTCTAAACTCCAAACCTATGCTATGCAATAGTCACTATCATGGCTAATTTCCCTTGGTTAAATTTATGAAAAGAGAGTGAGAAAATGTATTTTAAAGGTACAAATTTATTTAAATTGCATAAAAATGTGAACTATTTCTAACTGCCCTGAATTTCTCTAACAGTCTCATATCTTTCTCATAATAAAACTAGTTGCCAGCTTGATGATTTATTATTTATCAAGCTTACTCCTTTTGAAAAAAAAAGTCTTTTAAGTGGTAGAAAGTTAAACCAATTAGATAAAACAACACCTCAGTACTATGGATGTATCATGCTCATTACTGAATGTGTCAAATATCTTGATCATGTGTGTGATTTGGATTTTAATGTAGCTTTAACAATTTTTCAGTCACATCGCTACGATGTCAGCAGTGTGGCAGTTTATAGTGATGTCTAGCACTGGAGCATCATGCCGTAGACATGTAGCATGATGTCCCACCACCCAGTCACATTATCCTGGCACCAGGCCGACCAGTCCTAACACTAACTTCTTAATGTTGAGTGCCAAGCGAGAAATATGTTAGTACCATTTCTGTAAGTCTTTGGTATGACTCGACCAGATATTGAACCCACAACCTCCCGCATATGAGGCGGACGCTTTAACCACTAGACCACCTGAGTGGTCATCTTGATCATAAAGTACATATCTCAAGTTTGATCAAAACAGAATCAGAAATATGGACTCCATTGGTAATAACCTCAACCAGTCAGATATAAGATATACCTTATGCAAGATGATGAATAGTTCTTGTTCACATTTGAACTCACAATGTAATGATGTCAAAAACCTACATTTCAAGTTTGTTCGAAAATGGATAAAAAAAAATATGGCCATACGAGTGGTTGCAAGCAAATGTTGATGGACAGAAAATGGACATGCATCCATACCATAAACCCACTATGACCAGACTGACTAACCAGCACCAGTGTAAATGGATACTCTGCAGACTTTATGAAAAGAAAAGTCCCCTGGCCATTGTTTACATTAGTAATGTACTAAAAGTATTAACAAAACTTCTAATGAGAGGTTCTGAATTTAATAAACTATTGTCAGTGAATGTTTGCACAAGTGACACATTTTCATCAGTATTTACTGAATTAAAAAAATGGGGTTCAAAATTATAGATCATAAAGAAAATGAAAGGTATATATTCTGATCTGAGAAGTTACTTTCAGATTTTTAAAAAACTGAAAAGGTTATTATAACATCAGTCTACCAAGACAGACAGGATCTTAAAAAATAACAAGAGTTCCACCATGTGACTGATAGTCTACATCTTAAAATGAATTTGTGAATCTGAGACCATTTCTTCCTTTTAATTGCTGAATGCTAAAACTGTCTCAGATATTCTTGAGCATTAACAAGATTTAAAACTGACCACAACAGTGAGCATATTGGATTTAATTGGCACCATTTTCATTTAGACGCAACTTGATGTGAGTAGAAGTCTTTTAATGACAATGTCAGTATGGCCATCCATTCAGGCGGAATATTGGTAACAAACTTTTTAAGATGGTCATCATGGCAGTCATATGGGATTCATGATTGGCATTGTTTTCAATTAGGACCAACTTGAGATTCAAAGAAGCTTTCTGGTGAAAATTCCATGCTGATATGACTTTCCATTTAAGTGAATTATTGACACAAGATTTTGAAGATGACTGCATGGGTGATCATATCTGATGTAATATTACTATCTGATGTAATATTACTGCAATTTTCATTTAGGGGCAACCAGACATTACATTAAGTCTTTGATGAAAACACCCCATCAATACGACCATACATATCAAACAAAAGTGATTTTAAAAAATCAAGATGGCTGCCATGGCATCCATGCTTAATGTCAGTCTGACACCATTTTCATTTAAGGCAATTAACTATAATAAAATGTCTTTTAGTGAAAACCTTATGCTGACATGACCATTCATTCCTGAGGAATAGCGACAACATTATTGTCAAGATGGCTGTTTTGACAGTCATATTGGAGTCTCAAGCTAATCTCATTCAGAACAAACTAGACCTCAAAATGAACGTGTCAAGTTGCATGGAATTCCTACAAGTAGTTTTGGAGCAGCAGGAATAATAAACAGGCTCTTCTGGTCTATGACAAATAAGACTCACCTCTGGAGCTCACATCTGTTCCAAAGTTAAAATGGGGAACAATAAGACTCACCTCTGGAGCTCATATCTATACCAAAGTTAAAATGGGGAACAATAAGACTCACCTCTGGAGCTCATATCTATACCACAGTTAAAATGGGGAACAATAAGACTCACCTCTGGAGCTCATATCTATACCACAGTTAAAATGGGGAACAATAAGACTCACCTCTGGAGCTAATATCTATGTCAAAGTTAAAATGGGGAACAATAAGACTCACCTCTGGAGCTCATATCTATACCAAAGTTAAGATCTTTGAAAAGTAACTCATGTCCCTCATAGGCAAATGTGACACCTGAAAGGATACATATATAATTACAATAAAAGTTGTAGGAAAATTGAAATTAATTAAGGGACCATTAATTTTTGGTAATAAAACCGCCATACTGTTTTCATTTTGACGTCATCATTATTAGAACTCTCTTCCTTGGTGTAAACTAGGCAGCATACCAAAGAAAAACACACAGACCTACCCATGTAATATAATTGTATACTTTGTCTACCATGTTAATTGAGGTATATAACACCTACATGTTGTGCTAACAGACCCGAGTCTACAGTGTTTACTAACAACAAGAACAGCATTGACACTGATCTACAAGAAAAAAAACAGATCTATGCTGTTCATATGATATGTTATTCAAAATGTATAATTATTTCATTTCATAAAAACCCATGCTCTACTTATAAAAGAACTACAAAAGATTTTGCATTGCTCAATGACACTGTTTCATCATGCTTCAAGCTACTATGGCCAGAGAGTATTTTTATGGTAAAGTCTAGACATGAATAAATATGAATAAGAAGATAAAGTCATCTATACGTCCAGCCCCACACAAAAACTACAAAGAAGTAATATACATCACGCATTTTGTTCCAGAAACAAAATTGTGAATGATGCATATAATGATGATGAAGAGACAAATGGACAAAATATAAATACCGGAAGACTTCTAAATAGCAAAAGGAACTATTGTTGTTGATATAGGGTTTGATAGGCTATATATGGTGGCTAGTATAAGTGAAGGAAGAACCTGGGAAAACCCCCTGGAAAGAACCACCCATCCAGGGGAAGCTTTCTTATGTATCCCACTGGCTAAGCCTGAGCCTCAACCCATGCAGACAGGTGAATAGCAGTGATCCAGAATGGTGAGCGATTTAGACCACTTCGGCTACACCAGAAGAACAAACCAGTCTATCAAGAGTAGAATATTTCATAAATGAACTACCTGTCTAACATGTGTATCATTTTTCATAAAGGCACAAACCAGTCTAATACGTGCATCATATTTCACAGGGGTACCACTAGTCTATCAAATAAATAAATTTTCAAAAGGCTCCACTAGTCTAAAGTACACATCATACAGGTCATGTAGGCATTCAATTCCAACTATTTCAGCAACAGGTGTAAATACTTAGAATTAAGAATTTCATGTACATATACCTTTAAATGGAAATTATTCACTTTATTTGGATCCTCATACATCCATATTTCCTTTGAAGGTCATAATATACATGCCCCGAGAAATGCATATGGCAAAGTCAATGTAAAAGGATGTGGACATTTTTGGAGAAGGTTAACCTAAAAGTGTGATTCACTACAAACTGGACTGACTATAACATGCTGTGATGTCACAATGAAAATGTTGTACTACCCAGTTATTTGTTATGACAGACCCAACATCCTCTTTTCTTGATCCAGTTTACTATCTGGCCACCAATGTTCAAGTCCATAGTGATCAAAAAGTTTCATGTGGAAGTTTGGTTTTATTTTTGATATTTATGGTACAGAGTTTTCAACAATTTGAACTGAATAAAATTTGGTTAAAATAAATTTAGTGTTAAATTTTAGAACAATGATCAGTATTTGATTTAAGATAAGTAAATGTGCCTACACTAATATATTAACATACACTTCAACATTTGTATCATATTTCATAGAGGTAACACCAGTCTAACATGTATAATTTATTACAAACAGGAAACACTAGACTTAGATGAGTATCATGTTTCACAGAGGCGACACTAATTTAATTTCATAATGGCACTAGTAGTCTAACATTTGTATCATACCTGATAGGAGACATGCCTACCCCAGAAAATGTTTTGAGGGATGCCACCACCAAAAATGATGAACAGAAGTATGTTAGCATGAATAAACATACTACATTCTTTCAAGACTTCATTAAATACCAGAAATGCTTATTTATAATAAATAGTTATGTATAAAACTCATTACCCACCTGTTTACAATATATATAAATATACAAAATTCAAGTCCAGGATTACTTAATTCATCCTAAGGGACCTGTAGTAAGCACTTTTTAGGTCCTGCAGCTCACTTTCAGTGTAGATCCTGTCTGTAGCTGACCCTGGTCTAGATTTTGAAATTAAAAGTGCCTCTATAGTCTCTGCACTCAATCTACTCCTGAACTCTTGATTTTTTCTCACTAGGGAGAAAACTCGCTCACAGTGTGCAGATGAATTGTCATTAATGAAAGCATTATTTTTGACAATATTTTGAAGACAACTGTTTCATCTTCCTTCAGCTGGCTGATAGCAACCCAGGTTTCACTGATTCTATTTCTCAGACATGAATGAATATCTGTGGACCAATATAGTGCCATTTCCAATTTCACATCTGCTGCTGTCACTTCCTCAGGTAATAGTACTTAAAATCTTTCAAAGAAATAATCCAAAGATGCCATTTTAGCTTCTAGCTGCAATGCAGGATCCAAAATTTCAGCATGCTTTATAAGTCATCTTTAAGGGGCAACTTGTCTCTAATGTATTTTGCTGATGTTTCAAAAAACTTTCTTGCCCCATCGTAAAAATCTTGCAGCCTCTGTTCTCTCAGGTGGTCCTCATCTTTTCTAGCAATAATATCTGTTGCAGGCTGTCCAATCAAAATATCTTTATCCTCTCTCTCATGAACTTCTCTTACAGACTAATAAAGCATAGCTGAAGGCTTCACAAACTTAAAAAGAATGGTTTTAAGAAGCTTTTCAAGACGTCTTTTTAGCACATGTATTAATGGTGTCGCACTGTAGCTCTATATTCACATCATCAAATGGTTTTTAAGCATCTACCAAGATAAGACATACTAGGCAATTTGTTGGAGAAGAGAAGGTGTGTCTCAGCTTACTTACTCTTTCGATTAAAGATCTGGGTGATGCAGGCTTCTCTTGCTCTTTGAAAAATTCATGAGGCGGGTCCCAGTTGTTTAGAAGTCTTTGTAAGTACCTGTGGATGCTTAGTCATCAAGTTGAAACATGTTTTAGAATTTTATTTGCTTTTGTATCATATAGAATCTGCGTATCTTTGAACACTGATTGACGTTCACTGCATTTGTCCAAATAACAATATACATCAATCAAAAGCTGGTCAACATTAAGTGGCAAATATGCAGCACCCTTTTCTGCCGCTATATGTATCAGGTGAAACACAGCCTGAAAGATATAAATTAGGTTGCTCTTTACTCATAAACCCAAAGACTCCTCTGTTTTTCCCAACCATCACAGGGGCGCTGTCAGACCCAACAGCCAAGCAATTCTTCCAAGGAATGTTATGAACTTGTAATACATTCTGTATAAGATTGAATGTTTCTTCACAAACATGGATTGAGAGAATGTCTGTTACTGGATCAACAGCTCTGATAACAAGAGGAAAGTTCTTGAAGTTTCCTTGATCACTGCTTCAATCTGTAGAAACAGTGAATGGGCAATTCCGCATTCTTTCAGCTAACTTAAACGTAATACTGGCCATTATTCCTTTAACAATAGCAGTTCCATTTGATCTACCACAGTGAAATTGTTGAGCAATATCAGAGTCACTAAGCATAATTTTAAAAGCCTTTGAAAATGTATCAAGTGTGCTTATAGGCAGATTGAGTTCAGTAATAATATCTACTAACATTACTTCAGCTCTCATTACATCAAACTTGGGCATAGAAGATGAGGTCACTCTAGATCCAACAATTTTCTCAGAGCGTTTAACTTCTTTTTCTTGATCGGATTACTTTTTCCTGAAAAGTGTCTGCATATATCGAACATTCCTCCAGACTTTATTGAAAATTCACAATTACAGATGTTGCTGAAAGCATTTGTGTCTGCATTGTTTCCTGGCTTTATGAATTCATATTCCTCAGTGTATTCTTTACAAAAACATTGAGAGCATATTTTAATGTAAGTTTTGAATCACTTTCATCGATATCCAATTGCTTTTTAGAAGACATGAATTTTTTTGTCCAGAATAAAAAACAACACATCGTAAACAGAATGTAAAAGAATCTGTGAATGTAGATTTTTATATCAGAACCACCTCAGAACACACGTATTTGCAATGACTTTCTTAAATGATTGTGCATGCGCAGATTTGATAATTTCCTATTCTGGTTGGTGATAGCATATTTTATGACATGCAGATTTTTTATCCCCACTTTTGTGGATTTTCAACATTAAATGCGTATTTGCAGATGCAAAGGCATGTCTGTGATAGAGACATCTTAAACAGTTTTTGGGTTTTGCAACAGAAACACAGGTGTTGGATGGATAGAATTACAAAATATGGCTACAGAATTATGAACTGCAAAAGACACGCCGAACTGATATTTACCAAGTTTCATAGAGATTTCCTGAACAAAGTTTGAAATCATACTTCAAATAGGAAAGTGTGAATGATGGATGGAGATGACAGATGAAAATGTAAAAAAATTTACAATTTATGAATTGCAAATAGTTTTGAGTTTTGCTCCTGAAACAAACGACAGGCTGAAGGAACTTAATGATATATCCACCACCAACTTGACTGAGCATGGATAATCATGTAATACCAGGCAGAGAAAACCAATTGCTATATCCACCACCAACTTGATTAAGCACGGATAACCTAGCGACACGTTATATGTAAAGGATTTAATGTATATCCTTGCTTATAAGCAAGGACTTAACTTACAAGCAAGTATATACCATATATGATACAAAAGAAATATCTTAACTAAAATATTTATGAATAAAAATGACAAAGGACATTGTCTAGGGCACTCCCTGAGAACACCTTGCTCTACTTACCTGAAAGGCCCAGAACTGGCGGGTTGAGTGGAGCAGGGTTTGGAAATGTGAACCTGACAATATACTCCTTGGGTTTCTGAAGCAGATCCATTTTTTTCTCTTCCTCTTGAAATAGGTTTTGTTTCTGGCGATTCTTCTGCTGCTTTCTTGTTAGGGCATCTTTTGCCTTGGATTCCTATTGAATATAAAAACAAGGTCAGTGCATGCACATCAAGCTCATGATGGAAACACTGCTGTAAAACACGATATCTTGACCACAAGTTTAAATGGCTGAGTGACAGTGATGCAAAATGAATCGTTCAGCTTCATAATGACTCATCCAAAGTATGAAGGAAACCCATCTACAGGTCCAGGATGTGTAATCAAATAAAAAAAAATACTTTAACAAAATCCTTCATGAAATGACATCAATCTCAAGGAACAAACAAATTTTCTGCATAATAAACTGTCTTAGATTCATAATAATTCAATATAAGTAAATGTATAAACAAAATTTATCAATTGGTTTAAGAAATGTAAGCAAACTAAACTTTTTTATTCAAAACCTTAACAGAAACTTTATATGACTGTGCCCTTGAAAACCAAAATCAAATGGGCAGGCAAGCATATCATAGAGTTAATTGTCTTCACTTTAAAATTATTCACTGAGGGTCTGTACTGTTTGCAGTTCAACTGAACTTATAAGTGAGTACATATGGTGTTGTATTTTCTGCTTTAAAATTATTCTGTAAGTTCAGTTCAGTCCATCCACAAATTTATATTTCTTGCAAATTTAGCATTTGTCTGTCCTGTAAGGGCTGTAAATGACATTTTTAATAAACTTAATTGTTCTGGCAATTATTGAAAAATTCATACAGAGATTATTTTAAGAAACAGGAAATTGTTGAAATTTACTAAAACTAAAATTTTACCACTTATGGTATTCGTCAAGAAAGTAATGCCAACAAGACTTACAGCTTGCTTGGTAGATTTCCCAGATTGTTTCATATCTTTTAGAGACTTTTCCTGTTTATCATATGCCTTTGTCTGCTCCTTTTTTTTCTGGACTAACATTTTCTTGAAGGTTGCTGCAATGTAACAAAAGTAACTGTAATGTTAAAAGCTGTCAATGATAGGAATTCTTGGTGCTGATTATTAGTTAGAAACAAATACAAAAATGTTTTATTCATGCTTATGCAGGGAACAGACCAAACTATTTGCTCTGAGGTGGTGTAGACAACAAAGCTTTCAATCAACAGACAACAGAGGCATAGGGTGAGGTCAATAAATATAACACTCAAGTGTCCAAAGCAAAAAGGGGCAAACACTTTTGTCTTTTCCCTTCATAGTCATAAAGTAAAAGTTATATCACCTAATATCATTTCTGAACATGTGTCTTTTGGACACGGTTAGTGTCTATCATCATTGAGTCAGATTATAGCATGATTTGCTAAAATTTCCTTGTCCACTAAAATATATAACTGTCCTGGACAGTGGACAACATTATTTTAGCAGACAAGGAAATCATACAAAACCATGCAATAATATGACTCAACAACTACTGAAGCAAAACAAAGAAAGCTGGAAAAGTTAAAAGGAAGTGTAAAACTTAATCATTCCATGATATGAGTACCCATGATGTTGACATGTTTTAATTTGTTGCATAAACAAAAAAAGATATTTGTGATTGCTGTTTCTTTTAAATAGCCCCACTTTTTGATCCATTTCTGGAATTAATAGTGCTACATAGCAAGTGATTCAGGAGGTACATCACTTTCAAACAAATTTAACTATAACATCTCAATGACACCACTGGTGCTAGCTTGTTTCAACCAACTTGCTTTGGGTTGTATCGCTATGCAACAGGAAGACAAACTGAGGCTTGATAAGAAACAAAATTAAACAAGGATTAAGCACCCAAAATAGCTAGATAATGCTGCAAGTGTTGACTAAGTAACATTAACAATGAATACAATGAATGTCACTTGACACCTTGGAGATAAACAAAAGTACAAACATACCAGTCATGAAGAAAGCTGTACGATCAATTAGTTCTATATCTGCTTCATGTCATTTTTTATACTTTTGATGCTATGTTTATTATGACATATGATCAATGATATCAACTCTTTTTCAGGGCATGAGAACAAAACATATCCACTTGATGTAAACAAAATGCAATAGGGCATTCCCACCCCCCCATATCTGCAAATTGTCTCTGCAGATACAATCTAGGGCAAACTAAGTCAACACTACCACCATTTGTGTTGCTGCCAGAAAAAGTGATACAATTGTCTCACCATTAAAGGAAATAAAAAGGTACTGCCAGCAGCAATGAAAATATAACCTGAATAGTGTTCATTCATGGTAGATGACCTCCAGTTTGTTACAAATGTTTACCACCCAATTCAGTATGCTAGTTGTATGAAGTATGTACTTGATAATAGAGTACAAACTCATTATGCTAGTTTTATGCAGTATGTACTTGATAACAGAGTCAGTGTATCCCCCAGGGCTGTAAAATTGAGGGTAAAAAAAAATCTCTGGTGTCAGAACTGGGGGGCAAATAAAAAATGTGGGGGTCAAAAATGTACTGACAAATTTTCATATGACTCGTACTTTTCAGCTTGAAATAGGATATTGCAACTTTCACAACATACTCTCTCTCTCTCTCTCTCTAAACATACAAATAAACCAACATGCACAATTAACAAACAAATGCACTGTCCATTAAAGAACAATTTTATTAGTTCATTTTTCTTTTAAAGTCGTACTTTTAACGGTCTCCTTATAATCAATATGAAGCAATATTATAGCCCAACACATTACATACAAGCCAACACAAAAAGCCAAATTAATCTTTTTAACCAAATGGCAGTTAATTTACTGCCTTTCATAAAATGTGTATTTCATTGTACTTCATCCTAGAACACATTTGTCCAAATATCAAGGAGGATAATGATTCATCTTCTTTCCAATAAGTTACACTTGAACTTTAAGAGCTTTCTTTTATTGAGCAAAGTTAAAAACCAACAAAATCTGCAATGACCCACTGACTTTGTAATCCATATAACGCATTTCTCTCTGCAACTTTACTGATTTCTTTGTTGTGAAAGAATATCTTGGGTTATAATGTGTTCTCCAGATATCTTGTAGCGAACGAGGGCAGATATTTTAAAATCCTAAAACCCTGTCACGAAAGGATTATTCACTTTTGCAGTCTTTGCAATCACGCGATCAGAAGTCACACCGGTAATCCTAATGGATGTGCCATATTCCAGTCAAGGGAATTATTTTCTCCATTTTTCATTAAAGTTAGATCCACGGTTACTCTTTTGTGTTCTGCTTCTTTCACTTTCTTCGCTGATGATTGTTAGTGCACGACGTTTTAATCTGGAGATCACTTTCTAGTGCAACAGGCATTGAGGTTAAACATCTAGATGACAGCTTGCTGAGCTCAACGGAAATCGCGTAAGAGCTCGCGAAATTAGGAGAAGCTACTCCGTCATAACATTGCCTATGCTAGCCTGGTTTATCGTTTCATATGTTCCCTGCGTTGCACTCTGCTATACGAATAGAGGAGCACAAGGCAGGGAGCAAACAAAGTGGGGAACCAGTCAATGCCTATGCTCGAAGTATATACGATACCATCCATTGTCCAATCCTTTGCATAAAAAAAAAAAAAAAACCGCACAGAAACAAAATGTGTGCATCAATTTTCTCCAGCGTAAAATGTGCGTAAAGGGAAACACTGATAGAGTACAAACTCAGTATGCTAGTTGTATGAAGAATGTACTTGATAACTGAGTACAAACTCAGTATGCTAGTTGTATGAAGTATATGATAATAATAGAATACAAACTCAGTACGTTGGTTGTATGAAGTATACACTTGATAATAATAGAGTACAAATTCAGTATGCTAGTTGTATGAAGTATATACTTGATAATAACAGAGTACAAATTCAGTATGCTAGCTGTATGAAGTATATACTTGATAATAATAGAGTACAAACTCATTATGCTAGTTGTATGAAGTATATACTTGATAACAGAGTACAAACTCATTATGCTAGTTGTATGAAGTATATACTTGACAATAACAGAGTACAAACTCATTATGCTAGTTGTATGCAGTATGCACTTGATAATAGAGTACAAACTCAATATGCTAGTTGTATGAAGTATGCACTTGATAATAGAGTACAAACTCATTATGCTAGTTTTATGCAGTATGTACTTGATAATAGAGTACAAACTCATTATGCTAGTTGTATGCAGTATGCACTTGATAACAGAGTACAAACTCAATATGCTAGTTGTATGCAGTATGTACTTGATAATAAAGTACAAACTCAATATGCTAGTTTTATGCAGTATGTACTTGATAATAGAGTACAAATTCATTATGCTAGTTTTATGCAGTATGTACTTGATAATAGAATTGTATGCAGTATGCACTTGATAATAGACTACAAACTCAATATGCTAGTTTGTATGAAGTATATTTTTGATAACAAATCAAGTCTAAGTACAAACTGAACAGATCCAGATTCACCATCACATAATGCAGATCTGGGTTAATGCAATTTTTTAAATGAGTAATCTTTAGAGTAAAAACAAAATCCTGATCTGCTGGTGTATAATCTGGGACGATTGTTTGTAGTTGCTCCCAACATATAAGGAAGTAAATAAGGCATGAAACAATGATGATTCTACTCAAATAAAATTATTCCCATTTTCTTTTTGATGAATAGAAAGTAAGGATAAAATAATAATCGCAAAATATTAATACAATAATAATTGCAAAATGTTATTAAATATTATAACATGATAAACCATATGAAATTACAGTAAGTAAAATAAAAAATAATAATGTTGTTGGCTGGTTTCTAATAGCACTTTTAGGACTACAATTCCCTACACATCTATGCTAGCCAAAGTTCCAATATGTTAACCTATCTACAGCTGAGCAGATTGATCAGATATTTCAGTGCTTTATTCTAGTAACAACTATTGGATTTCATGAGTTGTCTCCCTTACCATTACAGGTTTATTTGAGGGAAAGGCTAACACAATCGAGCAGTAAAAAATTATTTATTTATGAGTCCATTCCAGATGTGTTCTTCCCATGTCTTGATCATGTAGCAACAGTGTTCAAATATGAACAACTTGATTTTGACTATGTTGTGGCTTACTGCTGCACCCCATGAAATTCACATAACCAAAGCACTGAAATATCTGATTAATGTGCAAGGTGCAGATAGGTTAACATCAGAACCTTCGCTAGCAAAGATGCTGCCTACAACATCATATGGGAATGGTAAAATGTACTTCTTCCAATGCACACACAGAGGTGTCTGACTCTGGTACACCAGGCAGGTACTGAACCCACAACATTGAGAAAGCAAGTCAGCTACCCAAACAACAAAACTCTTGTAGCTACCCACGAATATCAACATAGCTACCCACAAATATCATCATAAAGCTTTGTAAGATTTAATAACTATACAAAAATACAGCTTTTCAGAAGAAGAAAAAAACCCATAAAAATTGAACAATACACATTTTAAATATTGAACAATACACATTTTAAATCACTTGTTAACTTGGAGGAAATGAAAGACCTTGGAGGGACAGCCATGTACCCTTACACACCAGCAATAGACACTGAAACTTTGGACATGAGTGGTATGACCTATTAGTAGCTCCACTATTTGTTTTAAGCCCCACCTACCCTCTTTTACATAAAAAAATCTTTCCTAATTGACAAAAAACTATAACATTTTAGTTTTATTAGTTAGGATAACAAATCCTAAATTACATAATTTGATTCAAATCAAACAAAAACAGTTATCAAAGTTACCATATATTCTATATATTTTAGTGTAATCTTTGGGATCTGCCACAAGGTAACCAGAGTAATACCAAGCAATCATTCACATTCTTTGAACTATTAACTGTAACTACTATCCAAACCTAGACCAACTTAAAGATGTAACGCCCTCACTTAATACCTTAGTAGTTGTATGTTCCATGCTTGGTTCTTACAAATACAAGGATATATGGTCACTCATCCAAAGTTTAAAGTTTTTCCAGGTTCTTCTCTTTCTCAAGAACATATAAGGTTAACATTGGAGCATACAAGATATGTTTGTTATACAATATAATATTGTTTAAGTTTAAAAATCGGTAGTGTTTGTTAACAAAATGCTTTATAAAACATACTATAATTTCCTCTATAGTAGAAGAGTTGTTGCTGATCTAGATGAATTATGTCCGTACAAACATTGTCGAGAAAACTCTGGTCATGTGACACTACGAGCAAAGTCTTCTTCCACATCTGGAGGTAACTGAACAAAAAAGTAAAGCAAATGAATACAGTGAACTATTTATAAGCTGCCTGACTAACATTAACAAAACAAAATAAATTCTGATCATCTCATACCAAATGAAGCTGACTAAATTGAAATCAATTTTGGCAATGGGTTTGAGAAGTTCTGGATCTGACAGGTTAAGGATTATAAAAATGTTATCTTTAAACTCAAATCATCATAATCATCCTTTTTCACAAATTCTAATAAAGTACCAAATGGTCTGGAACTGGTCAGTACTTGTAACTTTACATTGCCCTGATGTTAACAAGTACTGACCAGTTCCAGAACCATTTGGTCAGTACTTGAAAATGCCCTCACACTGCTTACAAATTGAAATTAGCAAATATACATAAACAAAATACAGTAATCTGCATACCTTGTTTCCTCCTTGAAACAATAACCAAATGCAGTCCTCAAACCTTGGTAAATGACAAAATAATTTAGCATGTTTCCATTATCAAACAACAAAATATTTATGTAATCCTCAACAGAATTGATATCTGCCATCATATATCACTTTAATGCTACCACATATTTCATAAAAGTTTCATGAGTTTTGCATCTGAGCAGGAAAAAAAAAGAACTAAAAAGGTTCTTGTGTAATTTACATTCTTCCCAAAGACAAGACACATACTTTCAAATGTTTAGAAATTTAATTTAGCCAACAATGTTCATAATACCATTTAAATGCAGAGGACACCACTTATATGCTTACTCATAAGTTTGGTCCAATGGCAAACAGACACAGACCCTGATCTACAGGAATATAAATTGCATGCAGGTCAAAGTCTATGATGTTTATTCTACTTTTTACTCCTAATAAACTGCATAGTTCCAGACCCTCTGCTGCATTATATAAGTTTGAAGTTGGATTTGACAAGTGAGCATATGTGTTTGATTTGGATTTTTGATGTAGCTTTTAAACAATTTCTGTCATATCACTACTGTGTCCGCAGTGTGGCAGTTTATAGTGATGTCTAGCACTGGAGCATCATGTCCCACCCAGTCACATTATTTTGACAAAAGGCCAATCAGTCTTAATGCAAACTTCTTAATGGTGAGTGCCAAGCAAGGCAGCTGCTAGTACCATTTTAATAAGTCTCTGGCATGACTTGGTTGGGGTTCGATCAAAAAACCTCCCCCATCTGAGGCAGATGCTCTAATCACTTAGGCCATTGGAGAGCTTCAAGTGAGTATAAACAGTACTGTAAACAATATTTTCTATAAGAATATTTATGTTGGCATATTAAGGATTATGTTGTGATAAAGCTAGGACTGTAAAAAAAATGAAATACATACTTGTCAAGCCAAATGACTGCATTAAGATCTAAGTGGTTTGTAGGCTCATCCAGTAGTAACAATGTTGGCTCCAGAAACAAAGCTCTGCAAAAAAAAACTACAGTAAAAACTTTGATATCTCATGCATCAATATTCTACATCACTTGACTTATTCACTGAGTACCAATGTAATTGAGTCACAGGTATGCAACCATAGTAAACTTGAATAAAAAATCTGGGCTTGACTTCTTCAACTTTTTAAAGTTGTATGGAATAAGCATCCTATTAGTATGTACACGAATAGAATTTACTTGAATCTACAGTAAGTCACAAAGTTTTGTTAAGTATTTTGTAAATTTTCCAATGAAACTAATCTTGCAAAAGATGATATACATGTAGCGGGTAATGTATTTGTGAAACTTCTGTGTCACTGAAATGTAAGTTCATGAAAATGTACTGAGGGATGTTCTGTTTAAACATACATGGTACCCAGGGAAGGCAGATTTTTTAAAACATGCTTGGGTACTGTGATTTCGCGGAATTCATATTAAAATAATAAGAAAATTCTAAATTTTATCTATGGTTGAGTACCCCACATTAAAAGTGTCTACCCTGGGTCCCATGTATGTTTTACTGCCCTGATATAAAAATAATGATTGAATGTAAAACTGTAAAACAATTTTTTTTTGATAACGTGTTCTAAAATATAGTCCCTAGATATGAGTGCTAAAGTCATGAAATATCGAGCTTATTTATTACAACGTATCTGTTATTATTTAAGAGCTATTACTGTACATTATTATCATTCCTGACCTAGCCAATGAAACTCTCATTCTCCAGCCACCAGACAAGTCTCTTGTTTTTCTCTCCATCATCTCTGCTGTGAAACCCAGACCAGCCAGAATACGCCTGGCCCGTGGTTCTGCAGAATCTGCACCAATGGCTCGCAGCTCTTCATATATCTGGCAACAAGAGACAGAGGCATTTCAAGAATTTTAACATTGTTTTAAAAACATATTAATGGATTTGTGCAGTAAGCTCTACGAACTTCATTCAAATACTCTATGACTCAGCATGATGTTTCAGAAATGTTTGAGAAAGAAGAAGCCAAGAGGCCAATGGTGTGATCATAATCAGTCAATCTCATAAAATGATATAATGGAAGTTTCACTTTCTGTTTGACTTTTGTCTGGGCTTTTATGGGTTTAATTGCTTTGTTCATATGGATCATTATCTATTTGATCATATTGATTAATATGCAGTCTGATATTCTATTGGCCATAAAGAATTTCCAGCAATTCAAGATAAGACCATTATTATATGCTAATTTTTTTCTCTGTTAACTTTACATTGTCAGTATCATTCAGTATTTTACGATATTGCACACCTTCATATTGCATTAATGTGCATTTAGGAACTACTTTCTATGGTAAACAAACAATGGACACAGATGCCAGCACTTGTAAACAAATCATGTACATTTGCATAGTAAAACTGGATCCGAGATGATATAAAAAAAACCCGGACTATATCAAGAAAAATCTGATTCAAGTCAGAAGAAAAGCGGAATTCTACTTTAAAACGGAGAAAAATCATGTCTGCATTTAGAAGAAGTAACAATAACATTTTCAACATGGTTGCCACGGTGGCAAGACTGGATGTCAGATCAGCGCCATTTTCATTTAGTACCAACTTGTCATACAAAATCGTTTGGTGAATACCCTTGATACTGTGACTGTCATGTTGGATATCATATCAATGCTGTGTTTTACTTAAGACACACTAGACACCATAAGAAGTCTTCTGGTGAAAAATCCTATGCCAATATGACTTTCCATTCAGAAGTGGCGGTAAGATTTCAAGATGGTTGCTGTGATGATCAAACTGGATTTCAGATTGGCAACATTTTCATTTAGGATCAGCTAAACATCATAAGAAGTCTTTAACTGAAAACACTATGCTAATACTAATATCCATTCAAGAAGAGTAGCAATAACAACTTTTTCAAGATATGGTGTCCATAAGGCAAAAAAATAAATGTTTCCAATTGGCCAACTATCTGTTTCTCAATGCTGACCCAAGCTCCCCCCTCCCTCAAATGGATAGAAAACAAGGGCATTAAATATATGTTTAAAAATAATAAATGACCTACCCACCCTAATTTTAAAACCAGTGCAATTGGAAACTAATTTCTTTTTTTGCCTAAAGTATGTAATGGTGGCACCATTTTCATTTAGTACCAACATCATAAAAAAATTGTGTGGCACAAACCCCATGCTGATACGACTTTCCATTTAGAAGGAGTAGCAATAACAAGATTTTTAAGATGACAAGGTAGCCATATTTGATCTCAGATTGGTACTATGTTCATTTAGAACCAGCTAGACATCATAAAAAAGCTGTTTAGTGAAAATTCAAGATTGATAGGAACATCCATTCAAATGGAGTAGAGAAAACAAGATTTTCAACATGGCTACTGTGGCAGCCATACTGATGTCCAAACAGACTTGTTTTCTTTTTATTTTAAGAACTAACTAGACATCATCAAATCTTCTGGTGAAAATTCCATGTTGACATGCCTTTTTGTTCTGGAGAAGCGATAAAAATGTTCCATGATAGCTGGATGTTTGAGCAGAACCATTTTCATTTAGGACTAACTAGACCATGGGATGAATGTGTATAAAATTTCATGGATATCCTGCAGGTAGTATAGACGAAGTAGTGATAACAAATTTGTGCTAATCGACAGAGAGACAGACAATGGATGACTGACTGTCCCATAAGCTTGTCTAATCCATGACCAGTTGATCTAAAGATTAGCTATCCCTCGTTTCATAACCAACTCTTATCAAAACTTGGCTTCCTTCACAAATGCAAAATGGTGCTACCTCAAGATCACACGACTACTGGAAGAACATGACTTTCAAAACTAGTTGAGATTACAAAACTTTTACTTTAGTCAACAATGTTCATAAAAAGGGTTAAAGTCAAATGTACCTCAATACTTGAATTTGTATCCTATTTTCATCTAGGCTGTTACAGTTTAGTAGCATGTTCTCAGCCAAGAAATATTATGGAATAAATTTATTTCCAGACAATTCCTAGTTTCACCATAAGAATTTTGGAAAAGAGATTGGCGGAATATAGTGACTTGTAAAAGATCACTTCATGGAATTTTTTCATATTCATAAAAAAATACAATCCTTGACTAAAGTGGTTGGCACATTAAATCTCTTTTTTCTCTCCTTGGGAATCGGCATCTATTTTATGTAAATTCCACAATGACATGTCCTGGTTGAGCATAGATTAAACCCAATCAAATGGAGTCATAGATTCATTAAAATACTGTGTCCCAAACATCAGCCCTGATAAGATGTAACAAATACACACACACACACACACACACACACACACCTTTTACTCAAATTTAACACAGACTCTTTATCATGGCCTTAAAATGTGAATGATACCTACATGTACATCCAACTATGCTTATATTGGTGACATAATCCACCCCAATTTACGTTCAATGCATATGCAGCTACTACAATGCATCATTAAACCTGGGCCAAGAAAGGTGTCAGGCAAGTATATTACCAGTGTACTACACAGGTCCTCTATGAGGACAAGGACAGGAAAATGGTCAGATTGTAAATCTGTTTTCAAATAGCAAACATAAACATTCAAGTAAAACACCATGCAATAGGCATTGTAGAACTTTATAATATATATATATATATATAGTTATATGCAGTGTGCATTGTAAAAACATTTTGTTGCATACACTGAATATCTGGATTTAATCTGGATGCAATCTTATATTTTGTTATATCGTCATAAAATAGATTTTACTGCACAATTTAAAATTCTACTTGTCTCTGGACAAGAATGTCAAAACTTTATTTCCCCTCCTGAAAAACCTAAATGAAAAACTTGACCAGACAAACTGATGGATAGATAAGGGTAAGACTATAATCCACATTCATTGAGGGGCATATAAAGACTTGTCCTCCTACTATGTATAAAGACTTGTCCTCCTCCTATGTATAAAGACTTGTCCTCCTACTATGTAACTAAAAAAATAGTATGGAGAATGCCACAGTTACCTCATTAAGACGGTCAGTGTTATGGGTATTCCCTTTGTTCGCCTCTTCCATCAACTTCTTTTCTTCCTCTATCAGGTGTAATCGTTTTTTGTCAGATTTTAAAACAGCATCAAATGCCCTGGTGTCATCAGCCACAACCTCTAGATGAAAATGAAAATGAAATATTTATTGTATAATTGCACGTAATTTGAAAAATTTGTTTTCCACATCACAGAACAACCAGAGAATGAAAGGTTAGTCAAAAAAATCAGAAAATAATACCTACTCAATGATACAAATGACTGGGAAAATGTTTTTTTTTGTTTATTTGCAGCCAAAAAATATAGGGACTGATTACTAAACATAGGAAATAATTTCTAAGGAAGAAAGGGAAATTATACTTCTTCTATAACTGTAACAAAAATATTTTCTAATCACGCCAGAGATCAACCACATGGGGAATATCTTTGAAGGTGGAAAAGCACACACTGTTACAGTGGGAATTAATTTTTTTTACAAGATTCTACTCCTATTAACAAGGTCAAGATATTCTACATCTTGACAAATAATTGAACAATGTCCTCATTCTTTGCAAATATATCAGTATTTAAGAAAGACATGATTTTATATTACTCCAAGTGAAGAACTGATTAACAAAACCAATAGATATTATTCATCAATGTTTGTAACATAATCCAAGTACCGGGCCTCAAAATAAGAACCAAATAAGTAGCATATTTTGCTTCCTGGTTTAGATCTAAATTCTTTTTTAAATTCAATGGAGTGTAACATGACCAGCATAAAGTACCCAAAATACAATACCTTACAAAAAGTGTCATCAGAACATTAACCATGCATTGTACAATGCATCAGATGGATCAGTGACCCAGAACAACAGTAATTCAGGGTGCTTTTGATTACATAGCTCTATCTGAGCATGTGTTCTCACAACAAAATGGTAATAACATCTTCTCAATCATCTGGAACTTGTACTGACAACATAATTTATATTGACCAAATATGTCACCATAAAAATATGGGAGTGTGCTCAAAAAAGAACAATATGCTGAAAGCTTGGGACAAAATGCTTACATTTAAATTGTCTTTTATAATTAAAAAATATTTCATTCATTTGTGTAAAATACACAAATAGGCAGCAAAGAATATGTCTGTATTGAGCTTTAAGGGTATGTCAGCATAATACTGACTATAAGGTGCAAATTTTAAAAAAAAGTTCTAACACTGTAAATACACCACTTCTTCATTTTAGCATACCCAGTGAACTCATGAAGACATGGCAAGAGTGGGTTCCATATGCTTATATTGTTAAATATTTATAAAATTGCAATCACAATTGGACAAAGATAGCTTGATTTATCACTCATTTTATCAATAAAAATGGTGGTCAGTTCATGGAAATTAGGAATCATTATGAAATGATAAATCACATTCTGCAACATTTTCTTTAACAAAATTATTTTCCAGGGATCGTCCTGGGCTTCACCAATGTCGCAAATTGCGATTTTTTTTCCTTATTGGCGACAAAAATATCCCATCTGGCGATTTTTTTGGCGACATACTTTTTGGTTATTTAATTTGTACACAATCATGGATTTGGACTGGATAAATTAAAAGCGAGAACAAAAGGAAGCCACAAACTTGACTAAGCAATGCATTGGAATCAATCTGTTACACAAACGATCCTTTGTTCGTATTGACAACCCCATCTTTACAGTGCATTGTTACATCATAATCTGCTTATGCTGACATCTGGGCTGAGTACTGTATGCTGTGATCAATTATGCTACCGCACTATACCTACAACTGACCGACTTCTGAAGACGCAAATAACAGATACAATTAAACTGTATGGCTAATCCTTCTGTGTGTTTTTTTTTTTTATACATATACCAATACAATAGTTTTGCTAAACCTTCATAGAAAACTTATAACCTTTGAA
This sequence comes from Sinohyriopsis cumingii, assembly GCA_028554795.2. Lineage (NCBI taxonomy): Eukaryota > Metazoa > Mollusca > Bivalvia > Unionida > Unionidae > Sinohyriopsis > Sinohyriopsis cumingii. Next base: position 30,297,421 of record CM068840.1, read on the forward strand.
GTACCGACTGTGTATAAATACAAAGCAAATGAAAAAAATCTCAATCACAATTATATCTGTCGCCAGTGCAGCATTTTACTCATTGATCTTTTCCTTTTGCCATCAATTCCGTGTTACGGCTGCAGAGACTTAAACTCCACAACAAGAAATAGCAAAAAAAAAAACAACAAAAGTTTTGCATAATTAATAATAATTATTTATTTCTCAAAATACAGGAGTGAAAGAATCCCTAAATTGGGTGTGAATTTATGCTTATATATACGGTCCAATATTGCCAGGTGTTGACTCGTGTAAGTTTCATTCGTGGGAATGGAGATCCTATTTTCCTTGTCGAGAAAATTTATACCGCATTCAGTGATCATTCTTGGGATTTAGGAAGCAATTCACTACAAGCTCTGGGATGCTAGCTATGGGGGGGGGGGCTGCTGAGAGACTACTGGTGTCACCTGTCAGCACTGTAGACTGTGAACTTGGATTCAGTAAGATGAACTTCATAAAAACTGACATCAGAAATAAGCTCTGCATCTCATCTCTCGAGAATTTAATGAGAATCAGCATGTACAGATGTGAAAAATTAGACTTTGAAACTGCATTTAACAAGTGGGCAACTCTAAAATCGCAACAGATCTTCATGTAACAGTTTGTAACATTTTGTTAATGCTTGTTGTAATTAAAGTATTAACTAACACATCTTTTGTAATTTTCATTGCCTGTTACATTAATAGACTAAATTAACACTTGGAAAAATGTACACTACTTGTTTTGGCGACACTTTTTGAAAATTGGCGACAAAATATTGAGGTTGGCGATTTTTTTGGCGACAGCTTTTTAAAAGCCAGGACCATCCCTGATTTTCTCAATAAATAACACATGATAAAATATCTATTAATGAAAATGTTGGTAATGAATACTGGTGACAAAACTGTTTAAAATAAATACCAGTTTAAAAAGTCTTGTTAGTGCAATTCATATTTAATTTTGTATCTTTTAATTGGGTCTTAATGTAATCATGTATGTGGTATTCCTTCATCTATCCCAATGCAAAAGGTGTCCACCAACTGTCATGTCAATGCTCATGAGTGATTCCACACAAACCTAATTAGGTGCTTCTTAGAAGCCAAGCTGGCTTCATTTTCAAAATTGTTGATAATTTGATGGCCCCTGAAGTTAATTAACAGATTAGTTGTCTCCAGCTGATGAAGTATTGGAAAGATTTCAAAATCATAATAACACTCAGATCAGAGTTATTTTTTTAAATCACATCACGCTCTGGTGATAACTCCAAAATATCAGCCACTGCTTATTCTTTAGGATTTTGCAGTGATACATTCGAAAACAACTGGAAAATTCTAATAATAAAACATACACATTTATTATTTTTTTAATCTGGATGCAGTTCTCTGTGACAGTTCAGCATGCCACCTGTGCTTAGCCATAACAATCAAGATGAATATACCTTGTTCACAATAGAGCACATCGATATTTGAAGGGATATTGAGGGCTCTCAGCTGTATGTGTCGCAACAAGGTTGTCTTGCCGTAACTGTAAAACATAAAGAGAACACTTCTGTACAAGAAACAGACCAAAACCTAACATGAATAAAGGAAAAGGATTAATGTGTCCATAAAATGCACAAATAATGTCTGTCACTGTGAATACTGTTAGTTCCTAGTTATGCAGTAAAGGAGTATGACCGCTAAAATTATAGAAACAGAATGAGAGAGTGAGAGAAACCTAACAATTTTCACATTAAAATTAAGCACCTAAGTTCTAACTTGACTGAGAAACTTGCATAAGACCTGACCAAGTTTGTCAAAGACTGATGGAAGGATTGCTGGGTGAACCAAGTTTGTCAAAGACAGATGGAAGAACTGCTGGGTGAACCAAGTCTGTCAAAGACAGATGGAAGAAATGCTGGGTGAACCAAGTTTGTCAAAGACAGATGGAAGAAATGCTGGTTGAACCAAGTTTGTCAAAGACAGATGGAAGAACTGCTGGATGAACAAAGTTACATTTATGTAATACCTGTGACAAGGCATACTGAGATATCCTCATGATCTCCATTTAGAAACTGATTTAAAATAAAAGATTACTAAGTCATTTACATTCCAAAATTGATTATAATGAAATAAAAAGATTAGACATTAGTAAGTCGAGGTATATACCCAGAAATTGCTTTTTACGAGCATTTTTCTTGAGTTTTCAAGGACTTAAAAAGTTTTTCTTCTTACCAAAAATTTAACTTTCTTCACTTTTACTTTGCTTATCACTGTATAAATTTTAAAGGTACAAACGTAAAAGAAAAAATATATTACATAACTAAGTAGCACCACTAGAGCCAAGGAATGCTACTCCATCTAGTAACCACCCATGTCATGTCATTTGATTCATACAATTTTTTCCCCATTTCTTGAATTTATTTTTTTTTTTTTAAATGTATAAACACTAATAACTCTGAATTTAAAATGTTGATGCTTTTATCAGTTTCAAAGTTTTATATTTCTAACACAAATTCAAGAGGTCTTGGGAAACGTTAAATTAGCTTTTCAACCAATTCAAAGATTTTTCAAGGTTGTACAAACTGTGTACATCTAATACTAGTGTCTCTGAGGGTTTAGGCAATATGCTACATTACCAGTATACATGTGACGGATTTAAATTTGTGAGAGACTGATGACCATATTCCTTTTTATAACCATATATAAGTACCAATATCAATGCATGTAATCTGAATCAAATTTGTTTTGTCTTTTCTTCTCTATTTCTTAACTCAGAATAACATTTTTCAAAGCAAATATTTCTGTATTGTTTCATGTCATCCACAAAAGCAGTCAAACTTTATCAGGGGAGGTAACTACTTGAGTTTAATCATTTTCTTTTAGAATTAGTATTGTAATTATGCCCCTTTCATTGACTCAGTCCTTTCAAGGTGAAAGACCAATAAAAAAGATACAAAAAGTGCATTATTATTAGAAAAATTAACTATTTTTAGCAACAGAAGAATAGATGTATTCATGGCTTTGGAGGGAAATCCCACAAAGCTGGGACCAAGGTGGATCACTGAACTAGTTTTGTCATTATCGGCATTGTTATGCTACTCAAGTCAGGGTTTTTCAAATTTTACCCATTACTCAAATCCAGATCTTTTTAAATATTTTGTAAGTATAATCTGAATGATGCCAGCCTAGAAAAATCACAGATCACAGTGCCTAAAATAAACCTACATGAATATCTTTTTGCGGAAACATGAATGATTGTATATCAAACTACCACTGTTACCAAAATACTGAATAGAATATTTTATTTAATCTGCCAAGTATGCATGACCCAATCAGTACTTTAGTAGTTAGTAAAAATTAATCAGTTTCACAAACAAATTTACAATTTGCTCAATCAAACTGCTGAGCGATACATTTTCATGTCAAAATGTCAGACTCATTCAAGTCTGAAAGCAATGCTCTTTTTAGACCACTTTAGAGTACTCATGAAATGGCTTACTGAGCCTGAAATGTTTAATATGGGTAAATACCTATATTTTTTAAAATAAAGTAATCATTTCTGTCAACCACTTTTCGGTTATAAGCATTTTTATACTTTTCATTGATGTTGTACAAGCAGCCCTTAATTGTTATGTATTATTCTGTATACTTCTAGCTAAGGAACCAGAGGAGAACAATTTATGGACAGAGGTTAAGAATGCATCTATGTATCAATCTTTAGTACATGTCATATATATTATCAATCTACTATGAATCAACTGCACAATTTTACATCACAAGCCTTTTAAAGGCATTTTGCCTAGAAGTGAGCCACTAGATTCCTACTACTATATACTATTACTATATTGTCTCAAATTATACTATCACTACTTTGGCAAAAGAGATAATGCTACTGTGAAGAGCCCAACTTTCATAAGCAGGAAATTTCCACACACATATACTAAAATGTATGCCTTTGATATGACATACGCCCATCTCTATGATGTATGCCTATTTCTATAATATATGTCCATTTCTATGATGTATGCCTATTTCTGTATGTCCATTTCTATGATGTATGCCTATTTCTATATGTCCATTTCTATGATGCATGCCTATTTCTATAATATATGTCATTTCTATGATGTATGTCTATTTCTCTAATATATGTCCATTTCTATGATGTTTGCCCATTTCTAATATGCAGGCCCACAAGCTACAACACAGGCTGACTACTGATCCCAACTGTTGAAAAAGTCCATCGGCTACATTTTCAGATGCAGGTAGCCATGAAATATATTGTTTGGTTTTCTTGGACACTGTCAATTGATGGTCCAGACTGTTGTAAAACAAATACTGAGAATGACCAGTAAAATTATCCATGAATGACCAGTAAAATTATCCATGAACCAACATGGTAAGGATATATTAAGCAGTTCTTTTTATAAAAGCCAAATTTTAACTCACTGATGTTAACTGTAGTTTAACTAATGATTTAACAGGAAAAAATCTATGAGTTAAAAACACAATGTTACCCATTGGGTCCAACTAGACCATATCTCCGACCTGCTGTGATAAACAGACTAGCATTAATAAATAGATCCTTTCCACTGGCAGAGATTGAGAACTTCTCCACCTGAAATAAAAATTTATAGCATACAGACTACAGTCAAGTCTCATTGATCGTGCTTTTATTCACTATACTAACTGGTATGATATAATGCTCAAAATAGGATGATTAACTGCTAATCCTGTGAATTTACTATGCTTTGTGAGACGACAGTTTATAATGTGACTGGGTGGGGCAACAAGTTACATGTCTGTGGCATGATGACCCAGTGCTAGACATCACTATAAACTACCACAATGCAGACATCATATCGATCTGACTGAATTTTTTTTAAAGCTACATAAACAATCCAAATTACATACATTTCTGCATTCAATCATGAATTGTGTGACCTTTGAAAGCTTGAAGTCTAATTCAGTAAAAGATACTGAACTCAAATTTTGACTGTCACCTAATAATAGTGTACAATCTACACTCATCTATCCCTGATATGTCTATCATTTTCAAACATAAATATGAGTGTCATGTGAGTTAAAATCACTACTTAAACTATTATCAGACATTTTTCATTAAAACCTTGTAGCATTTGTTGTAGAGTTTAACAACTACTGTATGGGTGACACTATCAAACAGACAAAGATCTTGTCAGTTCAGTCACTGACAACTTGCACAATTCCTGTCGATAACTATTTTTAAAAATATATTCATACTTGGCTGGAGTTCTTTTTCATCCACTTCTGTTATGGCACATCCATGTTGCCTAGATAAAACTACACAGATTATGCAGTGTTCTTCTTGATGGGTTGAGATAGGAACTGATGGATGAAAATAATGAAAAATGAAACATCCTTAACTATGGAAATATAACTCAGAATAACATATGTGAGGGCAGATATATTTCATAAGTGGGAGAAGAAAGTACTATAGTTTATATCCCCACTATAGTAGTAAAAGTTTGACTGCCACTGTGGCAACACCCTCATCCAAAGATATAACAGTAAAAATTCCATGTTAAGGTAATCAAGTACAAATCTGAAAAGAGGCATTGCTGAATAAACTACGACAAGTAGATCACAGCAACCCAGACAAGTTTTCATCTCAAGATGCACCCAGCAACACAGACAAGTTTTCATCTCAAGATACACGCTTCAAGGTAAGTTGGGAGGCAATAGGCGAAAGGTTACCAAAATTAAAGCCGAGACATTTTTTAAAATAGCAATTTTCAATAAATCCTGCAAAAAGTTCACAATAACCCAATTATCAAATGCTTTATATGTATGAATCAAATCTGATGATGTCACGGAATTAAACTCTTTTATTTACTGAATACATGTACTGGAGTTTTCGTTTTTTGTGTACCACGATACCCGAGGGTGATTTGTGTATATTGTGTCGTATTTTGAGATACTGAGTTCGGTTCATCCCATGCCCCATGTGCGAAGTGCTCTCAATGGGACGAATCGAATGTCTACATTGCACAGACTGTCTGTGTATAAATACCTCACCGTATGTACATTTCTTTACAGTATGAAATAGTCTTATCAGTGGACAGGCTACTTCAAGGACTTGCACATCTTCAGCTGTAGAGCTGCCTGTGACCGGGGTGTCCAGAATGTCTACTGTCTGTGTCTGGAGAGACCAGAATGTCTGTGTCTGAAGCGTTCCGAGTCTGTAGCAGCTGTGAAGCTGAACTGTAGCAGCTGTGGAGCTGAAACAGTGTACTGATGACAGAGTGTATCTCTGTACATGTAATTTGTTAGCCATGGGCTAATTTTGGGGTTCGTAAAACCCAGTGTATCCTTTGGGACTGTAAAGATAAGTTGTATATCTGTCCCTTTTTTTAATCACCATAATTTTGCTGCCTGAGTGAATGCATTTTACTACATGAGTAAAAGTTTACACCCTTTACTACCTAAGTAAACTATATCCACTGTTTCATTATCAGATCACTGTGAACCATTCACCCCATTTCTTTATTTTTGCTAAATTAATTAAGTTGTATTTTTCATCATTAAGTCTGTGCGTTCTTATGTTAATTAAATCCAATATTTGGATTATATATATATGCACATTTTCATAATTAGCTGCTCATTCAAGTCATCCATTATTAAACAATCTATTTATATATTCATCAAAAGAGTTCTGTTGTGAATCTGAGAATTCCACCCAGTTACCTAGTTACAGATGCAGCAATAAAGGACTTACAATCCAGACAGGTGGACAGAAGGGCAAACACATAAAGTGAATACTATACTGACTACATTTTTATGTGCAGGGTAATAACTTGTATCTCAGTTTAAAACAAATTCTTCATTTTTTCAGTTTAAACATTTACAATGATATAAAATGGAATTATCTTCCATGTATTTACCTTGATATCCTGTTGGTTTTCCAGTGTAGCAGCCTTGGCAGACTTCTCTGCTTGGGATACGGAGAAGTTATTAATGTTGTCGGTACTTAAACTCTCCAGTTCCTTCTCATACTCCATCTAAAGAAAGTTATTATTATTATTATTATTATTATTATTGTGGGAATATATTAAGGCATAAACAAGATTTTTTTGTTAAAATCTCCAAACTTATCTCACTTTAAAATCATGTATATGATTAATAAATAGTCAGAACAGCTACAGCAATCACTTGCTTCTAAAGACCATCTGTGTAGAAATGCCAAGTTCCATGGGTACAACTCATACAAAAATCCATACACATTGAAACAAAAATTAAAATCACTTATTTATAATGACCACTTCAATATGGTTCAATGAAATATTACTATGGACAGGTTTCCCTATCTTTTCGAATGTAGTTCTAACTGAGCCTACTCGATAATGTAGTTTTAACCCAAGATCATGAGAATTACATAGAAAAGTTAATGATGATGATATTACTGGGATACCATTTTTGATAGTCATGTGCTTCAGATGGGTTGCAGATTAAAATTAATCAAATTAATCAAAGTACTGATAATACTGATGGCCTAGTTGATACAGCTTGAGAGATACACTGTACAAAAGTTAATACCCTTTGTTTTATACTAAAATATGTGTATACTCAATACTAAGGGGCCCAAACTCTGCATCACTTTTCTGTCATGGGGGTGGGGATGGGGTGATAAATAAGGTTGTCAAATGTAAGGAATAACAACAAACCTTCTTTTTTAGTTTCTTCATCTCCTTTTTACTCAGCCTGGGCTTCTCTTCTGAAGTTTCCTTGGCATCTTCTGCAATAAAAACAGTTATACATTAATTGATATGAAACATATACACACATCATTGTGAAGCAAAATCACCAGGACCAGAATATTAATTTTCCTCACAGTAGCCAAATACATTTTGCCAGTATGTTCATTGCCAAAGTTGGTACATTTGGTGAAGCACTGATTAAGGAGTTTTGAGTCTTTTCTCTTTCTTCTTTTTTAAGTAATGCTGGCCAAACAAGATAAAAAGTTGACATAATGTGTGAAAACTTAACAGGCATTTGATGCAACTGGATTGTTATTGCAGGGAATGAATTTAACACCTGCACAATTTCTGAAACACAATATTAAGGTTGTTGTAGTTGTGATTCCTTTTCTGAAAGTGCAGCTGTTTACCTTATAGTACTTGACAGCAGCCATAAATTTAGACCATGGTACTACCGTTACTTTTTCAAGATGCAGCAGTACCTTGCTTACATGCTCTGACATTTAATTCATCAATTATGGAAATATTTCTCCAAATATGACTTCACATGAAATCTGTCACTAGGTCTATTCTAACCTAACTCCATTAAAGACCACAGAGATATGGGACTACAACTGTATGAAAAAAATAGACTGGCTTGTGATAGACTTTGACAATGAGACATTAAACTTTCAAGACTTAAAACACATGATGCAATGATGTTACAGTTTGCAGGTACAGGAATACTGAAAATCTCATTTCCTTCTGATACAAGAAATATTTTTACAAGGAAAGAAAAACTGCATAAATCATAGCAATGAAATCTCTGAACACTGATCAGGAGTTTTTCCATCTTAGGCAATCAGAGATATTGAAATCCTCATTTCTTAATTATTGTCGTGATCAAAACTGATGGAAGGAAGGTGTAAGCCCACATTACCTCCCAAATGATTGTAGAAGCATGTAAGATCCATGTTTATCGGGTCCAGAAAACATGAAGAAATGTCAAGTATCAGATGACCTGAAGGGCACAAACTCTATGAAAGATTGTTGGAAGGACAACTCTGTATACTGTATGAAGCAGTTGTCCTCCCTTCATAATGTAATTTTCACTAAAGAGATTTTCAGCACACGCTGGCCAGTGTCAGACCAATACTAATCTACACAGGTCCAAAACTATCATGTGTCTTGGTTGATTAAATCCTGATTTTGTAATTTACATTGACAAATAAACTAGCTGAATTTCCAACACATGCCAGTTTGACAGATTGTTTGCAATAGCTGCAAGACATATTTTCTGCAGGGTCAATGAATCCAACCCATGGATAATTATCAACCCAGAGTGGCTGAAATTTTTTGTCCCTTAATTATGTCATATTTGACTCTTTTTTTTCTGCCAGAGAGGGATCTTTCACATTAATAAAAGCAGTAGTCAAATGTGGTGATCTTTCCTATTTTGATAAAATTAGTTTACTAATTTTTGCAAGGTAGGTCATGAGGACAATCCAAAGAAGAAAAATTCAAATGCAAGGCCTCTAATGTAACTATTTCTCATAGAGTCATAATTGGGGATCCTTCTGTTGTTTTCGGATGGCAGGTTTCTAAAATGTGGAACAACCAGCTTGAAGGGTAATTCCTGAATTTCTTCAATTTTGATACCAAACAGCAATGCTGAGCCAACTGGAGTGAGTCACTCTTAAAGTCTGGGTACATGGTGCATATACATGAAACACAACATATTAATTCAAGATTGGCAGAGGAAGTCAATGCATTAGCTCTTGCATGGTGAGTTGCTCTCTTTATGACCCCAAACAATTTGGGCAATAGACTCAAAATCATGTTGGTTGACCAATTTTTCCACCAGTCTGAAAATCACCAAAGAACGCTGATTCAACAATTAAGAATTGGCTGGTACCTGGCTTTCCCGAAAAAAGCTTTAGCATTCCCTGGATCACAAAAACATTTGGGCAGCTGACTGTTAATCTCTTTGAGTTTTGCCAACTGGAGAAGCAGCTGAAAAGGTGTCATTGTCAACCAATGTTTTGACTTTACAGTCATGTGTGGTGGTAGCAGGTGGCCAATTTTTCCACTAGTTGGAAAATGGCCGAAGAGTCCAAATTAAGAAGTGAAGACATGGCTGGTACCTGTCTTTCTGGAAAAAGCTTTAGTATTCTGAGTCACAGATATATAGCCCTTTATTATCATGTATGGTGGTAGAGTGTGGAGAGGCAGGCAATACCCCTAGGTAACAGTGATGCAACGCCATCATAGCCCATTCATCTACCACTGTGCAGTGCTCAAAGAATGTTTTTTTAAACACAGGCCCAGGGCTGATGACTTTATTAAAATCACAAGCCCTGAATGAAATTAGACAAGCCCGAACTCTAATTTCCACATGCCCAAAATTTCCTCTTTTTAATAATTTTTGTCACACAATGTTGCAGTTGCTAAAATTCAAAATAAATTCAATAGGGGGTTGAAGTATCAGTTTGTGTCATTACACTCACTAGAGACTGGATGGTCCTGGTGTTAAAATTCTCTGCTGGATTCCAAACTGCGCATGTCAATATGTCTTTGCTGTATGTGCAAAGAATTAATTGCTCTCCCCCACCTTATTTTTTTTTTTGCCAGGGTGCTTCACAAAGTAAAACTCTGTTGACCAGCTCTGAAACTTATTTTTGTTGGGCTTCATGGATACTGTTGGTAGCTCATTACTCCTTTAATTAGCTTAAAACACAAATCACACTTTAACACTATATTGACAACTGAAAGACCATGCTTTGTGTGTTATATATCAAAGAAATGTTAATGCTGTTCACAAACTTGTCAAAAAAATGTAATACACATGGCTCAAACATTTTCACAGCAATGATACTTAATAACTTCAGTTCTCCTACATGCATCTAGAACTCTTTGAACTACCTATATTGGGTTGTTCCAAGTCCTGATCATACTCATCCAAATTAGCACAATGGGCTCACTCAATGCAGTCTTCAAACACATCTCACACACTATTGACAGCCAATTAAGTAATATGTGAAATGAAATGACAGTTTATGCCTGACCTCCTTGCCATTTCATTACTGCTATTTAAACTTCCCAAAGGATAGTTTTACATAAGCTACAACATGACTGTTTTCTGTTTATGATACACTATTTTGATGACTGAAAATTGTTTTCTTGAAACATGACCATGTCAGGAGGGTTTGAGAGAACAAAACATATTTTTAGTACACCATGCAGTGTTACAATCTCCACTTCAAGTGGTGATTTGATTTTAATCAGATTGCGCTATGTTATGGCAGGTAAGAGAACATCCTGAAAATACACTGCTGCATTTCATCAGCGCAATCAAAGTTTTTTCTGACAAATTTGCTTATTTTCTTTTGATAAGCCTTACAGGTACCTCTTTTAAAATACAGGATGGGTCCAATCTGAAATTAGTGGGGCCCCAGGCATCAGAATTTGTTTGCACTGCCATGTAGGTAAAGAATGCAGATAAGGGAAAGCTGGCTCCATAATTGGCAAGAGTTACTACCCTTTGTCTAAAAGATGAAATTTCACCTTTATGAAGAGTTAGCTTTAAGAGGTGCCATATTTACTGTATATAAGTGGACACATATTTTGTTGGGACATCATAAATTAATTTTGAAAGTAATTTTTTTGTGTACTGTATGATCTGGGACACATCATTTTCTCAAGTTGTAAGTTGTGGGACACCTTTCAAATCATTCGAAAATTTCATGTTGGACAATGCACTCCAACTGAAATTGTATTTAAAAAGAATATAAAACTGTGTACTCGAGTTAAAATTTTAATCCGCTGCAGCACCATCTCATCAATACGACCCTTCTCCTGCACATGCATGATTCATTCTTTCGGTGCATGAATATTTATTTTAGCTTTCTCATACCGTGAAAAATTATCATTAGAGGCAACACATCACCTAAAACAGAAACTGCCAGGACTCAAGTCATGATTTTTTCAGATATGCACTAGTCATGCTAATTCTCACACTTTTGACCCCATCTTATCAGTCTGTCGAGGAATGAGGTCAAAGTACACTTTAATGATCATATTGTTGGCGAAATACTAGTTCTTACAATCATAAAAAAATGCTCCTGGTGCAATTTATGATCATAATATGTAACAAAATAATCAGTTGAAAAACTAACAAACTTACCAAAAAAGCTGATAAAATGTTATGGGAGGTGGGGTTTGAGATTCCTCCCCGAATGAGGTCTCATGGGGCAGTGCCCCAGATCCAGGGGTCAAATTTGCCCCTGCTTCTTCTTTCCATTGCCATCAGTTTCCATTACACGAAGGTTCACTGGATAAATTTAAACTTTTGACCAATCAGAATACTCTTTACCAGAGTTGTGGGCTAACTAATATATGGAACGATATAAGGGTCGTAGTGGAATGAGACCGAACAGACTGTTTTTAAAAAATCAGATCAGAGATGATATAAATAATAAAAAAAACGGACTATATCAAGGCAAATCGTATTCAAGTCAGGAGAAAAGTGGAATTCAGCTTTAAAATGGAGAAAAATCATGTCTGTATAGTTGACCTGGATATAATTTAATTTTGGTTATTTTGCACCTAACACATTGTCATGTGGTTGTCTTCAAGGTATCAATTATTTCCCTCTTGTTTGTGATTTTGTTGATCCAGTTTTCAGTCAGATAACATATTAAAACCTTGGAGCATGTCAATGAACAACGTATTGTGTGTTATCATACATAAGTGATCCACACTACGGTATGGAAGCGAAAACTATATACTGGTATACGGAGCTAGGGGATATATTTTATTCTTTAACGCTCATAATGAATACAAAGGAATAAATGATAACAATATAAGGTTTTCTTTTTTTATTATCATAAGTGTTTTAAAAAAACATTTTATTAGAACCTGCGGTGGGGTGGGGATACAAATTCATTACAAATTGATTTTGTTTCTTAATCCTTTGGGACATATGACCTAGGTGAAAAAAGCTTCACCAGATGACTTGTCAGATAAAGGTAGATAAAACTACAAAATATGAAATTAAAAACAGGAAAAGAAGCACATGTCCCAGGCTAGCAACATGGAACATTTTACTTGTCTGACTTTGAACATGAACAGTCCAAGATACGTCAGGGTATGGATTTTACCAGTCATGTACAGGATAATAATTCACTTACTTTATCTGGACCTGACAAAACTTTATGTCTCAGTTGCTTTTGTTTTGTGAGGAATTTGCAGAGTAGGATATACCCCAAAAGATTCAAATTATAACATTTTAAGTACTGCCTCAGAAAATATCTCATTTCAGTGCAAAACCTTTCAGAAGCTGCAGAAACCAAATATTAGCTATTTCAAAACTCCATGTACAAAGTATTAATGAATGATAAAACTGTGAAGATCACAACTTCTCTTACTGTTCTCTTCCTGCTGGTTGCTCTCTCCCTCCTCATGATCCCCATTTTCTATGCTTCTCCCCCTCTGGTCCTCTTCTACCTCTTCTTCATCATCTTCCTCCCCTTCCATTGCCCTCACCGGCTCGGCATTCTTCTTCTTCTCATCTAATTCTGCTCTATTATTCTTCCCTTCCTTAACTGTCTTGCCTTTCTTCTCCCTGTCTTTCTTTGGCGGGGGATCTTCTTTCTAAAAGTTATAATTATCTGATACATTTGAATTTAAATCACAGATAATTGCCAATAAATCTAAGGTAAACTACATTACACACATTTATGATGTCTCTAATGTTATTGCCAACAATGCCAAGGTTAGACACTGGTATACAAACACTTTATCAATGTCTGGTGTTCTTCCCTACAAAGTTGAGACACTGGAATACAATCACTTTAATGATATCTATGGTGTTATTGCCTACAAAACCAAGGTGAGACACTGGTGTAGAGCATACTATTTTTTGCTGGCCAAACCTATAACAGAGCCACATCTGGTGCATATGATGTAGGGAAACTCTAGGAAGAATTTTTGAGGAGTAGGTGATTTGCTGCCATCAGCTGAGAAAACTGGACACCCACCGATCACACTAGGATCTGCGGTAATAGTTTCATTAACCCATTTTATCCTGTTTACCAATTCAACTAGAGTGCCTGATTCCTGAGAAACAATTCTAAATACAATGTGGTAAAATGGAGCATCATACAGCAACAGAAACTGTGATGACCTTCACCATGTTACTAAAAATGCTGTAACATTGTTATTTCTTTTTTAAAATTACAAAACTATTATCTCTGAAAAGGTAATAAAATTTGCAACAGTGATATATGTTTTGTTATCATTTACCAATGTACATGCACACAAATGTATTTTAAACATGACTTGAAAGAAGAAGAAAAACCCCACACATTATAAAAATTTAGCATGATGTTCAGTGAATCTTTCGTTCATGAAGATGAACGAAATGCTAATACATATAGTACGTGAATAAAATAAAGATAATTCTATTTCTAGTATTTTGGACCAAATTTGAAGTTTTGCACAGTTAGTTGAAACGTTATAATAATTTTACTAAAATTGGACAACAGAACACCGGGTACAATTTGCTTACTTCACATTCTAGAATGTACTTCAGCGTGCAGTTTCTCATGAAAACTTTGACAAGGGAATAAGTTATCTTCAATCAAGACATAATTATTGGCAACAAAATAAGTATATATTTGTCATTTCCTTCAGTAAAATCATGACTCGTGACAGATTTGATATAAGCCTGTAAAGGCCTTCATTGAAGGAATATCGACTGGCGTCCATCTTGTGACTTTGGTGGTGGTGGGAATTCTTTCTACGTGCCTGTTCAGCGTAATGGTTTGTTTCATCAATTTATTTCCAGATTAAAGTATCCCAAAGTAATGTTGTGCATCGGCTTCTTCTGGGTGTTGAACAGTTGTTCCTTCCATCAATTTAAATCGTGGCTGAAGCTGAGGTGAAAAATCATAATGGACTCATTCCTCTTAAAAGCCTTCAAAGCCAGCTTCATTCTCTGAATCAATGTCGAAAAGTGCATGAAGCCATGCATCCTCTCTTTCATCAACTTGATTCAATTCTAACCCATCATTTAAGTCAATATTATCATCAGAATCATCCAAATCGTCAACTCAATGTCACCACCCTCACTATCAACATCAATGTTTACATTTAAGTTGTCATCCATCATTTTCTCGATCGATTTTGAAGCCAACAATTTCTTTCCCAACCACGTTTGTGATGATTCTAGAGACACTGCACACATACATAGTAGAGCACGACTGTAGTCATATTCAAAATAAAATGGGATCCTATGACCACAGGCATATTCAGGATAGAATCATAAACTAAAATCAATGAAAACAATAAACTACTATAAAAACAACTGACTTTGAATTATTCACTATTGAACAATTGATATCAGATGAATAAAAATTCTTGACCATTTCCTCATTCACTTTTTCATATTTTACAGGTTTTCAACTAATTGTTTATTACAGTAAATCTGCATTTATATGGTGTAAATTGTTTTAACATTAAATTCTGGATATCATTTTTAAAAAAATGTCCACTCATGATTTTCCAACAAACTATTTCTGAAAATTGTATAAATAGATGTCGAACCTTTATGTCTTTGTTAGAAACTCTCTTTATTGACATACACAAAGACACGGATGATTGCTTAAACATGCCCTACGTTGATTGCAAATGTGTTAAATATTGGCATGAAAAAAACCCAGATTCGACTTCCAGAAAAACACTCGATCAATGTTGCTGTTGTAATTGTAGTTGTTGTTTGTAACCATGGCACAAGAGTCAACGGTAAATTTTACACAAAAATTTTCAAAATATTGTTACATGCACATAAAAGAATCGCGGGCATGGGCCATCATTTGTGTAAGAAAGGATACAGGTAGTCCCACAGGCTACTTTGGTCTATTACATATCATGGCTTGTTATGGTTTTCAAAATAAAATAAAACATAAAAATATTTCATACTAGAATATAGTGAATCGATCATAACAAGAAAAAGAAATGGAGGCTTTGAACTCTGAGGCACTAAATATAAATCTGGGCTACCTTTTTTCCATCTCAGAGAGGTATGTGAAAAGCCTGACAGTGGCTTCCTATGTGCAGGTGGTTCTTACTGGGGGTTTCCTGGGTTCTTCCTCCATCAGTTAATCTGGCTGCCATGTATATCCTATCTTGCACTTAGAAATGACATTAAACCCATAACAACCACCAGTTTCTCTCCAGTCTATTCCACTAGGATATCATCTGATTTTGAAATGTATTGACTACTACCATAATATGGCATCATTACATTATTGATTCTTCATGTATGAACATGCACAATGTGAATTAAAATAAAACAAAATGCAAACTATCCATCAGTACCTGTTCCTCTTCTGGAATATCTGTTTCAGTGGCCAGTTCAGCGGCTAGTTGTCTCAACTTAGCTGATTTGCCCTTCTCTGTATTTTTCTGTCGAAGGAAAATTAAATAATGACTAAAAATACATTTAAAAAAGTTCCTGATGCTCGACTGGCCAAAACCACATCTTTTTAACTGCTAATTGCTGAAAACATCCATTCAACAGGAGTAGCAATAACATTTATGTAACAATTATCAATCAAAATGTTATCTTTCAAATCCTCTTTTCATTCTCTAAAATTATTACATCATTTACCTGAAGTCATCAAATCTATAAAACAAACGGATTACTGAACCCAATACACTTTAAGTATCTCATTCCTTCAGATCTTTAAGTATCATACAGACTTGATTAAAAGCACATTCCAACTGCAAACAACATAGACCCTGATCTGCTGTTGCATAATGTGAAGCAGATTAGGGTGTATTTTGATCATTCTACTGATTATGCCTAAAAAAAACTGTACAGAACAAGTGTCACAGAATTAGGCAAAAAAAAATAACTTGGTTTTGCCTTAGAACTATTGGACTATTTTTTGTTGTACATACGTACAATGTTATCTAGGGTGAGTAAGTGTTTTTCCAGGTAAGCGACTGTATTAACATGTACCTCGCCGGAAATTACTTGCGACGAGGGACGTTAATAACATGATATGCACAGGTATTTTACCTCGACTATTGCTCACTCTCCTATGGATTTAAGTAAGATCAATTTCTAAACCTACACTGGTTGTTTTGGATCATGTCAAGGAGTGTATGCTCTCCATTGTTCTCCAGCCATAGGGGTAAGTGTCAAATTAATATTTCATTTGATATGCGAAGCTTATTCGGTTTGTAATGTCTTATCGCGTAATAATGCATTTATTACAATGCAGATTTGAACTTTGAACTACAAGTCACTGTTAGAGGTTAACTTTAATGTATTAGCATATATCCAGAGATTTTACAGAAACTATTATTATGACCAGTTTGTTTTTATTGTAGCTGACTCTGACTAGAGATGTCTAGCGCTATCTGAAGCTGTTTAGAGCTTCAAGAACATTTAAGGCTGCATGCTGTCAATACGCATGTATGTGCCATGGACGTAGACGTAGCTAATTCAAAAGGAGGCCGCATACTGTCTGTATATGTGCATACGTATGTGGTGGATCCATGAAGGGTGCAAGCGGCCGATAAGTGTGTGGGCCAACCCAAGGAATCGTGCGACTGTACAAGGGGTCTAGATGCATACGTTTGGTTCAATTGTTGTTCCAATTGGGTGCATTTTTATGTTCATAAGATTATTTTGAATCTAAGTTGTGATCCAAGAGATTATGTGAATCTCTCTTATAGTTTATGACATTATTTTGAAAAACATTTGAATATAAGATCATTTTGAATCTTAATCAGAATCCATACTTATGTGAATCTCTCTTGTAGTATATAATACTGTTTGAAACGTATCTGCAGTCCATGATGTTTCTTGGATCTGTATTTCACACTGAATTCATATTTTTGGTTTTTTTTCAATGTGTGAATGTTTGTGTAGAGTGATTGGGTCAATCGTATGTTGAGAGCGTGAGAGAATCATTATATTTTTACACCATATATTTTTCTTTATCAATTCATTTCATAAATTTCCATCTTTCACACACTGTGTTTGTCTTATTCATTTAGTCCATAAACCCACTCAGTTTCTATTCTGCGACAACAAGATATGTCGGCATATTTTGCGGTGACAGATCTGTATCAGTGCAGTTTGCATTTGGGTTAGACTTACAAGCCAAGCATATAATGTCTTATGTTACTTGTTTAGGCTCAAATAAACAGTAACAAAAGAAAGAGTGAATACATCAAGCTTCGAAAAATATAACAAATAATTTAGTTCCTTGGAAAAAACCTATTGTATAAATGAAAAGGTAAGAACTTAAGATTTTTAAGAATCAAATCCAAAAACAATCCACAAATTAAATTTTAGAAGTCCTAGTAATGAAACGTTCTAAAGAATTCAAGTTCCGAGTTAAGACGAAAAATCCAAGATGGAAAGCAATGACATATACTGTAGCCTTTATGGTGATGTAAGGTCTACAATTCTGTGTTGTTCACAAACAATAATCCGGTGTTTGAATTAATGTCCATGAATTCAGATTCGGTATGAGTAAACATATATTTCAAGGAAAAAGAATTATCCTTTAGAGTCCAAATAATTAGAATAAAAATTAAATTGCAACTCCAACTTACACAACTGACACTTTCCAGTGTAACGTAAAAGCCACAACTCTATAAACAAAGATTATACAGGAACTTGAAATGCAAAACAAGTTCCCAGATGAGAGTCAACTTTTCAGAACCTTCGAGAAGTATTTATGTCTAAAAGCACATAGTCCCAGTATGACCATGACAAAAATCAACCATTTTACTTTAAATAATAAGATAAAAATAACAAGCTGTTTACTTGTCTCAGTGATTTCTGAAATCAAGGTTGGGAACTAGGTCAGCTTTAGGTGTTTACAACTGAAGAGTCAATGTCAAACTATTTTCTGAAAAAATATCAAGTTCCTAGTAAACAAAATTACATTAAATTGAAACGTAATGAAATTAAAAATAAAAAAAAAATTCAAACTTACAGACAGACAACTAAATTAAATCAAATTAATAACCGTATGCAATATTTTAAATGACTGCTGACTTCTAACTTCACTTGCTGAATAAACCCTCTAACTACCTATTTACCAAAGTTTTCAGAATGCAGGAAATGAAATTTTAAGATCCAGTCATCAATTCAAGTAATTAACACAGTACATGTGTGAATAAATTGATAACAAATATCATGTCACATGAAAAAATAAAGCTTTGGATGAATTTTTTTAATTTTTAACATAAACTCTTTAGCCCCCACCCCCAATACACACACAACTACTTTTGTCAGCAACTGTAAACTGCAAATTAGCATTATCATTCTAGCAGGTAGATCTGGATACCAAAAAATAATTGCTTGTTGATCTTACTAAACTTGTTGGTTTTGCTTCTTTGTGTTACTTATCTGACAGTGATTAGTATTAAAAAGTGAATGCAATGGATTCACAGAAGAGGGATTAAACATACCATTCAGGATACAAAGGTTCGTTGAAATAAATTTATTAAACTGTAGCAAGTGGTCAGATAATCTTACTGAATTATAAAGTGAACACTCCAGCACAAATCGTTTCTTCACCCAGTTATTCTCCACCAACAGTCATGTCAAGAAAAACAATTTATTATTTAGGCTACCCCTATGCTTTGTCACTGGTTACCAGAAACACCAATGTAAAATATGCTCAAAACCAGTGCACACAAGTATTTACGTGTTTTCATTGATTTAAACAATTATGATATCAATTATTTACTTTTAACCAACCTCTATCCAAATTTAAGTAATGACATCACTTGATCATTCTTGACTTTACTCAGATGGACAGGTATGATAAATGGCAAATCGGCCAGTACTTACAAGAACATATACAAGCATGAGACTATGATTGTAAGAAGGCAGAATTTGAATTTAGGTATTTTTGTTGTATATATCATATACTTATGTTGTTTTAAAATAAATAAAGACTTAAAATTAGGTGGACAGAATGATCACAACAGGAGTAATAACTGGAATGGCTGGATCTGATTCAGTTTAATTCATCTTTCTTTTAAGTCACTTATTTCATTTATAATCTACTGTACACCCAATTAGTGCACTTCATTTGATTCCATTTCTTATTCAAATTAAAAAAACAATGTCACCCACATTAAAAAAACTACACTCTTTTGCCCGTCACTGTCATTATTGTTCAACTGTCATAGTTACAACTGAATCTGTATCATAAGGTTGTTGGAAGGGCAGTCAGCATCTTCCAGAATGTGTACACAATGTCAGTTTTTCAGTATATAACTCACAAGGTGCTATTTCTGTTAAGTCTGGCATTATCGCAACTGATGATGTAATTTGCACAAAAAATGAGGTTAAACATGATCTACATGGTAATTTTCTTGACCCAGAAAAGGTTAACTGCTTTTAAAATCAGAGTCAAGGGCTGAATCCATTCCATATGGCAAAGAAATGTCAGATGAGGGGTGTGTGGGATACATCCACTGGTACATCCCCATAATCATATTATTTTCCATCTGACAAAAGGAATAACTTTTAAAAAAATATGTAATTATGCTTTCACAAAACAAAATCCATAAAAAAATGAATATATACCTTTGCATTTGCAACCTGATTAAGTTATCCTGATCCATATATATATATCTTTTCATACTTTGTTACTTTAACTTTCATTCTGTGTACTTATTATGATTCGTCTTTTAACATACCAGTCCCCGATTGACAGAGTGGTCTAAAGTACTCACATCCACTCCCACCCCACCGAGCTCTTCCCCTGCCAGTTATTCTCACTGTCATGTATAGCCCAACATGTGCAGAAAAATAGTGATGAACCCAAAACAACTACATCGCACATGTCCAATTAAGTACGAGCAGGTGACTTCATTACATGAATTGGGCTATACAAAGAAACGCTAAATAATCGTATAAAAATCATTTAAATCAAGTTTTAGTTTGCTTTTTGATCATCAAACATTTATGACGCACGATATATATATATATATATATATATATATATATATATATATATATATATATATATATATATATATGCGCAGTATGGTGAAATATGTGCACATTACTTTTTGATAGTTCCAAGTACCCCCACCCCCACCCCGTGGCACTTCTACAGGAGTGTGGTACAAGGGGCAGTAATATGTTAGCAAATGCGCTGATTCAGGAACAGGGTAGCTTTACACCAAGGTTAACTATATATTGGTTGAATAATATCATTTGTTATATGAACCTTTTTCGACTTTTTGCCTTCCATATTTTCTTCGTTGTTTTCCATTGACAGAGACTTCATCTTTTCTTCCGCTTTCCTCACCAATTCTGAATCGTCCCAATCGTCGTCCCTCTTTTTTCCTTTGGTTTTCTTCGGCATTTTACTTATCTTTTGCTTCTGCCGGAAAATAACTGTTTAAAAATCGTGTTTTTTGTAACAGTAAGGATTGCTGAACACATGTATGTTATCCGACTGGTCCTCAACCAATCTATATTTGTTGTCTGATCATTTGCCGTATTTCTTCATTGCGCAACAACATTAGTCTGGTTCCCTGCTCAGTATGCTCTCTGTGTTGTACGCCGCTCAGGTGGCGCTCTACAGTTTCGTATTTTACATGAGGTAGGATTTTAAAGAAAAAGAATTTCCCCGGCTTTTCTCACTGGTTATACCGGTCATTTAAAAAAAGACATTGTATATCTTAGGTAAAATTCAAAGAACCTCTAATTCTCTTTACTTTGGTATATGAGTGATGGGTGTAATAAGGGTTATAGAGTATACAGCTTTGCCTTAATCCAGATGTGCATCTTTCAAAAAAAGTGCTAGCTCCACTTAATCATTTTCACTTCCTGAATTAAGAGGTAAATTGTATAAAAAAGAGCCCATAACTTTCGTTACATTTGATATATTTGGTAATTCATTCATTGCACTTTCAAAAGATGGTGTTGTCTAGTCTGGCAAAATTCATTTTCCCTATTTTAATAGCCGCTGTGGATAGTGTGCTTTAGACTAATTCAGGCTGATTTTTTTAGCACAAGGGAGAATTCATTTTAGTTAGCAGTGTGTTTAAATCGTGTACAATTTCCAAAAGTACAATATCCAAAGAAATATCATCCACATTACATTAATGTAGCATAGAGGTATGCCACCGTTCTCTCCAATGTGCATGTTTTAAATGCAAACAACTTAACCTTACATACGTCACTCTCTCTAAAGTACATAATAACTGGTGAGCGCCCCCTGTACTAATATATACTATACTAATAAAACAGAGTGCAACGCAGCGGGAATACTTAGCAGGGAACCAGACTAATTTTGTTGCGCAATCAGTAGACTGGTCCCCTATGGTACTAATACATGTGTGGTAGCAAGTAAGGCCCGAGAACCAAACTACACAATCGGAAATTGGGTTGTTTTCACAGACGTCAGGATTGAGTACATAAATGCCCATAATGTAACGTGTGCACACCTTGCGCCGCCATTTTGAGTCCCTAAGAAACGTTTGCCAACATTAGTCATCATGTATATTCAAGATAATAATCTGATTTAACTGTCGATAAGGACATTTACTTCATAGAAACGATACATAGATTATACTTGAAATTAAGTGCCCTATAACACGAAAATAAAAATAAAGCTGGAAGTTCCCTTGCTTATATCGAAAGACAGAATAGTAAAGTTGAAATGTAATCGTGCATATTACTATCAAATAGAAATGCAGTTATTTTTTATTTATTTTTACAAAAAGACAATATTGACATTTTTTAAAAGTGTTTTTTTTTTTAAAAAAGTGTATCACTAAGCTTGTCATCTTAACATAGTGGTTCTGGACAATGATTTTCGGGATACAAATTCAGTTACGAATTAAAATTTCGCAGCATGTGTTTTATGCCAGAACGTTTATGTACAAATCCTTTTCACGACAACAGTATTTGTGCCAAAAACTGTTGACAAATCAGTTTAATTAGTATGGTCAAATGTTGTATTTGTGGTGATGTTGGACGTAGGATGATACTGAATAAAAGCGATAACCGTTCAAAGAAGTTTCATCTTCAGTTTGTTCAAACGAAATACTTGCCAAACGGAACATGACTTTGTGTCGAATGTTAAAAAGAAGTCTTCCTGAAATACTTTTAGAAATATGAACTTTTTATTAACAATTAGCTTTTTAACTTGAACGATAGCCAAATTATTGATTTTAGCCCATGAACATTGAAAATCATTACATGTTTCTACTTGTTTGTGTCTCCATTTGTTTATGCGTTGGTTTATTGATCGATCTATTTTGTTTATGAAAGAATAACAATGATGGTTGAAATTTAAATGTTTTACTTGAAGAAAACAAGTAGAAAAGTCACGCCTTCAGTCTCGTGCAGTTGACATGCACAACAGAATGTGATGTATTATTATATTCTTACGCACAAAATGAGACATGCCTTCGTAATTATGCGGGAAAAACAATGTTATTAGGTGCCGGTTTGAAGGGCTAGGGACTCAAAATGGCGGATATAGACGTACACACGTTTTGTGACGTCACATGATAACAAGTTTGAAGTTCAAACCCCAATGCACGCCATTTATCATAAATTTCACCAATCTTCCAATCTATCTAAATTATGGAAGGAACAAATTGTTTTGTCAAAACAGCTACCTGACATAAACCGTTCTTGGAAATTATCAAGATGATAGGTTTAAACGACATTCAAATATTCATTTTAGAATTAAAAGGTATCACCCCTTAAAATCAATAAACAAAGTCTCCCGTAATTCCGATATTTCTTCCGAGCTTGCTCCAAAAGTAGTAATATTATACATTCGATAAACTCCATTAGTGACTAATCTAATAGTAACAACATTCGCACGTGGCGCAAACATTGATTCGAGAGAGAATGAAGAGAGGCACGAGATAAAAATAGACTCAGCTGAATACTGGTGATCAGATGAGGCCCTGAAAGGCGATCTGGGAGTAGTATGAAAATGGGCATTTTGACTTTTTTGCCCCTTTGGGTCCCTGCCACCCGACCTACTAAAATTGACTTACTTAACATATAAGTGACTCATGCATTCTTATCAATTTAAATTTTCCACACACTTGACCCTATCATGGCGGGGGGGAGTAGAGTTTATGGCGAATGTCAGTGCCCGAAAGAATTTACAGAGTGAAACCATATGGCGATTTCTACTTGACCCGTAACAAAATTGTATGACAGTGTGTTGGATGGTTTGGTAACACAACTCTGGCGCAGATATTCATCAGCAAGTCGAACAAAAATATTGACGTTAACACCCACTGCCAGCTAATCCAACACCCCGTCGGTAAATTCCGCAACCACACCAACGTGGTCAGATTCCATTAGGTACATAATAATGATAAAATCTAATCTTAAACACAAACGCCAAAGACGGTTAACCATCCTTCAGAATACACTTTGAGTACTTCAAAGTCAATTTCATCTCCGGCATCTGTTGATGATAATGCTACTTTATAAAACTTGTCTCCTTTTTGTTTTGTGATACGTGATATTGGTGGTACAAAACTCAAACCACGATGCCGCTCACCATTTATCAACATTACAATTCTACCCTACTTAACTTTACTTCCAGTCATGATAAACACCACGAAAATGTTTTATTGCTTTTACTTACGCGAGTAGAATAAGATTTGATCTCGAGAAACTGAAGGATCCCAAAGTAGCAAAAGCCTTCCAGGCAATGATTGGTGGAAAAGTTGCATCGCTCATCATCCTCGATGCTGGCAATACCGACATGGACACGTTGATCACCACTTTCGATACAGCAACGACCAAAACAGCCAGCGAGATCCTTGGTAGACATCGCCCAGTCAAGAAGCCCTAGGTCACAGCTGAGGTCCTGAACCTGTGTGACAAGAGGAGGAAAATGAAGAAGAAAAAGAAAGATACATAAGGGGTAGATCAGTAAAAGGCAGTCAACCGGGAAGTCAAGAAAAGCATGAAAAAGCAAAAGAGAACTGGATAGAAGAACAGTCCAAAGACATTGAGGAAAACTTCAAAAGGAACGACTGCAGGAAAGCATTCCAACTGGTCGAAGTTCTAACAAGCACAAAACAACGGCGGGTTACATCCTTACAAGACAAAGCCGGAAACTGTCTCACAGAAGAAAACGATATTCTGAAAAGATGGATAGAATACTGTGCAGAACTTTACAACCACCGAGACACAATAGATCCAGAGGTACTGAACGTCCCTCAAGCAACTAACAACGACAACCACCCTATCATACGTGAAGAAGTGGAAGCCGCAGTTAGCTAGCTGGAAAAGAGGAAATCAGCAGGAGTAGACAACATCAATGCAGAACTGATCCAAGCTGGTAGAGAAGCAACGATTATCTCCCTCACAAATATCTGCAACAAGATCTGGCAAACAGGAGTTTGGCCATCGCCGTGGACCCAATCACTTATCATCACCCTCCCCAAGAAAGGCAACTTGCAACAGTGTCAAAACCACCGTACAATCAGTCTTATAAGCCATTCAAGCAAAGTCATGTTGAGGATACTGTTGAACAGACTAAAGCCACAGGCGGAGAAGATCATTGCCGAGGAACAGGCGGGTTTCAGAGCAGGGGGCAGCACAATAGAGCTGATATTCAACCTCAGGATGTTGTGTGAGAAGTACCTTCAACACCAGCAAGATTTGTACCACGTCTTCGTGGATTTCAAGAAGGCATTTGACAGGGTAGGGCATGCAGCCTTGTGGGCAACCATGAGACTGTACAACATCAATGACAACAGTAATAGAGCACTTCTATGACAAGGGCACCAGTGCTGTATACTTTAACGGCAGCATAGGGGACTGGTTCAGAATGACAGTCGGAGTCAGAAAAGCTTGCCTGCTACCTCCGACACTATTCAACATCTTTATGGAAACAATCATGGCTGACGCGATTGAAAAGCATGAAGGGACAGTCAGCATCGGAGGCAGAACAGTCAGCAACTTACGTTTTGCCGACGACATTGACAGACTAGCAGGAAATGAGCAATAATTATCTAGCTTAGTAAAGAGCCTTGACAAAAACTCTGCAGCCTACGGCATGGAAATTAGTGCAGAGAAGACCAAAATGATAACAAACAACACCAAGGGCATCAGCACGGACATCAGGGTCCAAGGTACGAAGCTAGAAACAGTCCACAGCTTCAAGTAATTGGTGGCAAATGTAACAGATGAAGGATCGAAGTATGAAGTACTCTCCTGGAGTGCACAGACAACAGCAGTAGTGACAAAACTGAAGCCCATCTGGAACGACAAGAACATCGCACTCAGTTCAAAGGTCAGATTGATGCACTAACTGGTGATCTCCATATTTCGGCAAAGGTCACTCTTGGGATTGCTCGAACATGGTTGGCCAAACAAGCGCTGTTGCCAATTTACCTACCAGTACCAAGAAAAATTTCACGTGGTTGGTTCGATGTCCAAACACTAAATGAGGTCCATCAGGCAAATTGTTTTATTTCTTTCGTGTTCGTGATTGACAAGGTAAATTACGCGTAACCATTGTCGATGTGACCAGTAAATATAAAGAAGCGTAGCCATCGACATCAAAAGATTCTACAAGTGTTGTAGATGCACTCGAGCATATTTATGCACGTGGACCGCTCACTTTGCCACGATTGTTACAAGTGGATCCTGGCAGAGAATTTCTCGGATGTGTTGCTGTGATGTTAACCAAACTAGTGTCGGACATGTCAATGTGCATGTCACCAAGCTATTGTGAAACGATTTAATCGCTTTCCTGCAGAACGGTTATTCGGTCATCAGGACACACAGGAATTCTTCTTAAAGCCAGGGTGGTCTCAGGAATGAGTAGCATGACTTCCATGGGTAATATCAGCAATGAACGATGAAGTCACACGCACGACTGGATTAAAATTCGCCAATGCAATTCGACAAAAAATCTATTACTTTTACTAAGAAAATGATTTACAGCCAGCACCATTACAACAACTCGGACTCAAGTTTGTTCGGTATTTGTATGGATCTGGAGAGTTGGAAGCCGGGCAACAACGTCGTGCTAATGCTTCAGCATGGTTAGTAGATGTATTAACGATTTTTGAACGAATTGATCCTCTATGACCACATACAGATTACTGATTGGGATCGTCACCTGTTGAACCAAAGCTTCCCAGCCGTGCATTTGTGCGAGAGGAATTGGAAGTCATTCCAGTAAATACGGAACTGCCACCAGTATTTGTATTGACACGTTAACCACTATCAATCGTAAGTTGGTTTACAACAGTACGGTGACCAAACGCGGAAGTGGTGATTCCATCGGGGAGTATCCATCCCTTAGTGCATCGGTATACACCAATGTGATGTTTCTGGCACAGTATCATATTCGCCGTGTGAACGAATTCACGTCGGTTTCGAAGATACTCTACGTACAGTTCGTCGATGAAATCTTATTGCACAGTCACCCATGGAATGTTTTTTATATTTTTTGAGCCACCGACCACAATAATGTACATTTTGTGTTGCATTTCCACATATTCTTCGATTAGTTTACCCGAGCATTTGTCTTTGAACTTGCCAATGCTTATATTATTGGCGTTACTAAAAAACCGGATGTTCATTCGCATACTCGCTGTTTTCAAATCAGTTAATCAAACTAAGTTGTGCCATGTCCGAGTTCACATCACTGGTGGTGATATGCACCAGTAGCAAGTCAGTGTCCATATACATCATTTTGATCCAATCCTGAAGAAAAAACGACAGAAAAAACGACTTGATATTGTCATAGTAGAACTCATACATGAGCAGCTTCGACAAGTACAGCACGGAAGAACCAGCATAGACCGGTTTTGTCAGCGTTAGTTTAGTTGGATTATTTTTTTACTGTCAACGGCAACAAGTCCACCATCAAAGATTTTTATGGATTCAAAGAACCGGTCAGTGACAAGCCTTCGAAAGCTGGCTTGCTCACTATCACGGTAAGATCAACGCTGATTAGTTTGTGTAGATTCTACATGCTTCCTCAAACACGGCATTGTTCATGAGTTTGAAATAGTCCTTCTCAAAGTCATCGGTGGCCTTAATTCTCATATCCATATTCATCTGGCGAAATTCAAGCACATGATGGATTTTGGTTGCACGCATAACCAATCGCAGATACAACTGTAGATTTCGCATGTATAGAACTTGGTTGTATTTCGTCCTAAGCCTTAGTATCAATTTGGTTCATTCAGTGACTTTGCATCCGGATTCATCAACGATAGTGCACTGATACAGGGACAACCAACTGCACTTATGGTGTCAGCGTATAATCGTTGTGTACGTCATGCAAATGTTTAAGATATTCTATGTCAACTTCATAGGAGTATCGGTGATCACTGTTGATCATGCACGTATTTTGTAGGTGAATGTGCGTAGGATCGATCCACTTACATCCACCAACCGGATGTGGTTGCATAATTACCAACCCATAAAGGTTATTTTTTCAAAAATCTAGATACATAATGTATATGTTGGGGTCAGCGTGGCCATACCCGTGAGTTGTTGGCATATGCGTGTATGTGGCTTGAAATGGATATTCCGCCACGGAGCAATCGCTCGTTTAAAGGTGCAGATAATGTCAGTGAGCAATTCCAGCTCGATTTTGGTTCTGGACAGCAGTGCATCCCAACTCATTCTGGTGACGAGAAGTGATGTGCAAGATCGAGCTTGTACAGTTGCAAGGCAGTATCGCGAATTTTTTCAAACAAATCAGCAAGGAACAACCCAAATGTACTCAGCTACATATCGTGATAGTCACCGAGGCTTTTACATTCGAATGCTGACCAAACTTTTTTTGCATGTTTCTTCCGAGCTTGCTCCACAAGTAGTAATATTACCTTTTTCTGAGATATCTTCACATGACAACAATGAATAAAACGCTTCGGTGGCAAATGAGGTTCAGCAATTGTGTCCAAGTCAATCAAGTACTCTTATTAATACACACCTTTCCTCGTTAAAATATCCGTACTGGATGAACAGTATTGACGAATGATTACTGGTTCTCTGCCGTCAGATTGTTCGTTAACTTGTTCTAGGACAAATTCATAAACTGAATGAATCGATGAAATGCAATTGTCACAGCCTAAACGTAATGTATTTTTTCCATGTTGTTGTGGATCACGCTTTTTGGTAATCCTGATGAAGTGGTTACTGCTTGCATTATTACGTGACAATCATACAAACGTAAGGTATGAAGCAACACAGGAATTTTTGTTTTGTTTTCGTCAATTCTCAGTTGCAAATTACACGAGTTGTGTTCAGCACCTCTGTACGCACCAGTGACGTCACGAACCTTGCTATCAAGTGAAGTGAAAGCTTTTCCACAAATACGATGAATGGCTACTAAAAACTCACGAATGTTATCATCTTTCAAAAGCATGATTGCTGATGAATAAGGCTGCTGTCGAATCCATTTTGCGTAACTTCGAGCGATCTAAGAAACACCTCAACTCTGTCAAGAAAACTGGTGATCTAGGTACGATAAAGGACTGGTGGTTCAGTTTTGCAATCACATTGTACTGTTACATAACAACACCCACATGAGATTCGTTAGGCGATTTGCATACTTCGATCGATATCAGATGCATGTGTCTTTGACGGCAGAGCCTGACACAACTGCCACTGAAACATTAAGATCATTCATGTTCTGCGTATATGATATAGGGGACTTTCATATTTTGTTGTATTGCAGTAAATTTGACAATTTGTTTTTAACCAGGTTCTGATATTATTGTTTGCTGCTGTTTTTCAATGACAATACTTCAGTAAAACTCATTACAGATTTGCAGTTGCTGAATTTTAAATACATGAATGGAACGTCTGCATGGAATTTTCTAGTTATGATGCTTACTGTGTCGGTTAAGAAACCGACCAAGATTCTTTATCCATACGTAGTGCGATACCGGTACTTAGTCTGATTGTTTCATTTCACTCAACAGCAACAAATTAATCTGAGTTAATTCATGCTGTCCATGTGGAGATAATGCAAACGGATAAAAGCCTTTATCATAAGCGAACACATTAACAGTGATACCTGGATTAAGTTTTTCAGATTTCTTCGGCGTGGCTTTGGTAACCTGCGCTGGAAATTCAACATCATCAAAGCTAGGTTTACACAGGTGTTATTGTTATTTTCGAGGCAGATTTTGATTACCACTGGCCGGATATGACGCCGATCAAATTTACAAGTCAAAACAACGATTGTCAAAATTCTTTACGTTTATAGCTGACCTTGGTGGGATCCACGCTGATGTTGCTGTGTAACTGAATCCACGAAACGGTTGATACGGTTCGAGATGTACCTCGACTTACTCACATCTTTCGAGGGTTCATCCCGATCCTTTATTGGTGTATTTTTCCAACGTTTCCAGAATCTTTTCAATGCCTGTGCTAATTTCATCGCTAATGTCACTGGTGTCGTGTGGTTCAGGATGACGCGGACACCACTGTGAATCCACGGTGCAATAACTTTAAATCCATCCTCGTCACAACTAAGCGGCATAACAAGATGAGAGTTAAGCACAATGTCTGCTTTAACGCCAATGTGACCAAAGTGTTCTAACACGATTCCAGGAATCATATTTTATAAATAGTTGTTGAGGGTCTTTACCTGGCGTGTATGTGGGTGTGATAATTGCCACGATATTTTCCAATTTGCCATCACATTTTTGAAATTTGAATTCAGGAACTTGTGATTGCTGTGTTTTTGCACGAACATATTTAGCCGCTTCATAGCGATAGCCGATTCAAGACGGCGAAAATGGATTTCTTCGTACTCAACTAATTTTATAAGGATGTGTGCTTTTCTTGCACCTCTCAGTATTCGGATATTATGCCGACTTGCAAATTGTTTTAGTTGTTGTATCGTCGTTTTATTGGTAATTGTTATTGTTGTTATTGATGATGCAATGGCAACTAGTGGTGGCTGTGGATTCAGTGTAATTATGGGTCTCAATATATCAAGTATTTCAGCCTTACTCTTACGACTTGATATGTATATTCCATGCTGTCGTGCCAGCTGTTTTAACTCGGGTACATTAGTCATGCTTATGCAAGAATTTCGTCAATGGCTTGTTTTAATTTTTATATTTGTATCACGACCAGAAACTATAATCGCTTCGATCCAAGTTATTATTTCATTTATTTATCTTTTATTGTTTTTGGTTTTATCTGTCTGTGCAGTCACATGTGTTTGTGATGTGAGTTTATAGCTGATAGTATTCACGAGCTGACCCACTGGGTTGGCAAAGATGATTATATGATCCGACTCCGATACTGCACTTAAGACAAGGCCCAACGCCCAGACCATGGCATAAGAACATTGCATTTTTTTTTACAGTATTTGTTATGGCATGTTCGGCTACATAGTTAATATTTTTCAAGGCAGACAGCTTTGCACTTATTACGTTCCAATGCCTTGGGGTTTTATATACATACACGCAAACGTTGATCTAATTGGTGGAAACACTGATGTAGTTCGATGTATCCATGTATTCAATGGACACATTGGAGTCTTCATAACCATCTCCCATTTTTTAAAAATCTGATTGAGTATACATAACATTCGCCGATGTATTTTCTTCTATTCCACAACAAACGGTACACTGATATTAAGCATAGGCGGGTAGTGAGTATTACAGAATCTACTACGCGACTTTATAGTAACTCGAAATTTTAAATTATTTTTTATATCAGTATAAAAGTTTGCAAACGAAGATGTAAATTCACTGGAAAACGCGTATAAGTTAAATTTCAACTAAGTATCGGACTAAAGTAACTCAAGTCACCCATCACTGAGTACTGCTCCAACTCAAGTGCGACAAGATTTTGTGCTTTTGTATTCAGTAACATCAAATTTCCGACAGCGCTGGTAAATTTCCTTAATCGTTTTGCTTCGTTGTTTTTACCAATAGCATCTGAAAATTGCTGTCGGTGTCGTTATAACACTTTTCGTATATACTCTGTAGAGTAGTGAGTTCGGACGCCATATATATATCAATGACCCAAAAGCATTTCTTTCATTAGCGTGCTCTTGGATATCCTCATCATTACAGATAGAACAAGTCTCACTATCATCATCAAAAAATTCAGACACAGTGGGTGAGTTATTCCTTTTTTTGGGTGTACTCTTTCGTGATCAATAATCCGCAGATTTCTTTTATTTTTATTTTTTTATATTTTTTTTATTTCGTTCTATTTCTAAGGTCACTTCCAACTTAATCAATTTTCCGCATATGTTAATAAGAACGCGTACATCATTGTTTACATCTCCTTGATAAATATGTACGATGCATTCAGTCAATAAAGCGATTTCAGTGTTACTGCTACACTTCTTAAATCCCGGTCCTTTGGTAGATTAATACCACCGTTAGAGAATCGACCATGGTGTTTGTCTTTGCAATTGTTATACTTAACCACCGCAGCAATCTTTCAATATTTCTCAATATAAAATATTCTCAGCTTCCCAGTGCACATTCCATGCTATCGTAGAAAAAATCAGTCGATCGAAAACACGTTATCTGTTGCCACAATCAATTAATTCATTGCCTGGGTCTACATTGTGTATCGATCAGTATCGTACATAACCACATTTATATCAAAGCAAAGTGACCAACACAGTAACACCAAACACTGCCGAAAAATCAAACTGGTGTTAAGCCATGATGCCCCAGTGCTAGACATCACTATCAACTGTCACTCTGCAGACAACGTAGCGTAATCATTTTTTTAAAGCTTCCTTAAACATTAAAAATCACACATATACACACGAAGGCATCTAGGTGACAAGGGATAAGACTCTGCTAAACAAGCAGTACTGAGGTGAATGCGTAGCAATTCTCAGCTTGTTTAGTCTACCTGACCCGTTAACAACTGTTATTCCATTACTTCTTATCGATGATTTCAGTCACAAGCTCTCGTATCGTTGCTTTCTATTTACCACTAAAATCATACATGTACCTGGATTATATAAGTACATGTAAGATTTGTAGATAAATTGTAACCAACGATACGAACCCCTATGATCCTAGTGTACCTCTGGCCATTTAGTTTGCGAGCCTTCCGATAAATGACTCTATGGTCACTAAATAACCTTGCTACACATAAGAAGTGATCTAGGTCAAATGTGGTTGCCGATAAGATCCAGTTCACTGTACACAAGGTGGACACTCAGACACCTGACCGTAGTTCAATAATAATATAGCAATATTCAACATTTATATGAAAATGAATAATGGTCCAAATTTTATAACATGTATAGGTTTAATCCAATGTCCAATCTGATTACAGTCTGATCTCCACTATTATACATGAAGATCTGACAGCGGCTACTTAAGGATCATGTTCTGGTAACCTATGTTATTACAATAATCGCTAATTTTATCAGTCAATCAGATGAGATCTTATATCTTCACGTTTGGAGACAGCGCAGTGTAGACGAAGAGCATCAATGTGTACGATTTGATTCTCTTTCAGATTTTTGAAAGCTGCATTTCCATTGGCTAATTCAAAGGTCACCAGAACATGACCCCTAAGCGGCCGTCGACAGATCTTCATGTAGGACAGCGGAGATCTGATTTTAATCAGATTAATCCAAAGTGAGACGCATTGTCACACTTGGAATGTTCGTAAACAAACGTTTATTAAAAGTAAGACCTTACGGTTTTAAGAATCAAATCCAAAAATACTCCAAGAATAAAATTTTAGATGTCCTAATCATGAAA
This sequence comes from Sinohyriopsis cumingii, assembly GCA_028554795.2. Lineage (NCBI taxonomy): Eukaryota > Metazoa > Mollusca > Bivalvia > Unionida > Unionidae > Sinohyriopsis > Sinohyriopsis cumingii. The sequence continues at coordinate 30,330,911 of CM068840.1, forward strand.
TATTCTAATGAATTCCAGTTCGAGTCACGACGAAGAATCCAGGATGGATGTCTTTGACGTATGATTTATCCTGTACTGTGTTGAAGTCTACAGTTCCTTGTAGAAACACGCAAGAAATAACACTCCGGTTTTGGAAATCCGAATAAAAATTTTAAGAAATTTCTTTGTTCGAGAATTCTGTATGAGCACTCAAAATATTTCCAGAGAAAGAATTAATCTTTTAGAATTCAAATAATTCAAACAAACATTAAAATGTAATTCCCAAAATGAGAAAACAAAAGAAACACCTTCACGTCCTAGTTTTAGAAGCAAAAACAGAGATAAATCTCTCTAAGCAATGATTTAAAACTTGAATATCACGGAAAACAGATGCCCAGATAACGGTCACGTAATCATGTTCGCATCACGTACTCCCAGCATGGCCTTGACAAGAATCGATCATTTTAATCAAAGAATAAAATAAAAATATTGTTTACTTCAATAAAGCTATTTAAAAGCTTAGGGTCACGTATTCAGTACAGCCTCGATCCCACTCTTATTATTCCCACAATAAAAATAAATTTAGAAAAAAAAGCTTGTTCGCGTGACTTTTACTAATTTTAAATTAAGGTCGGGAACCAGGTCAGCCTTATGTGTTTACAAAAATGAACAGTCAAGGTCAAACTATTTTCTGGAAAAAGTAACTAGTAACAGAACTACATTATTTTGACTATAATGAAATTAAAAATAAAAAGATTTTAAAACTTACAAACAATTAAATCAGATATACATAACGCTATAGACTGACTAAATAACCTTCAATACAAAGATCTGCAGCTGCAAGTGCAGCACACCTGGTACCTGCAGATATATGCGTGTAACGTATCAGAGGTAAATGAGACGGTGATGGAGGAAAACAAAAACGTTGCAGAATGAGAACAATTCTGCAACTGAGCAAAGAACGTAATGAAAAATCCGGTCTGTCTAAGGATGCTGTCAAAATGATTTCAAAGCCGACTTGAAGAAGTGTATTGGTGTAATTCTCTGTCATACCCTATAATTTTAAAGTCGTTTTAAAGATGGTCGCGAATTCACGTCCTGAATGAGTGTTGTCTGTGATTGGTGAGTTGTGGTTGTTGTGAAAAGGGGAATGGATGAACATGTTCGATACACTGTGGAAGATATTTATATTATCACGGCCCTTAATGTTTTTAGTACACTGAACGTGTTGAAGAATCGTTTAAATAAAAATAGACTAAAGTTTAAATAGCCAAACAGCTACTCGCAGAATATTTAATGGGCTTCCAGAGACGTTTCAGTGAGATTGTCACAGGTGATGAAACATGGATTTTCATTTCTGAACCCGACTCAAGTAAAAAGTATTGTCATGATCGCAGAAAACATACAGTGACCAACATTAGCTCGAACTGTTTTATACTTATCACTTTTGATCCAACAGGTCCAGTCATCTCGCTACATTTGCCTTACTCTGCTACGAAAGTGTTGCTTACAAGCTTTGGAACACGAAATCAAATTTCATCAATGAATTCATCAATAGATAAATATCTGATCTGATGAGCGGATCTGATAGCTGTGATCACCATATATATATATATATATATATATATATATATATATATATATATATATATATATATATATATATATATATATATATATTCCACATGAGCAGTTAAAGTTCCAGCAGTCAGCCATTCTTAGTTAGCACCTTCTGGACACACGGTACTAATTGTACGAAAAATGGGAACCAGCCTGGAAAGAGGTGATCATAAAATAGAGTATATATGGGTTTGGCTAGCTAGGATTGGTTAATAATGTAAGTTATTTGTTAGGAAAAAGAATCGTTTGAGAGCTTATCCTAGTTGTAACTGAAAACAATAGAGACATTGTTTTCTTGATGGAATTTCAGTCCCTTAACAATCTTGAGTTTGGAACACTCATTACTGAAATTAGCACCCGACTCTTTAGTGCCGACTTGAAAGCACAGGTTTCAAACACGCGTAGGCCCAGAAAGTGCTGCGGCTCACATCCTTTTCTCTACACAGAAGCTGACATCCAGGTTTCATCTATACTGATAAATATAGGTTTGATAATGAACACTCGTACATTTAAAGTTATTGAATTTTTAATATGGTGTTTGCATAGGTTACTATGGGAACTGAATTATTACCTTGAGTCCTTATCATCTCCTTAGAAATCACAAATATTATGTCGGCCGCCTGTTTCCTGGCCGGGGGGAGGGGGGAGGAGATGGCCCAAACATTAGTTAAAACAAACCAGCTTATGACATGGTCCCATAAACTGTACTCAGATAAAGAGAATATATAGTAACTTTGATTTTTCATAGCATCAACTGAAATACAGAAGCGATTTTGTTTTAGATTTAAATGAAATTCGTTTCAATTTATCTTATGTAATTAAGAGACCAGTAGCACAGTTTTCCATCTCTGGATGAGCTTAGATATAGTGAACTGCTCCGTCAGCTCTGGGTTTGTGCAGTTTGTTAGGAGCAATCAGTAGAACAAAAATGATAGACCCTGATGTGCAGGCGCATAATGCTATGTCCGATCAGGGCCGTTGTTGTTTACAGTCTGACTCGAATTATAGGCGAGTAAATACGGTAAGACAAGTAAATAAATAAATAAAAGAACCCCTCTTGGAACAAATAATTTTTATCTGATTTTAGAGCTTTTATAAGTTTGCCTGATTATTAAATGTCTACTGGTAAAGTGTATAAGGCCAAGTCTACGTGAAACAGCAGCAACAGTAGAAACAACAACAACAACAAAGAACCCCCAAATATTACCGCTTATAATAAGAAGCATGAAAAGCATAGAAAAAATTTCTAATTGCTAATATTGAAAATCGCTGTGACTTTATTCTTTCATGTAGGAACCCGACAGAATACACAGTGTGAGGATATGAAGTGTACATAGGAAGTATGTATGTATGTATGTATGCGTGCATGCACGCATGCATGTATGTATGTATGTATGTATGTATGTATGTATGTATGTATGTGTGTGTGTGTGTGTGTGTGGTTAAAACTGCATCGATATGCGCGTCTACGCATGTTTGTCGGTATTTGTATGCATTTATGTGGGTGTGTAAATTGTGTATAGTTAAAGCGAGTGTACATGTACGGACGAAATAATCCGATTGAAAACATTACAGATCAATATTTCTTGGCTTAGTTGACATTCTCTTTTAAAATTACATATCTTTTCTTCGCTTCATTACACTCACTGAAAGGGAATCAAGTTTCGTCAAACTTTGACACCATAACGGTAACAGGTGTCAAACTACAGGATTTGAATATGCACACAGAATTCTTTTGATTATCTTTCATATGCAGTATACGATCCTCAGTAAATGCAATGACTTTGGACGGTTTTATATTTTTGGAATATTTTAAAATATTCGGTTAATAAAAGCAGACAATTTGGATACAGCGTTTGATGTGTGTCGAACATGAATGGAACTCATTTTGAACATGAAATAGTTTGCATTTTCCGGGATAAAAACCGTTTCGGGAGGCAAGGTCGCAGTTTCAGTTCTGCTTCTACCGCTGACTCGCCTTGTTTTAGAAAGCTATTTTTACGTGACAAGCATGTTTCTTAATGAGAGTAAAGGACGATGGAAAAGAGCTTCGGTTATTTAGACGAAAACCATTTCACAAAAATCTCCCATTGACCAGTAAATCTGCATCATGAGGTACCAAGAAGAAAGACTAACGAATTAATGAAGAATCAAGGGAAATGAAAACCGTTAAGCTTGGCTTATCCATCACAAAGTTAACGATGGACATGAACAAACTTAGGAGGACATACACGAAAAAGAAAAGAGTCTTTTGTTTTCTCATAATTTCAACGATTATTTCACTTTTTGCTTGGTTATACCTTTCACCATCTGGACTGCCACATCCAGGTATATATATATATATATATATATATATATATATATATATATATATATATATACACACACACACACACAAAAGAACTTCCTATGTACGAAATTTTCAAGAAATCATTATGTTTCCTACCAGATATTAATTGCGGCTAGCTAAGATGACGTGACTTTTGATATTTATAATATTCTTTATGTTGCCATGGAAACAAAATTTTGAATAAGTAGTATAGAATAAGTAGTATACAAGGTACTAGTATAAGTAATATAAATATTGCGAACTTGGAACTAATATAAGTATTAGAAGAATTGAGAATAATAGGCCATAGAGTACTTCAATTAGTAGACTTTTCATACGCTAGTCACTTAGGGTGGGGTAGGGGCATATCATATGATGATGACTCGTGTTGCTAATAGCTGGTCAAATTTAACTTCGTTGGTATGTAGAGTACATTGAGATAATACTAAAAATACCAAATTAATATTTAAACAATGCATTTCAGAAAGCCAGACCGCAGCCACCTGGTCCAAATATTCATCGAAGACAACAGTAACTAAGAGACTCACAAATGAAATGGTAGAAGACGAAGTTCGACGGAGAATGAACCACTTGAGGAATGTTTGCACTACAAATTTGGTGAAACGATATTTTTCTAGTTTCCGGTCTCCAGTGGAGAAGAATATCTACACATACACACCAGTGGAGCAATTTACTTCTAAAGACGTTTGCTTTTGCAAGGTTCCTAAAAGTGGGAGTACTTTTTGGGGTCGGGCCCTTTATATGATTTCCCATCCTGAACAAGCAGAGGAAATAGAAACATACTCTGGGACGGAAGTACATGGAGACTTGTTTTACAGAAAGGCTAAGTCCTGCACTGATTCCATGATAAATAATGCACAGAGTTTTATGGTTACAAGGGATCCATGGTCTCGTCTTTTTTCGGCATACATCGATAAAGTTTATCTCGAGAAATTTGGAGAGTTTACGGCTGAACTACTAAAAATTGAAAATAGAATTTCTGGTAGGGAAAAAGACAGCAATGCAACTGTTAAAAATGAGTGTCAGAACAGAGTCGTCTCCTTCGAAATTGTCCTGAAGTATATAGTGGCAAATGCATTGTCTACAAAGTACGGACTCGATCCACATTTTGCACCAGTGGCTCTTTTGTGTGACCCTTGTCGTCACAAGTATGCATTTTTTATAAAACAAGAGCGTCTGAAAGTGGAAACTAATTTTGCTTTGGATTTTCTGGAAGTCCCAGGCAGTTTAAGGAGCCGGTTAGATACGACAGATGAAGGAAATTATATCGAAGCAACTGTGCCAAATTTGGTTATGACAACCATGGAGGCGTTTGAAAGAAATAAGCGGTCGTGTCTAGCAAAGAGTGATATATATCAAAGAATTTGGAATGTGTTACAATTTGAGGGAATCGTCTCCGAAGAACTCGAGTTCCCAAAGGAAGTGTTTGACAATCAAGGGTCGTCTGTACGAATAGCACGTGCACTAACAGACTATGTAGTACAGAACACCCTAGAAACCGTTGTTGCTAGGAAACAGAGGATTAAGTTTCTAGAGAGAGCTTACGCACAAGTGAAGCGGAATGTTTTGAGAAAAGTACAGGGGATTTTTGCGATGGATTTTGTGTTGTTTGAATACGGAGTAAATCCCCCCGGTTTTAAAAAGGGCGACCAAATTTTCATTTACACAACTGCTTCAACAGATACTTAATTAACCAATAAATATTTGTATAGCATAACATACGTGTTACCACTACTACTGCTACTACTATTACTAGGCTACTACTACTAAATGAGTTCAAATGATTTTTTCTCCATCCCAACAATCCGTCATACCTTTCAGGTCCCCTTAGGTCCGATTAATAACTTCTGTGAAGTGGTAAATAATAAAATGTTTTAGTGTATTTGTGTCGTGACGGGTTCTTATCCCACCACTGTGACAGATGTGTTATGGTTGGGGTGGAGTGCTCCCAATATTTTATTTGAAATATTATTATAGAATACTCACCCAGGCTCGATTCTGGTTGAAAGTTAAATTAGTGAAAGATAGATGTAAAGCTCCGAGCCCACAGTCAGCAAAGCCGATGGCTTAATGACTGAATATAGTAGAAAAACAATGAAATTCAACGAATAGCACTTTAATGACAATTCAGTAGTCAAATGATTAAAATTTCCCAATCACTCTCCTTCCGCTCGATCCTGTGATAGCCTATTGCATCATTTGATTTGTAGTGTGAGATAGCTTTCCACCTGTCCTTGCAATCTACTCATCTGTGTATTCTTCTCTCCTATTCCTCAGATTCATTCTCCTCTTCCTCCCGACTCTCTTCAAATTCATTCCCCTCATCGACTCCTCTATATTCTTCCTCCTTCTCCACTTTTTCGTCCTCGACTCATTTTCTTCCTCCTCCTTGACTTGTCGATTCCGACTGCTCTGTAAGTTTCACTTCCGTCTTCCCTCTTAGAGACTGGAGACTCAGTGAACCAGAGGTTCTGTCCCCCCCCCCCCAAAAAAAAAAGAGCTTCCTGTGAAAACACAAGGACGGTACAATACTTTCCTTAGCCGTCTCATCTCACACTACACCCAGCCTGTCATCAGATATCAGCTATTAAATTGTTTCGGTCACACATTCATTCACATCGAAATACTCATACATTCTTGTATGGTAAAACAACATCGCAATAAAGCACGGTATCGATGATTTATCATACATACATCAATAAATGGCGTCACATCAGTAAATATTCCTAATCCTATTATACTAAACAATATCACAACAATCAGGCGCATTTCTTTTCATTACAACTCATACAAAATACCCAAATATTCAAATATCCATGCTCTGACATATCCATACATCCATATTAACTAATCTTACACACTTTAACCATTTTTTCAAATTCACAATTCAAGCATGTGTAAATTCTAACATGTCACATGAATATATGCACTAGTTTACTAAGATGGAACCTAATAGCGGATTAAAAAATTAACTCTGACCACAACCTAACAATCTACATAATTCTGTGCATAATACTCAAATTCATTTCTCAAATACGTATGTTAACTAAACACTACAAAGGTAATCCTTTAAAATTTAGTTTGCACATATAATGCTTCAGATTGTACATATTAATACAATAGTCGCTATTGTTATAAGAAAAATATTTTTTTTTAAATAAAGAAAATCCGCGTATTAATCATGTTAGTTTAAATTGCTAGGATGGGGAAACGGTAGAAATAATGAAACAATCCTGATTACATGTCAACTTATATTCTTATAAAGTGCATTTGCACATATCATTATTGTTTGAGATAATTTATATATCCTTTTATTGTTAACATTCCCTTCATGTTGGAAAGTTGTACCTCTGTTTTCAATGCAAATAATAGTACTTGTAGCAAAATTATTTTGATATATGACCCTTGCACAAAGAAAAATTAATTTGATAAAATATGTAAATCATATAAAAATGATTTGTTTAAATATTTATCATCTGGATAAAGATTTTTGAAACTCAGTGTGTACATGATAGGATTGTAAACTGTTATCACTTACCAACTATTTTGAGAGAGAAATAGGCAATTGTATCCATCTTTTCTCCAGGATTAAGGTAAGACTCGTGTATGTTCATAATTTTTCGTCACTAGTGTCATGCAACTGTTCATCATCGATGTTGAATCTTTTGTATAATTTATTGTGAAATAATTGCTATTTTTGTCATCTGAAATCGGGCGCCATTTTTACTATTGTGGGGGCAGGGTCCAGTTTTTATGTACAAATTTAATGCCGCAATCAGCGACCTAGTATACAAAATCATAAAAATTCAAATACACAAGTGAGGTCAAAAAGGTCCATATTTTTAGATACCTATATTAAAACAAAGCATAAGAATATTATTCACTTGACCAGAGAAGTCAATGGCAGTTCACAGCAGCAGAGGATCATGCACCCCAACCCATATTTTATACCTGCATTTTTCACATCCAAATGCCATTTTTGACAGAATGTGGTGCTCACAGTGCAAACGCAAGCGATTTCCCTGGATGAAAATTTTGAAAAACATTGTCTACTAAATTGTTTGATGCAATTCAGAATAGTTGTCATCCAAGCCGTTTTTGAGATACTCTAGTTGCCTTGAACCCACGTGTCTACTGCTATGGGAGGCTAGCTCTTCTTCCTAGCCAACAATTGGTATTTCACTATCAACATACTGCAGAGCAACTATGGAAGGTGTACATGCCTGACATCAATTTCAAGAACAACACAAGCCCAAAACACCTAGTTCACAAATATATCCATATCTATCAATACTAAACAATAATAGCTGAAAAAGTCACACCATAGCCGTAAGTTAAGAAATTTGCCAGGGGCCAATTTACAAAACTGGATCCTGCCACGTGTGTGTATTGGGCGCTTGTCTTTCTACTAGGAGGCGCTCAGGTTAATCTTTCCGGATTCTTCCATATTTAGTCAAAACTTTGTTACGAATTTCCCCGAGTGTGTTTCCAGCACGTATAAATAGGGGTGAAATCCGCCATTTTGACCGTTGTTGTTATACCGGACTCCAGTAAAGGTCTCAGGGGGCAGCGGTCTGGCTTTCTGAAATGCATTGTTTAAATATTAATTTGGTATTTTCAGTATTATCTGAATGTCTAATGGAATGTGCCCAAGTGGCCAAAACGTACATGTACGCGAATATAAATTTTATTACCAAGTCTATTAACATAAAAAATAAAAATTCAGAAAAACTAGATAAGGAGATTATTAATTACATATGGGATTTTAAGACCCACTACGTCAAGAGGGAAACTTTATATAGAGCACAAGGGGGGGGGACTAGCATTCCCCAACCCCATTTGGATAAAGACTGCAAATATTATAAATAGATTTAAAAAGATTAAAGCAATACCAACATCACCATGGGAGGGAATATACATCTACTGGTCTGGGTTCACAATGAGAAACAGGGGGGACATTTATAAAAATAATAAACTTGTAAAAAAAAACTAGAAATACCAAGAAAATTTAGACATATCAAAGAAATACTAACCAAATATAGGGATATAAAATGTTTATGGGACCAGGAGGAAAAACTAACATATAGATACATTAGAGAGGAAATAATAGAAAAACAAAAATAAACTAAAAGTAAAGTAGAACATGAGAACACAGAGATTAACTGGAAAAGAGCATGAGGGCACTGGACCAAATTACGCTCCCTAAAAGTACAAAGCCTCTGCTTCAAATACATGCACAATGCATGGTTGACAGGAGAGGTAGCAGTGAGATGGCACATGGTCAGAGTATCGCCAAAATGTCCACTGTGTAAAAAAAGACCCTTTTAGTAAACTACACACAATTATACAGTGCGAGAGCAGGAAAACATGTAGATTGAAAGTGACAGAAGAAATAAACAAAGGGGGGAGATATCAAAAGGCAAATATATTATACATGGATGGAGACTTCAATAAGAAAAAACTTTATACAAAATTACAGAGTACATAGTAGAAACCATGATGGCCTGTGAGCAAATAATTGTGATAAAGAGGTAAAGAGGAGTATAAGAGGGAAAAAGAGAGATTATTATTATCTCTCTCTCTCTCTCTCTCTCTCTCTCTATATATATATATATATAAATACATACACAATTCTTACCTAACTTAGAAAACTTATAGACAAAATATACATAGATACAAGGAACCTACATGGGGAAAGTAAAGACTATGACATCATAGGGCTAAGTCACATGGCGCTACGCGAAGTGGACAGGCCCATGAAAGAGTTGAAAAAATACCCCATGTAGATTATAAACAGACCAAACACAGACATAAAACACAAACAGGGGATAATTCATATTTTACTAACTCTTTATCTATCTTAAAACCATACAGCTCCCGTACTGTATGGTTTGACCAACCCACACGTGGAAAATAAACAATTTTGGATTCTTTCTAATACAATATTTAGATAAATTAATAAAAGGAGGCCTAAGTCGACTCAGGAGAAACACAATGAAAATAAAGAAGTGTGGACCTTGAATCGAGTGTAACCTACATATTGATACTCCTAGAACTACCACGAGTAACGACACATATTAGCACTCGATTAAAACAATAGGAAATTTTTTTACAAAAAAAAAAGGAAAAAGATAGTACACCGTTCCATCGTCAAAATTCAAAAACCAAAACTATTTAATCGAATATAACAATAGAATGCATCGGATCCTAAATCCAAATTAGTAAAAAAGAAATACAACTGGGAAAAAGAACACTGGATCTAAAATTGCTGTCTCACACACACACACACACACATATATATATATATATATATATATATATATATATATATATATATATATATATATATATATATATATATAATAGCATATACACAATATAGTACCACTACATATAGCATACACTGAGACCTAGGCAACCTCTAGCAAAGGTCAGAAAAAATACAAGGGAAGGAACTTCGAGCAAGGTGGAAAAAACCAGGATCGGACGAACAACCTTTTAGATAACACAAAAGAAACATAAATACCCCATCAAAAATTCTAAGACTAAATTTTTGATATAAAATTCTATTTTAAATAAAACATACTACATACCTGAGGGGGAAACACAAAAACATAAAATACCTTTTTATTTTTTGGAAAATGGGCACCAGACAGATACCCCCCCCCCCAATCAATACCAAGCAAACACAACACAAGCCTCTAGTCATCTCAGCCAGAGGCGTAGCTGGGGGTGGGGTGGGGTGGGGTGGGGGGCACATATGTCTCCGGGCGCCAAAATGAGGCTTACAACGTTACATTGCTCATCATCGTATGAAGCCTGGAAGTTAAATGGGAAATGAAATTATGTTGGTTCTAGTCGACCAAGCAACATTGTTTAAAAAAAGTTTTTAAAAACATTTTAATTCTTAACCGATCAGAGTTATTAACTCTTATTAGGACCAAAGTATGAAACTTTTACACAATAGCCAAATAATGCGAATCAATTGTTTCTTGTATTAGGCAGTACCAAATGCGGATAGTCTTCCTTGAAAAATAATTCTGCTTTCGAACTGGCAAAGGGGCAACAGAATACACATTTGGATTGCTGCATTTGAAACAACAATGATAATTCTTTCTTATTGATAGGAAGAAAAAAGTAAATACTGTGCATTTGAAGCATGGCTTATAAGGAACAAAATATGTCATTATGAAAAGTTTATTTTTATTGATTATGATACCCGATATAAAGAATGGGATAATTTATACAAGAAAAATGGGATCACAAGAGTCCTTTATAACAGCAAGATAATTGGACGTTAATTGTCCAACAATGTATAATGTCCAAATCAAATATGACATTTACACTGAGAATAAAATGATAATATATATTTACATACGTGTATTCGACGTTGTGAATTTCGAATACACTAAAATATTATGTAGGGACAGAAAGGATTTTACGTTATGCGTTTCGAATACAATACAATATTCTGTGAGGACAGAAAGGATTCTACGTTATGAGTTTCTAAAACACTAAAATATTCTATAAGCGCAGAAGGGGTTATGAAATAATTCTCTTAACCACATTGTATACGTCATTCATCATTCCTAAGAGTTTCAGATAGGTATGTCGAGATGTTGCCTTGGCGAAAATCTCATTTGAGCTACTTTGGTAGTTGTCGTAATAGTAGTAGCACCAACTATGTGTATGATAATGTTCATTCACGGTAAACTAAGTATCTGTTGAAGCAGTGGTATGGTAAAAATTTTGGTCACCCTCATTAAATCCTGGAGGAGTTACTCCGTATTCAAACAGCATAAAATCCATCTCAAAAATTCTTTGCACATCTATCAGAACATCCTGCTTTACTTGTGCGTAAGCCTTTTCAAGAAATCTAATCCTCTGTTTCATAGCAACATCCGACTCAAGTCGGTTTTTTAACACATAATCTGTTAGCGCTCGTGCTATTACTACGGACGACCCTTGATTGTCGAACACCTCGTTTGGGAAAACAAGCTCTTCAGAAATGAGTCCCTTGATTTGTAACACTCTCCATATTCTCCGATACATATCATTCTTCGAAAGACAAGAATGGTTATTTCTTTCAAAAACCGACATGGTTGTCATTACCAAATTTGGTACTGTTGCTTGAATGTAGTTTTGCGCATGCGTCATATCCAACCGGCTTCTTAAACTGCCTGGAACTTCCAAAAAATCCATTGCCAGATTAGTTTCCTGCTCCAGATGCTCTTGTTTCATGAAGAACGTGTATGCATAAGTTGTTGGAAAATTCCATACATAAATTTGATCCTTGATCAGACTGGGCAGATTTGGAAAGACTAATTTGTGTTATAAAAAGTTATCCAAACCTTTTCCAATGGCTTTAATGTTAATATTTATTAAATGAATTACCTCTGCAAATCTTGTGGACGCACATATTATGGTCAACATGTATTGGTTCCCTTGCTTGGTCGTAGGTAGGGGACCGACACAGTCCACCATTATTCTTCTAAATGGTTCGTCAAATGCAGGAATAGGTTGCAGATGAGCCTTACGTATCTTCTAACTATTTATTGTGTTTAGCTACTATTTGACAAATGTGATAAGGTCTACAGTATTTAGAAATATCAATTTTAATTCTCGGCCAATAAAAATGATTCACGTTTATGTGATAAGTCTTTATGACACATAAATGAACAGCCAGGGCAGTTTAATAAGAAGTTTCTGTCTATGAATTAGGAACGACAACTTGACAGCTGACTGACCACTCGTCATTAGTGGGTAACTCGGGTGTCATGTTTACCCCGACCCAGAGTAGCCAGTTTGAAACATGTATAATCAAGGTAATTCTGACGGGTCATTGTTTGATGTCGAACATTGCCGAAGGCTAGCACTAATCCGTTACGTAAGACTGTTGTGGCTAGAATAGAAGAACCGGACATCGGAGTTGCGAGGCGCCCGATAGCCAGTTATCACCTAGGTGTCGAAATGTTCCCAGATCAAAAGAAATTGCATGAAGAAGTGGGAGTGTCCTAACTTCTTTCCCCTGCAAACAGACAGACAGGTTGAACTGGCCGCTAAGACGATTGGACAGGGGCACAGCGCCACCCAATCAGAATCGAGATAGGGGGGAGACCTTGATTTGGGTAGAATGATATCCGTGCGTTTTCCGGCAAAAGTTAGTTCGCTGAGAGAAATTACCCAGAGAAGAGGTTAGCGTAACTCCGAATAGCCATTCGTTATTGGCGGGAAAATCTTAGAGCGGGAAATTCTAAGTACAGAAAGCTTCAAAGGTCAGTAGATGTTTGTTCGGTCTTTGTGGAATGCGACTGCATTTTAATTGTAGGTCGTATGTATACTTTATTATTACTAGAATCGTAGTACGAAGAATTGCTTTGTTTTGTTAATATGTTTGCATATTTTGAAGAAATGAGTTGATATTTGTAAAGAATTATATAGCTTGCCAGCCGTCGTAAGAGTTAATATTGTAATTTACTATGTGGGTATTTTATAGTAGACTAACACATATGTTCATATGATTATAGATTCTGCCATTGTTGAATATTTGTAATGTACAGACATGCGTCTGATTTTGTCAGATTGTAGTACGATGAGATTAAATATATATGTGTATATACTGACGTGACGCAATGTATTGATGTCTGTATAACAATTCGTTGATACTGTGTTATTACGCCATTGTTTACCCTGCAAGAAGTGTGTGGGAATTTCGATGAGTATGCATTCGTGGCCGAAACAGTGACAGCTATCTGATGGTTAATTGTCGTTATAGTGTGAGGTGAGGTTCGATAAAACATTTGTTAACGCCTTGTGGTTTTTCACAGGAAGCTTTGAGGGACAGACCAGTTAAAGTTTGGTCCCGTTGTCTCGGATAGAGAGACGGAGGAAAGGAGGGAAGGAGAAGAAGGTGGAGTGAAGTCTGGGAGCGGAATTGGAGGAGATAATAGAGAGGGAAAGGAGAAGAAAGAAGTTGAAGTCTGGAGCGAAGTTGGAGGAGGAGATAGTAGAGAGAGAAACAGAGACAAAGAAGGAGTTAGAGGAACGGAAAGAAGGAAGAATCAGCGGGAAGAAATAGATGAGTAGATGCAAGGACAGGGGGAAAATCGAACTCACACTGTAAATCACGGGATGAATTAGGCCGTCACTTGGTCGAGGGAAAGACGAGTGATTGGAAGTTATCGTTTTTAAATTATCACATTTATTAAATTGTTATTGATTGAATTTCATCTTCGTGTTCTCTATAATTTAACCGTCGGCATTGCTGACTGGGGGCTCAGAGCTGTAAATCTACATCATCACTAATTTAACTTTCTAACCTAACGAGCCAGGGTGGAACTTTCAATTTAATTTAATTAAATTATATTGGGAGAACCCCACCCCAATACGACAGAACGTCACATCGGGTGATCTCAATGTTCCCACAAAACCTGTTTCGTTTCACAAAGTATCACACTGGGACTTGTGTGGTTTCAGTTTTGCTAAACCTTTAAACCAAACAGAATATTGCAGGATCTTAATTATGCTCGAAAATGAGTGATTGTGATTTATTGCCCTAATAAAGAAAATAATTAGTAAACATGTTAACAATGATCAAAATCTAGTAATTGTTCAGTAACACGAACAAAGGCGACCTCTTTAAGTAAATTACCATTATATTTGTCAGCTAAAGTTTTTTTTCTTCTGATCAACATCATTTTCAAGAGCTTTCATTTTCCTATAGAAAGAAAAACTGCACAAGCATGATACAAATACGGGATTTCACTTCCAGTAGGATCAACTTTTTGATCCAAACAATGCTTGCTAGTTTCTAAGGATTCACCACGACCCTATCTCGAACTCGGTCATAGGCCTAGTAATAAAGAAATACCCTCAATAGGGGCAGAAGTTACTGCTGTCACAATTCCTGAAACTAAATATGATACCAAACTGACACAACGGAGGGAAGCATTAAAACACTTGCACTCTGCTCCCTGAATAAGAACATTTGCACCGGTAGAAGTATTCTCTGATAAAGACAAAGTACATTAAAATAAAAGCTTTTGAGAAACTCCAGAGTCCATTAATAATTTAATAGAGATATAATTGGCAGAATCACTAATAAGCGTTCTAGAACCTTTCGACATGACTGTTTCATAAGCCTCCAAAATATTATCAGACGGGGGGTTTGTTTGAGCCAACAAATGTACAAATCTATTACTTTCAGTATAAGACCGTGACCTCTTATAACGACCTCTTATAAATAAAAACAGCTCTGTCTTTATTCTGCTGCTTATGTTTCAATTATGTAGCAATCAGAAATGACGTGTCCTTTCCTTTTACAATACATGAACGTAGGAAGAGATACGGATTTCTGATCAGTCTTATCGGAATTTGATTTTTAAATGTTGTGCCTGATTGAGATTTGGAAATACTCGTATGAGACTGAAATTACATTTTAACAAAAAATGCCAAGATGGAGACTTACTGACAAATGAAATTTTGTGAGTCATTCATTAATAATCAGCTTTGCGAACAACTATTACGAAAGTTTACATGTTTTGTTGATTAAAATAGGTCTTGAGATCACTATTGATGGATTTCTTGAACTCCTCAATTAATATGAGCTGTTCGAGGATATCATAATCTTTATCAACCTTTTTGTCTGAGCACCATTTATCAAATAATTATTAGTTCCAAGCAAAGTCAACACAGGTTTGTCCCGTTCATTTTCCACAATTCTTAAATCTTTATTAATGTACCTCAGGTACCAATTGATAACCTTTCAATATATATATATATATATATATATTCCTTACCAACATCACCTTGTTGTATCGACAGTGAAGTGTAGACTTCACGATTTTTGCCAGCAAATGAACTTTGTAATAAAGAAAGTCCAATGCTCTCTTGGCCATTTGAGGCATTCAGCAGTTGTATAAACGTGACGTAACTATGTATCTACTCTTTCCTGAATAGTGAGTATTAACCTACTATTTCTAGTAACATCAAACACCCCTGAACGAGTTTGTAAAACGGGGTCTGTGTAGGGGTGGGGTGGGGTGGGCTCCTCATGTCAGTTCTAATTATTTTCATTTTTATTACAAATCTCTGTCTGTTCGTTTTCTTTCCATCATTTCTTTCTAAAGCTGAAGCGTTCTTTATTGCAGTTTGATCTAGTATTTTAGCTGTAATTCCATTAATTTCATATCAAAACCAGATATATAGACATACCAATCAAACCCAAAGCACTATTAACCAAAATTTCCATTCCAACTAAATAGTTTATTAAATAGTCTCTTGCTTTTTTAAAGGTGTTTTCGCTTTAGAAAGATCATAATGCCTGGCAAACTGAAGCAAATTGTCCTTGTTTTTTTTTAGACTCTAACCGATTATGGGCTGGATTTGAAACAAAATTCTCGATATTAAATGACATTGTGAATGCTTGCTGGCTTCTCTAAAGATTTCTCAAATGTATGCAATTAAACGCTTTACCTGCGACAGTGAGAATTCCGAAACAAATTCAAAACAAATTTTAAAGACAATTTTGAATTTTTCTAAACTTTTTACAGAAATTCAGATCCCAGGTAAGTCCCCGTTTTTTGTTTGGATTCTTGTTCTTAAGTTATGTAACATGAAAAACGTGAACCTAATAATTTTAAGCAAAATCAACAAGCAATTTATTTCTCTTCAATGCAAAGTGTAAATCAAAGAGATAATTGCATGGTATGGATACAATGGTATGTTCCAGATGTAAAAGAAAAAAATAAATATGAATGGGTTAAACAAACTCGATTATTGCAATTTTGTTATGAGTTAAACATGATACATTGGAGAGATGAAAAATAAAAAATATTTTCAGACAAGGAGAAAGGAAAATAGAGAATACATTAATAAATAGGAAACTCAAAAATAGCAAAGGGACGAAACCAATAGAATGCCTCATGTAGCAAATGTTGAACATTATACATTCACTTAAACAAAAGATTACATCAGACAGTTCATTGTAACTATTAGGTGTTCAATATGTTGACATTTACCAAAGACTTCTTTTTAAACCCCTGAAGGAGTTCGTGACCTGTATCATAATGATGTTATTCTAATTCCATCATTTGACCTATGTGATCCTTAACAGGAAAGGAAGTATTTTCACTGGTCAAACACTATATACATGGTATCCAGGGAAAACATATTAAACAAACATAGAATGTCTTTTGAACAAGCGATAGAAGAGTCCATGAGCAGTCACCGAATATGGATACTTTCGTTATTAAGAAAATTGCTAATTGTATTCTAATCGATTTTTCCTGTAAAATGCCATGTCAGTTGCTGTACTTTTTGTAGCTAATGGTGTGGATACGTGAGTACGGCAAAAGAACACCCTTTATTTATCAAAACTTTTAGCTTCAGTGCTTGACAATTTATGCTTTATTTACACCATACTGTTTAAACCATCGTATTATCAATGTTTATGATTCTTATCTCAATGTTAGATCAGGTTAGATAGATCCTTTAAATCGACAAATCAAATTTTTATTCCCTTGCATGCTTTCTGTTCTTCTTTCATGGGGACATAACTAACTTTATCCCCATTTTCCCCAGTCGTACACGTAATCAAATACACTCTATTTCTTGATACGGTCATTGCATGTTTCATGTTAAACTCATTAAAATAATAGAATAAGATAGAGACAAACAGTCAAACATATAATTAAATTGTTATAAAGTTTATTCAATATATCAATTAAATTTTTTTTTTTATACATTTTATATAGTGCATGGGCATTAAGGCCGTTAGGACACAAAGTATCTAACTTATGAATCCAATGAATTTCTTTTATGAGTCTATTCATATCACCATGGCATGCACAATATCTATCGGCATGAAAGAAAAGTCGAGTAGATAGTGATTACTGGTGTTAAAGTGTTTTGAAATACTAGAGGGAAACTGAGGATCTCTATAATTGTTTTTATATGAAAGCGATGACTGTTCATTCTCTTAGAAATTTGTTGAAGTGTTTGTCCAACATATTGCATGCTGCATTTTTTTTACAGGTTATCAAATAAATCACATCAGTTGATATGCAGTTAGTGTTATCATGTAGAGAAAATACCTCTTTGTATTAGCACTACTGAAAGAAGTACTTTCTCTGATGTTTGCACATTGAGTGCACCGATGTCTGTTACATTTAGATGACGCAAAAATTGTCTTTTTCATTTTCTTGTATAGCTAGAATCGGTTTATTTTTGTAAAGTGATTTTACGCTGTTTTTTTTTGGATAAATTTAGGAGACTATAATATTTATTAATTATACGACCTATAATAGGTAATGAAGGATTATTTTGTATTTTGAAAGGAATTATATTTTTCTCTATTTTACATTATGCTGTGTTTAAAGCCTCATGTTGAGTAAGATTACGGGCTTTTTTCAGCGCAGAATCAATTATATGTGCAGGATAATTTCTATTTTGGAAATATGTTTGTAATTTATTCAACGAATTTAGTAATTGACAATCATCTGAAATAATGCGTTGGTATCTTTTGGCCTGGCTATATGGTATACCGTTTTTACATGACATGGGATGACATGAAGAATATTCCACATATTGGTGGATGTTTGTTTCCTTTATGTGAATATTTGTAGAGATAGTGTTATCAATATGTTTTTAATTACATTTACATCTAAAAATGAAACATGCGTACTAGATGTAGTATAAGTAAATTTAATCGTCGGGTGAAAATGAGATCAATATATTTTTTCAGTTTTTCAGTTGAATGGTTCCAGATCATAAATATGTCATCTAAAATATGAACCCAACAGATTGATCAAACTTATCGCTTTGAAGAAAATCTTTTTCTAATCTACCCATGAAAAGGGAAGCGTATTAAGGAGCCATAAGAATACCAATCAAAGAACCCATTATTTGGATGTCATTCGTATTATTAAATCGAAAATAATTATTTTCCAAGAATTTTTTTATTTTACAAATATCTTCACTAGATAGAGCAGCAGAGGGGGGGATCAGACCACTTAAGGGAATGGTCACCTTGTGTTTGGACCAAAAAAAATAATGACCCTTCATAGAGGTCAATACCACGTCTACGATTATTGTTTGTCCCAAACAGAATTGTAGACGAACCCCCTCTGCTGCTATAATTAAATCATTATATTATAATAAAATGGTACATCCGGAATCTCATACTGCAAGAATAGCTCGAGAACGATTAGAAGCAATCAAAAAATTTCTTCCTGTTAGAGATTCATTCAGAAAAAATCTACAAGCGCAGCAAGAAGCACAAGTTGAGTATGAAGAAGAAACTAAAAAACTGTTTAAGCCCGTCACTGCAGCTACTGAAAAGGTTACAACAGTCATCAAAGAGGATCTTCTTCCGGTATCAAAACAAACAGCGGAACAAACCGAAAAAATAGCAAGAAGAACTAAACAAACAAAGAAGATTTTACGAGATCTTCCACCTGACATAGCCAGGGAAATAGCTGCAGCTCAACCTCCACATGTCGGTGAAGAAATACTTGAAGGTATTGGAAAACTTCGTACTGAAGTCGCCGACGTGAGAGAAGAACTTGCATCTGAACCCAAACCAGTAGAAGAAAACTTAGAATTGATTGCAAGATTTAACAAAGGAATTGTTGAAGACATTAGAAATACTAAAGAAGAACGATTACCTGAAGCAATATTAAATAGTATGCTCAATAAATCTAGTATTTTAAAACCCGTCATGAAAAAATAAATGATGATAATTTTATTAAATGGATATATCGCGTATATTACAACAAAAAACAAGCTAGAGGTTCAGAATACGAAAGTCTTCATGAAGAAGTAAAAAGACTTTATAGAAAGAGAATAAAACAACTAAAACAGGAAAAACTCTCTCAGTATCAACTTCCTCCACCTCTGCAACAAATAGAACAACAACAATCTTCTTCACCTCTGCGACAAATGGAACAACAACAGTCTTCTTCGCCGAAATTTAAAGAGAAGTATCTTAAAAGAGCGAGAAAATCCTTATCTAAAGAAGCAGAGACAACAGAAGAAGGAGCTACTGGCAGTGGTTTGGGAAATAATTTTGTTTGTCCTGATAATATCATTAATGATGTGTCACGGTTAGAAGTTCTTATAGGAGGAAAACGTGCCGGAAATAATTCACCAGAAATAATAATTGAAGCATCTGATATTTGTCGGCGATTATTTCAAGGTGGTGTCATGGATATTGGCGTTTACCGAGAGCTTATTGATGAGCTCGTTGATGATTAGTCACGGCGATTAGATAAATGGTAAATAAAATAAGATGATCATACACAATAATCATCGTAAATCCGTATCGGTCAGAGCGGTGAACTCACGATTACCAATCTACAGAGCTACTTACGGAGATGGACTTGGTGATGTTATTCAGGGATTATTTACAAGGATAGCTCCAAAAGCAGCACCTATTGCAAAACAATTATCGATGAAAGCTATCGATATTGTTCGTGATAAAGCTCCTGGTGCAATTATCAATGTTGCTGGTAAGGCATTCTCGGCGATCAAAGAAAGACTAGCACGATTATTGCGACGAAAACAACAACCACCTGTGAAACTGGCAAGTACTGAGGTGATGCCAGCAGACGTAAGTAAAATAATAAATCAAGCTGCAAATCAAAAACTAGCGGAATTATCTGAAGAAGCGGAAAAAAATATAACAGCAAATTTAATAGCAGGAAGCGGGCTTCGTCGACGATGATCATCATTTGGAAAAATGGTAATTATAATAAAAATGTTCAGGCGCGAATCAGACCCAGCATTTGATATGGAGGCACCTGTCCTTAAGTATGAATCTATACGTGATTATCAGTTTTATTCTTATGACGCAATAC
This sequence comes from Sinohyriopsis cumingii, assembly GCA_028554795.2. NCBI lineage: Eukaryota > Metazoa > Mollusca > Bivalvia > Unionida > Unionidae > Sinohyriopsis > Sinohyriopsis cumingii. The sequence goes on from CM068840.1 coordinate 30,351,716, forward strand.
AACCAAATCAGCGGGGGAGAATCGAATTACAGGTTCATGATACAAGTAGATATTTCTTGCCCGCTGAGGCGTTTATTGAAGTAGAAGGTAGACTTGTAACGAATGTTGTAGCTAATACGCCATATGCTGCTAATTTGCGCGTTGGTTTTGTCAACAACGGGATTATGGCGTTGTTTGATAGCGCCACATACATGATTGATGGAAAAAATATCGAATCGATTCAGAAGGATGTTGATGTTGCTACAACAATAATTGGTCTAGCGAGATATTCTGATGATTACACAAGATCAGCCGGTCCAACAATGATGTTTGCTAAAGATATTACCAACAACGCTGATCATGTTCAGTATACCAAAATACGGACACCTCGAGATACTGCAGTTGATCCACAACCGGCTGACTTTGAGCACGCAGACAGACCAGGTGCTGCTTTTGATATTATAGGAAGTGTTAATGCGACTTACAACTTAGGGTTTGCAACACGCCGAGCAACGTTGTCAGGAAATGATAGAAATTTTTCATGTGCAATTCCATTATCTCACATCTTTGGATTTTGTAGAAATGTTAGAAAGGTCATCTTTGGAGCTAAACACACAGTTGTGCTCGTAAGAAAAGGCGATGATAATGATGCAATCTGGCGAGGTGCTGGTGTTGCTGATGGTAAAGTAAATATATCAAAACTTTCACTGTGGATGCCAGTAATGACTCCATCTATTACTGAGGAACAAAAATTACTTTCTTTTATGGATCAAGGCGGTAAATCATTGCTATCATGGTTAACAGTAACCACAGATGCTATTCAAAGTAATGTTAATGGTTTATTTACATGGCATATAGCATCACAACAGGGTGTTTCTTCACCACGACATATTTTTATTGCGCTGCAAAATAATGACCGAACAAATAATCAAGAACATTCATATATGATATTTGACAATCTTGGAGTTAATGAAGTTTTCTTACGGATAAATGGACATCAAGAACCAGCAGAGGATATATTGTTAAATTTTGATCAAAATCATGTAGCGCGCGCATATCATCGTTTAATGTCATTCATGGGACGTGATCAAAATATAGATACTGGTTTGCAAATATCACAATTAGATTTTACAAGTCTATATCCGATTTATTATTTTTCACTGGAGCATCTTGATTTATCCAAACAATCTGTCGTTGATATACACTTTCGAGCTCGTGTTACTAATCCACCAGGTGCTGGTGCCTTCTACAGAGCAATCGCGGTCATACTTAGCGATAAAGCCATGTTACTTGAAGGTGGTAGTGGTCGAATGAGGGTCGTTGATGCACCGGTGGAAAATTTGTAATCGCATTATTTAGAAAAATATATTTTATATAAAAATGTCGTATGGTCATGTTAATGTTACTCTGACTCCTGGTCAGGTCAAAAAACTTCAATCAAAAACCACCAACAAATGTGGAACTAAAATATCACTAAAACGAGATCAAATTGGTGGTGGTCCAAACAAATTATCGTTGACAAATAATCAGATTAAACATTTCAATAAAGCCCTGGAATCAAAAACTGGAGTTCAATTTCATCTTTCCCCGAGCGCCATCAAAGACATGGTTAAAACCGGTGGCATATTTCCACTTCTCGCGGCTATACCAGCATTAATAGCTGCTGCCGCGCCAGCCGTAGCAAAAGCAGCCGCGTTAGGTGCTGTTGGAACAGCTGCTGGAATGGCTCTAAAGAAAGCAACAGGGCAAGGATACAAAAAAAGGGACGCGGCTTAAGATTGCCAGGATCTCGTTGGGGAAAGGGTCTGAGGCTTCCACGTTAGACGCTCCAGCATCAAATTTTGATTTACTTGATGCTGCTAAACGATTAAAAATAAAAAACTTCAGAGGTGTTTTCATGCGAGATCAATTACCAAAACAACCAAACAAACTAGAAACAGGTATTATTAATCTCGATGAACGTTCTGGACGTGGTACTCATTGGGTATCATACGCGGTTGATCCACGTGGAATCGTTTATTTCGATTCATACGGGTTAGCTCCACCAGTTGAATTTATCAAGTATGTCGCACCACTCCACGCAACAACCAGAGTTTGGTATTCAACGTTACCCACACAAATAATGACAGATCCACCAATATGCGGCCGTGAAGTAATTAATGTACTTAACGCTATATCAAAATCATCCAAACCGCCACATAAAATCGTGCATGATTATACAAGCAACCGATTCGTTGCGCGTAAAGCGTTTTAAACAACAGGTCTTATTATAATGGTTGATTTTTACGGAAGAAGATCCTCACGTGTTAAGAGAGCATCCGGCGATGTTGATTTGTCAAAGTACGCGACTAAGGATGACCTCGCTGACGTTATGAACCTGGCTGGAGTTGACCCAGATGAGGTTGTTATTTTTCAAGATCGACATGGTAAACTAAAAACAAGCAATATCAAATGGAATGATATAATCCGACGAGTACTTGGTGCAGCTACGGATAATATTCCTGTGTTTACTGACAGCGGCAGAATTAAGGATTCAAGTATGTCACTTAAAACCATCAGAGATGAAATTGCAAAAAGTGTTGCTAATCGCGTAAAAAATACCGGTGACGTAATGACAGGTGAACTTAGCATGAACGGAAATAAAATAGTAGTTTTAAGAGATCCAACATCCGACGAAGACGCAGCAACAAAAAAATACGTCGACACCGTAGACGGTAAATTATCCACGTTACGGGCCGAGTATGATGTTCACGCAGGCGCTTTTGGAAGATTTCGAAGAAATTTTCAAAAACCGATGATGCCGTAGATGAATTCTTCGGCACTCCGCACGCCATTGACATGAAACTCGTTGATATCAAAACTAACCTAGACACGATTAAACAAACACAGCAAGACATCGTAGCGGGGATTCCTGAGGTCGTCAATAAAATCAGTTTGATTAAAATCCCAGCCGGAATAATTCCCGGACATATCACAAACATCGTATGCACGGTATCATCGGGATTTGCAACATGGTCGCAGCAAAATAATACAATCAAATATACCGCAACAGTCACTGGCGTGTACAGGCTGTCTGTGTTTAGTGCTGCGCGATTTGAGATCTTCACAACGTATCCATGGCGTCATTCCACCGACAGGTTTTCCGGGGTTGCATCTGTTATATTAAATAACGGAACTGAAGAAATATTTATTCTGGAAGCAGCTGATGAGAAATTAACCGCAACATCTTAGTGGTGGTGTTTGGAATTTGTAGCTGAAACACCTCAATTGGTTACTGCATAAAAATATATGGACGGTGCACAATACAGGTACAATCAAGCGCGTGAATGGCAGGCGGCGCTAAAAGATCAAGTCGAACAATATACAGTAAAAGTAAAAAAATACCGACGACGATTAGTTATCGTCGACGTGATTGTTTATTCAGTATCCGCTGTTGTTGCTGGAGCTGGAATAATATTATCCACGGTAACAATGATGGCACCAGTAGCTGTAACTATTTGTATTTCAGCAGCAACAACGATTGCAGGTGTACTTAATATCATCGCAAAAAAAATATGTACTTGCACGAATGAAAAATTATCCGATTTCATAATAAAATTACACACAGCGACGGTAGCATACTCGAAATTGTCCTCGTTGTTATCAGCGAGTCTCAGTGATGGAATTATATCTGATTTCGAGTTTTCAATGATAACTAAAATATACGACGAAGGTATCGGTATTAAAGATACAAATATTAATAATGACGGAATTACTGCAGCAGATCGTGACTAACACAACCCCGCACAAGACAACGATGATCTCGGTAAGCTCGATTAATCCTGAATTTAGTATTAACTTTCCTACTGCAATTCACGCTAATGAAATTGCACTAGCGCAATTACGGGTATATTACAGCTGGCCAAATATCAAATCAAAATCATTTAATGGTACACCAGCAAATAATTCGCTCGTATTTGCTAATAAAAACAAACCCGATGGAACACCTGACTGGGTTGTTGTTGGAATACCCACTGGTAGTTATGAGATCGAGGAGATCAATGATGAATTTCAACGTAGAATAAAATCAATAACAGGAAAGGAAGCAAAACTATCGATTAATATTCATGAGCCGACGCTGTCCTCGACGATAGAGATACATTCTCCTGATTATGCCGTTGATATTCATCAATCTTCAATCAGATCCGTACTAGGTTGGCCTGATGTTTCCCCGGTACATGAAGGACCACCAGAACCAAAATTAATTGAATTTCTTACTGACGAAGCCAGTTTTATAACAACTCCAGAATACCGAGGTTCGTATCCATGGACTAATAGGGATACTTATTACACCTTGAAAGATGGTAAAAGATATCCTTTACCACCGTTTTCTATCTATGATGTTACAGAAACTTTAGTTGTTATCGTTTATGAAAGAAATTTCAGATTTCGTGCTAACAAAATTAGAACTGAATACACAACTACATTAACGATACTAGCACAGTTGTTTAAAAACTATATCCTGGAGTATCCTAATGACGATCTAAAACATCAGATCATTGCAACGATACAACATTTAAATCAAATTGTATTAGATCTTAAATATTTTAATCAGGAAATTATTGAGATAGTAAATGCTCATGATTTTACAGATGAAGGAGAAAAAGGTAGTATCAAACAAGCATACATTGATCATTATAAAATAACTGAAGCAGAATTATTAAAATTTACACTACCAGGATTTGAAACCAGCGAATTAAGAAAAACGCTCAACGATCTTATCACGGAAAGTTTTTCTGAAATACTCGATGCGTGGAGAAAACTAGCCCCACCAACAACTGTTCTTAGATATAATAATGATCCACTCGGCGGTGGAAGACACGTATCTCCGGGAATCGTTAATATAACATCGACAATCGCGGTTAATCTAGTTTGTGACGTAATAGAAGGCAGTTATCAAATAGATCTTGGAAAATCAAATCAAGCTCAACAAGGATATATTTTATATACATTTACACCACAAGTCCCCCCTGGGGATTTGATCGTGCAAGTACCAACCAATCCTGTTTATTTACGCACGCATAATCAGTATTTGTCACGAATAAATTTCAAACTCACAGACCACCTTAATCGCTTAATTGACCTACGTGGAGAAGAGCTTGTGATAAATTTATATGTAAAGTCTTAGATCTTTGATCAAGAATCTTCGACTCTAAATTAATCCAATAAATATATATAATGTACCAGCACGTGAGGGTTTTTATACATGACAAAGAAGCACTGAAAACGCCATCAGAACATGGTTTTCACAAAACACAGAACAATTTAACGTTAATTTAGTTATTGATGAATACGGAAGCGAGGATTTCTTATTAACACAAGAACAGTTAGATGAACTCCGTCAAGAACATATTATCGAGATCATTTGTGACAGAGATCAGGCACACTCCTGTATTGAAGTCGATCAACTTAAAAAAATAATTAATAAATAAAAATATTGGTGCAAAATATATCTGATGAGGTAATTGTGTTGAAAAATTCATCTTTTTTGAATATTTTATTTTTTTTTCTGAAAATTTGATCATTTCACATAAATCTGAGTCATCAACTAACACATCAAATTCAGAATAAATAATAATAATTCAGAAATAAATATAATAATCCAGAAAAAATAATAAATCTCTAACCCATCAGAATTATAAATTTGATCATTTCACATAAATAAGAATCTTCGATTCTAAGTACCAACTAGCCCATCAAAATTACAAATTTGATCATTTCACATAAGTCTGAGTACCAACTAACCCATCAGAATTACAAATTTGATCATTTCACATAAGTCTGAGTACCAACTAACCCATCAAATTCAGAAATAAATGATAATTCAAAAATAAATATAATAATTCAGAAAAAATAATAATAATTCAGAAATAAATATAATAATTCAGAATAAATAATAATAATTCAGAATAAATAATAATAATTCAGAATAAATAATAAATCTAAGTACCAACTAACCCATCAAAATTATAAATTTGATTGATTTGCATAAATCTGAGTACCAACTAACCCATCAGAATTATAAATTTGGTTGATTTGCATAAATCTGAGTACCAACTAACCCATCAAAATTGTAAAATCGATCATTTTACATAAATCTGAGTACCAACTAACCCATCAGAATTATAAATTTGATTGATTTGCATAAATCTGAGTACCAACTAACCTATCAGAATTATAAATTTGATTGATTTGCATAAATCTGAGTACCAACTAACCCATCAGAATTATAAATTTGATTGATTTGCATAAATCTGAGTACCAACTAACCCATCAAATTCAGAAATAAATAATAATTCAGAAATAAATATAATAATTCAGAATAAATAATAATAATTCAGAATAAATAATAATAATTCAGAATAAATAATAAATCTGAGTACCAACTAGCCCATCAAAATTATAAATTTGATTGATTTGCATGAATCTAAGTACCAACTAACCCATCAAAATTACAAATTTGATTGATTTGCATAAATCTGAGTACCAACTAACCCATCAAATTCAGAAATAAATAATAATTCAGAAATAAATATAATAATTCAGAAAAAATAATAATAATTCAGAAATAAATATAATAATTCAGAAAAAATAATAATAATTCAGAATAAATAATAATAATTCAGAATAAATAATAATAATTCAGAATAAATAATAAATCTAAGTACCAACTAACCCATCAAAATTGGAAATTTGATTGATTTGCATAAATCTGAGTACCAACTAACCCATCAAAATTGTAAAATCGATCATTTTACATAAATCTAAGTACCAACTAACCCATCAAAATTGCAAAATAAATAATAATTCAGAATAAATAATAATTCAGAATAAATATAATCTCAGAATAAATATAATTTCAGAATAAATAATAATTCAGAATAAATAATAATTCAGAATAAATATAATCTCAGAATAAATAATAATTCAGAATAAATAATAATTCAGAATAAATATAATCTCAGAATAAATAATAATTCAGAACAAATATGATCTACACGTGGTCAGGCCAGTCATTTTCATTTTCATTTTGGATCGTTTCACCAACTAGGTTCCTCTCTAGCATAAGTTTTCTCAATAGTCTTATGCGAGTACTAATTGTTTTCTTTTCCTCGTACTCGTGGGATAACAACGATCTAATTCTTTCTACGGCGGCAGAGAGAGGAATGAATTCCTTCACCTGATTATCTTCTACGGTAGCTAGCGACTGAAACATTGCCGCCTGAATCCGTTTCATGAGCTTGTATTCAGATGATAGTGTGTGTATTCCCTGGTTTTTACGTTCTTGTAAAATCTCAAAATCAGAAACTATTTTTTCAGGATTTAGTTCATTAGATATATTAATCCCGTTTTCCTCTAGTATTTTGATAGCAACAATTACATCATTGATATTTTCATGGTTCATTATTTAGTATATAAATCTTTAAAATAAAAAAAAAAATTATCCCAGAACCCCTATCGAGTCTTTAGCGAGTTCGTCGGGATGTTTCAAGGACAACAATGAATGAAGAGCTCCTATCGAGTGTATTAGCGAGCTCAGATTATGCATTGGACGGCACCAACATATAACTTAATTAAGGAAATGAATATATACAATGATGAATATATAATGAAATGGATATATACAATGAATGAACCTCTATTCGAGTCTTTTAGCAGGTTCATCAAGTATGCAATGAATGAAATGAATGAATGAAGAGGCCATTTTCTCCGCTGAGAACCCACCAAATAATCAACCCGTGGGTGGTACAAAACATGTACCAGTTGATATATGGGTGGTGTTTCTCGCGGAGAGAGGCTGGCGGTGCCCCAATTAATTATAAAAATCGCTAATATGCGTAACCACCCGACCAATTGTCAGTCATGGGATTCGATCCTGGACCGCGAGCGTCACAGTCCAATGCCATACTGTTTGAGCTATCGAACCTTGTTACGAACATATGTTTCGAAAGTTAATATATAGCTAAGGAACCAACAATTCTGAGTTCAAGAAATACGTTTTTACCAAACAAGTTATTTATAAAAGCTGGATTATTTACTATACCACGCCATCTAACTGTTAGATGTTTTCATCCTTCCTGTGACTATACGAGATTTTCAGTCCTCTCTGTAACTGTTCAGTGGAGAAATATATTTACGAGATTTAACCACTCGTAAATCTGTGTCATAGTCAATGGAGTATTTAGTTGCTAATATTACTCGAACCACACACACACGTACACAATTTCTGCACTGAACAAGGAAAATGTAACTGATTTTTAATTCCTGCACGTATTTCTGTAATCGAGTAAATGCACGCAGGATCCCTGTGCTGTACTGTAGATCTAAAATTAACCCCACGATCGATACAGACTAGACGCTGGATTCTGCGCTCAGTAAGCTGGAATATACATGTCAGTTTTCTGTAGGTTAGATAAAATATACATGTATTCTACGTGTTGCGCTGTTCTAAATGTTTCACGAAAAGAACAGAAAAATACACGAACTGTATATTTTTGTAAGTTAGAAATCATAAACGGGTAGGCATCACAGACCTTGGATGTTGTATATGATTACCTCCCTTCATGAACCAAAAAATAAGTAGTATAATAATGATAATTTCTGACCCCCCCAAAAAATAAATCTAATTCGAAGTAGAGATGATAATTATTGATACTGAAAGGTGATTTTCTGTTTATATTTTTTTGAGAAAGCAGATCTGGTTATATTTTCTGCGATAAATTGTACCAAACGCGGATTAACATCAAAGTATTTCGCAGCCGCGCTCATAGACTGAAATGTAATTTCTTCACCGGTTTCTATGTTTGTGGACTTTACTACCCTTCTAGAAACTGTCTTACATCTTCCAGTATTACCACGTGCAGAGTTCGCGCTTTGCGTGACAACACAAAGGTTGGATAAGGAGTTGTTTTGAGGATCCCCGTCAGTATGATCAATAACAAAACCATCTTTGATTAACCCCTTGTGACATTCATACACAAATCTATGACATAGATAATGTTTCTTTTCCCCCCCGCATGTGAACATCAGATAACCAACATTAGTAATATAACCAACCAGTCTTTTTAACCTGCAGTGTCTGATCATACCATTAATATCTGATTCGTAATTCTTGATGACAGGATGTGGGATAAATATATTTTGCTCCATTATAATAATATTATTTGTTTAAATCAATGTTTGTCTGAAAATCTTGATATATAATCCTCCACGGATTTTATAGCGTTTTCACTATTATTATTTTTTTTGTCATAATATCTTTTAAGCTCTCTGAACCGTTTTCCCCCGCACTTTCCGCATAATTCTGTTTTGCCTCGCACTCCAACACCACACTGCAGACACGGTATTGGTCCTAGACTCCCCCGCCGTATGCCCTGTAAGTGCATCCAACAAAATTCACCTCTACAGGATTTATTGCATCGATTTACTGAACCCACCATGAGCCATTTGCATTGAGACATTGTATACATATATTCTTTATTTAAATATTTGTTTGATATATATGAACGAATTCGATAGATTATCCCGAATAAAACCCTCAGGTGGAAATAGATTTAATCTTGACAGAATATCCTCTGACTTACCGATGAAATATTTGGTTGATCCGAAAAACAGAGGTCTGATTAATAAAATTCACAACGCCAAGAAAGAATTTCACACAGATGGTGCATCTCATGTCTGGTCAACGTTCAAGATTATACGCAACAAAAATATCGTTAACGCTATGATGAACGACAAACGAGCAGCAACTATCATTAACTATCTTGATAATTGCAAGTATCTTTTCAGAATAAAATTCGTCGTGTTGACAGAAACAGATGATTGGATTATCCGTGACAAATATGATCCTGTCCACGGCAATAAAAAAACTGTCGTACTAAGTAGAAATTCCAAACCAGGTCTATTGACTGGCATTGACAAACCGTATTATGAACGAGCATATCCCGTGACCGCGGTTATTTATGGAATCTATGTGTTAAATGAAAAACCCAGCGTTGATAAACTATCACCGATGAAACTTTCAAAAATAAATTGTGTGGCTGAACGAGTAACAGAACATTTTACGAACGCGGCCCGTGGAAACGGCTTAACGGATAAAAGACGTAAAATAATAAACACGTGGGGAGATATGGTTAAAGATACCGGTGCGTCTATCAAAGATGTAGCTGGGTTAGGAAAAATATTAAAATTTCCAATAACCGTAGCGACGATAACAGGGGAGATATTGTATGAATCAAAATATAAATCAAAAGGAGCCTCAATTACAATTATTGATCATAACGCACACGCGTGGACTAACGCAGTAACAGTGTTTCCACGAAATCGAACTGTTAAATGTTATCCCATAGATAATTCTGATGGAGGTATGTTTGATTTTATTAACGAAATAAGTAAAAACGATCCTGTGTCAGTATGGTTATTTCAGAGTTCTAACGACGAATCAGATATGAAATTTGATCAGTTTGTGAGACCAAATGGCGTTATTTATCGAACAGATCTTCTTCATGAAAAAATGAAAAATCTTGCACTGCAATATACTGATGACGCTGACGAATTATTGAGCAGCTGTTTTACTGTTCCGTCAGTTGCGGCTCATTTTGCTAGAGAGAAAAATTCGTGGAAACCAACTCGGTTTGATTTTCTCAATGACATAGTATCGAGTTGTGTCGAATATGGACACGGCGGATTGTGGAATACTAAATACGATCACAGAGATGTTATTTCAGTTGATATGGTTGCGTGTTATCCCGGAAGTTTTCTTGGATACGGAGATTGTTCTGTATATTTTGAGCGATTCGGTCATCCGACGCACGGAATGACGCGAGTATCGATAAATGGACCATTACCGGATTTTGACCTAACTGGATTCGCTCGTATCGAGTCATTCGAAATGTCTAAAGGACTTCATCCAATTTGTTATGTTTGGTTTGGAAAACATTTTTCAGAAAAAATGTGGACACCAATAGTACTATTACGGCATATGCTTGATTATACGATATTAACACGGTTGATTGTAAGTGAGGCAATTATATCATATCGAAAACAAACCGAGGTTTGGTTACCACATTCGGACGAAACCGATTCGAAGGATCTTGGTAGAAAAATAATTGGCAAGTTTACACAAGGAGCAGCATATGATCACAGACGACATTGTGCAAGATTGATCATGGACGATACTGAGTTAGATTTTATAATCGTTGATACAATGAACAAGAACACGTTTATAAGTCGAGAAACAGTTTTCTTGTCAAATGGAAATAAATTAGGTACAATTGTGAGCTACATGGACGGTGAGTCACCTCAGTATACTCATTTAAGATCATCGATGCTCGCGTATGTTTCAATAAATCTATTATCGATGATGAATAAGGTTTCTACGCATGCCGTCAGAGTTGCTACTGATTCGTTTTATATAAATAAAAACATTCAATACTGTTAGAAGGATTAAACATAGGCACTCATACATCGTGGGGTTCGTGGAGAATAAAAAATGAATATATGTTCGATTATTCCGAATCCGCTGATGTTGCGGTTAAAGATATTTACTGTAAAAAATGTCAAACGTTGACAACTTCGTTGTTACCATCGGTATACGATCCAATAACCAGACACAAAACAGTTTATCTAAACGGACCTGGCGGTTCTGGTAAAACCACTCGAGCTATCGAACTATTTCAGAATTCAGATATGATTGTACTAACACCTACACATAGACTAGCGAGAGAGATGAAACAACGCGGTGTTAATTCCTGTACTTATCACAGCTTTTTCTGATGGAAGGGTGATGCATGGACATCTTTAAGGATGGGAGAGAAATACATTCCAAGGATCATAATATGGGATGAGATATGCACTGTACCGCTAGAAACATTAAAAACATTTCTTGATTGGTTGTTAACAAGAAATACTGCCGTGATAATGTGCGGCGATGATGGTCAACCACCACCCGTAGCTGGACCATCTCCACATGATTGGCTGAAAAATTTCGTTGACTATGCTGAAGAAGTATCTGATGATCATAGAGCACTTGATGCAGCGTTGAAGGAATTTAAAAAATTAATCAGACTACAACCGAATAAAATTCAGTGTGAAATATTGCGTGAAATAATTTCAGAAACACCCATGAAAGACTTTCTGCAAACGTGGCGACCAAACGATTTGATAGTTGCAAGCAGAAAGATAGTTCGTGATAAACTTCAACGGGAATTGTTTCAGTTACAACGAGAAAAGTTTCCAACGTTGTCAGTTCCGTTATGTTATCGACCAGCAGATACGCGACGGCAAAAAATATCGACGTTGATATACCAGGACAGACCGAGAAACAAAATTTAGTGTTAAATGATATTGTTGCAGTTGATGTTGATGTTGTTGAAGATGCTCTACGTGCTGATAAATCCCCGTGGACGCTTGGATATGCGATGACGATTCATTCATCTCAGGGATTAACTATTACTGATACAGTTGTTTGGATCGTTGATGATCACATCGAATGGTCGAACTTGGTTTATCTCGCAGTGTCTCGAGTTAGAAAAATATCTCAATTGAGACGAATCGTCATGGACTCGTCAGTGATTAGTGATGACCTCGATGAATATCGAGGTGATATAATAAGAAAAAAATTATCTGGTTATGAACATTGTGATAAAAAAAATAAACGCAATTTTGATCTTGATGTTGATTTTATTAATGCGCTGAAACAACAACAGAATAATCATTGCGCAAGTTGTAATTGTATAATGCTATGGCGGTATCTGAAAAATGATCCAAGACAATTTACCGTAGATAGAAAAAATAACAATCTTGGTCATACACGAGAAAATATAATGTTGACCTGTCTTGAATGTAATCGACGTAGAGGCGCTAGTGCTAGTCAAGTGATCGCGGTGGTAGTTGTGTATCCGTGGGGATTATTTGTAGTTGTTCACGTGTAAATCCACGTTGAGGAGCAGCTGAATCTAATCTGTAGATTGCAGGTCTACCTGAGGATCTTGTCACGGTGGATATTTTGTGTGTGGTAACACTCCAAATAGGATCAGTCGCTCTCGCTTTACCGCCTTCAAGTTCACCAGGCTCATATCACCCAATATTTTCTGTTTTTCAACATCTTTTCGTTGTGTTGGTATATTTTTTTTCGTAATTGCGCTAGTGGGTTTCATGTTGGTTGTTCGCGTGATCTCATTATTTAATGCAGCTATCACGTTTGGTAATCTTGCCACCCATTCACGAGATCTTTTATCCTGAATAAATTCCCTCGCGTACTGATATCCAAATAACCGCTCAGCAAGTGTTCGATTAAATCGCTCAACAATTGCCTGATCACGATGAATTGCAGTATGTCCTCGTCGTATTTTGGTATTATGTTGTTTCATCAACGATGATACTGGACCAAGAAATTCCTTGCCAGGATCAACCTGTAGCAGCTGTGGCCATCGTAGACCACCTTGTGATCCACCACCTCGTTGATAAATTCGTTTAAACGCGTCGGCTACCTCAGTTGCTGTTTTAGTCGTTAACGGTTCTGCATCTTTATATCTACTTGCAACATCAACAACAGTTAGCGCGTATTTGTACGTTTTTCTACGTACAGTATCATGTGGTAAAAACAGAATATCAGCTTGATGAACCTCATTAGGAACACTGACACTAAAATGAGCAAATCGAATTTGCTTAGGACGTGGTAGATAAATTTGCCATATTGCCTGCCTGGACAACCACGCTTTAGCAGTAGAATGTTTAACCGCTGCTGCATCAGCGAGTTTACTAATTGCTGCTTTACCCTTCCAGTATCCAACTGGCGAATAATAAATCGATTCCATTTATATATTACCAGCCCCTAGCGCTAATTTACCTTTCATCGCGGATCTTACTAACCAATTAGCTAATGATTCTCTAATATTTTTATTTTTTATGGAATTTAATGCATGAATTAATTTCACATCTGCAATATGTCTATCTTGTAGATTTTGACTTTTATAAGCTACATCATGAACATGACAAGCACGATCAATAGCGTTTACTGGTTCCTCGCCTGGTTTTGGTTGATCCTGATTATCAAGCCCGATATCGAGTCGAGTACCAGGACCGCAATAATTATATCCTGGTAGATGTTTTTCTCCGCTGTATTTAGCCCATGGAGCACCTGGAAACTTTGACATCAAATTAGCAATATCACCACCGCGCCTATTAGGTAAAAACGAAAATTTCTTTCTACCGCATATAGAACATATTCCACCGTATGCTATTTTTTTATTTTTTGTTATAACCGTAGCTAAATCAGTAGTTGGAGTTTTAACTTTACAGCACAAGCAATATAAATTCATAGATATTTTATACAACATGGATATAATTGATTTCTCAGCGACAAGAAAACAAGAACCTGTCAAGCACCATCCTGCGTTACCAAATTCCATCAGAATGATAATAATAGGACCATCTGGAAGTGGAAAGACACAGTTGTTACTTAATCTTATAATGAGATGGTTAAAATGGGATAAATTATATTTGGTAGCCCCGTCAGTTGATGATCAGCGATGTTATAATGTACTTAAGGATTTTAATGAAAACGCTAACGACGTTATCGAGTTTATAACCGATATTGATGAAGCACGATCAGTTGATTCCATAGACGGACTTATTAATAATTTAGTTGTATACGACGATGTGATGCTGGACAAACAATCAAACCCAGCCAGGATTTTTTCTCGAGGTAGACATAAAAATACTGACGTTATTTATGTTACTCAACGATACACACAGATACCAAAAGTGATCAGAGATAACTGTAATATTTTAGTTGTGTTTAATGGCGTAGACACACATACGTTGCGAAATATTCATCAAACCTGGTGCAGCGGTGACATGGATATAATTAAATTCAGAAATTTCTTTTCACAAGCGCAAGCTACTCCGCATGGGTTTATAACAATAAATTTACACGATCCTAGAACAAGATATCGTATTGGACTTGATAAAATATTTGGATAACAGGGGGTGATGATAAAATTAAACTGAATTAAAAAGATATCATTAATATAATGAACAATTGTGCGTGGCTGCGTCAAGGAACCACTAATAAATGTGATAAAAAATGTCGTGGAGAATATTGCAAAAAACATAATTATCTTATAAAGAAAAACCCTCACGCTAGTCCACGAAGATGTGTTGGATGTAACAACGGCGTTAGAGGATTATATCAGATTTGCAAAAATTGCGGTGGAGATCGATACAGAAGTTTAATGATATATTACAGAAAAAGAAAAAACATAAATCCAAAAATAGAAAAACCACCATCAGAACTTGAATATTACTTGAAACATAGAATAAATTCCCAGGATTCAGATGAAGATTCCCAAGATTCAGATGAAGATTCCCAGGATTATTGAGCAGCAGAGGGGGTTCGTCTACAATTCTGTTTGGGACAAACAATAATCGTAGACGTGGTATTGACCTCTATGAAGGGTCATTATTTTTTTTGATCCAAACACAAGGTGACCATTCCCTTAAGTGGTCTGATCCCCCCTCTGCTGCTGATAGTGTGCCATTATTAGGATTGTTATGAAGAAAATATTTACACGCTTCAATACCATCTGCAGGCGGAATGTTGGTATATAGTGATGTTACATCTAATTACACCAGGATTGAGTTATCAGATAGTTGTGGAATAGACTTCAACATTTTAATGAAATCAGTTGTATATTTAATGTACAAAGGAAGTGATTTCATTAAAGGTTGTAGGTTTTCCGTATATGAATTAAAACCTGATATAATGGGTCGTCCTGGAAAATTTAAAGATCAGTTATGGTCAGGATTTTTCCGAGTTTTTGGTAAGATGTATAATTGAGGTGTGCGTATGTTAAGAGGGAAATTATTAAATTCCTCATATATGGAATTATTATTTTTCGCGATCTCATTAATGCATGTTGAAATTTTTTATTTGATTTCTATTGACGGGTCTTCGTTAATATGTTTGTAGTATTTTTCATCATTTAATTGACGTTCAGCGTCTTTAACATAATCTTCTTGATTCATAATAATGATAGCGTTTGATGTATCAGCCTTTTTAATCACTATACTGTCGTCATTCATTAGATTATATAAAGGCTTAATTTCGTCCTTAGAAATATTACTATGATATTGCTTTTGATGATTATCAGTTAATATCTCTTTTGTGATCTCGTCAATATAAAAATCTAAATATGAATCACGTCCACTAGGTGGTGTAAAAGATGATTTAATTGTGTTAAAATAACCCATTTTTTAGAATGAAAAAAAAATCGATTTACTCTCTGAATTGTTGTATGCTTTATCATAAAAAATTCTTTTAATTTTATGCGTTTAGAATAAATAAAAATTTCTTCAGCTAATTTATTTTTATTGTGACATTTTTGGTTTGGGACAAAGTTTTATCCCTTTGCCTAATAGTATATAGTAATTATCAGTCAATCTTCTACGTGAGAGGTTTAACACTGTTTCTTTACCGTTCTTAATGTGTAGTCTGCGCTCTGTTCCCCCCCCCCCCCCACTCTCTTCTACTTTTGAATCTGCGGAACCTCCGTTTATTTTGTCTTGTGATGTTGTCTCTATTAGCCCTTGTAAAATCTTTGCCAGGTTTGTCAGTGTCTTTCTCATGGTCACTGTTTCTGATTTCCCCCGTTTTACGGCTTCTGCGTATGTCTTCTTTGTTGTGCCCTGGAGAGTCAATTTTTTTCGCTGTTGTTCATCATGTTCAATCTTGTTCGAATTTATAAAAATTTCTATTTATATTGAGTCTTTGGTTTACTGATGTTTTGGGAGGTGCTATATGTGTATTACTTTGCTGTAGTTTCTCTGTGTTTTGAATACTTCCTTTCTTGCTGTTCATTACTCTGTTGTTGTGATGATTTGATGCTTTTCTGCTGCTGCTTTTCAGTTATTTATGGATTATATGCTGTTCTCCAATTTTTTTTCAACTTGTTGACGTTTTTCTTCTTTACTCTTTCGTAAACTGTTTATTTTTTTTTATCCTGCTTCAGAAGTATTTTATTTTGTGTTGATTCTGTTTTCTCATATACTTCTTGATCGAAACTGAAAAGGCTTTGCCTATCTAGTTTCTTCGCCAGTTCATCCATAATATTGTCCATCTGTTTTCCTACGTTTAGTGATAGTTTCTGTTGTTCTGCTAATCGCTCGCATATGTTTAGCGAGACTTTATGTAACAGACTGTCGATAGAATTTTGGAATTCTTTATTTCCGCTTCCTATGTAGATGTTCAGTTTCAGTCGTAAAGCTGATGGAACGATCCCCTCCTCAACAAATTTGTTCAAGAAACTGCTGTGAAGGCTGCTTTTCATTCGTTTTTCAGATAGTTTTAGTGTTTGATATTTCAAAGACGTCATTACTCTCAGCGGATCATAATTTGATGCCATTATGTTTTTGAAAAATTCAGAATTGGGATTAAAAAAAACAACACAAACGCCGAAAATTCTGTGCAACTAGTTCCGCATTTACGCTTCTTCAGACACGAAATGTTTTGAAAAAAATACCTGATGACGTCATCCGTTTTCTTTCAAAACTTTTCGTGCCTGAATAAGCATAAATGCGAAACTAGTTGCACAGATTTTCGCCGTTTGTGTTTTTTTTTTTTTTAAAATAAATCCCAATTCAAAAAATGTTAAACTCGTGTAATATTCAAAACACTCCTGAAAACCGTTGAATTCAGTATTACTGCATCATTTGTAAACAAAAATCAAATTAAATGCTGTCAAAGACAGAAACAATGTAAACTATGATCATTGAACATTTGGTCAAGAAATTGTTGATAGCATGCTTGTATCATCATAAGTGGTGATATCTTCAAAAGAATAGCTCGTAGACGAAAACACAAGTCACGTGTTTAATAAACACACACGAAGGTAACTCCTTCAAGACCACTACAGAATAGAGAGTAACAGTTGTCTTTCTTAGATCATATCAACATCCCTTTTTCTCTAACGAAACTAATTGAGATCTAAACAAAACATCAATTTATGAACAAGTTAACAGGTTATAAAATTTACAGTTACAAAAAGTACTGGCTTTGGATTTTTTGACTTAGATAAAAATTATTGACTAGACTTTAACTGAAAATGATTTAAAGAAGACAGGATTTTATACTATGCAGTCATCAAAATGCAATGCAAATAAATTCAACTAATTTAGCTAACAATAACTGTAACACTTGAAAACATTTCTAGATCACTACAGGGGATTATTATGTCCCTCACAACTGCATAAAACTGACTCAAAACCTCACATAGTCTTTGAGATAGGTTGGCGTCTTCACTTCGCGCCTGGGTCTTATAACTGGTGTAGTCGCTGATTCCAGGCATGTCGACTCTGGTACGGGACGCCTCTGATCAGGTTCCTTTACATGCGTGTCAGCCGTTTGCTCCTGTACAGTTGTTCTTTCCGGTGATTTATCGCGGATTTGTACTGGGATTGATGTCGGTCTTATGTGTTCACTATTTCTCTTGTATTGAACACCATCCGTTGAAGTTACAATACAGTTTCGGTCGTTTGATTCTGTAATAACACCTTTTCTCCAGGGTTTATCTGGTTTGTGTCGGAAATATACAGGCTGACTGTTTTCAAGTTTTAGTTTAATTCTAGCACTGCGGTCATAACTTTTCTTGATACAGTCCTTCCTAGCATCTCGCTTCTTGTTTCTGGGCGACTTCTTTTGAGCCAAAGGTAGCATTGATCTTGTTTCTCTCCCAAACATCATTTGGGCCGGACTCAGACCAGTGTCCTGTCTTGGAGTATTCCTTAGTTCTAGCAGTGCTTCGTACTGATCAGTCCTAGAGTTCAGGCATTTAACCATCATGCCTTTTATAATCTTCACACCGGCTTCGGCTTTGCCATTTGACTTTGGGTGATGAGGAGAAGTCACGTGATGTTGAATGCCCCACTGTTTCGTGAACTGACTGAATTCGTCAGACGTAAATTGTGGTCCACCATCGCTGATGATTATTCTAGGTATTCCAAATTGCGCAAACTGCTTCTTGAGTTTGATAATGACTTGACTTGATGATGTTGTGGTGAGTAAATCAACGTCTATAAAATTTGAGTAATAATCAATCGCCAACAAATAGTTTCTACCCTGTATTTCAAACAAGTCTAACCCAATTTTCTCCCATGGGTAGTTGCCGTCATCATGTTGCCGCAGGGGCTCTTTCTGGAGTTTTGGCTTTTTCTCCATGCAGTGTTCACAATTGTCTGCTAATTGTCTTATTTCTTGATTCATTCCCAGCCAGAAAACGGTTCCTCGTGCTCTCCTAACCATACTGTCAAAGCCAAGGTGGGCACTATGTAAACGTTCTTTAATTTGTCCTCTCCAAGCTTTTGGAATTAAAACAGCTTCCCCTTTCAGTATTATACCGTCATAAAAGCTCAGTGTGTCTCTGATAGAGAAATAAGGTCTCACTTCAGGCTTTAGGTCATTTTTGTTTTTGGGCCATCCTTCTATAATACGGTCAATCAACAACTGACAAGTTGTGTCTTTGGCAGTTTCTCTCCTGATTTCTGTAATTCGCGCATCCGGAATTTTATCAAACATTTCGACCTCACATACTTTCAGCCTAGTCAGTTCAGTGTCATCTGACAAACTATAAGCACGACTTAGTGTGTCCGCAATGATTAATTCAGATCCTTTGACGTACCGAAACGTAACATTGTATCTAAACATCTTCATTAGAATGTCTTGTAGCCGCTTTGGTGCTTGACTGAGTGGTTTCTTCAGGATGGTTTCCAGAGGTTTATGGTCGTTTTCAACAATCACTGGGCGACCATATGTGTACTGATCGAACCTCTCTAGCCCATACAATACTGCAAGCGCTTCTTTTTCTATTTGTGCCCAGTTCCTTTCAGCTGGTTTCAAAGATCTTGATGCAAACTCAAGTGGGTGTCCATCTTGCAGCAGAGCAGCTCCTAGGCCATCTTTACTACTATCAACTTGTAGTACCAAGTCCTTATTTGGATCGTAGATTGCTAACACATCTGTTTGCTTTAACAGTTGTTTCACTCTTTCAAAAGCTTCCGTACATTGTTTTGTCCATTTCCACGGTGTGTTCTTTCTAGTCAGGTTTCTCAATGGTTCAAGAGTCTCAGACAGATTTGGCACAAATTTAGCCATATACTGTACCAATCCACAAAATCGTTTGATTTCAGTAACGTCCGTCGGAGCATTCATTTCAAGAACAGCTTTGATTTTATCGTTATCTGGCTTGATACCTTGTGGCGTGATTCTGTGTCCATGGAAAGTGATTTCAGGGCCCATATCCTTCTTTCCTTCATTCAAAACAATGTGCCTCTCTTCACAGCGTTTGTAAAGCTTTGCCAGCTTTTCATCATTGTCTTTCTGAGCTGCTATTTCATTATCACCACAACCAACGATGATAATATCATCCGCAATTGTAAATATGCCTTCAAGGTCGCTAAGAGCTTCATTCAGTTTCCGCTGAAATATTTCACTGGATACATTCAGTCCGAACGGTAGTCGAGCCCATCTGTATCTTCCAAACGGTGTTATCATAGTAGTAAGTAGACTGGATTTTTCATCAAGTCTAATATGCCAATATGCTTCTTGCACATCGAGTTTCGTGAATACTTTGGCATTATGTAATCCTGGAACTACGTCATCAAAAGTTGGAAGTCTATATCGTTCTCTCACTAACACTTTGTTCAGCGGTTGAGGATCTAAACATATCCTCCACGATCCATTGCTCTTCTTTGTAATTGCCATCTGGCTAACCCATTCAGTTGGTTCTGTAACTGGTATTAAAATGCCGCGTTCTGTCAGTAGGTCAATTTGTTCTTTCACCTCAGTTCTCACTGCCAGCGGTATGTTGCGAGCTGGCAATGCCCTGGGTTTTGCATCATCTGTGAGTCTGAGGTTCACTTCACCAAGATCTCCGAGGTGGCGTTTGACGCTTCCGATAAAATTATCGGTGTTAATTGTGACCAGTTTCAGTTCTTGAACCGCTTTCAAACCTAGCAAGCAATCTAGCTCATTTGGCACAATTACAAAAGTTACGTTATAAGTTTCATTGTTCACTGGGTTTGTCACTGTCAGAGTTGCCTCCCCTAAGGATTTCGCTGTTGACTTGTTCCACATTCTGAGATGTGACACTTTCTGTATTCTCTGAGATTTTCGGACAAATCTCTGTTGGATTGTATTTACCTGGGCCCCAGTGTCAATGTGAAATGTTACATCACAGTCATTTACAATCATTTTGGCTTTTGCCTTTGAATTGATCGAATTGTCAATGTAGTTAAGCCAGAATTCTTCTTCTGTAGCTTCTTCGGGCTTGTCATTTTGGTCAACTGTTTGCACTTTCTTGCAGCATGATTTGAAATGGTTCTTTACACCACAGTTGTTACATCTCTTTCCCCAGGCTGGACATTTTTCTTTGCTTCGTTCATGAAACAGTCCACAGAAATCGCACTTAAGTTTCGGTCTTACCAATCCAGTACCAGATACACCTGCTTGTGATCGTGGTTTCGCGTTATCAACTTTGTTCACCGAATCATGTACTTTGTCTTGTCTGATTTCTTGCACATGTCTATTTGACTGTTCAAATGCTCGGCAAGTTTGAAGATACTTGTCAAGTTCAAGTTTTTCTTCTCTCAACAACAATTCTTGGAGCTTACCACTTGTGCTGAGTACAATTTTATCTCTTATCATTCTGTCTTTTTCTTTGAAATTGCACGACTCTGCTCTTCTCCTAACTTCGGTAAGGAAATGTTCGAACGATGTAAAGTCATCATATTTCACACACCAGAACCTGTGGGTTTCAAGAACTTCATTCCTCCGTGGATTACAGTAGGCTTCAATCTGTTGCAGAACTTTGTCTGGATCGTTTTTGTCATCTTGATTTGCCCATACAAACTGGTCATAAATGTCAATTACCTTCGGTCCTGCACAGTGTAAAATGATGCTGGTTCGAACTGTCTTGTCTTTGTTTTGGGAACCACTAGCGGTCAAATATATTTCTATCTGTCGCTTCCATCTCTTGAAGTTTTCACTTATGTTTCCTTCAGTAATATCTAAAGTCCCAGGTGGCTTTAACGAGTCCGCCATGTCGAACGAATCAAATCGGGACGAATGTTCAATTAAATGTGATCTATTTTCGCGACCTGGCTTGGTCAAATTTTCGGAGTTTCTTCAACTCTGTGCGTTTATCCAGCGAAAATCAACGTTGCAGACGTTATCAGGATATGCGTTCACCGCTGCCACCATGTTGATAGCATGCTTGTATCATCATAAGTGGTGATATCTTCAAAAGAATAGCTCGTAGACGAAAACACAAGTCACGTGTTTAATCAACACACACGAAGGTAACTCCTTCAAGACCACTACAGAATAGAGAGTAACAGTTGTCTTTCTTAGATCATATCAACAGAAATATTCTTGTATAGGGTTTAATTCTTAATTTCGAAAATGACGAAGACAAGACCAATGTGAACTATGATCAACGAAGTTTAATGGATATTTGTTTTAAACAAATATATAAGTATTCCAGAAAGTTTCTCTTATAGGATAACAGATTTTAAACTGAACAATTATTGTCTCGCTTAAAAAAGGATCAAGCTGGTTGAAACTGGTTGAGCGGTTCATGACCCCCATACTTACTATTACCGTATTTCGAATCAGAGAGAGAGAGAGAGAGAGAGAGAGAGAGAGAGCATGGTGACTAGGAGAACATCATAAACTTCTTCCGTCCATTGTTTGCATCGGTTTTTTTTTTTTGGTTTCTCAGTCGATAATGCTTCTTATTGCGTAAAGGAGTTAACCAAAAATTTCATTTAATTACGTAAGAAATAATCATGTTGCAAAATTAAAATGAATGTCATGGTCCAACGTGACGTGGAAGATAAATATTACGAGGGGAACATTTGCTACTGCTGATAATAATAATAATAATAATAATAACGACGACTATATTTATTACTGCTACTACTACTAATACCACTACTACTACTACAATATGCACAAAATCATTACGCCTTAGAATTCAACATAAATTACCATTTTTGTTTGATTGTACTACCATCAGTTTAATTTTCGCACTTTAGGTAAGCTTCGGTTGCTAACCTACAACATACGTTTATTTAACTCAGACTGCGTAATATCTGCGGTATGAGACGCAGCAAAGAGTAATCGGATAGCAAAAGATTGATCTGGAATAAGAAGTTTACGAAATGTTTTATTAGGTAAGCCAAGGCCAAGTCATTATAGGCTGGCAGATTTGTAACATTTGTGAAGAGAAAATAATTTGACATCTGGTACACACAATTTCTGCCCTTATTTGACAATGTAGGAAAAAGGAACGCTGATTTGAACAGGAATATTTTCACTATGCACATTTAGTAAAAGAAGGCCATGCCAGTGCTAGAGTTGACAAATTTGTAAAACCGTCTTTGCTGCGTGTGGCAATTTGTAAAATTTGTCACCGAGACTGATAAATGAATATTTGCATTTCTTGACAACAATATGTTTGAAATTCAAATTGCTAACATGAACATGCGTAGCAAATTCTATTGAGAAGCAAACATTACTAATGCTTCTCACTCTCTCACACTACATACATGATTAATTAAAGGAAAACTATAAAAGTGAGGGGCGCCCGCAAAATTATTTTCGGGGAGTGGGGCCAGACATGCATTGGACAGAAAATTTTACTAGTGTAAGCCAAGACATGCTTAGATCTGAAATGAGGGTGTGGGGTGGGTGGCACCCATGCTAACAAAATGATTTCAAATTGGCCCCAGAATCCCACAAATATGGTGGCCGAATGTAAATTTCCGTTTGTCTGTATAATGTAATGAAGGGGGGGGGGAGTGTTAATTTTCGTTTGGTTTGCTCTTATAATCTACAGACCCCTTTTCTTGATGATATATTGTCATCATATACAGATATATCAATTCGATTAAAATAGTTACTTGAAGAATAGTAATGGCAAACAGTAAGTATCCCATTTAGCTAGCCATATATTCGCAGAGAGAACACAGATTTGTAGTATTTTTTAACGTTCCTTGAACATCGTATACATCAACAATAAAAGAACAATTCCTGTAAAGAAACTGAAAGAACGATTTCTGTAAAGAAACTCCAAAATAACTGTAAAACCATGATGTGAAGTCTTTTGCATTCACCGGAATACAATCACCGCAAACCGACTGTTTGTAATTCGGACATTGGAAAACATCAGTTTTACATTCACTCGAACAAGTAAGTCATGGATATGGACCCGTCTTTGCTGTGTGTATGTGCATGTGATAATATATATAATTCAGAGTGGTTTTATATCAAAACTTGACCGTTTAATTATGAAATATGTACACAATTAAAGTCGAACATGTTTTCTTAAAATGAGCAATTAAAAATAATGAAAACAATGAGCAAAAGGTTGTCATTTTGTAAATGTGCGCGAATAAGAAATAGGATTAAACAGAGGACAGTAAAGGTGTGCAGTCAATTGCAATGAATTAACAGATTTAAAAGATGAATTAAACTGACTTTTATCGTCCGTTCCGGTCATTATCTGCGTTCCAGTACATTTTGGTCCGGCCATCGGAAGTAGATGTATGAATTAGCAGATGCCCTTATATTACCGTAAAAGTATGTATTTCCGTCTGGAGGTTTGGCCGCAATTGCATCATTAGCTGTACCTATTTATAAGTTGCATACATCTCTTCATATTTCTTAGATTCTTGTGTTTAACTTACAAAATAGCCACTGCATGCAGTCTTTCACCAGATTTGTGTTCAGATCTGGACGGGCACTGTTCCGGAAGTGTGATTTTCCGGCAAACAGAATTACCTTGTTTAAAAGAATGGCAACGAATCCTCACGTTTCGCCAAGGATGAATGGCTCCAGAATTCCCAGACCGTTTGTCATAGGGGTAGCAGGTGGAACTGCATCGGGAAAGGTGAAAAATATTTTACATTGCATACAATTTCAACAGTGTGTGAAACGTGGCCTGGTTGTCACCTGATTTCGATAGTGTCGTGCATAATAAATAATGAGCGCAGTTAGATATTTGTGGTAACCCTGTATTTTCTGCAGATTTGTTCAGTGCATTCCTTACACGTCATAATCTTTCAGAATATATTGATGCCGTTCATGCTATTTTAACTATAAGCACTTGTCTCTGTAAAATATGTATTGCAAATAAGAGCTACTGTGTATTGAATAATACCACAGGGGCTCGTATCGTTGCTTACAATTGACCTGTCATACATGTACTGTATAATAACTACAAGGGAGGACAATTGTCTCCTTGCTCGCGCGACCTATTTAAGAATAAACGCTGATATTTCAAGCTATGCTTTGCATGGCTTAATAAATTTGGTACCGATATTTAGCTCAGGCATTTGACTGTGTATCCTGACCTAATATCATACTTTTAAGGAATGTCAAATCATTTTCCCATGCTACCGCTCGACATAGCCCTTTGTGACAGTAATGGTGAAAATAAAAGTTAATTCACCAGATTAGATTTATGCGATGGTCATCTGAGAGTTATGCATTGGTATGTTACTGTACTTTGAATGGATATATGTGTAGCTTTTCAGTCTTTTGGTGATTCTGAAGAAACAAAAGATGCATGACAAGTCGAATCAAGCAGAGGCTGGGGTCACACTTGCACTTCTTGTGTTAATTTATAGTACCGATGAGGTGATTTCCTGTTGTCAGAGATTTCGTGGTACTTTATTGATAAAACTCATGTGATAATATGAAGTGCTATGTGCAAGGTATTTTGAAACATGCATTTTCAGGCAGTAACTTTAACTTCTTTGCATTTATCATGTTCTCATTATTAAATATTTATATTTTTTCTCTCTCATAAACCCTAAGATATTACACCAGGAGCTATTCAAAAATTGAAATCTACAAATAACAGGCCATTAAAATTTTCAACTTCTGGAAATCAGCAGTATTTTCTTCAACAATCGGAATTATGCAAATATGTAAGAAATGGAAACATTTTTTATAATACCCTAAACTAAATAAATGTTAAGGTATTAATTAATTTATACAAGTAAATAAAAAAAGATATTTAAAACATATATTCATGTGTTTTTTCTATGTATGGTGATTGGAGAAAATGGCTGATGACTGTGCATTAGGATTTACATTGCTTTGCTTTACTCCAGAATATTAGGACACTCTGGGTGAATCAAAAATGCAAAATACGCAATACTATGCATTGTTTCAGTTTCACCGATATATGTTCCTAAACACTGAGTAACAAATTAAAAATAGAGACTATATTTAATGACATTTAAGCAAGATGATGAAGGGTTAAGTCATATTTATAACAATGTTGGTTGGAGCTGAAAATCACCAAAGTAGCAGTCCAGTTTCAGAGATCTCATATTTGGATGCCAATTTTTGATCAGGGACGCAGAAAATCACTGAGGCGGGAGTCCTCTGTACGCATGTAATAGGTGTGCGGCAGAATTGAAAGACTTGCTAGTCCTGCATCAACCACCTGCTTTGTGGGAAAATGTGTTGCTCATTTAGCTGTGCTGATATTTACAATGACAGAATTCAGTGACGGAAAGACCCCTTGATGTACATTCATGTTGCCATTTTATAAGAGTACTTAAACAAGAACATGATGCAATAGCTGGGCAGCAAGTTCAAAGGCTTTGACTGGTGGCCAGGTGGGAAAATGTACTGATATTTACAGTGATTGAATTCAGAGGCAGAAAGACCCAGAGATGTACATGTGGTCATTTATAAAAGTACATCAAATAAAAAACTTTAGCTTTCGTTATTGTGTAGCTGAATAAGCAGTGCACGTGACCTCAGAATCAAGACATGTTGAGATTTAGACAAAATGCCATTCATAAGTGGGTGACAAGTTGCCTAAAAATGTAAACTTCGCCTTCTTCTGTTAGGAAAGCGAAAACGACTTTGCCCTGTGATTATTTAAGAGGTACATTGACTGACCACACCATTTTTTTTTTTAATGCCCCTCGCCTTAGCCCGGTTAGTTTGTGTTTTAGCGAAATGTATTCATCAAGGCATCAGTAGCTAGGCCTAGTTTTTATATCAATTACATTGACAAACAAACTCTTGCCCATTCACAAGCATTATGTTTTGATAGCTAATTGACCATTAGCCCTTCCAAGTAAGGTAGCAACTATCAATTTCCTGCACGATATCCTTTGATGATAAAACATACAAACTTGTGTTTTAAGATCAAATTCGGTGATCTGGATATTTATTGACTGCCTCTTATACACTATTTTGTCATAAAATTAGTTTGAAACTGTAAGTGAACCAGTAGGCCTAACGGGAAATAATGGCGGACTTTGCTAAGTCTGGCAGATGTATTCAGAAAAAATATACAAATCATTGAAACCAAAGCCTAGGTATTATTTTATTAAAGATTTACCTTTATAATGCAAATTATGTAGGTCAGAAACGTATGGGACAATGCTATGTTGTGGAACTTGCGAGATGCGCTTTAAGGTCTAAGCTGTTTTCTGACTTGACACATACTTGCGAAAATAAGGGAAAAAACAGCAAATCAGATACTATTTATTTGCATAAAATTACTACAAGTGCGTATACAAATAAATAAACCATAAATTTGCAATCCTGTCAATGGACTTTTGTAATGAAGCTATATTATAGTGAGTGATTACATTACAAAAACCTCTCCATCTAAAAATAGATGCACTCACATCTGTGTTGATTCTATAGGAAAGAAGGGACTGCAACTTTTGATGGTGGGACTCCTGTTTTTACCAGAATGGGAGTCCAGGACTCATAGTTTTAAAATCCTTGCAAGACCTCTGAATTTGTAAGCTGGTGATCAGTCCTATTAAAATTGCGTATCTAGTGTTTGAAAAGTTATGAATCTGCCAGATGGTGTGCTGATTTTAGTCAAAAGGTTTATATAACTTTGCATTGTAACATTTTCACACCTTGAGAATGATGTCACTAAGTACCCTTCCTACTTTCATCATGCTGGCAGTGCATATTCCGGTTTGGATTACATGTCTGACCCACTTAATTAAAAACTCTATTTCACGCAAAACACATCAGCTAAAATTTAAAAAAAAATCTCAAATAGTAAAATCATTGCTCTTTCTACATTTGTATGTGTGGAGAGCATATTTGGCTGAATAAGAGGATGAAATGCAATCTAAATACTTTGTAGTGCCCTTGTTCACCTTAAAACACGCAGTAAAATTAAAATAATGCGAGATACGCAAGATTTAGGTTTTCTACTTAACATAAAAAAAACCCCAATAATTCCATGCAAGACATTATCACTCTAGTGTATGGTGCAAAAAGAAACCTGTTTCTATCTCTGGGCCTAATGTTAGTTTTCAAAGGCATATTAGAGTTATCCCCTTCTTGCTTGCACATAACTAATACGCATAGGCTTAGCATAGTGGGTGGGTGTGGTATAGCCAAATATCACGGATTGTACATAATAAGTGAAACATTATTGATTATTAGCTTTTTAAAAAAACTGATTGTCTGTTTTACAGAAAATGCATTTATATGAGCTAATATCTGCAATTTTTTTGCATTTTACACACAATAGATCACATCATTGGTATAGTATTGATCTCTTGCATTGTAATTATCTTGTTGCATGAAGACTAAGCAAGATGCAGTGAGTGTTAATTTTTCATGTACATTTGGCACTGGGTAAAATGCACATGGCAAACATGATGCCATGTAATGGGGCCTGTCATATTGGTCTTTTTCCTGTCAACCCAGTCCCTTGACTGACATTCATATTGTACGTATACCTGAAATCTGATGGCTCTCAAACATACCATTTTTGGTCTATACTGAAAATAGTGAAGAGAATTCTGAAACTTTCCTGAAATACATTCTATAAAATGACTTATTTGCTTATTTACATATGACTTCTTTTCCTGTCTTCTTTTACTGTATGTAGTTATCTAAATATTAATCTGCCAAAAGATTATATCTTCTGGTATCATCAGTCCTTTGTTCATTTAATTAACATTACTACCAACCATCAAATTGTCTGTCTGTCTGTTTGTCTCTTCCTTTGGTTGGTTTGGCTTAATTTTTACTATCATCATATGACACGAGCAAAAGTCCTCTACACTTGTCTTTTCATGGATTTTCACACGCATCATGCTATGATAGTCCAGAGAGTGGATGGTGGTGGCCTTTGGACATTTTAATATTTAATTAATAATAATCACTGTTGAGAAGATTATAATAGGTTTAAGAAACAGCAGCAACAAATCATTAAATACATTAGAGTATGTGTGCCTCTTAACCATTAACTAAGAAATTTACTGTATATAGTTGACAGCCTGTTGCAACTTTGTATCATTGATTACATAAACACTGTAGATAAATCCTGAGGAAAGTGTACACATCCCTAGGGAGAGATGGACTCACAGTGAAATTCTATAAAAAAAATTCCAAAGTGAGTGAGCGCCAATTCTGGAAAATTTATATAATAACATTCTTTTAAAAAATGACATGATGACGGAAACAATGAGAGAAGGGTTAATAACAATTATATACAAAGGGAAAGGGGATAGGGAAAACCTAAAACATTGGAGGCCCATCTCCCTCCTAAATATAGATTACAAGATTTTAAGCAAAATTTTAGCAAATAGAGTTAAATTATGTATAAATGAAATCATAAATGTAAACCAGTTGTGTGGGGGGAAGGGACGAAATGTGCAAAATAATATCTTAAATATAAGAACGATAATTGATTATGTAAATGAAACAGGTCAACAAGGTGCTATGGTACTTTTTGACCAATAGAAAGCTTTCGACAGATTGGAAAATAACTATACCCAAAAGGTGTTAGAGAAATTTGGATTTGGATTTAACTTCCAAAAGTGGACTAAAATCCTGTAAAATAAAATAACAGCTAGAGTACAGGTAAACGGCGCTGTCACGGATAAATTTGATATTCAAAGATCAGTGTGGCAAGGCTGCCCACTATCTGTGCTACTATACGTAATAGCAATTGAAATACTAAGTATCAAAATACGGAATAACATAAATATCGAAGGTATAAAAATCCCCAATCTGAAAGAGGATTTCAAAATGCTCCAACATGCCGATGACTGTACTAACTTCATAAAAGACCAAAAATTCCTTTAAACACCTGCAAAGGGAATACAAATCATTTGGAGTACTGCTCCGATGGCCTAGTGGTTAGAGTGTCCGCCTCGGATGTGGGAGGTCGTGTGTTCGATCCCTGGCCGAGTCATACCAAAGACTTACAAAAATGGTACTAACAGCTGCCTCGCTTGGCGCTCAGCATTAAGAGGTTAGTGTTAGGACTGGTCGGCCTGGTGTCAGGATAATGTGACTGGGTGGGACATCATGCTACATGTCTGCGGCATGGTGCCCAAGTGCTAGACATCACTATAAACTGCCGCATTGCAGACATCGTAGTGATATGACTGAAAAATTGTTAAAGCTACGTTAAAAATCAAAATCACATCACATCACAAATCATTTGGAAAAGCATCAGGGTCGCAAATAAATCATCATAAAACAGAAATACTAAATAGGGAATTGGAGGGGAAACCACCCCGGTTTACCACCACACTTGATCAAGGTAACTGTTAAAGCTTTAGGAATCTTCTTTGGGAAAAACGAAGAAAGAGAAAACTTCAAAAATATATACAAAAAAAATCAAAGAGAATATCGAAATCTGGGCACTAACGCCGTTATGCATAATGGAGCTTGCACAAGTAACAAAAACGCACATGAACTATATAATAAACGCCGCAGATTTAAAAAATAAAAATTTAGATAAGATAGATAAGGAAATTATAAACTATATATGGAACTTCAAGACACATTACATCCAAAAATCAACATTATATAGAGCCAGAACAAAAGGGGGCTTAGCCTTACCATGCCCCATTAAAAAAAAATATACAAATATTATAAGATTCAAAAGACTACCGACAATACCAAAAAGTCCATGTATATTGGTATGGCTTCACCTTAAGGAACAGGCAAGATGTTTATAAAAATAACAAGTTATGCAAAAAGTTAGAAGTACCTAGACGTTTCAGACAAACAAAAGAACTTTTATGCAAGTTTAGGGACAAAATGGAACTCTGGGAAAAGGACATACCTAAGACATGTGACTGGATTAGGGAATATGAAGCAAAAAATAAAAGAAACAAAAGTAGAGGAGGAAAATATCCATATAGATTGGGATAGAGTGTGGAGGCACTGGGACAACATCGGATCAGTTAAAATACAAAGTCTCATATTTAAATATTTGCATAATGCATGGCTAACAGGCGAGACTGCCTTGAGAAGAAGGATGATTCGCACAATAATCAAATGTCCCATGTGTAAAACATCCAACTTCACCAAATATCATGCCATCACACAATGTGAAAGAAGGAAGGAAGACCGGATTAAACTGATTATGGAGATATGTAAAAAAGAGAGATATCAAAGGAAACATTCTATATTTGGATGGGAATTTCGACAAAAAAACAATAATTAAGATAACAGATTACATTACAAAAACAATGATGGCCTGTGGCCAGGTAATAACAATTACAAAATAACTAACATAGGCCATCATAACCGATATAATTGTTTAAAATTAAAAAATTATGGACTAATTAAAGTCAGTAAAAATCACTTGATATCTCTCAAAAATTAAATATAAAATAGATTTACCCCCCCCCCCCCCCAAAAATAACAACAACAAACAAACAAACAAACATATAAATGTAATATGCCATTAAACACTAATAAATTTGCATGTGTTTATTTACTAAATACCAAACAGGAAGTAGGGATAAGAAAGGGGCCTTGGTATAGCGCTCATTACGAGCTCTAACATAAATGCGGGCTAAGACCTCGTTCCCACCCTGATCTCCTTGGAGGTGGCTAATATATCATTAAACACTTATTAGTTTGCATGTGTTTATATATAAATATCAAACAATCCTTAGGGAATATTCTCCTTACCTTTAAATATACAAAAGGACAGGGTATCTGTATGGGGAAAGTAAGAGGTAATGACGTAATGGGGCTATATCACATGGCGCCACGCGAAGTGGAAAGGCCCTTAAAAGAGCCTAAGAAAAACACCCCATATGGAATGTACATGCAAAACACAAAAACAAACACAACACCTCTACTTCTTTCTAACTCTTGCTCTCTCAACTATACAGCTCCCGTACTGTATAGTTTACTAATATAAATTGGAATTTGGCCACAAAAAATAACAGAGGGGGCCAAAACGCGAGTCGGGTGAAATACGACAAATAAATAAAGTATGGACCCTCACTCAAGCACAGCCCGCCTCATTTCAAAATTATGCGATGAGCGACACATATAAACATGCACATAAAACAATAGGCTTTTTTTCTATTGAAAATAGTACACCGCTCAGTTGCCCTTTCAAAAATGATGAATAAAGTATAA
Source organism: Sinohyriopsis cumingii (assembly GCA_028554795.2). Taxonomy (NCBI): domain Eukaryota; kingdom Metazoa; phylum Mollusca; class Bivalvia; order Unionida; family Unionidae; genus Sinohyriopsis; species Sinohyriopsis cumingii. The sequence continues at coordinate 30,384,195 of CM068840.1, forward strand.
TAAAAAATAAAATAAAAACTAGTACTAAGGCAAACGGGGGAAATTTTACTGATGTGCTGTCTCAACATGGAAACTAATATAGCATTCACACACATAGCAATACACATATAGCAAACACGAGACTAAGGAGACCTCTAGCAAAGGTCACAAACACAAACTAGGGGAGCGAATTCGAGCTAGGTGAAAGAAACTTGGCTCGGATGAACACCCCTATAGATAACACTCGGAAATATAAATACCCCATCAAAAATTTAAAATAATTAAATTTTTGATTGAAAATTCTTTTTATAAAAATAAAACAAGCAACATGCCTGGGGGATACACTTACACATAAAACACTTTTCACTTTTTTTTTGGAAATGGGGGGGGGGGGCATCTGTCTGGTGCCCCCCCAAAAAGAAAAGATAAACCATATTCTTGTATGTTACTTGGTGTAAGTTCAGTTTCAAGTTTTTCATCTAGCATGAATTCTTTTTATCTCAAACTCCAGATTTCTGCGTATTTCATCCCTTATGAATGAGAGTGATGGGGGGAAAGGAAAGAAGAAAGGATTTTGATTATTAAATTCATTTAGAAAATGGGGATTATTAATACTTTTTATTATTTTCATATTTCACTAATAATTAATGAGTGGAAATTCATCATTGATCTTTAGGCCTAGTAATGACAGCACACAGTTGCAAGAATTTTCGTATATGTGTATTATTACGCCATGGGTGCATCACAATTTGATATACCAATATATTTATGATGTCTGCCCTCCCCAAATTAAATGGTCATATCATTGCATCCATGGGTGCTAACCATTATGTAGAATGTTCAAGAGTAGTAGCTACAATCAGCATGTACTTGTTGTAAGCCATTAGTTGTGCTAATACATGATCTTAATCAGATCAATTCAGTCCCGAATGCTTGGCACCTTAAATGTCATCAATAAACTTCAGATGAAAATTGTTCATCCCATGGACTTTTTACAGGTACTAAATTATGCCAGGAAAAGTGGACATCGAACATTTACTGCTGATATTAACTTGATATAAATATTTAATAACAGTCAATACTGAGATAAGTAATAAAACAGGGCCAAGACATGAAAGGATAGAAATTATTTTTACTAAATAATAAATACATACAATTTTTAAAAGTTTACTTTGTCTGCACGCTTATCGTTTTTAGACCGCTCAAGTGGCCTAGTGGTTAGAGCATCCACCACAGATGCAGGAGGTTGTGGGTTTGAACAGAGTCATGCCAAAGACTTATAAAAATGATACTTTCAGCTGCCTTGCTAGGCACTCAGTATTAAGCAATTAGCGTGGGAACTGGTCGGCCTGGTGTCAGGATAATGTGTCTGGGTGGGATGTGATGCTACTTGTCTGCGGCATGATGCCCCAGTGACAGACATCACTATAAACTGCCACATTGCAGACATCGTTGCGATATGACTGAAAAATTGTTAAAGCTACATTAAAAGCCAAATCACACATGCAAACACAACTACCATAAGGTGCTTGGAGAGCTTCATTTGTTGTGTCTTTTACCTTCTATTATGACAGGATTTAGCATGTAAGATATATTTATGTTGAATATGTCTGAAAATTTAGGTAATAAATTACTGGGATATTGTTTCTTACCTAAATATGTACCAAAGGAAGAATTGATAATGCTGTTGGACTTACTGTGATGATATTTGCATGGAGCGCTTTCACTGCAAAATTGAACAGTGGTTTACAAACTGGAAAAGGTGTTTCTTCACAATAAAATATTACTACTCCAATGTTTTAACAAACATATATTTAAAAAACATAAGTAGTTTAAATTTTATCTCTGAGCATCATCAGCATTATCAGTCAATAAACCAGATGTGTAATGCAGTGTAATATACTCATTCTTGCTAACTTTGCCTTTTTCCTGACAATGCCACATTCATTGTGAAAATCATGCATACTTTTAGAAAAGAATTAAGAAGAACAAACCCTTTTTATAAAGTCCACTTAAACAGATATGTAGAAATATGTCATTTAATTGGAGTGGAAAATTACTCATCACATTTTTCAATTTTGTAAATGTTTGCAGCCACAGGAAACTTGACTTGGCTGTTTACAGGTGTAAATATTGCAGCCTTAACAATGACTTACATTTTGTACTTCAGTGGTTACATCAAGGTTTTGCATTGTCTCAGTTTCTTTGAAATTGTTTTATGTAGTCATGAAACTAATGGGTGTATTCACCATGGAGGGTACTAACAACCAAGGAAATCATTAGATCAATGTGAAGGATTATGTTAAGATACTTGAAGGATTATGTTAAGATTTTGCATTTAGCTTAGTTTTTTCTCTGAAATAGCTTTATGTTACAGTCATGAAACATGATGGGTGTATTCCTTTTGGAGGGTGCTGTTCATCATTTTCAAAAGTAGGATATGGTGATCTAACCAGCCATTTTGTTTGTGTTGTGTTTAATTTACTTACTTTTTAATATATGTATATAGTCATGACATTAGATGGGTGTATTGTATTTACATTAAGGGCAATCATCACATTAGTGGCTGATAAGATCACAGAAAGCTACTTTTCTAGCTCTGCAGGATTTTAGATCAATTGGCCATAAAGCTGTCAGGTTTTTTTTGGCATTGTCTGTTCATAATTGTTGTTGACAAAATGCTGAGCTGAATTTGATTGGATTTGACAAAGCATCATGGCATGATGATGATGATCAAACATAGCCACTGTTATTACAAAAGATAAACCTTTAATAACTTCTAAAAATTCCTCCACAGTGCTTCACCAAATTTGACAGTTAGAATTCTGGCTTTAGGTCTTATAAATTTGCCCAGGAGATGCCAATCTCACTTGAAATATGGGCACCATTACAAAACAGAAAAACCTTGAAATGACGTTTTTTAAAAATAGAAAACCTCTTTAAAAAAATTGGTTGATATTTGATAGGAAGTATCCTGGCATAGATGGCTGTAAGTTTTTTTGTTCAGATGATGCTATCTTCCATCAGATATGGCCACTGTTGCTAAAAATAGTGAAATCTAACATTGACATATTTTCAGAAGCTACTATACAACAAAATGTGACCCAATTTGACAGGAACAATCCTGATATAATGGTCTTTCAAATTTATTCAGTGATGCTGATCTACAGTCAAAAAGGGCCTCTTTTGTCAAAGAGGAAAAAAACCTCTTTTAGTTAGTTCTCAAAATGTACTCTGGTGGCCAATAATTGGTAAGAGCGGATGTGGGAGGTCATTGGATCGAACCCCGGCCGAGTCATAAGACACACACTTACAAAATAGTACTAGCAGCTGTCATGCTTGGTGCTCAGCATTAAGAGGTTAGTGTGATAACTGGTTGGTCTGGTATATGAGGATAATGTGACTGGGTGGGACATGATGCTACATGTCTGTGTTTTGATGCTCCAGTACTAGACATCACTAAACTAATACATTATTTTATGACATTCCATATATTCAGTACCATTAGTCTCAAATATCTTTAAATTAATATTATATATTTCTTGCTTATAAAGAAAATAACCCATCAAGCTTTACCCAGGAAATACTTTCAGATTTAATTGACAAGAACAAAAATATCCATGGCATTATAAAAAGATCTTTGGACAGTTGGTAGTTGATCTTGGCTGGTTGAAAGTAATGAATTCTGTAGTGTTTCATCTGATATTTCATGTAGTATATCCACATTCTACATCAAAGGAATTCACAGATCACAAAACATACAATATGAGTTTTATTGTGATCAAGTATATGGTGTTGTTTGGTGATATTGTACCACCTAATATACAGCATCATGGCAGTGATATTCTTCTACCAAGGGAAGTAATCTTTGTGAAAGGTTGCTTCTTTATGAGTGTAAGATCATCTCTTTAAAATTAGGTTGCATCAGCTTGGCATTCATGTGCCCTGAACATAGTTGTTTTTAATAACTCTTGTTGATATATGTATGAATATGTCAGACCTACAATATAAGCATGATTAATCTCTTTCCTGTCATGCAGTCCTCAGTTTGTAAGAAGATAATGGAACAGCTGGGAGAGGATGATGTGGATCACAAGGAAAGAAAAGTGGCCATCATCAGTCAGGATTCCTTCTACAAGGAACTCAATGCAGAAGAAAAGGAGCAGGCAGCAAAAGGACAATACAACTTTGATCACCCAGGTATTTGAACTAAAGAGGAAAACTTAAAAAAAGAAAAACAGATATTGTCATGTTTGTTTGTCTCTCTGTTGTGATGCCTTACCTACCTCAACTTTTACAGGTTCAAAGTATGTTGTACTCTGGTGCATACATCAGGGGTTGAAATGAATTCTAATTCACTAGACAGCAAATTTATTTAAAGAGCAGCTAATTCCATAATAATACTAATCCTTTGGATCAGTAAAAAAAAATGTCCATCAGTAATAGATTTTGATATTGCCTTCTCGTTAGTTATGTTTGTGTTTGAATTGAAAAGTAATCTCCATTTTCGAAGACATTCAGTTGTTATTATTATCAGTTGTTGTTGTAAGGTGTCTGGTTATAAAATAATTATATAATTTCAACATCTATGTTGAATTGTGCCTCTGCTTTAAGTCACAGTAGAAAAGTAGTAAATGTGAGTGCACTTCCTGATCTGGCTAATTGCCATTTGTTTAGTTAATTTCAGGAGATGCTTGATTTATACCAGTTCGATTTGTTTGCTATTATTTTAACAATGTAATGAAGAAACAGTATTAAATTTGCACTGCTGTGCTTGTTTTTACATCCTTTTTGGTGCTATGTGTTGTGACTTGCATACAGCACACATACATGCATTTACATTACTTTTGATTGATGCCAATTTTGATTTATGCAATAACCTCAGATTTGCATTGATGGAGTAAATTAACCATCACCTCTATACAAGTATATAATTTTATATTTATGATAAAAGTTAATACAGTCAAAGCAAGCTATACAAATATGATAGGTATAAACTAATATAAATATGACAGGTAAAATAAATGATAAAAAAATCTTACATGTCTGAAAGACCAGTGAAATTGTTAATTGCCCCGATTCGCTCAAGCATTTTAAAATATTATCAACTCAGATCACTACTCACGGACATCTGGTTATATGCATTTTTGAAAAAAATAGCAACATTGTAAACTAGTATTTGATACTGCAATCAGTTTTTGATGAGAGATATGTGTGTTGATCATATTCATATTGTTTTGTGTTGAGAGGTTCAAAGTTTTGTTTGTATTCAGGATTGTATACTTGTAAAATGACTTAGACTTATCCTAGTATACACCAGCTTGATAGCAGATATAGGTAACAATTTTTTCATCTGGAATTTTCACCTTGCTAAATTCACGCAAAAACTTTAATTTTTGTTTAGATTCCTTTGATTGTGATCTAATGATGAAGACAATGCAGGACATTGTCCATGGAAAGAGAGCAGAGGTCCCGTGCTATGATTATATAACAAATTCCAGGTAAAAGTTACAAAGATCATGGGAATTTTTCTTAATTTCATTGACTGTCAATCAGTCAGTGCATGACAAACTACAGTGGCCTGCTTACCAATCTACTGTTCACACCCATCATTTTGTTCTTTTTATGCAAGGTGAATGTCAAACTTTGTGTTGACCTAACATTGGTTTGTGTGCATGTACTGTGGAATTACCTAACATTGTTTTGTGTGCATGTACTGTGGAATTACCTAACATTGTTTTGTGTGCATGTACTGTGGAATTACCTAACATTGTTTTGTGTGCATGTGCTGTGGAATTACCTAACATTGTTTTGTGTGCATGTCCTGTGGAATTACCTAACATTGTTTTGTGTGCATGTACTGTGGAATTACCTAACATTGTTTTGTGTGCATGTGCTATGTACGGTTCAGGTGGTTCTTTAGATGCTTGTGTCACCTATGTATATTGTACTGTATTTTAATATAATGTTCAGTTTCTTAACAGTAATTTCAACATTTTTCCTGTAACATTCCAAATACTTTTATGCATATTTACAAGTACTCTGTCAATCACTATGATCTTTTTTGTTTTTAATTTTAGCTTACTTGGCCCTAAATAATTATTGTAATCTGCAGTCAAATATGACAACTCTTACTAAAATGAGAAATAAATTCTTGTCATAAACCAGAGAACAAATTTGATCAAATTTGTCAAAAAATATCCTAGCGTGAAGACATTTTAATATTTTACAGATGATGCTGATTCACCTTCAAGTATGGCCATTGTTTCTAAAAGTAAAATAGATGACTTCTGATTCAAAATAAAATAATAGAAATTGACCTAACTTGACAAAAAATATCCTTTCATGAAGACCTTTCAGATTTGTAACATTCTGCTCTCAAATATGGCCACTGTTGCTAAACATAAAAAAGCCTTAAAAGACTTTTCATTAACATTTGAAATAAAGCATCCTGACATGAAGACCTTTCAAAATATACACATGATGATCTGCCATGAAATATGGCTTCTGCTATTATAAACAGATAAAATCTTTAACATTTTTTTTCAAAACCACTGAATAGAGTTTGAAAGGAAAGCATCCTGGCATGATGGCCTTTAATTTTTTTTTTACAAATGATTCCAATCTACCATCAAAATATGGTCACTGTTGCTAAAAAATAGTGAAACCTTAAAACAATTTCTTCTACAAAACTAAAGATTGTAATTTATTTAACTCGTTTTAAAGCTGCCTGGCATGAAAACCTTTTAGGCTTTTACAAATGATGCCAATCTGTCTTTAAAAATGGCTGCTGTTGCTAAAATTAAGAAAATAATAGAATCACTTAACCACTGTTACTGAAAAAAAAATGGAACTGCTTAACAGAATTTAACCAAATTTGGTAATGTGTCCTAGTTTTTGAACATGTTTAAGATTTATACGAAACATGCTATTCTACCATAAAACATGGCTGCTGTTACTAAAATTAGACAAATAGTTGCACAACTTTATCTTTTTAAAAAAATGTTGATGATAGTTTGACTAAGAATAACACCAAACATCCTGGCATAGGGGACTTTTAGTATTGGAATAATTATACTAATGTGTAATAATATATGGATAAAAATGCAGAAACAAGAGAACCCTTAAAACATTTGTTTTCCTTACATTTGGAATAAACAGCACTGGAGAAGTTTCAACATGTAACTTGATAGTGGCTCAGATTTCTCGGTCAACTACTAAGTGCTTTTGGATGTAAGATGGATGTCAGTCAAGTAAGCAATTTCAGACCCACTTGGGGCTCTTGATAATGGATAACCATCCAATTAAAAAACATGAAATAGTTTGGCTGATTTGTGGCCAGTTTGTTTTGGACTTTTAAGGTCAAATTGAAGAGTTGAAGGGGAGGCAGAATAATTGTACAGAGGTCAGACATGACTTGTTGAGTAAAGCTTGTCAGAGCATGTGGGGACTTAAGAGTCAAAGAGTTTCCAAAATCTTTCTAAGATTTCTCTGGCAAACATTTTCACACTGTGAATAGTGCATGATATTTATGCCTACATGATCATTTACTTAGTACATAAATTATTTAGTCAAATCTTGTGTTCTGGCAGAAAAGTCCAAATTGTCCTTTATATCATGCAAACTCTGAATGCAGGTTCATCTTTCAAGCTTGGTTCTTGAACAAATGCCATGCACTAAATACCATTATCATCCTTTTTTTGAAAACTATTAATATTATTTTCAGCAAATAACATCATTTCCTATTCAAACAGTTCATTGTATAAATTCATTATTCATAACTTCTGGACCGCTTCATGGCCTAAGTGGTTAGAGTGTCTGCCTCGGATGCAGGAGGTTGCTGGTTCGAACTCCGGCCAAGTCATACCAAAGACTTATAAAAATGGTACTAACAGCTGCCTCGATTGATGCTCAGGACTAAGAGGTTAGTGTTAGGACTAGTCGGACTGGTGTCAGGATAATGTGACTTAGTGGAAGATGATGCTACATGTCTGAGGCATGATGCCCCAGTGATAGGCATCACTGTAACCTGACACACTGCAGACATCGTAGCGATATGACTGAAAAATTGTTCTGAAAGCTGTTTTAAAAACAAAATCACATGCACATACACATAACTTCTGGTTGAAAAGGGTTTTATACAAAGATTTCTTTAAGCTTTCCTTTTGACTGTTTATCGTGAAGTACAATTTTTCTTATGTATTTGATGAGGAGGTAGCTAATTCAGCTGCTTGCATTTTGTACCTAGGGTTTAAAAATGAACACACCATGACCAGATATAGAAAGTGTCAACCCATTATTGACATGTCAGCTTTGTTCAAAGACATGTAATGCCTTTGAAGTTGAAACACTGTTCCCATCATGTATTTACTAACAGAAGTGTATGGTCATCCATGATCCTTATTTCTGTGTCTTGCAGATTGCATGGAAATTTAGTCTTCAAATTCAGTTACAAAGTATTATATCCAATTTTAATATGTTTATTGGTACCCAGCAATTTAATTCTGCACAAAATATTTATCCAGCCTTGGTAGTAGAGGGAAAATCAAATCCTGCTTCCAGATTGCACTCTTATTTTTCCATGGTTTCATACATAAGGTTCAGGAAATCACCAAGGATTAACATGCATTGCATTTTAGTAGATTTATCAAGTGACCTGGTTTTTGCCAAAAGTTAATTTTTTTTCATGATACAATTTTGTAATGTAAAGACTATGTGTATGATGATGAAGGTTGGAATCGGTCAATTAGTAGAAGCTTGTTTGTTTTGCTATTTAACTGCACATCATACAGTGTAGCAATAATGAGTGTAGTGTAGCAAGAATGAGTGTAGTGTAGCATTAATGAGTGTAGTGTAGCAATAATGAGTGTAGTGTAGCAAGAATGAGTGTAGTGTAGCATTAATGAGTGTAGTGTAGCAAGAATGAGTGTAGTGTAGCATTAATGAGTGTAGTGTAGCATTAATGAGTGTAGTGTAGCAAGAATGAGAGTAAAGGGCTACAGCCACCACCTAGGCGAATCTTGGTAGGATTAAAATAAAATAACCTCTTCCTTGTGAGTTCATCACTCTAACCACTTACCATGGCCGGCATATGCTAGATTGTGGATATTCCTTCTGAGAAGATAACCAAAATGTTAGGAATAATCATTTGAGTAGGAACTAATTTATGTCCATGTGTTTATACTCCTGTTATTTTTTTTCACTGCAGAAAAAATGAGAAGGAAGTGATATATGCACCCGATGTGGTTCTATTTGAGGGAATCCTAGTGTTCTATTTCCAGGAGCTTCGAGACATGTTTCACATGAAGCTTTTTGTTGACACGGATGCAGATACTCGTTTATCACGCAGAGGTATGGCAAAATGAACTCTGTAGCATGCAAACAAGTTGATATTTTAGTTTAGTTATTCTAAGGAAGGAGAGATCCATTGCAATCATTATTGTTGACAAAAGTCAAGCACACAATACAAATTAAATACACGTAGAGACATTGGTTTGAAGTGAAAATACAAATGTTGTTGTTCCTACTTTGTTTAGATGTCTGGTCATATCAACTTTGTGATTTCACCAAAGACTTTTATGCTTGCCAGTTGGTGCTAAATGAAAATAGTACCAGTCTGATATCTGATATAGCTGTCACTGTTGATCTTTCTAAATGGAAAGTCACACCAACATGGGGTTTTCACCAGAATACTTCTTATGATTTATTGTTGAACCTAAATGAAAATGGTGCCAATGGTATTGGCTTGAATTCCTGGAAAATAAATTTGGCCAGTAAAGTGTCAGTCCCTTTGAAAGACTTGTTAGAATTATCTTTTCCTTCTTAATTGGTTTTTTTAGGTGCTGAAAGGGTGCAAGAAGTTTCTATGACAACAGCATGAAATACCTCATAAAAAGCAAATAAATAAATCTCATTGACATCCATAGTTTAATGTCTTCTTGTTCTAAAAGTGTCAGATATGCTCTTAATTGTGGTGTTCTGTCATGGGGTCTCTTTAAATAGTAGACTTTATCAGTTCATGTCTCCTGGAAAGTCTTTCCAATGTACGATAACAGACTGCTCCAGTGGCCTAGTGGTTAGAGCATCCGCCTCAAATGCAGGAGGATGCGGGTTCTAACCCTGGCCGAGTCATACCAAAGACTTCTCAAAGTGTATTTTTGGCTGCTTCTCTAGGTGCTTAGCACTAAGAGGTTAGTGTTAGGACTGGTTGGCCTGGTGTCAGGATAATGTGACTGGGTAGGACATCATGCTACATGTCTGCGGCATGATGCCTCAGTGCTAGATATCAACTATAAACTGCCACATTGCAGACATCGTAGTGATATGATTGAAAAATTGTTAAAGCTGCGTTAAAAATCCAAATCACACACACATATATGTTAACATCATCAGTTACTTTTTATGTGAACAGTGCAAAATGATGAACATTAATTGAAAAAGAGTTGACTTCTTTGATTCTTCATTTATTCTACTGACCATAACAGAAGCTTGATGGCATATAAATGAATATAGTTTCAGCATTGAGACCCATTGATTCTTTGTAGGCTTTCAGTTTATCAGATATGTCTTGTGCAGTTATAGGAGGCTCCACAATCGGTATATTTCCCAAGAGAAAGGTTTTCTGACCACAAGGGTCTTCATCGATCACACAGGCATTCACAACTAGCTTCTCTTTAACTTAAATATCAGTGCTTTCATCTGTTGAAATGGCTAACAATGATCACCTCAGAAGCTGTTGATTGATACTTGATAATATTACATTTGCAAATGGCCTCTTGAATTTCCCCAGCACTCTGTCAAGACATGTATGTCTCATTTTTACCTTGTTCTAAATTCCTAAAGCTTCTCTGCCCTATAAATGACAAAAATCAGTAAAAAAATCCATGCTTGCTATTCCTTCCTTAGCTAACATACACAACACACGACTCCTATCATTGTTTGTCTTCCTAGTGACTGCATTGTTTGTTGTAATGACAAAATTTGCTGCTCAGAGCATCAGCTCCAATATCTTGCTGATGGTTCCTGCACTTTTTATGGTTAGTTAAGTTTAGGTCCCAGTGCAGAATGGTCCAACATCTTCAATAGCGTGGGCCCAGAGGACCAAAAATGTGAAGTATGTTGGCCATATTTAATACTGATTACAGTAATTAAACTATAATTATAGAACTGACTTTTTATATGATCATGGGCCACAAAAAATGACCAGTTGGCCACATTTGGCTTGCTGGCCTATAGTTGGATCACACTGTCCTAAAGTTTTGACATCCAGTCATCAATGAATTATTTTTGTTGCAGTATAATTTATTTTCATGTGAATCATATTTCCAGCCTACTTAGAACACTTCCATGAAGTTTTCTTCATTGTTTCTGCCATCTTGTAAGTCAAGTCTTTATTGGAAGTTTCAGTTTCAGTTAATCTTTTTTCGCTTGACATGGGTGGATTTCTCTGTCTTGTTTAATACAGTTATCATCTCTATGGTCATTGTTGTCATGGCTTGAGCATGATACTGGGGAAATGAAATCTAATATCAACCATTAAATGTCTGCTTTTAGTAAAACTTTGCTACCCTTAAAATATGACATTTTGCCAAGGTTGCATCATGTGGCTGTTAGCATGTGACCTATGAAAATTGCAGACTCCAAATTTTTCTTTTATAGCAGATGTTAATAAAACTGAGGTGAACCTTACCCTAGTATGTTATTTGAAAACTTTATTTCATTTTTCCATCCAGGTTATTAGAGTTCTAAGCCATGGCTGATTCCCAGTCTGAATATATATATAAGAGAACGGGGAGACAGGCTGAGCATAGTTGCAATAGGAAAAGAACACTTGATGGAATTTGTTAATGTTCATTTCAACAAGCATTGAGAAATTTGTGTATTTAATGATTTGTTGGTGCAGATGTGTCAAAGTCAAGTTCAAAAATGTGCCTTGTGCCACTTTTAGCAATTGAAAATATATTTGTTTGGGACATGGTGTATATTTTACACACATCACACAAAGGCACATCCTGGCTGAAATATGGAACATGTCTGTTAAATATCTCCAAACTTTAATTAGTAACATTTTATTTTAAAAGAAAAACTGTTTCAAGTTTTCAGGCGACTGCATAGTTTGTCATTGTAAATAAAAACAACATGCAAATGCTACATTTTCTGTAAGTCTTTGATCTGCTTATTTCCTGTAGGGTTGTAGGCTGATTGTTTCCTGTAGGGTTGTAGGCTGATTGTTTCCTATAGGGTTGTAGGCTGACTGTTTCCTGTAGGGTTGTAGGCTGATTGTTTCCTGTAGGGTTGTAGGTTGATTGTTTCCTGTAGGATTGTAGGCTGATTGTTTCCTGTAGGGTTGTAGGCTGATTGTTTCCTGTAGGGTTGTAGGCTGATTGTTTCCTGTAGGGTTGTAGGCTGATTGTTTCCTGTAGGTTTGTAGGCTGATTGTTTCCTATAGGGTTGTAGGCTGATTGTTTCCTGTAGGGTTGTTGGCTGATTTTTTCCTGTAGGGTTGCAGGCTGATTGTTTCCTGTAGGGTTGTAGGCTGATTGTTTCCTGTAGGGTTGTAGGCTGATTGTTTCCTATAGGGTTTTAGGCTGATTGTTTCCTGTAGGGTTGTAGGCTGATTGTTTCCTGTAGGGTTGTTGGCTGATTGTTTATTATAGGGTTGTAGGCTGATTGTTTCCTATAGGGTTGGTAGGCTGATTGTTTCATGTAGGGTTGGTAGGCTGATTGTTTCCTGTAGGGTTGGTAGGCTGATTGTTTCCTGTAGGGTTGTAGGCTGATTGTTTCCTGTAGGGTTGTAGGCTGATTGTTTCCTGTTGGGTTGTAGGCTGATTGTTTCCTGTAGGGTTGTAGGCTGATTGTTTCCTGTAGGGTTGTTGGCTGATTGTTTATTATAGGGTTGTAGGCTGATTGTTTCCTGTAGGGTTGTTAGGCTGATTGTTTCCTGTAGGGTTGGTAGGCTGATTGTTTCCTGTAGGGTTGTTAGGCTGATTGTTTCCTGTTGGGTTGTAGGCTGATTGTTTCCTGTAGGGTTGTGGGCTGATTGTTTCCTGTTGGGTTGTAGGCTGATTGTTTCCTATAGGGTTGATAGGCTGATTGTTTCCTGTAGGGTTGGTAGGCTGATTGTTTCCTGTAGGGTTGTAGGCTGATTGTTTCCTATAGGGTTGTAGGCTGATTGTTTCCTGTAGGGTTGTAGGCTGATTGTTTCCTGTAGGGTTGTTGGCTGGTTGTTTCCTGTAGGGTTGGTAGGCTGATTGTTTCCTGTAGGGTTGGTAGGCTGATTGTTTCCTGTAGGGTTGTAGGCTGATTGTTTCCGGTAGGGTTGTTGTTGTTGTTGTTGTTGTGGGGTTTAACGCCATTTTTCAGCACACGATAGGCTACACATGGCGGCCAGTATTAGTGGTGGAGGAAGAACCCGGGAAAATCCAGGAAAGAACCACCGACCCACGAGAAGCTACTGGCAAGCTTTCTCACATACCCACATTGGCTGAATCCAAGACTCGAACCCACGCAGACGGAGGTGAGATGGCAGTGACGGAGAGTGCTTTAGACCACTCGGCCACTTGGGTCCCCTCCTATAGGGTTGTAGGCTGATTGTTTCTATGCAAATGTTCAGGCAGTATATCCAGTTTCATTATTGATTTTTTCATCATGTAGGTTATGTAACAGTTAAAAACAATATCAAATTAATTCCAAAGATTTTTTTTTTAATTGCACTTGTTGGATATATTAAACACAGACATGTCATAATTCGAGGTCAAAAACACAGAAAATGTAGCATTTGCATGTTGAATGTGGTTCGGCATGCACCAAACATTGTGATCAGCCTGGGTCAGCAACTGTGGTGTATCCCTGAGTAAGGGAGTGGGTCGGTGGTTCTTTCCGGGGTTTTCCGGGTTCTTCCTCCACCATTAATACTGGCCGCCATGTATAGCCTATCGTGTGCTGAAAAATGGCGTTAAACCCCACAACAACAACAACAACAACCCTGAGTAAGGGACTTTAGCTTTGGTGCTGAATAACCAACTTATTTTGCTGCATCGTAAAATGCCAAACTAAAACCGAATTGGATGAATTTGCATGGTTACTACAGATCATGAATTTACACATGCAGTGAAAATATGATCCTTTTATAGAAACAACAGGGCTCTTTTTCAGTCCACAAATGTATTTTTATTTTTATTGCAAAACTGCAATAAATTGATTCCCATAGAAATGAATTAATTTATCATGTTTGTTGTAGTAGAGAATTAGGATATTATCAATTCATCATCATATGATAACAGAGCATTAGACTGCTTAGACAGCTTGTTTCCTATAGGGTTGGTAGGCTGATTGTTTCCGATAGGGTTGTTAGGCTGATTGTTTCCTATAGGGTTGGTAGGCTGATTGTTTCTGATAGGGTTGCTAGGCTGATTGTTTTCTATAGAGTTGGTAGGCTGATTGTTTCCTATGGGTTTGGTAGGCTGATTGTTTCCTATAAGGTTGGTAGGCTGATTGTTTCCTATAGGGTTGGTAGGCTGATTGTTTCCTATAGGGTTGGTAGGCTGATTGTTTCCTGTATGGTTGGTAGGCTGATTGCTTCCTATAGGGTTGGTAGGCTGGTTGTTTCCTATAAGGTTGGTAGGCTGATTGTTTCCTATAGGGTTGGTAGGCTGATTGTTTCCTATAGGGTTGGTAGGCTGATTGTTTCCTGTATGGTTGGTAGGCTGATTGCTTCCTATAGGGTTGGTAGGCTGGTTGTTTCCTATAAGGTTGGTAGGCTGATTGCTTCCTATAGGGTTGGTAGGCTGCTTATTTTTTATATGGTTGGTAGACTGCTTATTTCCTATATGGTTGGTAGGCTAATAGTTTCCTATAGGGTTGGTAGGCTGCTTATTTCCTATAGGGTTGGTAGGCTGCTTATTTCCTAAAGGGTTGGTAGGCTGCTTATTTCCAATAGGGTTGGCAGGCTGATTGCTTCCTATAGGGTTGGTAGGCTGATTGTTTCCTATATGGTTGGTAGGCTGGTTGTTTCCTATAGGGTTGGTAGGCTGATTGTTTCCTATAGGGTTGGTAGGTTGATTGTTTCCTATAGGGTTGGTAGGCTGATTGTTTCCTATAGGATTGGTAGGCTGATTGTTTCCTACAGGGTTGGCAGGCTGATTGCTTCCTATAGGGTTGGTAGCCTGATTGTTTCCATTAAGGCTGGTGGTCTATTTGTTTCCTATATGGTCGGTAGTTTGATTGTTTCCTATAGGGTTGGTAGGCTGATTGTTTCCAATGGGGTTGGTAGACTGCTTATTTCTTATAGGGTTGGTAGACTGCTTATTTCCTATAGGGTTGGTAGGCTGCTTGTTTCCTATAGGGTTGGTAGGCTGCTTATTTCCTATAGGGTTGGTAGGCTGATTGTTTCCTATAGGGTTGGTAGGCTGATTGTTTCTTATAGGGTTGGTAGGCTTTCAGTCCCATTGTTTCACCATTTTAAGCTAAACATATTCTTAATAAACTGTTGTTATCATGGGAACTGTGTAGTACATGTCCATACTGCACAACAGCTTGTGGCAATGCATATTTGAATATTCAGTTGTGTTATATGCATATGGTAGAGTATTCCCTCCCCTCCCCCAATTAACAGAAATTGTACTAGTTTGCTTGAATTATATTTCTCTTTCAGTATTGAATAAATAAATAATTCAGATATATAAATCAATTCATACTATCTTTTATGTTGCAATTTTAAATAATCCTCTATTGCATCTTTGATGTCAGAATATGATGTTGTAAAGAAATTTATTAGTGATAACTCTTGCAGGTCAGAGAAAAAGGCATCAGTGGCAAAGATAAATACCACTTTTTTCTCTATACATTTTGTAAGGAGATGATTTTTTTATTAGAATAGCTCAGAGTTATAAAAAAAATAATATACAATAGATTTGGAAAAATTATGTACATTTGAACGGGAAAATATGAACTCACTTATTTTCTTCTGTTCAGTACTGCACTTCTGATGTTTTAAATTTTCACTTTTAAAAACAAAGCTCATTCTTATTTTCCATACAGATGTAGTAATTATATTAATGTGGTAACTCCATCGCAGAAATTTTAGTGTTTCAAACCTTAAGATTAGAATAACTAAAGAGAGCACTCAGCTTTTGTGAAACAGACTAATCTGTGCTTGTAAATATATAAACACCATCGCACAAAATAGAATTGCCATTAAAACATTCTTACCTTGCCTTTATTCATTGGAAAGACAAATTTTGTTTCAGTTTTACGAGATACTCAAGAAAGGGGACGTGATCTTGAGCAAATTTTGAATCAGTACACAAATTTTGTGAAACCAGCTTTTGAAGAATTCTGCTTACCAGTAAGTAGTTATTTAAAATTGTATCTATTATCATTATTGTTGTTGATATTGTTACTGTTTTAGCTGCATTAATAGCGAATGATTATCAAACACAGCATTTTTGTCAAAGTAATTTCATCCAAAAAGACTCATCTTAAATTTTGGCATTTTATTGCAGATCTAGGAAATGTTTAGTATATGGGATAATACCTTTTGACTGAATTTATTTTCATGATCTCATTCAGAAATCTGATAATTTATCAGATCTATCCATTGCTGAAAACAGGGTCTATCCAAGTAATGCTTGATAATTGTCATGTAATGGAAAAATTCTAATTGTTTTCAGCAATTATGGTAAAGGGCTGTTCCAGTAGAACAGTAGAACATAAATGGGACCCAGGGAAAGCACTATTAATGTGGGATACTCACCCATAGATGCAATTTAGAAATTTCTTATCATTTTAATACAAACTCTGTGCAAAGTACCCTGAGATATATTTTTAAAATACTGCATTCCCTTTGTACCGTGTATATTTAAATGGAACAGTCCTAAAATCAGTCTGTATTTTTTATTTTCATAATCTTGTAATGATAGAATTTCTTTTAGAAATATTGAATTTGTATGAATTTTATTAAAGAAATGGAAACATCTCTTTTTTGTAGCAAGATTAGCAAAACATGAATTATTTATTGCATTGATCAAAGATGTTATAATTTAAGTATCAGTTTTTATAGATTGTACAGAAAGGCACAAAGATAGTCTGTGGGCTTAGAAAATAGACTTTTTAATCTATCTTTTGTGATTTAATTACACTTTTATTAATATTAATGTAAAGTGGGTTCAGAAATAATCATATTGATATAGCCATGTGATAATATACATATTTATATAGCCATGTGATAACATACATATTTATATAGCCATGTGATAAAATGCATTCTGTTGTTGAAGTCAGGTACATTCTATTTACTGTTTTAAAATATTTTTTACTGTTGAAACCTTTGTTTTGATAATTTCAACTGTATAGCTGTCCCACTTGATATGATGGTAGTTGGGTTTGGTAGCTGCCAACTTCTGTATGTATCTATAGAACCACTGTTGGGGTCAATAGTTGCCAAAAGTATTACACATATATACTGAACCTTTATATGGTAGTTAGGTCCATAACTACCCATTGTGTCACATGTATATACTTAATCGCCAGATGGCTTGAATGATAAAAAAACTGGATGAATGCATGTTTGTTTTTGTATAGGGTGGGTGGGTTTGGAATTGAGTGTCAAATATATAGCAGTAATTTCAGTTTATGTAACATAAATATATTCTGTCACTTAATGGTATTGTGCATTTAGTCATGTGACTCTGCTGCCAGTAGGTCATAATACCATTTTAAAGGCCGTCTTATTGCACATACCATTTTATTGTTCAGATCTACTGGATTTTAAAACTTAAAGAATTTAAATAAAAATAGTGATAAAACCCCTGGTATTTTTATGTTCTGTTGATGAATAGATGCCAGCACATCACAAGAAGGATTAGCAACAAATATGGTCAGTGTACCTGGATGCTCAACAAAGTGTTTCTACAGGGCTAAGTTGCTGATCACATGGAGTGTGCTTCAGGCAGTTTAGGTTGTCCTGTATAAAGTTACTATATGCATTAGCCAACACTGATCAATTACATTAGTGGCTTATTGGAGACATTGGTGTGTGCTAATGCCATTTGGAGTATAATATTTGAAACTGAATGAACACTAGTAGTTAATTACAGATATACAGATTGTGAAAACATGTTTTGGCAGTGCCCAAATTAAATACAATAATTTTGATGTAAATTATTAAGCTGATGGATGTTGAAGATGCTACCGTTTTTATTATTTTGGTCATTTGGTGTATAGCATTATCTCATTATGTCCAGAAATCATATGATAATAAAGCAGAGCTGTATATTCTTATTTTCTTGCTTTAAGAAGGCATTATATGGGACATACATCATCCATACAGCTATACTTGTATATATTGTTATTATTTTGTCAAAAATCTTTGAATGACCAACGATTTTTCTGTGAAATTTCAGCCAGATGTGTATAACTAGATAGTTTGAAGTATACATGTACTATAGTCAGGAATGTACCTCAGCTCAAATGTCATAAGTAACCACCTGGAAAATTTACTGATGGAATCTTGAGTGTGTCAAGGCTGTTAAGTTTCATCCACTGTAGATAAATACATTACAACTAGACTTCTTTTTTGTAGTACATTTGGATGTCTGGCTCTTAGGTCAGGGACATCAAGGAAAAATGTAACATTGTTACTTGATGTTGTGTTAGGGCTGTTAATTTTGAACCACTGGAGAGGCATGCATCATGACTATATTCCTGTGTTTTGTACTGTTTTGAGGTGTCCAACTCCAATGTCAAGCACATAAATGGAAAATGAAATATTGTGACTTAATTCCATGTCCAGTCAGGCTTATATCAAGACTGCATTGTCTTTTGTGTACAATAGTGAAATCTCATGCTGTTATATGCTAATTGTGAAATTCTTTGATCATTTTGGCTTTAGTGTATGATGTGGTGGTTGTATGTACACTGATCTTTTACTGTAAAGCCCTTAATATTGCTCTTCTAATATATGTATTTGCATAATCAGTTCTTGCCTGATTAGAATTAGTTATTATAATTGGTTCTTAGCTGATTAAAATCAATTATTATAATTGGTTCTTGGCTTATTAAAATCAGTTATTATAATTGGTTCTTGGCTAATTAGAATCAGTTAATATAATTGATTCTTGGCTGATTAGAATCAGTTTTTATATGGTCCCATATATATTGTAACTCATTACAATCTGGCATCAATTAAAACATGCTTTATATTTCTTTGGCACCAATGAACCATTATGTGATGAGGAAATGCTGCATTTGTCTGCACGCCGAGAACAAAACAGATATGGGTAGATGATTTATTTAACATTAGTCACCACTCTGTGTACAGTCTTGACTTTTGGACATTCTTTTTAATTTTTTTAATTTATTCATTCTTAATGTTCTCTTTTCAGACAAAGAAATATGCAGATGTGATTATACCAAGAGGATCAGATAATACAGGTAATTATTTACCTGAGAGGAATACAGACATAACAATATTAATTACAGTGCTCTCCCTTAGTACCACTGTTCATGGTGGCCAAAGCAGAGTCTCATTTGATGTGCAGGAGTGTTATATTGATGGTATATCTTTATATTTGATAAAAACTAAAATATGGGAGTCAGTCTCATGCATGGTCTGTGTACTCGATAAGGTAGTTCAACTCTCTCAAGTGCCATAGCTGCATCTGTTAATATCCAACACTGATGCACTTTCACATATTTGGTTTTCATGCAAAAACAGAATTTTATTAACATAATTAAAGTAGACAAAACCATGTTATAATATGAGCAGTGGATTGCTGAGGGGCTTTTTACAGAGGGAGCTCTCACCATACAGCTGGTTATTTCTTCTACAGGTATATTACTTGATCATAATATCTCAAATTCATCACCTGTAAGATAGAAAAGACATTCACCATGTCTTTTGATTTGTTAAGCAGCAAACGTGCTTAAGGGGCATCTACATGCCAAATGTGAAGTCTGTTGATCATTGTTTTCCAATGGATTAGAGATAAAATGGATGGATTTTTTCACAGTCCTTGCAAACATGCTTCACCAGCTCAGTCATTGCTACCTTTGCTGGAGGCTTCTATGATACATTTCTTTTTAGTTTGAAGACATGCTCATTGGCACCATCTTTCTTCCTTGATCTGATGAGCATCAACAGGCCTTTCTTTTTGCAATGACTCCATGACATTTTGACTCAACTTTCTACAAAAAAGTGGTACTTTACACTGAAATCCCCGTTCTCAAGACATATATTGCCAGATCAGAATGCTTTTGTCAACACAGTGACTGGCTTGAAATGTTGCTGTGATAGGACTCAAAGCTTAATTTGGTCTTGATGGCTATATTTCAGCAATCAGAACATATCCTAAACCACTCCATCACAAAACCCGCTGTCAGACATGCCTGTGAGTCAGTCTCATGC